>CM077094.1:23910230-24645153 GCA_039513925.1 Platanthera zijinensis | reverse complement strand
GCCATTGGGAGAAATTGCAAAAATCCTGCCACGTTAGATTAAATTGATACGCCCTGGGCATGGGCGAGACCCAGGGCGTGTCAGGTGTGTTTCAAGCCAATTACTCAGGTTCGTAACGTTGGTGCCAGAATGTCGTTGTAGTTTGACACGCCCCTGGTCACGGGCTTGACCAGGAGGGCGTGACGCCTCCATCAACAACAGTTTACTCCTGCCGTTTTCAGCTTCCTGCCATTTTCCAGAAACAGATCGGACATGCCCTAGGTCACGGGCGCTACCTAGGGCCATGACCTGTCATTTAACAGATTTTGGCGGTTCACCTCCAACGTTCCCGGGTTTTCAAGACGACGGTTTTGATCCTGACATGCAACAGGTCACGGGCGTGACGACCAGCCATTTTTTCTATAAATTCCAGACAGCTTTCAGAAGTCTGGAGTCGAATTTTGGGAGTTGGAGTCCTGTAGTTGTTGTTTTATTTTACTGTATTTTCCCTTTCCTTAGTCTAGTTCTACATTGTGTAAGTTTAAATTCAAGTTTGCTTTTCATTTTAATCATGTCTTTCCCTACCTTATTTTGTAATTCTCTAATCATGATTAGTAGCTAAATTTCATTTAGCACTGATCATGATGAACCTTGGAATAAAATAAGCTTTTCAATTTTATCAAAAATGTCCTGTTCTTAGTCTTGCTCACTTATGATTTATCTTTGAATTGTATTTTGCCGGATTCATATTTCGCGGATAATGATTTTCGATCTAAGATTCGTATCCTAAATAACTGAGAGATTGCGGATATTAGGAGATCACTCAAGGATAAAAGGAGTTGCATGCACTCCTCGAGAGAGACGACATAAATCCTCTGGATTGGAGTCAAATCCAATAGTGTGGTTCACCGCCTAAAGCAAGCTTAGGGGTTTCGACTGGCGAGAGGTCTTAATCGATCAACTAAGGTTAGTCAAAAAGCATAAGCTCGAGAGAGATGCTTTTGTACTCTAGGAACCTCTATGGTCGAGTGAGAAATTTAAGAACTCGCTTTGCTTTATTTTTCAAGAAGGTTTTTTCTATCCTAAGGAGATTCTAGATCAAGTGCAAGCTTCCCCAGTATCGAATTTCTCTTCTTAGTTTAACGCTTCCTTTTCCGTTTTAATCAAAAACCAACTTTTTTCATCATATAAGATAATAGCTCTTTCTTGTGAGTACAAGTACTCGACAAGCCCCGAGTCGTTATACGACACTTGATTCTATACTCCGAACGATAGGTACACTTCATCATCAATTGGAAACATGCGTCAGCGTGAGGAAAATATTCATCAAGTTTTTGGGGCCGTTGACAGGGACACGTGAATCTGAGGTAGAGCGCCTCGCATTCCTTCCCTCTTGTTCCAGTGCTTGACACGCCCCCTATCACAGGCGTGATAGGGGGCGTGTCAGACCCGTGAATTCCTATAAATAGCAATTCCACCCTTCTCTTCTCTCCACACCTCAGTCTTCACCCTCTATTTCCTTACTTCTTTGCCCGAATTTTTCCCTTATTCTCACCATGCCTCGCCACCACCCTCATTCCACAACTTCTTCCTCCGAGCACCCCGCGGATCCCGCCTCGACGGAAGCCGTGATCCTATTTTAAAATGCCACCCAATAGGAACGGAGCGAGCGACTGCGCTCCAAACCCTTTGGCGTGTTCCGGTCTTGGACTGGGCGATCCTCGCTACCTTTGGAGCAGCGGAGATAGATGGGAAATTTCTATCTACCGTGGGATGGGCTCCCCTTTTCTCCATTTTCGGAGCCAGCTTTCCTCGAGCTCACCATCGAGTTCTTGGCATCTTTTGAGTTCCGTTGGGCAGTGCAAGACGATTTCAACATCTTTCGCATGGGTGGAATGTGCACCAGCTCACCATTTGCCACTCAATGTCGTCATGGGCTTTTCTTGGAGGCCTTTTACATTTCCCCGCCTACCTCGACATCAAAACTGATTTTCCTCCAGATTTCAACCTCCTACAGCTCAAAGAATACAAGGGGTAGCCACCTCATTTTGGTCGGAAATACGCTGCCCCCTACAGCTCAAAGAAACAAAGGGTAGCCACCTCATTTCCCCCGCATTGCACATTCTCCACAACCTCCTCACTTTTACTCTTACCGGTCGCGGCGATAGCCACAGCGTGGTGTCTCGGGCAGACTTACTATACTTATATAGTATGCTTTACCGGGTCCCACTCAACCTTGGTTACATGTTCGCCATTTTATTTCGGCACCATGTCGAAATGTGAGATTGGGAGGGGTGCACGGCAACAATTTCATCACTTTCCTCACCAAGCAGTCCGGTCTTTGGGATGCTCTTCCACGAGTGACTTGCATGCAGATGTCGCAAGTCTTCCATTTCCCGACCCTTCAGGCCTAGGCCTAGCGCGCTGACATGATGGAGAGTTTGAAGCTATTCCCCATCAGTCGGTGGCGGGGGATCTTGATCTTGATTTTGGTGCCGGTCTAAGCGGTACTCGTCACTCACCCAAATTCCGCCACAACCGCCGTACTCGACCCCAGCGCCCGATCCTCCAAATTATAGGATCATCAATTTGGGTTTAGTCACACTCACATAGACCAGATGCAGACTCATTTGATGGATGCTTTGCCGCACTGGAGTAGAGTCGCGCTTCTTCCGTGGTGCGTATGACCGCAGTTCGCGACCAGGTGGACTTTTCTATCAGCAGCCAAGGGACGCTCTAAACCAGGAGTAGCTTTCTTTTATTTCTTTGGGCTTGTAGTTGGCCGCCTCTCTGTATCTATATCGTTGTTTTTATTTCATGTATTTATTTTTATTATGAAAACAATCTATAAAATATTATGTTTTGCTTTGATAATGTCTTATATGTATCTTTTTGGTGCTGCTTTGACATCTTCAGGGAAGTCTTCTTTTCTTTCTTTTCTTCATTTATACATTGGGGATAATGTATTGCTTAAGTATGGGGAGAGAGATATTTCTCAAGCAAAACATACAAAAAAATTTAATTTTTTTTAAAATTCAAAATTTTTTAAATATATATATATATATATCAAAAATTCAAAATTATATTTTGTTATGTATTTTGTTTTTCAAACATTAAAAATGAAAAAAAAATAGAAAATCAAAATTTAAATTTCTTAGAAAGGGACGTTTGGGATATCACCCCATCTTACCTCCTAGTACCGGTGAGAGCCCTTTATACCTCGGGAAGTCTAAGAAATAACCAAAAATTTAGGTTTAATTTTTAATTAGACAAATCGTTATTTTCATATTATTCACATGCAAAAATCCTAGTAATTTAACTTTTATATAGTGTTTAGAGAATTTTGATGTTTTAATTGATATTTTAAATTTTGGAGTAAAACTGTTGGCCATGTTGTGTTTCTAGTTAAGTGCACGTGTAAGTAGAATTTTTTGTAGTTCTAAATGTTAAGCATATAGTTTGTTGATGAGCGAAATACCACATCGGCCAGTTAACGGGTTGTTCGATCTCACGATATAGGTGAATAAGAGGGTTGCGGAGATAGAGGTGAGGAAGCTTGATCAGGAGCTATCGAGCAGACGTTACTTTGGCGGTTGGCTTGATGGTTAGACCGGGAGGGAGAAGAAAAGAGAAGAGAGGGCCGCTAGCAGCAGCAACAGTAGACTTTGCCAGTCGCGGCCTGAATGCCACTCTTGCGACGGGCATTTCCTTAGATTAGAATTGAAGTTACAGCTAGAGGTTGCACCTTTACATGGAAAGCAGAGGTAAAGGGCTAGGGAAGATGGCGGGCAAGGAGAGGAGAGTACTAAAGGCCGCGCAGACGTACCAGGGAGGTCGGTGGACGGCGCAGTTAGCGGATCAAAGATCTCGCTGGACTTATCCGGGCTAACTGCTTGATCAATCTGGGAAAAGATGGAGGGCAGGTCGCGCGGACTGGGAAACTTGAGTCCGCATGAATTGATGTCGAGATCTGGATGCCTCTACTGCGTTGTCTTGTCCTTCATCCCCCGTGTCCTCCAGGATGAGAGGTATGGGGGCCCATTTTTAGGCGAGTAGTTAACGGTCTTAGTAAGGTCACCATCGGTGAGGCGGTGAGCTGTGCGAGTACGAATACAGAGTCCGCGGAGTCCGCGCCAGGCCGTACGGTTAGGGACTTGGAGCTGGTCTTGCTGCTGCTGCTGTTGGCGGACTGGGATGAGTCCGCCCCTACTACTGTGCGTGCTCGCATTGGGTTGTGTGAGCTGAAGAGTTCGCCCGCTACTGGGTAGAAGCGGACGCCAGGAAATTGAAGGGCTAGTTGGCGAAAAAACAGAACGAGCCCTCCCAGCTCGCTGTAGAGAGAAGGCAGATCGTCTGCTGCCGAGCTGGGGTTCACTTGGCGGACTACGCAACGAGCCCACTAACTCGCACGGTGGACAGGTTGGGCAGGCTGCCTGCTGGATGCTTGTCGCCATTGCTTGGCGACAAGGACTGCCGACCTGGCGGAGGACTGAAGAGTCCAGGTCGCGCCTACTGGCGAGAGCTGCTGTGACTGATGGCACTCGTTTGCTTTGGGACGAGGGTTTGTGACCTGGCAGTCTGAGATTGAGTCCTCCTACAGCTGGTAGACAGGAGGGCTAGTCACCGTCTCTAGCTGAGCCTTTACCGAGCGTTTGGGCAGATAGGAGTTCAGGTCCGCCACTCGGTTGAGTAGTTCGCACCTGAGGAAGAGTAATGAACCACCACACGGTTAACCGATCTAACCACGCGGCCTGCAGGAGGCGGACTGAGGAAGTAGTCCACACCCCCTGCAGAACGAGCGACTACTACGCGACCTGGGCGGTCAGACCAGGGAAACCGCCCTAGCCGCGCGTACTGAGCGGACTGAGAAGTCAGTCCGCTCACCCTTGGAAGGAAAGGCTGACAGGCTGTGACCTCTTAGAGCAGGCCGCAACTTGTGAGCTGGCAACCTTGGGATGGATCGCCGATTTCTGGGTTAACATATTCCCCTCACTTTTTAAAGTTCCGAAGAAAACTTCGAAAAAGTAGGAGACCCACAAAAATTGTGATCCTTCCCTCGAGAAAAGGAAAGGATAAGGAGAGATGGAACCTGATGTCTCTCCTCAGGTAAAATTTACTAATGCCTGTCTTTTTCCTGCGAAGGAAAGAATTAACATTGGAGGAAATAGGTACATATTACACATACATGAGCTGTTTTTGCAAAAACGAAGGAGACATGAATTTCTCCTAACGGGCTCTACAAAACAACGATGAGAGGAAAACATAGAAGAATGATAACTTGCAAATACCTGAAGGAGGCTTGCAAGCACCTGTTATATTTTGCAAGAGGAGTAAATCACAAGTATAATATAAAACTAAGTTGCAAGTACCTGGATAGAACTTGCAAATATCGTCTAATCACTACAAAGGAAAGAGTGAGCAGTAGATATGTAATGAAATTAAAATGCAAGTACCTAGATGGAACATGCTAATATCTGCTAGTCTCTGCAAGAGAAGAGTAAGCAACAGATATGATAGAAAAGCAAGTTGCAAGTACCTGAAGGGAACTTGCTAATATCTTTTAATCCCTGCAAAATAAGAGTAAGCCACCGATATGATAGAAAAGTAAGGTGCAAGTACTTGAATGTAACTTGCTAATATCTGCTAATCTCTGCAAAAGAAAAGTGAGTAGCAGATATGATAGAAAAGTAAATCGCAAGTACCTAAAGGAAACTTGTTAATATCTGCTAATCTCTACAAAAGAAGAGTGAGTAGCAGATATATAAGAAAGAAAACTAAGTCGCAAGTGCCTGGATGAAACCTGCGCATGTTGAATATTGATATGATAAGAATGGATAGCAGAAGAGATACCTGACAAACTCTGCTATTAACTGAATAAAGATCAAGCCGCGATAATGATTGTCTCACGTGATTAAGTATGATGTTTTATACATGAAATCCAGATCTGCAAGATGAAACCATCTTAATTTAGACTTATAACATCATGACTTGTAAATAAAAGAGAACAAGATACTTTGATTAAATGATTCGTGTCGCTAGCATCTGATAAGAGAGCTTGTGGATAACCATCTGATAGAACTTTATGCAGGCAGCGCATATAAGATGATCATGAGCCCAAAAAGTATGGCCGATCCTTGGAATAGGTTGAATTTAACCTGCCAACCTGCAAGAAGGTAGAAGAGACAAAGGAGTGCTAAAGCGGGCTGGCCGCGCATCCTTTGAAGGGCACAGTAGATAAACAAGCACAAGCAAGGAAATTCCTATGGAGGAATTGACTGATACACTGCTCTCTTGCCTTGGGTTACAAACATCGCTGATCAATTAGACTAGTTGCGCCAAGTGGCATATTGCTTGTCTGCGAATTGATTAGCGGAATTGTGGGCTCCATAAAGGCACGGATCGAGAGTACCAAAGAGTGTTCGGCCATCACAATTGTGAGATGATCGAAGAGACAAGGCTACACTTGACCGCCATTGCTTGTCACGCAAAAATGATCGTAACTGTAACGTATCCTTTAGCGAAGCACAACAGAGCTAACACATGGGTCCTCCCTGTAAACGCACTCTATGTTAGATGCCGGCCAGGATCCGAAGTCCTGTCATCCTCCACACGAGAGTTGAATGGCCCCCACAGCACATATGCAAAAACTCCTCACGATATGTCGTCGTTGTGGTCTTACGCCAGAGAACAATCTCGAGGGGCCCCTGAGCAAGACTTGGCGATATCTCAGTGGTTCAGTGATCTCTTTGGCAAAGAGAAAAATATTGAGGAGAAGCATTACAATAAATGAACTGTGTCAGTATGAGATCTCTGACATAAGCTTTATTGAATGAAAATGAAAGATCACTTAGGAGTGTTTTAAAAAGAGATTGTTTGAAAATATGCAAGATATAGTAAGCATAACTGTTATTGGTTGCATGGAGCTTTGAGGAGCCGCGATTGGTCATAACTGATGACACAAGAAATGTGCCCTCTTCGCTTTTGAATAATCTTCCAAGGGCACCTTCGTCAATGACATCGATGCACTCATACTGAACATCGATAGGCCCCAGACGGCCTGCATCCTCTATCTCCACACACTCCATCTGAACTTCAGCCACCTCCTAGCCCTTAGAGGTGGAAGGCTTTGAAGGATCAATTTTCTTGACTAGGTCATTGATCTTGCCCTCAGCGAGCAATCTTTCAACCAACCGCAGAAGGGCTTTGCATTCTTCAGTTAAATGACCTTTCTCTCGATGGAATTTACAGAATGGATCTGAATCTCTTGATCTCTAATTCACCGACTGGTAAGGCCTTTTGGAATTTGCTCTATCCTTTATGATCTGGCAGGCTTCTAGCATGGCCTCATCGAGTCCAGAGCATGATAAGTCATCATCTTGTGACTGATGCACACAAGCTGTTTGCGGAGGTGGGGCTGGTAGCAGTAGCAATTGTTCATGAGCACGATCCTGGCCTGGGAAGGAGTGTTGATGATGACGCTAGAACTTCTTTATTTTCCTAGAGTGGGAAGGGAAATCTTTCCGAGGAGACCTCGGAGGCTGCTTGTAAGGTGGATTTTTCTCTGTTACAAGCCTGGAGACGAAGCTGGGGTTACTCTTCTCACCACAGATGTACGAGTTGGCTAAACCAATCAACTCTTGATAAGTCCTTGGTGCTCGGATGTTATCCTCGAACTTGAGTCATCCTTCACACAGACCGTTAATAAGAGCCACTCGATACATTTCTTGATCGACGATCTCAATGTCTAAGATTTACCTCTGGAAACGATCCACAAAATGAGACCAAGTCTCGGTTTCTCACTTCTTGATCTCAAAGAGGGCTTCTGGGCCGCCCTTCCTCTTTGTCGAAGTAGAAAATCTGAGCAAGAACTCCTTTGCAAATCAGAAAAGGAAGAGATGGACTGAGTACGTAGTCCATAGAACCAATCCCTCACTTGACAATCAAAGGTCGTTACAAGGAGTTTACATTTGGTAGCATCTGAAAGGGTCTTGAGAGCTACGGCTGATTCAAAGTATTGAAGATGTTTGACTGCATCAGTCTCCCCAGTGTAAATGGGCAACCTTGGCTCTCTGAAGTTAGCTGGAGTCGGTTCGTATAGAACATTTTCTATTAAGGGTGACTGCTCTTTTTGCTCTCCTATAGCATAAGGAAAAAAAGGAGCATATGTTGCAGCTGTACAAGTAGCTGGAGGATAGAAGGGAAAAGCTATTGCGGAAGGAGCGAAGGCTGGAGCTGAAGAGTAGGATAACTTCCCTGAAAAATTAGGAATCTTGCCGAACTTCCTCGGGCAGCTTCTCGGAAGAAATTCTGACGAGCTGCAAACTCATCATTCTGAGACCGCAATGGGGCTCCAGGCCCTCGCGGAAAGGTTGGAGTGTAAAGAGGTGGATAGACCGACGGATAAGCCCGTATGTAGACTTGAGGAATCTCGGATGATAGTACCGGATTGATTGGAGGAGCTGGTGTTGCTGAAGATTGTGCTTCCAATCGTTGAGCGATAGCAGCTAGAGTACGGTTGATTGCTTGAAAACTATTGCGCAGTTTCTCTACGAGATTGCTCTAAGGCCTCCCAAAGAGAATCCCCACTGGAACTTGGAGCAAGGCTCTCGGCTGGTTTATGGTCTGACATGAGTAACCGCTGATTTCACTGTCTGTTCGAGATCTGAAGGTCGTGTGTTAACTATTGATGCGCGAAATGCGACACCGGGCAGTTAACGGGTTGTTCGGTCTCACAAGCTAGGTGAATAAGAGGGTTGCGGGGATAGAGGTGAGGAAGCTTGATCAGGAGCTGTCGAGCAGATGTTACTTTGGCGGTCGTGCTCTGATGGTTAGACAGGGAGAAGAAAAGAGAAGAGAGGGCCACTAGCAGCGGCAACAGCAGACTTCGCCCGTCGTGGCCTGAATGCCACTCTTGCGACGGGCTTTCATTTGATTAGAATTGAAGTTACAGCTACAGGTTGCATCTTTACATGGAAAGCAGAGTAAAGGATACAATGGGGGAAGCTAGCGGCCAAGGAGAGGAGAGTGTCAGAGGCCGCGCGGACTAACTAGGGATGTCGGCGGACCGTGCGGTTAGCTGATCAACGAACTAGCTGGACTTAGCCAGGCGGACTGCTTGATCAAGCTGGGAAAAGAAGGAGGGCAGGTCGTGCGGACTGGTAAACTTGAGTCCGCATGAATTGATTCCGAGATCTGGACGCCTCTGCTGCATCGTCTCGTCCTTCGTCCCCATATCCTCCAGAATGAGAGGTATAAGGGCCTATTTATAGACCTGAGGAGGTAACGGTCTTGATAACATCACCACCGGTGAGGCGCTGAGCTGTTCGAGTACGAATGCGAAGTCTGCGGAGTCCGCGATAGGCCGCGCGGTTAGGGACTTGGAGCTGGTCTTGCTGTTGCTGCTGTTGGCGACTGGGATCAGTCCGCCCCTACTGCTGAGCAAGCACGCACTGGGTTGTGCGAGCTGAGGAGTTCGCGTTCTGCTGGGTAGAAGCGTACACCAGGAATCTGGAGTACTAGCTGGCAGAAAATAGAACGAGTCCGCCCAGCTCACTATAGAGAGAAGGCATATCGTCTGCTAGCGAGCTAGGGTTCACTTGGCAGACTACGCAACGAGCCCGCCTAACTCGCGGTAGACATGTTGGTTAGCCTGTCTGCTTGAGGCTTGTTGTCATTGCTTGGCGACAAGGACTGCCGACCTGGCGGACAGAATCCAGGTCGCGCCTACTGGCGAGAGCCGCTGTTGACTGGTGGCACCCTTTGCTTGAGGACGAGGGTTGGCGACCTGGCGGTCTGAGATTGAGTCCGCCTACAACTCGTAAACAGGAGGGCTGGTCGTCGTCTCTAGCTGAGCCTTTACGAGCGATCTTGGAGTATAGAAGTTCGAGTCCGCCACTCGGTTGAGTAGTTCGCACCTGAGGAAGAGTGATGAACCACCACACGGTTAAACGATCTAACCGCGCGGCCTGCAGGAGGAAGAATGAGGAACAGTCCGTAGCCCCTGCAGAACGAGCGGCTACTGCGTGACTTGGGCGGTCAGACCAGGGAGACCGCCCTAGCCGCACGGACTGAGCGGACTGAGAAGTCAGTCCGCTCACCCTTGGAAGGAAAGGCTGATAGGCCGCGACCTCCTGGAGCAGGCCGCGACTTGTGAGCTGGCGACCTTGGGAGGGATCACCGATTTCTGGGTTAACATAGTTAGATTTTCATTTTTCTAAATGCATGGAAATATTTTATTATACTTTTATTTTGAAAATCGGTAAAATCTAAAATAATTTAGGTGAGTAAGTAGACGTCTACTTGAGAGATATTTCGTGGATCAAGAAAGAGGTATACTTTCTCGATGTCTAGAACTTGCCCTCTAGTTATTCTAAAGACTTTGCATAAGTTAGACGCATTAGCACAAATATGATTTAGGCACTTCTTTTGGCCAGTTTGAGACTTTGTACCCGTACCTAAAAAAATTTACCTTTGTTAAGCCATTTTGAGCCTATTACCCTATCGTTTTGTTTTACCTCCACCAAGCATTTTACCAAAGCCTAAAAAGCAACATAATTGCACACCTAAGACCAAGCTTAAACAAAGATATACAAACACGGTTTGTGAGTGATTATGAGTCTTTTTATTTTGGTGGCTCTTTTCTTATTTAAAAAAAAGAGTTGATTTTTTTCTTCCCTCTTCAAAATAAAGATAAATAAAGAAAAAAATTTACTATGAAAATAAATGAAAAGGTAGAAGAAAATTTTCAACATGATGAGAGAGTTGAAATAAAATATAATAAAAAAAACAAATGGATTAGGAATTTGGTTGCATTCTTAAAGCCATAGCAAATTATTATGTGCAAGCTCTCTCTAGGTTTTGGTATGACTAGCCTTTGCTTTTATCCTTGACCACCATCACCAAACAACTAAGCCTGCATTTGAACCTAATGAAGTCCTATTGATTTATGTTTATAAGTTGAACTAGTGCCTAGACGAGAGTGTTAAAGGGCAAGCCTAGGTCCATCAATATGGATGGATTTCTTTGGAGGGTATCTTGATCTTCCTTCATTCAATGTTATCTTAGTACACACGCTACATTCTCCCTAAATATAATATTAAGATTTACCAGATTTTTGTTTTAAAAGTAAAAATAATAATGAAAACACATTTTAAGACAAATAAAAACTTAATTTGTATGCTGAGTAAGTTTTTCTACCAAAATAGCTTCAAGGATAGACATAAGACTTCGCATTTTACTCTTTAGGTTCAAATTTTCTTTTCTAGCATTTAATTTTTTTACTCCCTATAGGAAGTTGTTTGTTTGGGACTAGCAAATGGATAAGTATGGGGGTATTTGATAACTCTAATTATTTTTATTTTTCATTTACTACTATTCTATAAATAATTAGATATTATATATCAATTTTACAAAATTAAGTTTATAATTAACTACTCTTTTGTATTTTATATTTATTTGTTCTAATAAAATTATTTTCAATCTTGCAGGGCTGATCTATAAATTATTTGGAGCAAAAGTCAGATTTTCTTCTTCTCGGCCTAAACACGCCCTCCTTGGGCATGTCCAATAGGCGTGACAACAAGATCCATAATCGTCGATCGAATAACGTCGATCTGCCTCGTACACGCTTATGTTACACTCTGACACGTCCGTGTCTTCTTTGCATGGGGTATGCCTGCCATTTGAAGAATTGTTAGAATCCTGCCACGTTACATTAAATTGACACACCCTGGGCACGAGCATGACCCAGGGCGTGTCAGGTGCATTTTCCAGCCAATTACTCATCCATTCATACCATTGCTTCCAGAAGTCCGTTGTAGTTTGACACGCCCCTGGTAATGGGCGTGACCAGGGTGCATGACGCCTCCATCAACAATATTTTACTCCCGTTATTTTAAGCTTCCTGCCGTTTTCTAAAACAAATATAATTAGGTCACGGGCATGACCTAGGGGTGTGACCCGACATTTAACAGATTTTGGGGTTTCGCCTCCAACGTTCCCGGTGTTTCAAGATGACGGTTCCGAGCCTGACATGCCCTAGGTCACTGGCGTGACCATGGGCGTGTCCGACCTGCAATTTTTCCTATAAATTCCAGACAGCTTCAGAAGTCTTGGAGTCGAATTTTGGGAGTTGGAGTCCTGTAGTTGCTGTTTTATTTTATTATATTTTCCATTTCTTAGTCTAGTTCTACATTGTGTAAGTTTCAATTCAGTTTGCTTTTTATTTTAATCATGTCTTTCCCTACCTTATTTTGTAATTCTCTAATCATGATGAGTAGCTAAATTTCAATTTGCACTTGATCATGATGAACCTTGGAATAAAATAAGCTTTTCAATTGTATCAAAAACATGTCTTGTTCTTAGTCTTGCTCACTTATGATTTATCTTTGAATTTTATTTTGTTAGATTTATATTTCGCGGATATGATTTTCGATCTAAGATCCGTATCCTAAATGACCGAGAGTTGCGATATGAGGAGATCACTCATGGATAAAAGTAGGTGCATGCATTCCTCAAGAGAGGACGACATAAATCCTCTGGATTGGAGTCAAATCCAATAGTGTTATTCACCGCCTAAAGCAAGCTTAGGGGTTTCGACTGGCCAAGAGGTCTTAATCGATCAACCTAAGGTTAGTCATTTGCATGAGCTCGAGAGAGATGCTTTTGTACTCTAGGAACCTCCTCAGTCGAGTGAGCAATTTAAGAACTCACTTTGCTTTATTTTTCAAGAAGGTTTATTTTATTACAAGGTGATTCTAGATCAAGTGCTAGCTTCCCCAACATCGAATTTCTCTTTCTTAGTTTAACGCTTCCTTTTCCTTTTTCGTTTTAATCAAAAACTAACTTTTTTGTCCGATAATATAATATCTTTTTTTTGTGAGTGCAAGTACTCGACAAGCTCCGAGTCAATATACGAAACTTGATTCTATAATCCGAACGATAGGTACACTTGCCCCATCAATTGGAAACACGCGTTAGCATGAAGAAAATATTCATCATTGATTTTGAAATCCCCAAGAAGTCTTGCATATAGATCCAAAAATGTGTAGTATAAGATATGCATGCTATGTGAAGCCCATCTTGATAGGTTGGTCTTGATTGGTGATGTTTTTTTTTGCGCACCAAAGAAGAAGTACTGGAATGGATTGCTGTATAAACGAGTATTTTGTGGAGTTGGTGGGTTGTGTCTGTGAAGTGGAGCAATAAGAAGTACTGGAATGGAGTTCCAGGAAAATACCCACCAAGTTTGTGTGTTATATGTTGGCACTGTAGGATGCTATAGGATTTGGGTTGAGTTTGGGCGCAGAAAGAGATCTTCTGTTGACCTCGTCAAGCGATCGTGACAGCATTGACTCCTGCTTTGATTATGAAGCTAGTCCTTCCGGGACATTGTGGCTATTGTGAGATATGCGCTCTTAAAGTCCGGTGAGCCGAACGGAGAAGGGAATGCCGACCCACGTCAGTCTAGACATTGAATTAGCGATTTGAGCAACGGGCAAGGGCTGAACTGTATTCGCGTTATGGTTGTCTAACATGAGTGACTAAGTTATTGGCTTCGTTAGGATCACATAATGAGATTCATGGGTATTTTTTGCATTAAGACTAAAGTCTCTTACTGTGGGCCGTTGAGCATGAATGCTCAAAGTTTACCGTTAGGTTTTAGACATGAGAACGGTGGTGGGACCCTAGTTTTCTGGTACACTGATAATGTGCCCTGAGTGCACGGAGTGTCGGGCTGCGTGGTCGACGTTTGTGATATTTTGATTGTGCTTGAGTGCACATCTTGTGATATATCTGCTCATGAAATTCTACGCCTGCAGGGAAGGAATACCACTGCCTCGGGAAAGGGGTATGGTCGTTATAAATTGGTCAGCTCAATGCTGACCATTTCTTTGTTTGCCACCATTGCGGTGGACTGTCCTTGTGCAGGTGTTGGAGAGCCGAGAGAAAAATAGCGAGCTAAAGCCCTTACTTCTACTACTGGCCCTCGAAGGTCGAATGAAGAATTTTACTATTTTCATGTGTGGCCGGCCTACATGCCGATGGTTGTAATCCAATGTGATGAAATGTAACTGTAAGGCCTTGAGGCCATAACTTTTGTGTAAAGTGACATTCCTATACCTTTATATATAAATGGTTGTTTATATATTGTGGATATTTAAATGAGTTGAGTTCAAATAACCTTAAAGCTTCTGTTAGCGTGCTCTTAGTTAGGATGCGAATAATTTTTGGTATTAACCTGTAACCTTTCCGTATGTTTGTGAACTATGTTGTGGGGCCCGGCCGGACCCTCTATTATATTTCATTTGACGGATGGAGACGATACACTATATATATATATATGCATATATACTATTATATTATAATTAATTATTAAATAAACGTCCAAACTACCCAAAACTTGAACCCACACGAAATCCTACAAAATTCACATCGTAGGTAAATATCGACGCTACAAATCCAACAGCGAATTCGTTTTCTGATGAACCAAACTCAAGTATACATTCCCCTAAGTATAAACACCAAATATCCCCAAAAACGCTCCACTGTGCTCCAAAACGAACCCCGACTCGCAAGGAAATATTAAAACATAGGAGAAATTAGCCGACAAACAAATACTCCCAAACTAAAACGTCGGATACCAATGTGCAAAAGCCATGCTCCGATAATGGTACCCACCAAGTACGAATAAACTAATGCACTGACGTCCAAATACGTTAGTAAAGAGATTTTAAATAAACCTTGGAAAATCAGGGGCGTTACAGTTATTGAATAGAAACACTTACCAAAAGAACTAGGAGAACAGATGAGGATGAGCCTCTCTCATATCTGAATCCAGCTCCCAATTCGAGTTCTCCACATTTTGGTCTCGCCACTTAACTTTGACCATGGGTATTGTCTTCCTTCGCAATAACCGATCCTGAGTATCCAGAATACAAATAGGCATCTCAACATAAGAAAGATTAGGCTGCAACTAGGGCATTGAATCGAGAACATGTCGGTCACTAAGCACACATTTCTAAAACTGTCTCACGTGAAACACATCGTGCACGCCAGGGAAATTTGCGGGCAAATCAAGCCTATAAGCTTAAACTCTGATGCGTTCAATAACTAGGAAAGGTCCCACAAACCTGGGATCAAACTTATGGTTCTTTCAAAACCTCTTAACGCCTTCCATTGGAGAAACCTTCAGAAAAACCATGTCTCCAACTGCGAATTCTAGATCAACCCTTTGACGATTAGCGTTCTTCTCATAATGCTCCTAAGATATACGAAGCTTTTCTCGAATATGTGTCACAAAAGTACTCATTTCTTCCATAGCTTCTGGACCCAACAACGGTCTTTCACCAACCTCAGCCAAAAATAAGAGAGTTCAGCAATGTCTCCCATACAAAGCCTCAAAGGGGGCCATCTGCAAAATCTCCTGATAATTGTTGATGTAGGAAAATTTCATCAATCTATATCGCTCGTCCCACGCTCCTCTGTGGTCTAAGATGTAACATCTGATCATATCATGCAAAATAATATTTACTCTCTCCGTCTGACCATTGGTCTGCGGATGATAAGGGTTGAATATCTGTGGTCGGTACATAATGACACTTTCGGCAAGTGTATTGATCGTAGTCAAGTAATGAAGTTGAGGAGTTGAATACTCGGATATCGATCTCTCGAGGAGTGCAGGTAGGGAGTGTGACTTTGCTATTGAAAGAGAAATTACAAGTGTCAATGTAACAAGGGGTTTTGATTTTTGGTTTCCTAATATGAACACTAATAAAACTAATGTAGGTCGCCTTCACGGCGTCGCTTGGGTGGATTCCTCAAGTGACTAATAAGGATGATGGACAAACCATTGAGGTTCGCAGCCACCTCTTTTCCACACACTTTCCTAACAATTGTTAGGACGACGTTATCGCGTCAAGAACACAAAGGATGGAAGCGCACCAACACAATCAATAACTAAAATAGGTCAACATATAGACATGCTGAAATCATTAAGTAAATCAAGTTCTTACTCATCAACCCAACAACCATGCAAACAAGAGCAAAGTTACTACAAGGGAAGGGGGAGAGATACAACCAAATGCACGAAGACTTTCCGAGATTCGCGGCCAGAGTCATAGGTTGTTGGGATTTATTCATGCTCGGTCTACAAATGATGTCCGGGGTTGAGAAGGGCTGTCACACACTTCTAATAGCCCGCCTTCTTCGTGAATAACTGTCGGGTTAAACCTGACTAGATTACTCTACGTTTGCAGCACCTAAGAGCTTGAAACAGAGCATTGAGGTTTGATAAGACGATGACGGGCAAAGATGAAGCTATTGAGAGCTTTTGGAGGGAGGATGGTGGCCAGAGAAGCTCTCCAAGGAGGAGAAAGGAAAAAAGCGGCTCCTGGATGATTTTTCGGCTCAAAGGAGTGGAAATAGCGGACTGGATCCCTTGGGCGAATGAGACCTACGACTTAAATATAGAAGTAAGAAAAAATGGTCACGCACGGTTTGGCGCACGACCGCACTTTAACCGTGTGATATTAAATCTCAGAACAAGCTTGCGGAAGAAGCATTGACCTGTGAGTTTCCTCGCGCATGGACGCTTCCGCCCGTGCATGATGGAAAATGCACAGGTAACAACAGAAAGCAGAAATTTTCGATAAGAAGGTGGAACCATGCATTTTACTCGCGCACATGCACTTCTGCACGTGCGTGAGCAAATCACACGATTAGCTACAGAGCATAATAAATTAAGGCAACTACAGGAAAACCCTGTTTTCCTTCTTGCACGGTTCGAAGAAACCGTCCGTTAATCGTTCGTGAAGATCGTCGAGCTCAGCTCGACGATATTCGTCAAGCTCCACTCGACTCTTTTCCTGCTCAACAAAATGCACGATCTGGCAAAAAGCGTGCGCAAAGGAAATGCACGGTCATGAGTTTTCCATAAATTAGAATTCCTGTCTTGGGGAAAACGCACCACCTGCACAACAAAAACAAAAACTGGAGCACAAGCTCCCAACAACAATACACAACAAAAAATAGCCGAAAAGAGCCATGGGGAGCACCATTTGCTCACCTTGGAATTCACCACTAATGGCATTGGGTCCTGCTATATGATTTATTCTGTAAAAGGAAGGTTGTGACTCAGCAATTAAAGTTGGGCCCAAGGGTCAACTTGAGCCGTTGGACGGCAGATGATAATAGGAATGAGATCGACAGAGAAGAGAATATCTTTTAGGGTTTGTCCTTTCGAAAAGCGGCGCATCTTCTTCTTCTTACTTGCCATTATTATAGAGTTCTAAGCAGAATTGCAAAATGACTGATTTAAAAGGTCATCAAGTTAGCTGCTGTGATCAACACCGACAATAGCAAGATCAGAGAAATTTGTCTGAGAGAAAAGCAGTCAAGGCCTACCCTTACTGTAGATACTTTATAGCCCAAGCAGTTCTTATCCTGAAGAATATTTTCTAAAGCTGTGAATAAGGAATCTGGACTGAGTTTTCTCAAGGCAGAAGGAGGAAGACACAAAGATCATTTCTTTATTATCTAGTCAACATCAACAAACCTAATGTTCTGTAGGATCTTTGTAGATCTGAGTTGTAAGACTATTTATAAAGGCCGAATGTAGGATATTGTATAGATCTGAGTGGAAGTGCTGGAGCTTCTTCATTAAACATCTCCCCCAACATAGATCCAGGGAGACCTAAATCTAGGCCCCTAGAAGAAGGGATGGAAGTGGAAGTGGAAAATTGAGCAGAAAGAATAGAAATGGAGGAAGCTGAAGGAGCTAAAGCTTCAGCTATCAGCTTCTTGAGTGAGAGAGTAATGAAGTTAATAAGATTATTAGCAATAGATGTAATGGAAGGTTGATGATAGTTTGGACAGATTGTGAATCCTTGTTGAATTAAAGATGGAGGGATAATAGATGTGGAGTTCATCTGGAATAAATTCCTGAACTAGTGAATGAGGTGGAGATGGAGGAGAGAGTAGATTGAATGTAGGAAAAGAGGTAGAAGGAATGTCCTCAATAAGATGAGATTGTTGTAACACCCCCAATTTTTCGATGATTTTAATTGATTTGGTAACGTCATATTTATGATGTCAGGGCGTTACCCCGCTTTCCTTTTATTAACGGCATTGCACCGCTTGTGCATTTTCACGTCCGTTGGGTCTGTTTGACCAGTTTTTGTTTTTGATGAGATTGAATGTTTCCATGTTGGAAGCTTTGAGTTTTGAAGTTTTGAACTCGTCTGATTTTATTCCGAACCGAGCATCCTTTGGTCTCAGCGCGTGTCTTTTATCCTTGTGATGACTTTTCTTAAGTAAGCATTTGTTGATAGTGCCTCAAGATTGGTGCGTCAGATTCTAGGGTCGTCTCTCCCGCTAAATTCTTAGAGTCGGCATTTCTATTCCAGAATTTAAACAATTTGGAATTTTTGAAATTTCCCTACTAGCTCTCGAGTAGTTCCCTCCTTGTTCTCTAGTGCTCCAGTAGTACTAGAGACACCCTCCTCTTGTTCTCGAGAAGCCCCGAAGTTCTCGAGAAGCGCTGATTGTACTCGAGATGTCTAGTTTTAACTCTCGAGTAGTGCCCCCTTATTCTTGAGTGGTCCAGTAGTACTCGAGAAACCCTCCTCTTGTTCTCGAGAAGCCCCGTAGTTCTCGAGAAGTGTTGATTGTACTCGAGACGCGTCTTAGCTCTCGAGTAAATTCTTCCCTTGCACTCAAGTATTGCTGCCTTCAGTACTCGAGTAACTTTCTAGTACTCAAGTACTCTCTTTCTTTACTCGGGAGGATTTTACCTTTAGTTCTTGAGTAGCTTCATAGTACTCGAGTACTCCGAGTCTTCATCCCTGAAACCGGTTCAACCGACCCTGGTTCATTTTTCTAAGTGTAAAGGGTCTTTTTATAATATATATATATATATATATATATATATATATATGAATACCCTACTTCTTCCTCCATCATTTGGACCGAATTTTCCTTTTCATCCTCCGAACCAGAGCGACGTAAGAGAGAGAGAGAGAGAAGTTTCTCCCGTGCTTCTTCAAGTGGCAGCCGACGGTGCTCCAGTGCTTGAAATCGTGAACTGATCATAGATCCGGAAAGCTCTCGGTGAGAGCTTCTCCCTCGTGGTAAAATATTCCCCTTTCCTTGAGTTTTCCTCGTTAGGGTTTTTGACCCTAACCTCTATTTCGGCCATTTTTGTTCAGATTTTGACTCCTCCCGTCTTTTTTTGCCCCGATCTATGACGTGGAGTAATATAGTGAATGTTTCCGGTAAAACCAAGGCAAGTGGTGGTTTACCCTCATTTTCTCTTCTTCGGTTAATGGTAGCTGTTAAGTTCTTCATTTTTGTAAAATTTCTACAGTTTTGCCCCACCCCCCCAAAGTATCACAGTAATTAATCTTCCTTAATAATCTCTTGATGTGGTAAGATCTTTTCATGGTAACCTAAAATTTGTCTGGGATGGTTTAATAATTCTTGAAGTGTTTTATTGGCGGCTCTTATCGCTTTATCCATCGTTGTTGATCGTGCTAGAAGTGGTCTAGGACTTGTACCACATCCTAGAGGTCGATCAACCGCGTCTTTAATCTAGAATGTTGAGTAGAATACGATGTGCCAAGTCTCAAGATTTATGTGTTGTGGTTTCTTTGGGTTTTCTTGTATTTCGGGAGTTAGTGGACAAAACCACCTCCGAAATGTTTTATTTCTTTATTACTACCTTGTGGAATTCTACCAGGTTTTTGGGCATCTGCGGTGTATGGTGTAGGGTATGAGACTCCCACGCAGTTAGATGGATATTATGAGAGGTGAGTCCAGTTGAGTGACCACCTCGCCCGTGTTTTTGGGTAGAGCCGACCATAGGTGCCTAATAAAGGTTGTGACAATTCTTCCTTATAATTTACTTATATTTATAACCTTATGGCCTTATGCATCTGGTGTATTTGTTGATGTACATGACGATGCACATAAGTGTTCTTTTCCTGTTTGATGCTTTACTTTTGTACTTTACTTCAGTACTGTTGGTCTTGGGTTGGTCCCCTTTTGACCTTTATTTATTTTTGGCTTATCTTTCTGCCACTACTTGTACTTTCTTGCTGAGGTGTTCTGTCTTGGAATGCCTCAGGTTTAGAGTTGTAGCTGAGGTCAGTGCTAGTTTTGGAGTGCTAGAGCAGCAGTTTTGGTCGTTGTTGTTACCTCATAATAGTGAGGTAGTTAGTTGTTTATTTTGTTTTACTAGTTCAGACATACTTTACTGTATGTGGGTTCATGTCAGTTTATTGACGCCAACAGGATTGTTATTTTTTTGATACTTGCTAGCTACTTAGTTTTCTTTCTGTGGATTACTTGCTCTTTGGGATGATTTATGCAAGGAATGCATGTTAGGTATTACCAAGTATAAAATCTACTATTCTTACTTCATGCATTTGCATATTTTAAAACTCTAACTTGTTATATTTAGCGACCGTAAAAGCTATCTTGACTACTATTATAAATTTAGGGTCTTGCATAGCATTAGTTATCCTTTGGGGACGTTTATACTCATGTAGGATCTTAGAGTAAATCTAAACAAGTATCTTCCGCAGCGTATAATTATATTTTGATTCGTGGACTAGTTGATTCACTAAGCCGAGGGATACGGCTAACTGCTTAACTTAAATTGGATTTTCATCTAAATAACCTTAAGATCTTTCTTTATGCATTAAGTAGGAGTTTTGCATGAGCGTCCGCAGTTATCCACTGTTGGCATGGCATCATGACGCGCATTTTCCCTTACTCTGATAAGTTATTAAATGCAGTGAAAATGCAGGTTGTGATAGTTGTTATCATAGGAAGGTTGCTAGACAATTGGTCGGGAAACCTTCTCTTATTAGTGTTTGTTGTTTAGTGACATTTCATAAACACACCGATGTGTCATCAGTACGTCTTAGCCGAAGCATAGTCACTACACTCATAGCATGACAAGAAGTATATGGGGGCTTATTATGTAGTATGGGATGCAAAATTTGTGTTTGTATATGGATCCACCATAGGTGGCAACATGTGATGGTTATGTAGTATGGGATGCATAACCACCATCACATGGATGCCCATTATCACGTTTTCTTTTCTCGTTGCATGCAATGTTATGTAGTATGGGATGCATAATATTTCATGTGAATGCCGGTCATGCATGCATTAAGGCCATTCTAGAATCCATAACACTGCATACATAGCATATCATTGCATAATCACGCGTGCTAAGTTAAGGTTTACATGATGACACATATACACGCATGATTTTAAAGAAGAATGAAGAACTCATGCATTCATATAATAGGCATGAGTAGATTGGATGAGAGAATATCATCCTACGTAGGACATAACATCATTATAAAATCCTAGAGCAAGTTGCAGAATAAGCAAGTGTCTTTCAAGTATGGTCTGAACTAATCGTGTGGCTTAGTGGTAATCTAGGATTTTGATGGGTTGTTCATTTGACTTTTTAGAAATGCCACCAAAGCGTATTGCGATGAGGTCGACTCCTCAGTTAGAGGATGAGTCATCAGGTGCGCAGAGTGATGCGTTGATCGAGAGTTTGTGCCAGAGCAATGAGGCTCTATCGAGGCAAGGAAGGGTCTTAGATCCACCAATCTAGACGTCCCTATCCCCAGGAAGATTTTCCATGGAATCCTCCTCAGGTTCCGACAACCCTCACCGGTCGATTTTCCTCACCACAATATTTAGAAAAGAAAAGATTATATAAATAAGGATGTAAAGAATTTAAAAGATGAAGTTATCCTTCTTGACGACTTCTCTGTTGAGCATTCTGCAGCCGGTGCTTGAGATCTTTGTTTGCTAGCAACCAGTCGGCTCTTCGTATTCGATGTAGATCTTTGATTGCCGGATTTCTTCGTTCACGAACGGGAGGGAGATGACTTTCTTATTCTTCGACAGAGACTTTTGGAACGGAGCGTAAGAGGGAGCGGTCGAACCCTAGAATACATGAACACCCCCCATCGCCTTTCGTTTTCAGATCATTAAGGCACAGAAACTGAGGTAGCCTTATATACGTCTTTATGAAAATAGGCTACCACCGGCGGTAATACTAGCCCCTAGCAGTAGGTTTGCGTACTTTCTGTATTAGCTGTCATATAAATTCGGAATAATATTTCAAAATGAATGTTTTTCCTTTTCATAGAGCTAGCGCCCCCCGGTAGAAGGTTGCGCCACGCGGTAGTTCAGTAAGTTAACGAAACCGTCTCACCACTCGTGGAATGGCTAGTGCGGCAGGGTAACCACTATCTCTTGGAGGCAGGTCGATAACTCGGTGAACCCGTCTGCACACTTGTCGAGTAGCTAGTGCGGCACGGTAAGCACTACCGCTTGGTGGTAGTTTCTCGAGAGGATGGCCAAAATTATTCCTTGCATTAGAGCGGGCAGTAGGACTAGCGCAGAGCAGTTGGTTCCTGAGAGCTCTGTCTAGTTAATTCATGGCTACCGCTCGGCAGTAACTTCTACCGCTAGGCGTTATCATCCAAAGGAGACTTCTTCTCTTTACTTGAACCTGTCAGCCTGCACACTCTATCAACACAAGAAGTGATCAAATACAGATTGGATTTGATTTTCTCAAACATAGGGAATATAAAACAATGGTTCCAACAAGTTCCTCCTTAGTCTCCCTCCTCCAAGTACTCAATTTCTTCTGAAAGTGTTGCACCTACAAGAGCATCAACTGAAACGGATAGAGGTGAAACTCGCTCGGTCACATTGACTGTATCTATATAGCACTCCCTAGCCATCCTCGAATCACTCTTGATCCGGTACTACTTGCCCTCAACTAAAAACTTGATATCAAGGTAATAGGTCGAAAACACCGCCTAATATTCATTGAGGAGAAATCTCCTTAAGATGGCGTAGTAGCTGCTTGGTGCATTAACTACCACAGACTGAATAAGCTTTGTCACTCCTCCAAGTGTTACCAAAAGGGTAACACTTCCTTCAACCTCTTTCCTCTCGCTGGGTAAATCGTAGAGTGGCCCTTCGGTGGAAAGCAAAGGCTTCCCAGTCTTCAGGGCATCATAGGTTTGCTTGAATATTAGATTTACAAAACTACCAGTAACGATCAAAATTCTCCTCACGGTGTAGTTTTCAATATTTTCCTTAATCACAACTGCATCTTTGAAAAGGTTGGCTGTCTGCAGAAGGTCAATGTAATGCCCCCGGTTTTTTTGAGATTATTTAATCTTTATTTTGGCGGTACACTGACGCGTTTCTGGCTTGTGCCATTGTTAGAGCGTGGTCTTAGCTATTTAGGATTTCTTAGTGGCTTGTTTGTAGCCTGTTGTAAGATTCCCTAGCGAGCCGGAGTTTATTTTGGTGACTCGGTGGAGCCCCTCCGAGAATGCTTGTGTTTTGTCTTCGGGAGGTGTTAGCCTGAGTTTTGTTCGTCGAATGTTGATTTCGACTTCGCCGTTGTTTTCATAGCATGGGTATTTAGCTACGGTGCGAATTTCGTCGAATTCCGAGGTTGTTCGGTCTTCGCGTTTATTTTAATTAAATGATATAATATTAAATCATGTTAATTGTTTGTGGTGTATGGCTGTGTGGTTTAAAATAAGTAACTAATGTAATATATTAATATATTAGTTAGTATATAAGCTATTATTATAATAGCTGTTATTATATTTTCTATCATAATATAAGTGACTGTAAGTGGTTATTTGGTTTTATGATGGCTTATTTTATTATTAGCTTAATCTATAGTGGCTGAGTTTTATATTACTTAAGTTATATTATATTACTTGGGTTGTGGGTGGATAGACTTTATATATATAGTTTATTTTATTTTTATCCCATTCATCTTCCCCAAAAAGGACGGCTAGCTTCCAGCGGAAGTAGCTTGTGCAACAGGAGTTGCTGGGGTTCCGGCCGCCGATTTATTGCTAGTTAGAGCCCAGATTTCTCGTGTGAAGGCAGATCTGGACTGCTCTCGCCCGGATCTACCTCCCTAGGGTAAGTATTTCAAGTTCTAGGTTTGCCTTTGTAGCTAGGTTTTTGCGGGTTAGCTAGTATTCCCTCTAAAAGCTCTAGATCTTTTCTTAGGTGGCTGATCTTGCTGTCGGTGCCGTGTGAGGAGTGTAGCTGCCGATTCATGGAAAGTAGAGGCAAGTGGTTCTCTTTGCCCTTGCCAAGTTGATTTTATTCACCTTATTCTTTTTTGTAGCTACTTTCTTTTTTGTTCTCTTCTTAGAAATTAGGGCTGCTGTAGATCTTGTCCAGAGTTAGTTTGCTGTATAGCTCGTCCAGGCTTAGTTTTAGTCGGTTGTAGATTTTGGCTTCAGTTAACCTACTGTTAAGGTAGAATAGGTCCAGCTAGCCCAGGAAATAAGAGAAAATAGGCTGGTTTTTTGGAAGTTGTAGCTTAGCAGGGTAAATTTTGGTGGAAATTATAGTTGCTAACTCTTTGTGAGCAAGTGTTGAGTGTGGTGGACACACTCAACGCATCGCTGTTTTGGTCTGGAGTCTAAGTCAAAAGCGTTGACAGCGTTGAGTGATTTTAAGTCACTCAACGACGTCTGTTTAGCCAGTATTCTAAGTAAAAAGTATTGACATCATTGAGTGAGTTGAGCTCACTCAACGCCATCTGCCTAGTTAGTTTTTCTAAGTCTTTTGGCGTTGAGTGAGTTGATCTCACTCAACACCGCCTTGCCAGTCAGATTTTTCCAAGTCTTTTAGAGTTGAGTGAGTTGAGCTCACTCAATGCCGTCTAGCCAGTCAGATTTTTCTATGTTTTTTGGCTTTGAGTTAGTTGAGCTTACTCAACGCCGTCTAGGCAGTCGGATTTTTCTAAGTCTTTTGGCTTTGAGTGAGTTGAGCTCACTCAACGCCGTCTAGTCAGACAGACTTTCTAAGTAAAAAACGTTTAGTGTGTGAACTCACTAAACGGCTTTGGCTGTTTGACATTGACAGCTTTGAGTGTGGTGAACTCACTCAACACCGTCTGCTTAGCTTCATAGTTTAAGGCAAAAGCGTTGAGTGTGGGGATCTCACTCAACGCCTTTGGCTTTTTAGTGTTGACAGAGTTAAGTAAGTGTTTTTGCGGCTAAGTGTTTTGCCATCGAGTGAACTCGACGCTTTTCCTGCTTGGTGTTTTAGCATTGAGTGAGTGGTGCTCACACAACGCGGCGTCGAGTGTACCTAACATGGCATTGAGTGTTCTCGATGCTTTTCCCTTAGACTTGTAGTTTTCTCCCGAGTCTCTTAGTATGGGTTTTTTATAGGGTTTTGGTGATGTTTTCGGCTAGTTTTCGAACGCCGAATCGTGAATCATGGCAGGTGGTTCCTTTGTTTTTCTTGAATGGGATGTTTGGTGTTGAGCCGTGTCAACCACCATTTTAGCCCCAGTTTGGGCCGTTGTGTTGGACCCCAAGGCTGCACCGGTAGCCCCTGAGTTATTTGGATCTTGTTTTTCGATGAGGGCTGTTTTTGGTCACCCGCCCAAATCCATGGTTTTACCACTGCTAATGATTCACAGGTTAAGACTGTTAGTTCCTTTCTTTCCTTATTATTTGGGCATTTTGTGGTATTGTTGTTCTGCAGGTTTTAGCAGAGCATGTTGTTATTCTCGCACTTGGTGCGCTTTGATTACTCTTTTTCTTTGAGTACTTTACTCTTGCTATCAAATTTTCTCCCTTTTGCCGAATTTATCAGCATTCTTTTGAAGGGTTTGGTAAACCCCCCCCCCCTTTGTTTTATTGCTTATGATCTACTGCACTTTTACTGCTTGTTTTTTTTCTCTTGCTGAGGTGTTCTTTTTTTAAATGCCTCAGATTTAGAGTTATAGCCGATTAAACGGCTAGTTTTCTTTTGGAGCTTGCTAGTGATCTGCTATTTTGCAGAGGGTTTTTTCCCTCATCTTTGTGAGGTAGTTTTTTTTTGTTTCGTTTCTATATAGATATACATACTCACCAGTGGGTTCGTGTCAGGTTGTTGATGCCCACTGGTGGTTTTTCTTGTAATGCTAAGTATGTGACTTAAACTGCTAGTTTTTGCCTATTTTTGAAGGTTGTTTACTTGCTCTCTGAAAATGCTTTATGCTAGAATGCAAGTTAGGTATTTTAACACACAAAAGAATTACTATATGTACTTCATACATGCCATATTTCTATAGCTAAAGTACTAATTTCCAAAGTAACCTAAAGACTATTTTCATATTATACAAAATTTAGAGTCCTGCATTTTATGAGTTGTCCTTCGTGGACGTTTACGCTCATGTAGGATGTCAAACCATCTTAACTAAAGTATTTTTCCATAGCGTATAACTATATTTTACTCGTGGACTAGTTGATCCACTGTGCCGAGGGATACGACCATCTAATTTGAATGAGTTTCTTCATAATAACTTATGAATTCTGTATAACTTGTTTAGGTTAGTGCCTTGCCTGAGCGTCTGCAGTTATCCCCTGCATGGCGTGGCATCACGGCCCGTATTTTCTCTTACTCTGATATAATTTTATTGCTGAGAAAAATGCGGGTCGTGAAAGTAAACTTGGACAAATGTGATGGTACCCCTTAGCAGAGCAGAGGTAGAGGTTACAGCTACATCATGACGATAGAATCGATCCATGAAAGGTTTCCGAGTTGACCCTTCCGCTGCCCCTCCGTGGATATAGAAGAGTTCATAGAGAGTGCCCTCTTCATCTGTGTCGTTGAACTTTCCTCCAACATTGATGCTGCCAAGATAGCCAACATTCCTCAACTTCTTCACACTCCTAAGAAACCTCTTGCACTTCTTTGCCCTTCGATATGGATGATTTTGTTGGAGACTCCTTCTAGCCAAGATCCTTCATATTTCCTGATACAAGAAGTCGTTCCACTAACTGACAAAGGGCTCTACATCTTTCATTCAGATGCCCCTTCTCCTTATGGAATTCGCAAAAAAGATCATAGCTTCAGGACCTCCAATCCATTCTCTGAAATCCCTTCTTGAACTCTTACTTTTTCTGCAGAATTTGGATAAATTCATCGACAATTGGACCCATGACTGAAAGCTCATCCATGAGATCGCAACTCTATTATTCACCTGAGGATGAGTCATCCCTGGCTTAGAGGACTGGCAAGACTTAAGGTGCAGTTGTACTGAGTGTGGTGGCGAACGGCAGTTTCTGATCACGAAACTGTTGATGGCCTTAGAATGGTCACTTATGATGAAAATTCCATCCCCTCTGAGCTGGGGGTTTGTACTCTGGATGAGGGGCCATAGACGGACGACTAGCTTCATAGGAGTCTGTAACATCCCTTCCTTCTTCAGCCCTAGCTCTCAGGTAGGAAATATAAGTTGGATTGGCGTTTTTGCCTTCGATAAACCTGTTTGCCAAAGCAATAAAGTCCTGATATGTTGCGGGCTCTTTGGTGGTTGCTTTGAATTTCAGAGATCCTCCCCTTGGAAGTAGAAAATCTTAACACAAGCTCTCTGCGAAGCACTGCAAAAAAATTGATGGACTGGGGATACAACTCGTGGAACCATTCCATGTCCTGGCCATCAAAATTGGTCAATAAGAGTTTGCATTTCATGGCATCTGTCAAGCAGTTATAGGCCACAACATCTTCAAAGGCATGCGAATGTGTGCCCGGATCGAACTCCCCAGCATAAGAGCACAAGTGGAGTTCCCTGAAATTTTTCGAAGCCAGCTTCCCAATGGATCATATCTAAGAATGGGGAGGGTTTCTAAATTTTAGTGGGAGCGAAGGTCACGGAGGGTTGCGTGACCTGACAATCTTCAATAAAGTCAAGCCTACAGGTTGGCCTCCCCTGGCCACCTATAAGTCCTTAGTTTCAAGAGTAGCTAGCACCTAAAGGGGGGGGGGGTGAATAGGTTTTAGGTCTTTTTAAACTTTCTCCTTACTTTGGTGTGTTGTGAGTTAGATTAAGTTAGCATTCAAGATTAATCAATAAGTACACAAGATATTTATAGTGGTTCCCTTGTTAATGGGTACATCCACTATCCCTCCAACCTTTCTAACAGCTTTTTAGACAAGACCACTTCTCCAAACTTGGCTCTAAAAAGCTTACAACTCAGATCCCTTAGGATCTCTCAATCTCCTTCAAGACCTACCTAAGGCACAAAGCCCTACCACTCAGAGCTAGTAAAGCTCCTACAGCTCAGTGATCCATAGACAACATACCTCAGACTTATCACTATGTCCAAACTCTTGCTAGGAGGATAGCCCTATCACTCAGGGTGAATGACTCTCCTACCTCAGGCCAATAGCCCTACAACTCAGATCCAAACCTAGATCCTACCTCAAATTCACCACTTGAATCCAACCACTATGATCGACATAAAGATCCTACCCTCAGCATTTATATAATAGGCTTACACTCAGATCATTGATACCACAGAGAGAGTAATGGTTTCTTGATGATGTCTAGACACCTGAGAAATATTCTATATATCTTCCTCCTTAAGTGCTGAGATAGCTTAGTCCAGTCTTCATCACAGTTCTAGGAAAAGTTCTTCAGGAATGGTCAGCTAGTGAAAGACATGATTTAAAGAGCCTAGACACCTAGAGGGGGGGGGGTGAATAGGTTCTAATTATCTTTAAGAATTTTAGGCAATTAGATTGTTCTAACTTAGCATAGATAATACAATTCAATACACAACACAATAATCACAGCACAGCATACACCTGATTTATAGTGGTTCCCTATGGTATGGGTACATCCACTTTCCCCCTTTGTCTATCCAGTAGAGAACTGGATTCATCCCAACTTCCTTCCACTTACTCAGATCCACAAATCTTACAACTCATAACCAGATTGGTTCCTACAGCTAAGACTTATACAAGTCTTACCTTAGATTCTTTCCAAGAATCCTACCTCAAGCCTCAGCCCTACCTAAGCCTTTATCACTATGCTTACAACTCAGACTATCATAAGTCCTACACCTCAGGCACTCAGCCCTACCTCAGCCTTATAATTACAGGCTTACAACTCAGATCTTACAAAAGATCCTACAAGAGATTGAATGTTTTAAAGGTTACAGAAATATCACCAGATAGAACTCTCTATTGGTGTGAGCTTCTTGATCAGTTCTTCAATAAACTGAATCTTCAGATCCAACCTTACTTAGCTATTTCAAAGCTTCTTGATTGAACAAAATAAGGTGGATCCTCACTTGATGTAGAAGTTGATCTTCAGATAGCTCCTTCCTTAAATTCTGAATTAGATCTGAATCTTTTTACAGACTGATCTGGATCTGCCTTCTTAAGGGTTTCCCCTTTACTTATTGTCTAACTTTCTTTCCCGTAATTGCTTGATTACTTCGTTAGTTATTTCTTGCCTCTGGTTGTCAAGGATCAATCCCTTTTATAGAGTTTCCTCATGATTACCGACTGATCCGGTTTGTAACAACCTTTTGATAGTTCTGACAAAGGTGTCGAACCTGTTGGTTATGACAGTTGTCGAGTCACGTGTTAACCCAGAAATCGGTGATCCCTCCCAAGGTAGCTAGCCCGCAAGTCACGACTTGCCCTGGGAGGCCCTGTCAGCCTTTCCTTCCAAGGAGGGGCGGACTGACCTCTCAGTCCGCTCAATCCGCTCAGCCCGTGTGGCTTGATCGGACTCTCTAGCCAGGTCGCCCAGGTCGCGCAGCTCCCGCTCGTTCTGCATGGGGTACGGACTGTTCAGTTTGCCCCTACAGGCCACGCGGTTTGGTTAGTTAACCGTACAATGGGTTCATTCTGCTTCCGCAGGTACGGACTACCAAGCAATGTGGCGGACTCGATTCCTATCCGCCCAAACCGCTCGATAGCGACATGCTCAGAAGATGGCGGGCTCTGTCTTCAGCCCGCCTGAGGGAGGTCGCCAGTTGGCGACCAACCCTCCTATCCTCCAGTAGTAGGCGGACTCGGTCTCAGTACGACAGGTCGCCTACCTCTGATGCAGCGACAAGCTCCAGCCAATAGTGGCGACCTGCCTCCAGGTCATCAGTCTGCAGTGGCAACCTGTCTCCAAGACACTAGCCAGCAGTGGAGACATGCCTCCAGGTCGCCAGTCAGCAGTGTGCGGCCTGGACTATTCAATCCGTCGGGTCGCTAACCCTCGTCCTCAAGCCAAGGATGCCACCAGTGGGCGGCCTGCTCAACCCGTCCATTGCAAGTCAGGCGAGCTCGATGCGCAGTCCGCAAGAAGAACCCCAGCTCGGCAGCCAATCATTTATCATCTCTGTAGCGGGATGGGCGGACTCGTTCATCAGTCCGCCAGCTAGCCATACAGGTTCCCGGCAACAGAGGCGGACTCATCATGCAGTTTGCCACTCAGCTTCCAGCGCCCGCTTCCCAGCAGCAGGCAGTTCCCTCCTCAGCTTGCACAGCCCAGTGCGAGCTCGCTCAGCGGTAGAGGCAGACTCGTCGTGCAGTCCGCCACTCAGCTTCCAGCGCCCGCTTCCCAGCAGCAGGCAGTTTCCTCCTCAGCTCGCATAGCCCAGCGCAAGCTCGCTCAGCAGCAGAGGCGTTCTCATCCCAGTCTGCCAACAGCAAGACCAATTCTAGCAGCAAGTCCCAGACCACGCGCCCTAGCGCGGACTCCGCGGACTCAGCCTTCATACTCGCGCAACTCACCGTCTCACCGGTGGTGACATTACCGAGACCGTTACCTCCTCGGGCCTATAAATAGGCCCCCATACCTCTCATTCGGGACATGACAGAGGCGTCAAGGTCCCAGCATCGGTTCCTGCGGACTCGGTTTCCCAGTCCGCATGACCTGCTCCCCTTCTTTCTATTTGCTCAAGCAGTCCGCCCGGCTTAGTCCAGCGAGTTGCCGAGTAGCTGACCGCACGGTCTGCCGACCTCCCTAGACAGTCCGCGCGGCCTCTGGCTTTCACCTCTCCTTAGCCGCAAGCTTCCCCTTTTGTACCCTTTATACTATTTTATCATGTAAAGGTGCTACCTCAAGCTGTAATACTGAGTTATAATCAAAGGCAAAGCCTGTCGCAAGAGTGGCATTCAAGCCGCGGCGGGCGAAGTCCGCTGTTGCCGCTGCTAGCGGCCCCCTCTCTTAAGTTTTCTCTCTATCTTCATGCGCGACTCAGAGTAAACAGCTGTCCGATAGTCTCTCTTTTCCTCTCCTCATCCCCGCAAACCTCTCCTTCACCTATCTTGTGAGACCGAACACCCGTTAACTGGTCGATGTCGCATTTCGCGCATCAACAGTTAACACGCGACCTTCAGATCCTTAGCAGTTGACGAACAGCGGTTGCAATGAAGACATGAGATTGAGCTCAAAATACACCTTAACTTCAAACAGTCGGAACCCGTTCAGACTCTTTTTGTGCCCTCAAATTGCCCAAATTCCACTCCGTTTGGAAGTTATTAAAGTTTTTCCCTTTCTACGATTCCCATCTTCGAGGATTTTCCATCAAAAGATCTTGAGCACACCTCAAGTCATTCAGAAATGTTCATCTCAAGTAGCGACCTCGATCTCCTACTATCTAAGGAGTTTACATCTCTCATCGCAAGCTTCATAAGGTAAACATGAATGCTTATTCTCATATACTAGATGGATTAACACATTTTGTAGGAGAAGAGCAATTTCCCTCTCGCTTCACATCCCATATTCGAAGAGAAGTTATTCCATACAATTTCAAAGAGCCTCGTCTCCCAGTCTACTCAGGGACAAGCGACCCAGTTTCTCACTTACAAGCTTTTGAATCGATTGTTTCATTGAAAGCTTTATCAAATGGCATCAAATGCAAACTCTTCATCATATCCTTTGGTGCTCAAGTATTGGTCTGGTTCTACAACTTACTGTCTCAATGAATAACTTGCTTCAGCGATCTTCAAAGAAAATTCCTCTAAAGGTTCGGAACTTTTAGGAAGAGAAAAAAGGACATAGGAGATCTTTTGCAGATAAAGCAAGGAGACGATGTGTCTTATGCTCACTTCATCGATCGATTCTAGAAGGAAACTCTTGATGTTGTTAATGTTGATCAAGATTTCTATAATTGCTTTCATAAGCGGACTCTAGCAAGGTCCTCTTAAATTCAAAGTTACTACAAAAATGCCCGACACCTATGAGGATCTTATTGATTTTGCAAATCGGTTTGTTGGAGCTGAAGCCATGAATTCTGGATATATATCTAGTCTAAATAATATAGCTCAAGTGCCAGTGAAGATTTCATCTCATCAGTTGGATAGTGGATCTCTTCACAATTGTTTACCTCTTAATCTTTAGAGCAATCTATCCCAATATAATCAAGATCCTAATCTCCTGATATCTCGACATATATGCTATGATCGTGGGGATTCATCTACATCTCAATCTAAGCATTCAGAGTTAGGTATGGATAACTCTAATATATCAACTCACATTTCTGATAATGAGCTTCCTGCTTCTCGCCTATACAAGCAAGCTGAGCCTAGAAGGAAGTATACAGACTTGACTATTTCTATGGAAGAAGTTCTTCATATTATTCAGCAGGAGCGGGATTTCATTAGGCCTCCTCTCCTGCGACCTGGTCATCGATGTCGCAAAGATTTATTTTGTTTATACCACTTTTGTGTGGGTCATGATACCGAGAAATTACGAGCTCTTCATAAGCTCGTAGAGAAATTGCTGAAGGAAGGCAAGTCGCAAGATTATATCGCTTGAAAGCATCATTATAAAGTCCTCTCTTGCAACATCAAGTGTTTACTCTCAAATTATTAGTGGTAAAGTCTGTTTTACCAACACGCTTTTTCCTTCTATTGAAGACATGACTGGTTGATTTGGAAAAGAGAACTTCTTACAGCAATAAACCCACTCAGCGTGATCGCTTAAAAGTTCTTAGCGTCAATAAACCCACTTTTCAAGTGGTCGCCCATTTTCCAAAATGACAACCAAGTATGCTTTTCAATTGTTTGAAGAAACTTGTGGCATTAAACCCACCCTGCGTGGTAGCCCTATTTCAAATTTGGCATCAGATCCACTCCGTGTGGTGGCCATTTCTATTTATCAGAACAGTCAATTCCACTTCTTAGTGGTGTCCAGAAAGCATCTCCAGGCAATCATATCCACTCCGCATGGCTACCTGTGATTTGTTATATACTATCTATTGGTAATTGATTATGTTCATTCCTGACATCTATCATTCAATCGAGGAATCTATTTCTATTTATTGACAAGCCATGTTATTGAAGTCTAATCAAAATGTTTCTATCTGGCAGATCTGGCTTTCATATATGAAGCATCATGCTTGGTCACGCGAGATAATTATTATCACGAGATTAGCATATTTAAGCGATTTCCCTTCAGGTACTTGCAGCTTAATCCTCTTTCATATCTGCTTGCTTACTCTTCTTTTGCATAGATAAGCAGAAATTACCAAGTTCCCATCAGGTACTTGCAGCTTAATTTTCTTTCATATCTGTTTGCTTACTCTTCTTTTGCAGAGATCAGAAGATATTAGCAAGTTCCCTTCAGATACTTGCAGCTTAATCTTCTTTCATATCTGCTTGCTTACTCTTCTTTTGCAGAGATCAGCAGATATTAGCAAGTTCCCTTCAGGTACTTGCAGCTTAATCTTCTTTCATATCTGCTTACTCACCCTATTTTTGCAGAGACTAGCAGATATTAGCAAGTCCTATCCAGGTACTTGCAACTTAGTTTTATATCATGATTGTAATTTACTTCTTTTTGCAGAAGTTAACAGGTGCTTGCAAGTCTCCTTCAGATACTTGCAAGTTATCATTACTCTATGTTTTCCTCTCACCTTTGTCTTACAGAGATCATTGGAAGACATTCACATTCACTTCATTTTGCAAAGCAACTCAGGTACACCCGAGATGTACCTCTTTTCGCTTGCATAAACTTTTCCTTTGCAGGAAAAGACAAGCATTGGCAAACCTTTTCTGAGGAGAGACATTAGGTCATATCTCTTCATGCCTCTCGTTTTTCTGAGGGATGGATCATGATTTTCGTGGGTCTCAAACTTTTTCGAAGTTCCCTTCAGGACTTAAAAAAGTGCAGGGATTATGTTAACCCAAAAATCGGCGATCCCTCCCAAGGTAGAAAGCCCACAAGTCGCGACTTGCCCTGGGAGGGCCTGTCAGCCTTTCCTTCCAAGGAGGGGCGGACTGACCTCTCAGTCCGCTCAATCCGCTCAGCCCGTGCGGCTTGATCGGACTCTCTAGCCAGGCCGCCCAGGTCGCACATCTCCCGCTCGTTCTGCAGGGGGTACGGACTGCTGCCTCAGTTCGCCCCTGCAGGCCGCGCGGTTCGGTCAGTTAACCGTACAATGGGTTCATTCTGCTTCCGCAGGTACGGACTACCAAGCAAAGTGGCGGACTCGATTCCTATCCACCCAGACTGCTCGATAGTGACATGCTAAGAAGGTGGTGGGCTTTGTCTTCAGCCCGCCTGAGGGAGGTCGCCAGTTGGCGAACCAACCCTCCTATTCGCCAGTAGTAGGCGAACTCGGTCTAAGTCCGACAGGTCGCCTACCTCTGATACAGCGGCAAGCTCCAGCCAGCAGTGGCGACCTTCCTCCAAGTCATCAACCAGCAGTGGCGACCTATCTCCAAGACTCTAGCCAGTAGTGGCGACCTGCCTCCAGGTCGCCAGTCAGTAGTGTGCGGCTTGGACTATTCAATCCGCCGGGTCGCTAACCCTCGTCTTCAAGCCAAGGATGCCACCAGTGGGCGGCCTGCTCAACCCGTCCGTCGCAAGTCAGGCGAGCTCGATGCGCAGTCTGCAAGAAGAACCACAGCTCGGTAGCCAATCATTTATCATCTCCATAGCGGGATGGGCGGACTCGTTCATCAGTCCGCCAGCTAGCCCTACAGGTTCCCGGCAATAGAGGCGGACTCGTCGTGCAGTCTGCCACTCAGCTTCTAGCGTCCGCATCCCAGCAGCAGGCAGTTCCTTCCTCAGCTCGCACAGCCCAGTGCGAGCTCGCTCAGCGGCAGAGGCGGACTCGTCATACAGTCCGCCACTCAGCTTCCAGCGCCCGCTTCCGAGCAGCAGGCAGTTTCCTCCTCAGCTCGCACAGCCCAGCGCAAGCTCAATACGCAGCAGAGGCGGACTCATCCCAGTCTGCCAACAATAAGACCAATTCCAGCAGCAAGTCCCAGACCGTGCGGCCTAGCGCGGACTCTGCGGACTCAGCTTTCGTACTCGCGCAACTCACCATCTCACCGGTGGTGACGTTACCGAGACCGTTACCTCCTCGGGCCTATAAATAGGCCCCGATTCCTCTCATTTCGGGACACGGCAGAGGCGTCAAGGTCCCAGCATCGGTTCCTGCGGACTCGGTTTCCCAGTCCACGCGACCTGCTCCCCTTCTTTCTGTATGCTCAAGCAGTCCGCCCGGCTTAGTCCAGCGAGCTGCCTAAGCAGTTGACCGCGCGGTCTGCCGACCTCCCTAGACAGTCCGCGCAGCCTCTGGCTTTCTCCTCTCCTTAGCTGCCAGCTTCTCCTTTTGTACCCTTTATACAGTTTTCTCATGTAAAGGTGCTACCTCAAGCTGTAATACTGAGTTATAATCAAAGGCAAAGCCCGTCGCAAGAGTGGCATTCAAGCCGCGGCGGGCGAAGTGCGCTGTTACAGCTGCTAACGGTCCCCTCTCTTCAGTTTTCTGTCTATCTTCATGCGCGACTCAGAGTAACCAGCTGCCTGGCAGTCTCTCTTTTCCTCTCCTCATCCCCGCAAACCTCTCCTTCACCTAGCTTGTGAGACCGAACACCCGTTAAATGGTCGGTGTCGCATTTCGCGCATCAACATCACCAGTCATGACAGTTGATTCCTCAAAGACTTTACAACTCAGCATGAACCACTCAACAAACTGCTTAATATGTGTCGACATAAATAGACTAAGTGTCGACACAAGTCTTGATGAATTCGACACAACACTTCATGTGTTGACATAGTCATTCTTCTGCTACTCGACACATCTTTTGTTTGTATGTGTTGACACAAGTCCTGTGTGTCGACACAACTGCTTCTGGTCTTGACATAGTATATGCAGACAGATGGCATTGAGTGTATGTCCAGCTGTCGTTTAGTGTGTGTCGACACAAGTCCTGTGTGTCGACACAACTGCTTCTGGTCTTGACATAGCTGATGCAGACAATTGGCATTTAGTGTATGTCCAGACATCGTTGAGTGTGTGTCGACACAAGTCCTGTGTGTCGACACAAGCCTTGAGACTCAGAATAGATGTTGCTGTAAGATGGCGTTGAGTGTGTGTCGACACAAGTCCTGTCTATCGACACAAACCTTCTTCAGTTGTTGGCACAATTCTTGAGTGTCGACACATGCCTTTCTTCTAGTGTCGACATAACTCCTGGGTGTCAACACAGCTTCTGCTTTAGGTGTCGAGACAATTCCTTCCTTAGGTGTCGACACAATTCTGGATGTCGACACAGCTTTGCTTCTAGTGTCGACACAACTTCTGGGTGTCAACACAATTCTTCACAAGTGTCGACACTTGTACTTAGAGAATTTTCTTGCAAACCTTACACCTGCACAATGAAACTCAAACATCCATCAAATACAAATTGATGTATATCAATGAGTAAGATGAGGCTTCTCCAAATCTAGTACATATTTTCCAGTGTACCCAACAATCTCCCCCTATTTGGAGAAGTCATAACCCTTAGTCAAAGATATATATCACTCATAATAAAGCACATAAAAATAAGTGTACATACATTTCAGTGCAAGATAACATACAAACAATGTAAACAACTAAAATCAATAGTTTTGCTGATTTTATTTATTAATCAGAAAATTCTGGGTTTACATGTTTTTCCTTAGAATAGAAGCAAAAAAGTTACATTGTTCTATACATAAGCCTATCTATCCTATGATTGACTAGGCTCCTTAATTACAATGCCTTTTCCAGATTTAATCTTTGCCTGCACAGTAGGCTCTGTATCATCAGTAGGTTTCTTCCCTTTGAGATCCTTCTTCTTCTGTTCTTCAGCCTTTATCCTTTGCCTTTCAAAATAGTGAAAAGGCTTAGGGAAGTACTTGCTAGGGTCCAGAGCATTAACAGGTAACTTCACAGCTTTTACACTCCTTCTGAACTGAAGAATGGCTTCTTGCCTGGCTTGATACTTGTTCCATTCTTGCTCAGAATACCATTTATCTCTGTCATGGGTCTTTTCCTTTACAGCCTTCCAGGAAGTCAAAATAATATTCCTAGAAGTAGGGCTCCATTGCTCAAAATCTGGCTTCAACTCAGCCTGTTCTCTGAACCTTTTCTTGTATAGATGTGCTTCCTTCTGAGCCTCCTTGGCAGCCTCTGACATCTCTACTTTTCCAATAATCACATTTGGTGCCTCCTGTGGAGGGCTGTATATTATCTGCACTTCTTGTTGAACCACGTCAAAGTCAGTAGGAGGGTAAATAACCTGTGCAACTTCAGGCTGATCTCCTTCAATATAAGCAGGTTGCACTCCAGACTCAGCAATATTGTCATCATTACATGAAAGAGAAAAGACAAGTGTAGCTCTGATGATATTAGAGACCCATTTTGCATGATCAGAGCCAGCTTTGACTAATAATCTCTCCCCCTTTATGACTTCTCTAGCTATATGATCCCTCAGATCATTCTTTTGAAATCTTATCTGATCAGCTAAATATTCTATACCTTCTTTGTAGTAGGCTTTAAACTTTGTCAGGGTATCATAAATTGTCTTTTGAGAGACTCCAATGGCTATTTGGATAACAGTTAGATCTTCTTGTACTTGCTTTGATATATCAGTTTTCAAATCAGTGGAAATACTTCCCAGTTTTTTGAGAATTTCTTCATGGGAGTCTTTGAGATTTTCATTAGACCTGAATTGATTTTCTAAAACATATCCTTGTTTGGTGGCAATGTCGTCAACCTCAGTCTTTATTAGCTGTTGTTGCTCTGCCAAATATACTACAACATTGACCTCCCTTATGGAAGCAATCTGTCATCTCTTTCTTATGCAGATTGACTTCAAATCTGATTGATTTAATGTCTTGAGCAAGCTGAAACTGCAGTTCTTTATTTGACTCATCCACATATTTCTCTAAAGACTGTCTTTGTTCATCCAATTTAACTTGTAGTTGGACTAGTAATGAACTGAAGTCCATGCTTGGAGCAGGTGGTGGTGTGACAGTTTGCAAGGCTTTATTGTAGCCTGAGCTCCTTTTCCTAATTGCAACTATCTTCCTCTTCTTAGCCATACATGCTTCCTCATCATCAGAGGGTTGTGATGACCTTTCTATATCAACTGTTTCCTTATTAGATGGGGCATTCAGTATCTCCTCCCCCTCAATTCTTTGCAGTTCATTTTTTATATGTGATTGCTCCCCCTAAGACCTTGCAGCTGGTAAATCAGGAAACAACTCTTCCATAGTTACCTCTTGTTGCATCTGTACAGAAAGAATAAGATTTGTTTGGAAAACAAAAGGTTCTCCCTGGACATCCAAATTTTTGTCCAGGGCCATCTCTATAAAGGAGATACTTACATGCTCATCTTGAGCTGTATCTTTTATCTACACATCTTGTGCTTCCCTCTCAGCAATTTCCAGTGCTTCTTTATTTATATCTGATACAATGTCCATTACTGTATCAGCAACATACTCACTCTCCAGAGTAGCTTTAGCAATACCTCCCCCTTGGGCAGGCAGCTCAGATAATTCAGTGTCTTGTACTGCTGGTTCAGACTGAGCTCCCCCTGGAGTTGATTCTATCTATTTATTGGGGTGCTGACTGCTCTCTTCTAGATTTTGAGCTTCTTTTTGTTGTTGGTCTACATCTAAACTGAAGACTACCTCCTCCTCAGAATCACTGGAGGATTCTTCTTGCTGAACAATTTCTTTCTTTTTCTTATCTTTCTTGACCTATTTTTGTGGAGTAGAAACCCCTTTGGTCAATACTCTATCCCATCTGGATAGAATCCTTACATCCATTCTCCTCATATGGTTGATCTTGGATCTTGGTAGTTGGTTCATTATATCTTGTATTGTATAAGCTAGACATAAGCTTAGTATCCTTCCCAGATTTGGCTCCTTTACTCCTTGGATCTTATCAAATACTATTAATGCCCAGCCTTTTTTTAGCCTGAATATTATTCTTGTCATTAGAATCATTATAGAGGTTGATATTCTATCATGTCCACCTGTTTTACACAGAATCATCCTTGCCTACTATTTTAGACAAAAACTTTCCTTTGGAATTCATCCCTTTTCGGGTAATTGATGATCCAACTTTGGTATTAGGGTTCAGCCTTCACCAACTTAATGCATCTTTAGTCATGTATGGAACTATTTCATCATCATCCTTAACCATGGGAACTTGGAGTGATTTCCTGATTGTCTTTAGTGTTAGTTTCACTCGGGAATCCTAAACTGTTGCTTTGATCTTCTTCCCGTCAGTGTCCACAGTTGCTGATGAATAAAATTCCATTACTTCCTTTTTCCAAATCTTAGTTGGTTCTGAGACCAAAAACTCCAACCCATTTTCCAAAATTAGGGTAATTACACCCTGGATGTCTTGAGAGGATGTCGTAAATCCCCCACGAACATGCTCATAACCTTCATTCACCTTGTAATCCTTGTGGGGCACCATTGACGAGAGGGAGAGAAAAGAGAAGTGAATATCTATGTCGACACAAGGTCTAAAGTCGAGAAATTTGAAGGCGTAGTAGACCATATTTTGTCTTCCCCTATTTATAGTCTATTGGTAAAGGGTAGGTCAAAGGACTCACCTTACTTAGTAACAATACATGTCGACATCGTTGTACATGTGTCGACATAAAAGACTTAGGTCACAACAAAACTTAATTTTCGTCGACATGTCTATGTGTCGATATATCTATGTGTCGACATACTTGTGTTAGTGTCGACACGGGCTGGTCAAGTCTCGACATAGTTGTGTCGACACATCCTTTTCCTTGGTCGACACATCATATTGAGTGTGCCGACACAATTTGTTTGTGTTGATATAAACTTTGTACATAGACAAATTTCCTGAGAAATTTTGTGCTTACATATTCTACTTAGGAATGCTTGAGCTGGCCTATTCTAGGTTCAACAAACCTAATTCAATTTTAAAATAATTAAATTTAGTTTCATCCAGAGATTTTGTAAAAATATAAGCAATTTGATTATTTATGTTTACAAATTCTAGACTAATATCTTCCATCTTCACATGTTCTCTTGTGAAATGAAACTTAATTTCTATATGCTTGGTTCTACTATGTGATATAGAATTCTTAGCAATAGAAATAGCACTAGTTGAATCACAAAACAGTGGAATTCTACTTACCTTGATGTCATAGTCTTCAAGTTGATGCTGTATCCATATCAACTGTGCACAGCAGCTGCCTGCAGCTATATATTCAGACTCAGCAGTTGAGATAGCTACACTTGTTTGCTTTTTACTGCACCATAACACAAGCCTTCCACCTAGGAATTGACAAGTTCATGTAGTACTTTTCCTGTTTACTTTGCATCCTGCAAAGTCTGCATCTGAGAAGCCTGTTAGTAAGAAATCTCTATTCATAGGGTACCAAAGACCTAGATTAGGTGTGCCCTTAAGATATCTCAAAATTCTCTTAATTGAGGTATAATGAGATTCCTTTGGGCAAGCTTGGTACCTAGCACAGACACATATAAAATACATGATGTCAGGTCTACTAGCAGTCAAGTAGAGTAGGAAGCCAATTATCCCTCTATATAAAGACTCATCAACAAGTTTCCCTGTCTCATCTTTGCCTATAGGCATACTTGTTCCCATTGGAGTTTTCATGTTGGAGGCTGAGTCCATTCCATATTTCTTAATCAACTCCTTGGTGAACTTAGCCTGGGATATGGACAATCCATCATCAGTCTGTCTTACTTGAAGTCCCAAGAAGAACTTCAGCTCACCCATACTGCTCATTTCAAACTTCCCATGCATAAGTTTGGCAAACTTCCTACAAAGGTTGTGTTTAGTAGATCTAAAGATAATGTCATCAACATATATCTAGACTAGGATTATCTTGCCTTTAGATTCCCTAAAGAATATAGTTTTGTCTATCTTTCCTCTAGAGAATTTAGTCTCAATAAGAAAAGCAGACAAGATTTCATACCAAGCCCTACGGGCTTGTTTTAAACTATATAGAGCTTTCCTAAGCCTATATACATAATCAGGATAATGAGAATCTACAAAACGTGAGGGCTGTTCAACATAGACTTCCTCTTTTAAGTCGCTATTTAGAAATGTTGACTTTACATCCATCTGATATTCCTTGAACCATTGATAGGCAGCATAGGCTAAGAACAACCTTATAGCCTCCAGCCTTGCCACTGGGGCAAAGGTTTGATCAAAGTCAATCCCTTCCTCTTTCCTGTAGCCTTTTGCCACCAGTCTTGCCTTGTTCTTGATTATAGTGTCATTCTCATCAAGTTTGTTTCTGTAGATCCACTTGGTTCCTATAATGTTGTGATCCTTGGTTTAGGAACAAGTTCCCAGACTTTACATCTTCTGAATTGATTCAGCTCTTCTTGCATAGCATCAATCCAGTTTGTGTCTAGCATGGCTTCTTCAAACTTCCTGGGTTCTATCCGTGACAAGAAACTTGAACATAAAACCGTGTTCATGTTCTTGCTCCTGGTTAGTACACCTTGACTTGCATCACCAATGATTTGATGAGCTGAATGATCCTTTAGGTGTCTTCTTGCTGGAGGAAATCTATCAACCTCTTGCCTTCTTCATTTTCCTCAACCTGATGCTCCTAATTGTCTTCTTCATCCAGAGAGTCTTGTTCTCCCCCCTGGATAGCATGCATCCTTTTCTTCATCCAGCCTAGCAGGTGCTTCTTCATTAATAGTCAGCTTGTCCAGCTTATCCTTTAAACCTGTAGAGCACCAGAAGAGCTAGACAATTCACTGTTAACCAACTTAGACTCATCAAATACTACATGGACAGATTCTTCTACAACTTGTGTAGTCAAGTTTAGATCCTGTATGCCCTACTATTATTATTGTACCCAACAAATATCCCTTCTAAGGATTTGGCAGCAAACTTAGTTTGGTAGTGCTTACCATTAACTAGGACATAACACTTGCTACCAAATATTCTGAAGTAGAAAATGTTTGGTTTTCTACCTTTCAAAATATGATAGGGAGTCATCTTATGTTTCTTATTGATGGAGGCTTTATTGAGTACATGACATACAGTATTTACTGCCTCAGCCCAGAAGTACTCAGGGAGAGTAGTGTCACTAAGTAGTGTTCTACTTGCCTCAATTAGAATCATATTATTTCTTTCAGCAACACCATTTTGCTGAGGTGTTCTAGGTGAGGAGAACTCCTGATGAATCCGAAGTTCTTCACAGAACTTTGTCATACATTCAGACTAAAATTTAGTTCCATGGTCACTTCTGATTTTGACCACTGAATTGTTAAATTCATTTTGAATTTGTCTAACAAAGGTCTGGAAAACAGTAGGAGTTTAGGATTTCTGCCTCAAGAAGAAAACCCATGTGAATCTAGAATAGTCATCCACAATAACTAATGTGTATACTTTCCTACCAAGACTATGAACTGGAATAGGACCAAACAAATCCATATGCAAAGATATAAACATCTCATTGAATCTTTGGTATCAAGTGCATAGAAAGAGGACTTAGTCTGTTTGCCCTTTTGGCAAGCTGAACACACACCCTTTTTAATGCACTTGACTTGAGAACCATTCCTCACTAACCCCATGCTGAACAGCTATCCTATTGACTTATAGTTCAGATGAGCTAGCCTCTTGTGCCATTTTACACATAGTGAAGCTTTCTCTCCTGCAACTAGATAAATGGGTGAGATGTTAAACTCACAATCTAGGTTAAGATAATATACATTCACTTTCCTAGTGCCAGTCAAAATGATCTCTTGATCACTTGACCTCCTTATTTTACACTCCCTTTGAGGAAAGAGATATTATAACCTAGATTACTAAGTTGACTTATGCTAATCAGGTTATGTTTTAGACCCTTCACATAAGCCACTTTAGTGATAGTAATTGAATCACTAGAAATGTTACCAAATCCTTTGATGATTCCTTTTTCTGATCCACCAAAGATTACTTTGGGTCCATTCTCTATGGGTGCATAGTCCCTCAACATTCTTCTTATTCCAGTCATGTGCCTGGAACATCCACTATCCAAGTACCATATAGGGGTATGGCCACTTGGATTCACCTGCATCAAAGAAAGATTTACCTATCCTTAGAACCCAAATTGTTATTTGGTCCTAGGTTCTTGTTAGTTTGAAATCTGTCATGCTTACCTGCTGCTTTTCTGATAGGTAAGCTGTTCTTGTTTTTAACACTTGGGTTGAACCAACCACTTTTGTTGTACCAACAATCAATGGCAAAGTGTCCCACCTTGCCACAACAACAACACTCAAATTTATTATACCTTTTCTTAGGTACAGGCTTCTCAATATTGTTGCCAGCATTCCTTTTACGTGTTGGTGCTGGAGCAGCATTACCCAAAGATTCCTTAAGAACATGATGGGTTTGCTTATAGAGTGGCCTATTGGCATATATACCCTTGCCAATGAGATCTCCAAACTCACAGTGACCATGAGTAATATGATGATCATACCTATTTGTAGGTTGCATCACTTTCCTAAAGGAAATAGAGGGTTTTGTGGTTTGTGCCTGAACTGGGCCTTTGCCTTTTCCATGAGAATTGACTGCCCAAGTACTTTCCTTGAATCCTAGTCCAACTTTCCTTCTGAGATATGAAGTTATCTATTAAAGGCAAGATAGATTTTGGCTTAGAGAATTAAGCCACTAACTCACTTTTTTCTGGAGTCTTGCCTCCAGATTCTTTATATGATTTTACTTGAAAGAGATTGTGCCCATCTGAATAACAGTTATGTTCTTCACTTTGGCAACCTCCTTTAGTATCAAATCTATCAGTTTGGCTGATTCTGATGTAGCTTGCTTAAGAGTTTCAATTTCCTTGGTCTGCTCTTTGACAAGAAACTTACTCCTCTTCAGAGCTTGCAAAAACCCACCATACTCAGTAATGAGTTTAGGTACATCCCCCTCAGAATCAGAACCATCCACTTCTCTTGAAGTTGATGCTACTGATTCTGATCCAGTAAAATAATCAGAATGTAAGGGAGAACTGTATACCTTACTTGGACCAGGCTGACCCTTGCACTGATCATCTTCTGATAGAGCCATCAGCCCTCTACAGCAATAATCTTCCACTCTATTTATGGATTCCAGCATTTGTAGGAATTCTAGTTCCCTAGAATCCTCTTCTGTTGAGAACATCCCAATATAAGCTTCTGGATCATCTTCTTCTCCTAATCCTAAAGATGAAGAGTCTGTCAAACTCTTCTTCTTTTGAGAAACAATGGATTTCTCCTTCTTGCCTTTCACTTGATGCTTCTTCTTGTCCTTAGATTCAGTTTTCTTGTCTGGACAGTCAGCTATGACATGTCCAGGCATGTTTCAACAATAGCAAACAATCTTAGAATTAGTTTATTTACTAGGTTTTGAGGCATATCTGTCCTCCTTGGGAGTCTTCTTTTTCTTGTAATACTCATCCTTGGAGAAGGATGTAGATGGCCTAGTTCTCTATTTCTTCTTTTTCATGAACCTTTGAAACTACCTTGTAAAGGCAGCAAAGTCCTCATCAGAGGTCTTGTGCCTTCAGCCTTGAAGGCTACTGACTTCACTTTGTACTCAGACCTACTACTTTTCTCCTCCTCTTTTCTAGTAGTGAGTTGCATTTCATAGGATAGTAACTTTCCAAATAGTGTTGGTGGAGGTGTATCAGCAAGCCTGGCCACCTCTCTGATGGCACATATCTTTGTGTCCCAGTCCTTTGTTAGTGATCTGAGAAACTTGCCATTGAGTTCATATGTGCTGAAGACTCTTCCATAGGTCATCAACACATTTACTATCCTGAAGAACTTCTTGTAAGATTCAGCTATGCTGTCAGACTTGGCTTGTCTAAAGCTCTCATATTCTTGATTTAGCATAGATTTCATGTCTTCTCTGACTTCTTAAGTTCCCTCCATGTAGACAATCAAGGTGTCCCACATCTCCTTAGATGTTTGGCAATGCACCAGATTCTGAAATGTGGCATCATCTATAGCACTTACAATAAAGTTTTGTGCTCTTTTGTCTAATGTTGCCAGGATGATCTCATCCTTGTCATTTCAGAATAACTCTTTGGGGTTCTAACATTTGCATCAAGAACTGATACCTTCATTGGAATGAAGGGGCCTTCTTGTACTGTGATGTAGATTCTTGGATTAGATACTTCCATGAACAACCTAACCCTTTCCTTCCATATGCCAAAACATTCTTTCCTGCAGATAGGCAGTTTCATAGATCCAAATTCCTTCTGATTCTCATTTGAACCCATTCTTGAAATCTGTTAATCGCCTTGGAGATTCACTCAGACTGTTAGGTCTATCTTTGAGTAACATCCCTCTGATACCACTTGAAAGACTTGATTTCAAGTGCCTAGACACCTAGAGGGGGGTGAATAGGTTCTAATTATCTTAAAGAATTTTATGTAATTAGCTTGTTCTAACTTAGCACAGATAATACAATTCAATACACAGCACAATAATCACAGCACATCATACACTAGATTTATAGTGGTTTACTAAGGTATGGGTATATCAACTTTCCCCCTTCGTCTATCCAGTAGAGAACTGGATTCAGCCAAACTTCCTTCCACTTACTCAGATCCACAGATCTTACAACTCAGAACCAGATTGATTCCTACAGCTCAGACTTATACAAGTCTTACCTCAGATTCTTCCCAAGAATCCTACCTTAGGACTCAGCCCTACCTCAGCCTTTATCACTAGGCTTACAACTCAGACTATCACAAGTCCTACACCTCAGGCACTTAGCCCTACCTCAGCCTTTGTAATTACAGACTTATAACTCAAATCTAAGATCCTACAAGAGATTGAATGTTTTAAAGGTTACAAAAATTTCACCAGATAGAACTATCTATTGGTGTGAGCTTCTTGCTCAGTTCTTGAATAAACTGAATCTTCAGATCCAACCTGACTTAGCTATTTCAAAGCTTCTTGATTAAACAAAATAAGGTGAATCTTCACTTGATGTAGAGGTTTATCTTCAGATAGCTCCTTCCTTATATTCAGAATTAGATCTGAATCTTTCTTACAGACTGATCTAGATCTGCCTTCTTAAGGGTTTCCCCTTTACTTGTTGTCAAACTTTCTTTCCCATAATTACTTGATTACTTCCTTAGTTATTTCTTGCCTCTGGTTGTCAAGGATCAGTCCCTTTTATAGAGTTTCCTCATGATTACTGGCTGATCTGGTTTGTAACAACCTTCTGACAGTTATGACAAAGGTGTCAGTCCTATTGGTTATGACAGCTGTCGAGTCACCAGTCATGATAGTTGATTCCTCAAAGATTTACAACTCAGCATGAACCACTCAGCAAACTGCTTCATATGTGTCGACACAAATAGACTAAGTGTCGACACAAGTTTTGATGAAGTCGACACAACACTTCATGTGTTGACATAGTCATTCTTCTGCTACTCGACACATCTTTTGTTTGTATGTGTCGACACAACTTCTCCTGGTCTCGACATAACTGATGCAGACAGATGGCATTGAGTGTATGTCTAGCTGTCGTTGAGTGTGTGTCGACACAAGTCCTGTGTGTCGACACAACTGCTTCTAGTCTTGACATAGCTGATGCAGATAAATGGCGTTGAGTGTATGTCCCGAAATCGTTGAGTGTGTGTCGACACAAGTCCTGTGTGTCGACACAAGCCTTCAGACTCAGAATAGCTGTTGTTATAAGATGGTGTTGAGTGTGTGTCGACACAAGTCCTGTGTGTCGACACAAACCTTCTTCAGGTGTCGACACAATTCCTGAGTGTCGACACATGCCTTTCTTCTGGTGTCGACATAACTTTTGGGTGTCGACACAGCTTCTACTTTAGGTGTCGACACAATTCCTGCCTTAGGTGTCGACACAATTCTGGGTGTCAACACAACTTCTTCTTCAGGTGTCGACACAATGCCTGGGTGTCGACACAGCTTTGCTTCTAGTGTCGACACAATTTCTGGGTGTCGACACAATTCTTCACAAGTGTCGACACTTTTACTTAGAGAATTTTCTTGCAAACCTTACACCTGCACAATGAAACTCAAACATTCCATCAAATACAAATTGATGTATATCAATGAGTAAGATGAGGATTCTCCAAATCTGGTACATATTTTTTAGTGTACCCAACACTTAGAGCTGTGAAGTTGTTGTATGTAGGTCTTCCATTTGCTGCTTCTTCTTTCTCAGAGATTTCCCTCTGGACTCGTCGTTAAGGATGAGAAAGACAACAAAAAACTTGGTAGAACTTTCAGATCAATAGTTTGAACAACTTCTCTTGGCTCTGCAATAATTTCGAGAGGAAGAAGATGAAGTTCAACACTCCCCAAAATTTAATCTTCTATTTACTGATCTGTATCTTTTTATCCCGATGTCCAACAGCTCTTTGTGTAGTGGGACCAGCTATAGTTGTTGGCTGTAACTTTGCTTTTTCATTAAATGCAGCACAGGAGGCATGCGACACCGTTTGTCGTGTACAATTGACTTCCCGCAACATTTTGAGTTTTCGCTAACGCCAGCACTTGTTAACATAGTCGATTTTAGACAATTCATCATAGACGTTGAGTGAACAGCCTTTATTTAGCTCCAAAATACTTAGTCAATTATCCTACAGCACTAGGCGTTCAGTGATTAGTCTTTACTCGACAAATATAAACATTAGTTGTCCTAACTGATTAGGCATTGAGTAAATATTCATCACTCAACGCATTTCGACTTAGCCGCTTTTCTTCTATATGAAGGCATTGAGTGATGCTTATGCACTCAAAACTTTCTTTCGTAGCTTGCCATCTTGATGAGGCATTGAGTGAATAGCCTTCACTCAATGCTTCTGTACTTAATAGAATTTCTTATTGAGTTGGCGTTGAGGGAACAACCTTCATTCAACGCATCTGGACTTGGACAGAATTTGTCTTCAACTTTTGAGTCTTTGACTGAACTTTGTTCTATCGACGCTTTCTTCTATAGGCGTTCAGTGAACTACCTTCACTCAACACTTCTGGACTTATCCAGAATCCTGCTCTGATTCTCAGATGGTTTGACTGCTTGAGCTTGACTCAATGCTTCTGGATCAAGGCGTTGAGTGAACTCTCTTCACTCAATGCTTCTGAACTTAACAAAACTTCTTCCTTGGAAATAGTTAGGCTTTGACTGTTCATGCTTTACTCAATGCATTTTCTCTAGGCATTGAGTGAACTGCCTTCACTCGACGTCTGTGGACTTAGGTAGATTTCAACCTTGCAAATGCCGAGTAATTAACTGTCCATGCTTTACTCAATGCTTCTTGTCATATGGCATTGTGTGAACTGCCTTCACTCAACGCCTATGGACTTAGATTTCTGTCTTTCCTGCTACAGCTTCTGTTTTCTTTTCCTTTTGTCTCTGGAAGTAACTGTAAGGCTTTGGAATGTACTTTGTTGGCTCCACTGCATCAGGAAGCAATGTACCTGCCTTCTTTTCCCTTCTGTATTGCCTTCTTTTCTCTTCACTTTTCTCCATCTTTTCCCATTGAAGGGAGTTGTAGAGATTTCCCCTTTCAGATTTCTTTGACTTGATCTGCTCCCAGGCTGATAGAATTATGGTCCTGGATTGAGGACTCCTGTGTTCAAAATCAGGTCTGGCTTCCATCTGTTCCTTATACCTCTTTTTACTCAATCTGACTTCGTCTTCATTTTCAGCAGTAGATTTGCATTTGGACCTCATAATCTGGTCAGCTGTGGGGCTGAATATTGGAGCAACAGTGTTCAAACCGGAAATCGGTCTCTTGTGGAGTTCACCCATGGGGAAGGGGTGGTCGCGCACCTACTTCGCTCCAGCAAGAAAAACAACAAGGGAAAGAGAGCAAAGGACTAGACCAAGGGCCCGGCGCGGAGGTCCCACCACAAACCCAGAAGATCACTGAGCGCTTCCCCTCCTTAGCCAAAAGCCGGGCTAAGGTACCTCAAAAAGCACTAGGGGACTGGGAGACAAGGAAGCAAACTCCCCTCTGAGGTACCCCTTAGGTCCAATTTTTAGATTTCTGAAAACGATCTGCAAATAACTAACCTCTGCAGGCCTGAAATTACTGAAACACCTTGGGCTAGCCTGCCAACAGCCAAACTCCGCTGTTCTGAATGGCAATGTGCAGCCCACCCGGGTCTGCCAACAGCGAGACTCTGCTGTTCCAACCGGCTATGGGCAGGCCAGCGGAGGCAAAATTGTAAAAACACCTCGCAGTCCACTGAGCGAGTAGCCCCCAATAATCCCTACTCGGCAAGGACAGCGAGTGCTTGACGAGGTTGGCACTCGCCGCTTCTACTCGGTCTATGGCGAGTACAGGCCCGACTGGCCCTATCCGCCCACTCTGCCTAGGTGAGTCGGAGCTACTTCCGAGCTCTTCAGGGCAGGTGCAAGTCGGCCGATGAGCAAAATTGCCTTACTCATCGCTAAGAGAAGGCGTTGAGTGAGCTCGCCTCACTTAACACCGCGATAAAAGTGGCGGAAGGCGTTGAGTGAGCTCGCCTCTCTCAACGCCACAGTAGAAGGGCTGGGGGAGCTCGCCTCACTCAACGCCGCGGCGGAAGGCATTGAGTGAGCTCGCCTTTCTCAACGCCGCGGCAGAAGGGACTGGGGGAGTTCGACTCACTCAACGCCACGACGGAAGGCGTTGAGTGAGCTCGCCTCACTCGATGCTTCAGCAGAGGGCGTCGAGTGAGCTCGCCTCACTCGACGCCTCGACAGAGGGCGTCGAGTGAGCTCGCCTCACTCGATGCCACGAGCCTAGCCCGCCTGGGTCTTGGGATGGACTTGGGCAGTCTGGCTCTTGCCGACCTCACTCGCCAGATACGGGGTTGTACACAATCCCCATTCTTTGCAAGGTTGGCACAAGATCGGAAAGAAACATCCAACCCCATGGGATTCGGCGAGTGCGGCAGGAGCTAGGGAATCTTCTGGCGGGGTCCACCGACGGCTATAAATATGCACCTGCGTACCTGGGTGGCCTTTATCTCTCTCCTCCGCCATGAACTCGCCGGGATGCCTTTCCCCAAGGATCTCTAGGAGAGGCTTGTGAAGGCTCGTGAGATCTCCTCCGCCTGTGTCGCCAGCTTAACCTCCATTCCCCCTATTACCACGTGGAGCCCCACCGCCGAATCAAACTCGGCCAAGAGGGTGAATCTCAATGCAGAGGCGTCTGAACGTGCCTACCAGGATTTGAAGAATGCCTTGGAGCCTGATACGGGCTCCTCCACATTGCGCGCCCCTGGAAAGGATGGGAGTTTCATTGACCCTTGTAACGATCGGGATTGTCGGGATGGTGGCGGTGGGATCACCTCTCCACGGGCTGATATTCTTCCCGCTGACCTGCGGTTTGGGGCTTCAGAGGCTCATCACCGCGACCCGTCCCCATCCTTTGGGACCCTTGGGCTAAACTCGCTGAATCCGGACTCGCTGGTCCGCGTTCCCTCCTTTCAGCTCGCCGAGACTTCGAGGTATGGTGCTGGGATTATCCCAGTGCTAGGCTTCAACCTCATTTCGCCCCAAAGGAAGCCTCCGGGTCACGGTAAAGATCTGAAAATGCCTCCAACCCGCCTTTCCCTCGATGCGTCGAGCTCTTCAGAAAAGTCGCCCCTTACTAGGCTGCCCGCAGCTCCTCCTGACGCGTTCGCCTTTCACACTATTCAACCATTCTTGCAGCCTTACCCAGTCAACCGGAGGCTGATGAATCCTTGGAGCGAACTCAATACTCACCTCTCCCTTCCTCGAAGACCTTGGAGTCCTTCCTGGACGCCGAGTTGGGGGCTCTGAGCTGACAAAGCGAGTAATTGAGGTCCTCAATAAGATGGTGCGCGAGCTCCACCGGCTGCGGGAAGATAATGACGTGCTATAGTGGGAGTGTGCATGGCTGGTAGGCGAGGCAAGAGAGGGCCTGACGGGCGAGACAGCATCCCTTCCAACGTTGTTGGAAGAGCTGGATGAGAACCTTTTGGCAGCCCGGGGATGCCTGAGGTGGATCCTCGAGTTCCGCAACTCGCACGGGCCTGCGGGGAAGGAGATGTGAGACCGGGGAAGATAAAGAATGGTCCCCTAGCGGGCCTACCCGGACTCCTCTCCTGCCCCCTCAACTCGCACGCGCGCTGAGATGGCCGCCTTGCTTGTACTCAATTTCCCTGGGTGATGTTCCCCTTGGGCCTGTAATAACTTAGAAATGATTTCAGATTTTTTTGCTTGTTTATCCAAATATAATATTCTTGATTGGCACGTGATGGGACGGGTCCTAGAAGTCAGCGAGCTGGACTAGGCGAGCTGAGCTAGGCGAGCTGGACCGGCCGGTCAGCTCGGCTCTTGACCCTTTTTTCTATAAATAGACACCCTCACCTACTCCGACTTACTGCTTTTATTTCTTCTGTACTTTCCTCCTTTGCTCTCCCCCACCTTACTTGCACTCGCTCTCTACGCTTTCGCGATCATGGGGAAGTCCACCCCAGACTCCGATGGCCGCTCCAAGTGCGCTCATCACTTTTCGGACTACTGTTTCATCGAGGGGAACACGACAGAGGAGGAGTTTTCCACATTCAGTGCCGACTTCAAGCCCCCTGGCTTCGAGGCGCTCCGGCCTAGGGAGTGTGAGGCCATCAACACTTTTTACCCTGAGGAGCTCGCCTTCCTCATCTCACATTTCAAGATGGGGCTTCGGCTTCCTTTCTGGATGGAAGTCCGCCAGATCCTCAAGTACTTCGTCGCGGTGCCCACGCAGCTGAACCCAAACTCCAACGCCATGATGGTGGCGTTCGCGAGCTTCCTCCGCCGAGAGCAAATAGAGTTCAACCTGATCGTGTTTAGGAAACTCTTCACTTACAAGGAGACCCCCGAAGGCATCTCCTACTTCGGGGGCTCCTTTATCAAAGTTCGCGAGATCGCGAACAAGCACCACAACTGGATGACCAGGATTGTCTTCATCAAAGGAGATCTAGGGAACGTCCCCTACTCGACGCAGCAAAAAGGTGAGGAGGTATACCGTCCCCCACCGTCTCTAGCTACGATGCCGAGCTCAAAAAAATTTTCCTCTACAAAGACTTCGAGGTCGCCTTCCTCCGAAAGGGCCTCTACTTGCTCCTCCCCGTACTTCCCGGCGAAAGTATATCTTTCAACTCTCCTACTTGCCAGATCTCGCCAAATCCAATGGAATTTTTCTAAGTTATTTCTATAGGAGAGTGGTTGATTCTGGAGAACCCGCCTTTCGCAGATCTAGGTCTTCTCGCAGACCCACTCGCCCATGAGAAGGCGGCTGCAGCTGCCTGTCGAGGCGAGCCATCGTCGTCTAAGCTTTCTGGTAGGAAGCGGGCTGACCCCGCGGGGTCTAGATCGCCTCGCCACCATCCACTGCAGAAGAAGCTCAAAGGAGTAGTGGTTTCTCGGACAAGGTAACAACCACATCCCAAGTACATGAGCTCGCCCGAGACCACCCCGGATAGATCGCTGGGGAACCCGATGTAGGAGACATCGGGCAAAGAGCAGGAGGGAAGCGAGGCTTCTGCTCCTTCAGTTAAGAAGCCTCCGGCCCGTGAGCTGGGTCCGCCGAAGAGTCACCCCCTCTTCGGCCTTTGGGGGAGGTGGAAGGACTCGACCGGTGAACCCGTGGTTAAGTGGGACGAGTCTGCCCACCGGATCTCCGTCTCCACACTCCAATCCTCCTGGGCCGACTGCGAGCCCTCCTCAAGTCAAGCCTACGCGCTCGGCTTCGGCCTCTATGGGCGCGAGGACGCCGCGGCCTACAAGCACATGACCCTGCGCCAACTCGGCCATGAGGTCCTGCAGGCCCACATGCGGGCACTGGAGCTCCACCACATGGCGGTTCTCCACGGCTTCAACCTCAGCCACCTCCTCTAGAAGGCGGAGCAGAAGCACGACCTGGCCCAGGACAGGGTCATCGACATGGAGTGGAGGCTTGGCATTGCCGAGGATCTGCTCGCCAAGAACATCGGCGGGCTGGTGAGCACCGATCATCCCCTTCCCCCTTTTTCCTTTACTTAGGATTTTTCAGCTTCTGGTATACCTATCCATTCTTACCACAGGATGCCGAGGCTGCCCGGGAGCTGCGGGACCGCGCCGCTGGATTGGAGGAAGAGAACTGCCAGCTCCGTGCTAGCTCCGACGTGCTTGAGACTCGTGCTGCCAAACTGGAAGCCCGCACCGCCGAGCTGGAAGGGGGGAATGCAAAGCTGTGCGAAGAGAACAAGGGGCTCCGCAGCGAGATCGCTCGCCAGGTAAAAGCTTTTCTTCCTCCCGGCGGTAGCGAGCCTCCTTTCCCGTACAAGAGCCAACGGATCTTTGGCGAGGCAGAGGTCGCTGAAAGATTGCGGGTCAACTCGATCGCATCCGCCGATTGCACCCTTCAGATCATGAAAGATATGCAGGTGCTGGTGGAGGGCTTCGAGGAGGCCACAGTTCGAGACCTGATGTCGAGTCTGTTCTCGCCCACGCGGTCGAGCGAGAAGGGGGACAGTGTCGACTGTCTCTTCGGTAAGGATTTCAAGGATCACCCTTCCGACAGAGCAGACGGAGACCTCCAATCCGGGGGAGGAGGTGAGAGCTGACCTCCACCTCTCCCTCTCTCCTTTCTTTACCCTTTGTAACTCTCTCTCCCCTCTTTTGTAACCTTGCCTAGGCGAGCTCTCCTTTTGTAATTATTTTATATTGAATGAAAAATAAATTTTTCTATCTTCTTTGCATTCGAACATTCCTTTTGTGATGCACTCGGCCGCAATCCCTCCTCTTTGTTGGACCTCGCTAGGGTAGAACTCGCCGCTAGAGTGTTTGTTTAGGATTCATACCCGCGAGTGGATTCCAAGAGCTCGCCCACCCAAGTTAACCAGGAATAGACCACCTGTCGAGCTTGGTTCACCACCACCCAGCTCGTGCGCGAGCTCTCTTCTTTTGTTGATGTCGAGCCGAAGTTGTCAAAATATTTCATAAGTAAAACTGAAGGGAGGGGGGAGTGCCTTGTTGGAGCTCGCCTTCTCCAACAGGAGGCTTAGGACTGCTAACCTTCTTTTGCTGAGCTGGGCCCGCGAGCTCCAGCTCGCCTACAAGGACCTCCTCTAATATATTCTTAGGAAAGCGATCTTCCTAAACAACTCCAGGAAAGGGTTGGACTCCCTCGAGTGACATCCAACCCTGCCAGCTAGGTGAGAGCCTGGCAGTGGGATCTGCTCGGGTTCTAGGGCAGACTCCTCCGAGTGACATCCAGCCCTGCCAGCTAGGTGAGAGCCTGGCAGCGGGATCGGCTCGAGGTCTGGGGTAGACTCCCTCGAGTGACATCCAGCCCTGCCAGCTAGATGAGAGCCAGGCCGCGGGATCTGTTCGGGTTCTGGGGCAGACTCCCTTGAGTGATATCCAGCCCTGCTAGCTAGATGAGAGCCTGGCAGCGGGATCTAATTGGGGTCTGGGGCAGACTCCCTCGAGTGATATCAAGTACTGCCAGCTCGATGAGAGTTTGACAGCAGGATATGCTCGGGGTTTGGGGCAGACTCCCTTGAGTGACATCTAGCCCTACAAGCTAGATGAGAGCCTGGTAGCGGGATCTACTCGGGGTCTGGGGGAGACTCCCTCTAGTCACATCCAGCCCTGCCAGTTAGATGAGAGCCTGGAAGCGGGATCTGCTCGGGGACTGGGGCAGACTCCCTCGAGTGATATCCATCCCTGCCAGGTAGGTGAGAGCCTGGCAGCGGGATTTACTCAGGGTCTGGGGCAGACTCCCTCGAGTGACATCCAGCCCTTCTAACTAGGCGAGAGCATGGCAGCAAGATCTGCTTGGGGTCATGGGCACACTCCCTCAAGTGACATCAAGCCCTGCCAGCTAGGAGAGAGCTTGACAGCGGGATCTGCTAGGGGTCTGGGGCATACTCCCTCGAGTGACATCCAACCCTATCAGCTAGATGAGAGCCTGGTAGCGGGATCTGCTCGGGGTCTGGGGGAGACTTCCTCGAGTGACATCCAGCCCTGCCAGCTAGGAGAGAGCCTGACATAGGGATCTTCTCGGGGTTTGGAGCAGACTCACTCTTCCACTTGCACAAGATACGTCACAAGCATAAGCATTAAGAGAAATTTGGTTTCACAAAATAGATCTTACATGACTCAAGGGTAAAAGCGCTTTAGGTCAACACCACTCCAGGTGAGACCTAGGGTTTCGCCTTCCACATTCCGGAGGCGATACCCTCCTGACTTCAAGACCTCCAGCACTATATACGACCCCTCCCAATTGGGTTTGTGTTTCCCCACTGAGGCTGACCTTCCTGCGGCATCCACCTTTCTTAGGACAAAGTCCCCCTCTAAGAATTGTTTGACTCTGACATGCTTGTCAATGTACTTGGTCATTCTCCTCTTTTCCTCCTCTTGCCTTATGGCAGAGAGGTCTCGCAGCTACTCAACCATGTCGAGTGAGAGCCGCAGCTCCTCCTCATTCTCGGCCCTCCATTCTTCTCTTCCCTCTCCTGCCTCGACCACCCGAGGCGTTCAGACCTAGAACTCTACCGGAAGTACCGCCTCGCACCCATGTGAGAGTTTGAAAGGAGTCTCTCCTGTGGTCGGGTTGGGTTTGGTTCTAAGGGCCTAGAGGACTGAAGGGAGTTTCTCCACCAAGCTTCCCCTCAGAATCTCTACCTTCTTCTTGAGGAGGTTAAAAATTATCTTGTTTGCCACCTCCACCTGCCTGTTGCTCCTGGGATGATGAATCGAGGCGAACCTGAGATTGACCCCGAGCTGCCCACAAAAACTAATGAACTCGGCGCTGGCAAACTGAGGGTTCTTGTCTGTGACAATGGCCTGGGGAACCCGTGATGGCAGATGATCTCTCCCCATACAAAGTTCCTGATGTCCTGGGAGGTTACCTTGGCCAGCGTTTTAACTTCCAGCCACTTAGAGAAATAATAGATCATCACGAGCAGGAACCTTCTCTGACCGTTGGCCTAGGGGAAGGGCCTGAATAAGTCCATTCCCCAGATTGCAAATGGCCAGGGGGCTGTGATACTCCTGAGGCGTTGGGCAAGTTGCAGATGGAGGGGAGTGAATAACTGGCACTTATGAAACTCCTTTGTGAACTTGGCCGCGTTTAAGCTCAGGGTCAGCCAGAAGTATCCTTGCCATATGATTCTCCCTTCCAGCGTCCGACTGCTAGAGTGACTTCCACACTCCCCGGAATGGACCTCTTCTAAGATCCTCGAGACCTCCCCCTCGGCCACGCAACGTGCCAACATCCCCGAAAGGGTCTTCCGGTATAACTGGCCATCCCGCATGAGATAGTATGCCGATTTGTGCTTGAGCTTCTTCCTGTCCATCCCATCATGATACTATCCCGTGGACAAGAAAATTATGAATGGGTCCATCAATGAGGGGTGCTGCTCCACCTCCATCAGCTCTCCTTCCTCAATGGAGGGGTGGAACAAGTCGGTGATGGTACCTCCCACCCAGGGACCACGTTTTGCCAGTCGATCTACATACTCATTTTCCTCTCTAGGCACGTGCCGGATGGAAAAAGTCTGGAACGTGCTGATGACCCCCTTCACCTTCGCCAAGTACAGCTGCAGAGTTGGCTCCCTTGCCTCGAACTCTCCGTTAATCTTGGAGCCCATCACCATGGAGTCAGTGAGGACCTCCACGACACACCCCCCAGCTCCCTAGCCAGGCAAAGGCCTGTAATAAGAGCCTCATACTCGGCCTGATTGTTGGTAATGGGAAATGCACCATTACTGTTTTCTCAATCCTCGTCCCCTGTGGACTCTCCAAGATCACCCCTACTCCAAGGGAATGTCTTCCCGACGCGACGTCCACCATCACCCTCTAGGGGACTAGGTGGGGGAGTTCCGCCTCCGCCATTTCCACTATATAATCAGCTAGAAAGTCGGTCATAGCTTGTGCCTTGATCGAGAGGCGAGGGACAAAAGAGAAGTCGAACTCGCTAAGCTCTACCGACCATTTGGCCAACCGCCCTGAATGCTCCACCCCCTCGAAGATGTTGCGGAGGGGGTGGTCAGTCACCACTCGGATCGAGTGTGCCTGAAAGTAAGGTCGGAGCCTCCGGGCCGAGATGATTAGAGCGAAGGCCAACTTCGCCAGAATAGGATAGTGGAGCTCGGCCTTCCTCAACACACTACTCACATAATAAATGGGGAGTTGTTTTTTCCCTTCTTCCCGAACCAAAACAGAGCTCAGGGCCTTTGCCCCGACCCCTAAATAGAAGAACAAGTCCTCCCCCTCCTTCGGTCCTTGGAGCATGGGGGCCTGAGTAAGTTGCCACTTCAAATCCTGAAATGCCTCCTCGCACTCCGAGGTCCACTCGAACTTCTGACCTCCACTAAAATTTTTCAGGAAGGGAGAGCACTTCTCTCTAGCCCGGGAGAGGAACCTGCTCAGCCCCACCTGCTTCCCTATCAGCCACTGCACCTCCTTGGCATTCCTTGGCGACCATAACTCCATAATCGCCCTCACCTTATCTTGGTTGTGTTCTACGCCAGCGGGGGTGAGGAGATGTCCCATGAACTTTCCCCTGCTTGCCCCGAAGATGCACTTCAAGGGGTTCAACCTCATCTTGTACTTACGAAGAGTGGCAAAAGATTCCTCCAAGTCCTGGAGGTGAGAGTCGATGTCCAGGCTCTTGATCATGAGGTCGTCTACATACACCTCTAGGTTCCTTCCCTTCTGCTCTCGAAATACCCTGTCCATCATATTTTGGTAGGTCGCCCCTGCATTTTTTAGCCCAAATGGCATCATCTTATAATAATAGAATCCATCCCCTGTGATGAAGGAGACATCCTTGATGTCGGGGGGGGTGTGCATCCTGATCTGATTATAACCTGAAAAAGCATATAGAAAACTCATTACAGGGAAACCGACTGCTGAGTCAACCAGCGTGTCGATCTGAGGCAAGGGGTAACAATCCTTGGGGAATGATTTATTAAGTAAAGAAAAATCAATACACATATGCCACCGGCCGTCTTCTTTTTTAACCATAACAACGTTGGAGACCCAGCCCGGTTATTGGATCTCGGATACAAAACCTTCCTTGAGGAGCTTAACCACCTCCTCCCGAATTGGCTCGACAAACTTGTCCGTCGTGGACCTCTTCTTCTGCGGGATGGGGAGAGCCTCCCGATCCGAGTTGAGGCGATGGCAGGCCACATCTGCATCGATCCCTGGCATCTCCGCGGCACTCCAGGCGAAGACATCCACATTCTTCTGGATGCACTCCAGCATCCTTCCCCGAGCCTCCGGGGTCAGCCCCCCGCTGACGCGGACCTTCTTTACCTTGCCTACAAGGGTGAGAACATCCATATCCACTACCTCTTCCGCCGCCTCCAGATGAGACTTAGCCCCATGCTTAATCATCCCCCTTCCGAGGGCGAGGACCTCTTCCTCGGCTTCCTCCACAGCCATCGCATCGGCCGGCTCCTGGACTACCTCCATCTCCTCCTCCCAAGGGTGGGTCACCTCCACCTCCATCTCCTCTCTGCCAGCCTCCGGCTCCGCTGCTTCCTTTCTCCGTCCCATCTCCTCATCTCCCTCTTACTATGATATGGAGTTCACGGCAGTGACATAGCATTCCCTGGCTATCTTGGGGTCTCCACGTACCCGTACCTTGACCCCGTCGATGTTAAACTTCATGCATTGGTTGAAGGACGAGGGGACGCAGTGGAAGGCGCTGATTAGGGGCCTCCCGAAGATGGCAGTGTATCTACTGGGGGCATCCACGATGACAAACTTGCTGGTGCAGGACTCCCCCCTAATGTGACATGGAGTCCCACTCCTCCTTCCACCTCCTTTCTCTCCCCGAGAATCCAAACATGGGTCTGACCGAGGCAAGCACCCTCTTTGCCTCCACCTTCATTATGTCGAATGCATTCTTAAAGATGACGTTGACCGAGCTTCCATTGTCGAAGAGGATCCGGGCGATGGTAAAGTTTTCGATTGCTGTCTGTATGACCAACGCATCACAAAACGGATCCTCGTGATCCGGCATATCCTTCCTTGAGAAGCTGATCTTCTCCTTCTGGGATGGGGTCTGGGACGTGGAGGCAATGCTCCTTCGGTACATGGTATGGAGGCTTGAATTATGGGAAGGCTCGACGCTTGCCCCTCAATGGATCATCCCGATCCTTCCCCGGGTACTCACATCCACCCGGTCCTCGCACCGATCCTCCTCCGGGCGTGACATGACCTCTTCAATCCGCACCTCCTGATGCTCCTGCTGCCGTTGTTGCTCCCTATTTCCTCGCAATTCGAGGAACTCCGGGCATGTGATCGTGGTGTGCCCTTCCTCCTGGTCTAAGTCGCAATAGGGCAGCTCCACCCTGACTTCCCTTCTCCTTCTCCTTGCCGCCCTCCTTCTCTCCCCCATGGCTTTTTCCATAGCCTGCTCCTAGTCGGGAAGAGGCGGCCTTTGGGCCTGCCATCCTCCCGGAGGATAGAACTGGTCTTGGCCTCTCTGGAGACGGTCCCCTCCATGGAACCCTCTTCTCTCCCCCTGATCTTTCCATTCTGGCCTCAACCCTAGCCGGTGATTCGGCTCCTGACGCCTCCACCTGGGCTGTTACTGCTGCTGCTGCTTCTCCCTCTATCAGGGCTCCTGACGCCTCCACCTGGCTAACCTCCGGGCAAACTCCGGGTTCGATGCCTCCCCATCAAACTCCCTCGCCGCCCTCTCCATCAACTCCTCGTAGGAAAGGGGCGGGATCCTCTTCAACTCCATAAGGAAGAAACCCTGCTGCAGCCCCAAGGTGAAGGCCATCAACAGGGTGTGTCCCGACATCTCCTGAACCTGGGTGACCTCCTCCTGAAAGCGAACGACGTAGCTCCCCAGGGTCTCATTCACCCCCTGCTTGATGCGAAACAGGGACTCTGATTCCCTCTTCCTCTTCCTCGATGTTGTGAACCTCAACATGAACCCCCAGCATAGGTCCTCGAAGTAGTAAATAGAACTTGCTAGCAGCTGGTGGAACCACTCCCTTGCCTTCTCCTTCAGGGTGATGACAAAGAGTCTACATTTGAAGCCATCTGACATCTGTCGGATCGAGACCATGTCCTCAAACCATTGGACATGCTGAACTGGGTCCCCCTTCCCGGTGTAGTAGGACATCTCGGGCTCCCTGAACCCGTCCGGGACTGGTACAGAGGAGACCAACTCGCTAAAGGCACTGTCTCCCCCAATTGGGCGAGCTGGAGGGTCTCGCGCTCCCAACTCACCGAATCTGCCGCCGCCTCTCGAGCCTGGGAAGAGCACTCGCCTAGGGAGCTCGGCACCCCAGCCTTCCTCGACAACCTCCTTCCATGCTTGCCGGGCGGGAGCAGCCTTGCCGAGTACCGGATCCGCGAGAATCGGGATTACTAGAGTCGAGCACTTGGCACGCGGGCCGAGTGCAAACCGGACCAGGCCGAGTACCTCCTGCCTGAAGTCTACGAACATCCCCATTGTAGCGAGAGAGGTAGGGGGTAACGAGTCGGTCCTGTCCGATCCTTGCCCTTCTCCTCCAGTCATTGAGCTCGCTGGAGATTTATTGTGCTGACCACGCTCCACGCTCACCGCACTAAAAAGTATAAACCTGAAATCGGTCTCTTGTGGAGTTCACCCTTGGGGAAGGGGTGGTCGCGCACCTACTTCGCTCCTACAAGAAAAACAATAAGGGAAAGAGAGCAAAGGACTAGACCAATGACCCGACGCAGAGGTCCCACCACAAACCCGGAAGATCACTGAGCGATTCCCCTCCTTAGCCAAATGTCGAAATTAAGTACCTCAGAAAGAACTAGGGGACTGGGAGACAAGTAAGCTTGCCCTCTGAGGTACCGCTTGGGTCCTATTTATAGATTTCTGAATATGGTCTACAAATAACTAACCTCTGCCAGCCTGAAATTACTGAAAACCCCTTGGGCTGGCATGCCAACAGTCAAACTCCGTTGTTCTGAATAGCTATGTGCAGCCCACCCGGGTCTGCCAACAGCGAGACTCCGCTATTCCAACCGGCTATGGGCAGGCCAGCGGCGGTAAAATTGTAAAAACACCTTGCAGACCACTGGGCGAGTAGCCCCCAATAATCCCTACTCAGTAAGGACGGTGAGTGCTTGACGAGGTTGGCACTCGCCGCTTCTACTCGGCCTTTGGCGAGTACGGGCCCGGCTGACCCTATCCGCCCAATCTACCTCGGCGAGTCGGAGATACTACCGAGCTCTTCAGGGAAGGTGCAAGCCGGCCGATTAGCGAAATTTCCTTACTCATCGCCATGACAAGGTGTTGAGTGAGCTCGCCTCACTCAACGCCGCGACAAAAGGGGCTGAGGGAGCTTGCCTCACTCAACGCCACGGCGGAAGGCGTTGAGTGAGCTTGTAACACCCCCGATTTTTATGCGATTATTTAATTCTTGCTTGGCGTTACGTCGACGCATTTTATTGGCCTTTGTCATCTGTGGACTGTGTTCTTAACTACTTAGAACTGAGTGGCCCATTTTGTAGTCTATTGGAAAGATCTTCCTAGCAAGCCGGGTCATTTTGGGTGACCCGGTGTGGCCTCTCGGGGGATGCTTGTGTTTTGACTCAGGGTGGGTATAACTCGAGTTCTGTTCGTCTAAAATTAATTTCGACTTCGCAGTTGTGTTCGTAGCGTGGATATTTAGCTACAGTGCGAATTTCGTCGAATTCCGTGGATGTTCGGTTTTCGCGTCGTTTTGATATTTTATGAAAAATAAAACTATTTAGTAAGTATTATATTAAATATTATTTTTTTGAAAGGGTGCGGGTACTTGTCGGTTTTGCCTTGTCTTTTTGTTCATTATTAATTAATTAGCTAATTAAGATTAATAAGGGTGCTATATATAGGATAGTTTAGACCTAAGAGGTAACCGCTCCTGTTCACCTTCTTCCCCCGCTCGCAGCACCTGTTCACGGAAAACAGAGAAACCGCCGGAACTGCTCCCCTTCGAACGCCGATTTCGGGAGCATTTGTGGACGGAATTCGATTCTGAAAGCGTATTTCGATTGCTCTCGCCTAGACCTTCATTCCTACGATAAGAAATTCGGGTTTTGTGGTGTTTCTAGGGGTCTCAAATTTCTTAGGTTCTCTGTTTCCGCCATTAAAGCCCCGGATTTCTTCTTTAGGTGTTGCTACTGCTGGTGCCGAGTGAGAGTAAAGGAGGCCGACCAAGCTTCGCCGGAAATTTGAGGCAAGTGGTATTCTTGCCCTTATCGTGTAATTCTTTTTGTCATTCTCCTTGTTACCCTGTTAGCCCTAGGTTAGAAACCCTATTCTTGCTTGAAATCTGGTAAAAAACCCAACTATTGATAGATAAGCCAAAATCTCGGGATGTGTGAGGGCTTGAGGGTTGGGTCGATTTTCTTTCCTGTGTAGTAGTTTTAGGCGGGTAGAAGAGAAAAGCTATAGTTTAATTTATGAAAAATCTATCTTGCTTAGGCTCGGGTTGGGATGTAAGTGTGCTTGCCTGTGTAGTGGCTGTATTAGAATCCTTCCCTGTGCTTAGACTTGCTGGGGTTAGCATTGGATAATTCAGGGCTTGGCGTTGAGTGTGGTGCACACACTCAACGCCGGGTCTGCTTTGGCTTGGCGTTGAGTGTGGTGCACACACTCAATGCCGGGTCTGCTTTGGCTTGGCGTTGAGTGTGGTGCACACACTCAACGCCGGGTCTTCTTGGACTTTGAGGTTAGTGTGGTGCACACACTCAACGCCGAGTCTGCTTAGCTTATTTTCACGGCTAAGTACTTTGGCGTTGAGTGAGTTGACCTCACTCAACGCCAAAGCTGTTTCTTCGTTGAGAGTGGTGGACACACTCAACGACGCAGTGTATTTTCACGGTTAAGTACTTCGACCTCACTCAACGCCAAAGCTGTTTTGGCATTGAGAGAGGTGGACTCACTCAATGCCGCAGTTTTTTTTGCGGTTAAGTACTTTGGCGTTAAGTGAGTCGACCTCACTCAATGCCAAAGCTAATTTGTCGTTGAGAGTGGTGGACACACTCAACGCCGCAGCTTGTTTTTGGCGGCTAAGTACTTTGGCGTTGAGTGAGTCGACCTCACTCAACGCCAAAGCTGTTTTGGCATTGAGAGAGGTGGACTCACTCAGCACCACAGTTGGTCTTTGCGGCAAAAGTGCTAAGGCGTTGAGTGAGGGGACCTCACTCAACGCCATAGCAGTTTTGGCGTTGAGTGAGGTTAGGTCACTCAACGCCACAACCTGTTTTGCTGAAGGCATTGAGGGAGTGGACCTCATCAACGTCATAGCTATTTTGGCGTTGATTGAGGTTAGCTCACTCAATGCCACAGCCTGTTTTGCTGAAGGCGTTGAGGGAGTGGACCTCACTCAACTCCATAGCTATTTTGGCGTTGAGTGAGGTTAGCTCACTCAACGCCACAGCCTGTTTTGCTGAAGGCGTTGAGGGAGTGGACCTCACTCAATGCCATAACTGTTTTGGCATTTAGTGAGGTTAGCTCACTCAACGCCACATCAAGTGTTGCAGAAGGCATTGAGTGAATGAACCTCACTCAACGCCATGGCTATTTTGGCGTTGAGTGAGGTTGGCTCACTCAACGCAACCGTCTGTTTAGGTGTTGAGTGAGTGGGGCTCACTCAACGCCATGCCGTGTTGAGTCATCTCAACGCTTTTCCCTTTCCTTGATTTTTCTCTCCCGAGTGAATTTTCCTTTGGTTTCGAGGTTACTTGTCGGCTATGTTTTTCCAAAAGCCGAATCATGGGTCGTGGTTAGTAGTGGTGGTTTGAAGCTCTTAATGGGGGTGGTGTTGTGTAATTTTGCCGTGACCACCCTTTTCTTTTATCTTGCTCCAGGTACGGGCTGGGCAAGGGGGTGGGAGGTCCCTAGTGCTTTCACATATAGACCCTTGAGCTTTGTTTCTTGGAAATGGTGTTTGGGGGACTGAGTTTGCCTCCAACCCGGATCCGCGTTGTTTTTGCTACTACGATCTCTCACAGCTAAGGGTGTTAGACGTTTCTTCCTTTGTAAATTTGCAATGTTTGGGCTCATGGTAGCCTTGTAAACTCTGCATGATTTATTTTTGGGCAGGGTTGTTGATGTTTCCTTGCACATAGTGCTTTTCTTTTTGTCTTTCCTTGGGAAGTTGTGCTTGTTTCGGTTTGCTTACTCTTCTTGCTTACCTTTAAACTTAACATTTCCGGACAGCTTACTTGTTTAGCTTGCTGAGGTATTCTTCTCTTCTTTGAATGCCTCAGGTTCTGGTTAGTAGCCGATTAGGCGGCTAGTTGTGCTGTGCTGTTGCTGGTGGTCTCTTGTAATGTGGAGATCAGTTCTTTGGTCTTGTGAGGTAGTTTTGTGTTTCTTTCTTACAGACATACATACTTGCCAGTGGATTCGTGTCAGTTTGTTGGCGCCCACTAGTAGATTTACCTTGTTACTAGATATGTTAACTTTTTGTTGCTACCTTTTCTGGAGATAGTCTACTTACTCTGGGGATGATTTATGCTAGGTTTCTAGTTACTTTTAAACCTAAAAACACTATTATAAGTATACCTCATGATCAGCATGTTTTATAAAACTCATCACTATTTTCCAAATAACGTAAAAAAAATCGTTTTCCTATGTATAAGTATAAACTAAATGTAGGGTCCTGCATGGTATAAGATGTCCTCGAGGGGAACTTATGCACACTTTTAGGATGTCAAACCTGAATAAAGTATTTTCCGCAGTGTATAAGTATAGTTTTTAAATTGTGGACTAGGTGATCCACCGAGCCGAGGGATACGACCTTTAAAAATATAACTGATTTTCTAATCATATAACTTATGAATTTTGATAAAGTATAGTTGATAGTGGTTTGCCTGAGCATCGGTAGTTATCCCCTGCTCGACGTGGCATCATGACACGTGTTTTCTGCTACACTGATAATCCATTTTCCTCAAAGAAAATGCGGGTTGTGACAGTTTGTATCAGAGGGAGGTTGCTTGACAAGTTTGTCGGGAAACTTTACCTTTTTGATTGCATTAGTAGTTAGCATCATGTCATTCACACACCGATATGTCATCAGCATGTCTTGGCAAAAGCACGAACACTACACTCATAGCATAACATGAAGTATACGGGGCATATTATGTATTATGGGATGCATAATATGTGTTCGTATATGGATCCACCATAGGGGCAACATGTGAGGGTTATGTAGTATGGGATGTATAACCTCACCACATGGTTGCGACTAGCTCGTTTTCTTTTTCGTTGCATGAGGATGTTATGTAGTATGGGATGCATAACATTTTCATGTGTACGCCGCTCATAACATGCATTAGGGCTTTTTTTTGAATGCATAGCACAAACATGCATAGCATAACATTGCATAAGCACAACGTGCCAAACTAAAGACTGGCAGGATGACATATGTACACACATAAGTTTTCGAGTCAAAAATAATATAAAGTCATGCATTCCCGATCTAGGCACAAGAGTTAGTATGGTGGTGGTTAACCATCCTAGGTTAAGGCATAACATCAATTCTTGTAAAGATAAACTCTCAGAGCAAGTTTAGTAGCTTTAAGTTCATATTTATGTATGTTTTGTCTGTACTTGTAGTTAGTTGTAGCCATTGTACTAGGATCTGACTAATGTTGTTATGATTTTAGGATGGCGAGACGCCCTTCGACTAGATCGACCCCCCTATATGAGGGTGAGTCATCGGGAGCGCAGAATGATGCGATGATCGAGAGCCTGCGGCAGAGTAGCGTTTCCTTAAGTAGGCAGATGGTGGAGATGAAGGCCCAGATCCAGTCTCTAGTGGCAGTTGTGGTGAACAGACTCAGGGAGTGCAAGGCCCTAGGGGGGGGGGTTGGCTGTTCCTCCTCCTCATGCGCCCCTGAGACCTCCAGTGGTGGTGACAGCGGAGATGGCATTTATCTCACAGTTTCAGAGACTTAGCCCTCTTACCTATGATGGGAAGGCAGATTTCATGGTCATAGATGATTGGCTGATCTCCATGGAGGAGATGTTCTCGTAATCCGGTATTACAGATGATCAGAGAGTGATGATAGCCGCCTATCAGCTCAAGTGTTTGGCTAAGATTTGGTGGCTTAGAGAAAAGGAGAGCTTGAAAGCTGGTTGCTCTTGGGAAGTATTCAAGGAAATGCTGCTGAGGAAGTTCTTGCCTTCGGTCAAACGTGACCGTCTTATGAACGACTTCCTCCACCTGAAACAAAGGCAACTCACGGTTGGTGAGTATGATATAGAGTTCAGCAAGTTGAGCTGGTTTGCTCCTGTGTTGGTGAGTGTTGAGGCTGATCGAGTCAAGCGATTCCTTGGTGGCTTGAGGAGCGAGGTGCAGCAATTGACCAGTGCTTATGTATCAGAGACTTATGCAGGGCTAGTGGAGGCTACTCTTAAGGTGGAGGCTATCGAGACCGCAAAGAGCAGAGGCCACCAATTGAGGAAGGATAAGAGGAAGTACGTCGAGGAGAAGAAACCCCAGGTACCCAGTGCTGCTTCGGAAAGAAGAGCAAGGTAGTGTGTAGCTTCTGTGGCCGGTCAGGCCACCCTGTTGAGAGGTGTTTCAAGAAGGCAGCAGCTCAGAAGAAGGAGCAAGTATGTGCTATTCAGGGTGCTCCTAGGAGAGATGTTTCCTGTTCTTTTTGCAAGCGACACGAGCATGATGCTGCCCAGTATTGGTCTAATGATAAAGCTTGCTATCAGTGCGGGCAGAAGGGTCATATCAAGTCTAGGTGTCCTCAGGTCCAGCCTGTTCTTCATGCAGTTCCACTTCAGGCACTACCTCCGCCTCAGCGTGTGGACAAGGGCAATGGAAAGCTGAACGTGATCTCTTCCGAGGAGGCTCAAGCTTCGACACAGGTCATCTCAGGTTAGTTGTTTTTAAAGATTGAATGTTTTATTTACTAGAATGGTTACAGTTTGGTTTTGGTAGTTTCTAAGTTGTAAATACTCCTATAGGGAAATTTAAGATGAAGAACCGCTGGGCGCGTATTCTGTTCGACTCCGGCGCTACCCACTCATTTATGGCTAGAGCCTTTGTGGAGCGACATCAGTTGACTCTAGATCGAGTTCGTGATACCTTCCGCATCAAGTTCCCTTCTAGTGAATCTGTGTTATCAGATTTGGGCATTCTAGATTGCCATGTTTTGTTGGGGACTTTCTTGCGAAGGCAGACTTAAAGATGATCGATCTGGAGGACTTCGATGTTATTCTGGGCATAGAATGGGTGTCTAAGTATGATGCGGTTATTCAGTGCAAAGGGAAGCACTTGGACTTCAACAAGGACAATGGTCAGTCGGGAAGCGTGTATGTTGATCCGTGCAAGATTCTCCTGTCATCTCTGCGGTATGTGCTCAGAAGTTGTTTCTTTCTGATTGTTTTGCTTGTTTAGTCTCGGTGGTTGGGGCTGCTGTTAGTGTACCGCGCTTAGAGGAGATTCCCGTTGTTCGTGGTTTTGTTGATGTTTTTCCTGATGACCTTCCTGGTCTTCCTCCCGATCGGGATGTCGAATTTGTGATTGATTTGGAACCGGGTACGCGTCCTATTGCTAAGGCGCTGTACTGGATGGCCCCTCGTGAGTTAGAGGAGTTGCGAGTCCAGTTCGATTAGTTGTTGGCAAAAGTATTTATCAGGAAGAGTTCGCCGCCTTGGGGTGCCCTGTTTTGTTTGTGAAGAAGAAAGATGGGTCGATACGGCTTTGCATCGACTACAGGGAGTTGAACAAAGTCATTATTAAGAACAGGTACCCTCTACCGAGGATCGATGACTTATTTGATCAGTTGCGTGGTAGCACGGTGTTATACAAGATCTATCTTCGTTCTGGCTATCATCAGCTAAGGATTCGTAAGGCAGATATTCCACGGACTGCGTTTAGATTGAGGCATGGACATTTTGAGTTCTTGGTGATGTCGTTTGGTCTGACCAACGCACCATCAGCTTTCATGGATATGACTAACCGGGTGTTCAAGGATTTCCTAGATAAGTTTGTTGTTGTTTTCATTGATGATTTGTTGGTCTATTCTCGCAGCGCTGAGGAGAATTAGCAACATCTGTGCTTGGTTCTATTGGAGTTGAGGAATCACAAGTTATTCGCCAAGTTGAGCAAGTGCGAATTTTGGTTGCCTCAGATCTCGTTTCTGGGCCACGTGGTGAACAAGGATGGGATCTCGGTCGACCTAGAAAAGATCGCAGCAGTGATGGATTGGAGCAGGCCGGGCACGCCCAAGGAGATCAGAAGATTCCTAGGGTTGGCCGGCTACTACAGAAGGTTCGTGGAGGGTTTCTCTACTCTGACTGCACCTTTGACAAGGTTGACTCAGAAGAACGCGGCCTATGTTTGGAGCGAGAAGTGCGAAGAAGCCTTCCTGGAGCTAAAGAACAGATTATGCACTGCTCCCGTTCTGACCCTACCTACTGAGGGTGTGGAGTATGATGTACATGTGGATGCTTCGCTTGTTGGTCTGGGTTGCGTGTTGATGCAGGTTGGAAAAGTGATTGCATATGGGTCAAGGCAATTAAAGACTCATGAGAGAAATTACCCTACGCATGACCTTGAGTTTGCAGCGGTGATTTATGCGTTGAAGCTATGAAGGCATCTACTTTACGAGGCTCAGTGCAAGATCTTCACCGATTATAAGAGCCTGAAGTACGTGTTCATGCAAAAGGAGTTGAATCTGCGCCAGCGGCGGTGGCTAGAGTATGTGGTCGATTATGATGTAGAGATCCAGTATCATCCAGACAAGGCCAATGTGGTGGCCGATGCCCTGAGCCGGAAAACGGGGAAGATCTTTAATCTCTCCGCCGATCATTTAGTGGAAGAGTTCCTCCTTATTGATATCTTAGTGGGATACTGTGACATGCATAGCAGTTTGGCAGTGGCAGAGCTGTCTTGGATTTCCCTAACTAGGTTGCACTAGAAGGATGATCCGGACCTTCTGCACTTATACCTCGGGACTGAGAGAGGGGAGTTGCCGGATTTTTCTATCGATGATGCGGGTACTTTGAAGTACCGCGACAGATTTTGCATCCCCGCAGTTGAAGACATCAGGGGTATGATATGCAAAGAGGCTCATGGATCCAGTGTTGCCTACCATCTGAGATCTACAAAGATGTATCGTGATTTGAAGCAAATTGCCTGGTGGTATGGGATAAAGAGTGATATAGCCCGATTTTTTGCTGAGTTCCACACTTGCAAGCGTGTGAAGCCCGATCACGGAAGGCCTGGTGGTAAGTTGACTCCGCTAGAGATCCTGACTTGGAAGTGGGAAAGTATTTCTATGGACTTCATCACGGGCTTACCGAAATCTCCAAGGGGATTTTATTCTGTTTGTGTTATAGTGGATAGACTGATGAAGTGTGCTCACTTTGTGCCGTATAAGATTGACTATCCGATGAAGAAGATAGCAGAGTTGTACTTGAATGAGGTCATCAGATTGCACGGTGTGCCTGTTAGCATCATTTCTGATCGAGACTCCCGGTTTACTTCTCGCTTTTGGCAGAGTCTGTAGGAGGGTTTGGGTACAGATCTGAGGTATTCTACTGCTTACCACCCACAGACCAATGGGCAGACAGAGCGGGTGAACCAGATAGTGGAGGATATGATAAGATGTTACATTCTTGACCACGGTGGAGCGTGGGATGAGCGGTTGCGACTTATGGAGTTTGCATACAATAACAATTATCAAGAAAATTTGCAAATGGCTCTGTTTGAAGCTTTGTATGGGAGGTGCTGCAGAACCCCCTGTTTTGGGCTGAGGCAGGTGAGAGACCCTTATTGGGTCCAGATGCGCTCGAGGAGACGGAAGTCGCGGTGAAGCTTATTCGAGAAAAGCTTCGTATTGCTCAAGAGAGATATGAAAAGAACGCCAATCGGCGTAGGTCTGACTTGGAGTTTTCTGTAGGGGACCTTGTGTTTCTTAAGGTTTCCCCGATGGTTGGTGTTAAGAGGTTCGGTAAGAACCGGAAATTGTACCCAAGGTATGTGGGACCGTTTAAGATTGTTGAACGGATTGGCGTGTCAGCTTATAGGTTGGATTTGCCAACAAACTTCCCAGGTGTCCATAATTTATTTCATGTAAGCCAATTGCGGAAGTGTGTGCGCAGTAGTGGGCAAGTTTTGGATGTTGTTCCCCAATTGGAGCCTAATCTCTCTTTTAATCAAGTGCCGGTCCGCATTTTGGATACTCAAGATCGGGTGCTGCGGAGGAAGTCCATCCCGATGGTCAAAGTTCTATGGAAGAATCAGGATTTGGAAAGCGCGACTTAGGAGTTATAGTCGGCTATGAGGGAGGCTCACCCTCAGCTGTTTCCCTGATTGGTTTGGTATGTTTTCTTCTTGTAATATTTGGCTTGTTACTTTTCCTTCTATAGTAGAAGTATTGTGCGTAAAGTTTCGGGACAAAACTTTCTTTTAGGGGGAGTGACTGTAACGCCCCCGATTTTTCTACGATTATTTAATTCTTGCTTGGCGTTACGTCGACGCATTTTCTTGGCTTGTGTCATCTTTGGAGTGTGGTATTTACTCCGTAGGACTGAGTGGCCCATTTTGTAGTCTATTGGCAAGATCTCCCTAGCAAGCCGCGCCGTTTTGGGTGACCCGGTGTGGCCTCTCGGGGGATGCTTGTGTTTTGACTTTGAGTGGGTATAACTCGAGTTCTGTTCGTCGAAAATTAATTTCAACTTCGCCGTTGTGTTCGTAGCATGGATATTTAGCTACGGTGCGAATTTCGTCAAATTCCGAGGATGTTCTGTTTTCGCGTCGTTTTGATATTTTATGAAAAATAAAACTATTTAATAAGTATTATATTAAATATTATTTTTTGGAAAGGGTGCGGGTACTTGGCGGTTTTGCCTTGTCTTTTTGTTCATTATTAATTAATTAGCTAATTAAGATTAATAAGGGTGTTATATATAGGATAGTTTATACTTAAGAGGTAGCCGCTCCTGTTCACCTTCTTCCCCCGCCCGCAGCACCTATTCGCGGAAAACAGGGAAACTGCCGGAACTGCTCCCCTTCGGACGCCGATTCCGGGAGTGTTTGTGGACGGAATTCGATTCCGAAAGCGGATTTGAATTGCTCTCTCCTAGACCTTCATTCCTACGGTAATAAATTCAGTTTTCGTGGTGTTTCTAAGGGTCTCAAATTTCTTGGGTTGTCCGTTTCCGCCATTAAAGCACCAGATTTATGCTTTAGGTGTTGCTGCTGCTGGTGCCAAGTGAGAGTAAAGGAGGCTGACCAAGATTTGCCGGAAATCTGAGGCAAGTGGTATTCTTGCCCTTGCCGTTTAATTCTTTTTGTCTATCTCCTTATTACCCTATTAGCCCTAGGTTAGAAACCCTATTCTTGCTTGAAATCGGGTACAAAACCCAACTTTATATAGAGAAGCCTAGATCTCGGGATGTGTGAGGGCTTGAGGGTTGGGTTGATTTTCTTTCCTGTGCAGTAGTTGTAGCCGGGTAGAGGAGAAAAGCTATAGTTTAATTTATGCAGAATCTATCTTGCTTAGGCTCGGGTTGGGATGTAAGTGTGCTTGCCTGTGTAGTGGCTGTATCAGAAGCCTTACCTATGCTTAGACTTGCTGGGGTTAGCATTGGAGAATTTAGGGCTTGGACGTTGAGTGTGGTGCACACACTCAATGCCGGGTCTGGTTGGGCATGGCGTTGAGTGTGGTGCACACAGTCAACACCGGTCTTCTTGGGATTGGCATTGAGTGTGGTGCACACACTCAACGCCAGGTCTGCTTGGACTTGGCGTTGAGTGTGGTGCACACTCTCAACGCCGGGTCTGCTTTGCCTATTTTCGCGGCTAAGTACTTTGGCGTTGAGTGAGTCGACCTCACTCAACGCCAAAGCTATTTCGTCGTTGAGAGTGGTGGACACACTCAACGCTACAGTGTATTTTCGCGGTTAAGTACTTTGGCGTTGAGTGAGTCGACCTCACTCAACGCCAAAGCTGTTTTGGCGTTGAGAGAGGTGGACTAACTCAACGCCGGCGTTTTGTTTTTGCGGCTAAGTACTTTGGTGTTGAGTGAGTCGACCTCACTCAACGACAAAGCTGTTTTGTCGTTGAGAGTGGTGGACACACTCAACGCCACAACTTGTTTTTGGCGGCTAAGTACTTTGGCGTTGAGTGAGTCGACCTCACTCAACGCCAAAGATGTTTTGGCATTGAGCGAGGTGGACTCACTCAACGCCACAGTTTGTCTTTGTGGAAAAGTGCTAAGGCATTGAGTGAGTGGACCTCACTCAACTCCATAGCTGTTTTGGCATTGAGTGAGGTTAGCTCACTCAACGCCACAACCTGTTTTGCTGAAGGTGTTGAGGGAGTGGACCTTACTCAACGCCATAGCTGTTTTGGCATTGAGTGAGCAAACCTCACTCAACGCCACAGCCTGTTTTGCTGAAGGCATTGAGGGAGTGGACCTCACTCAACGCTATAGTTGTTTAGGCGTTGAGTGAGGTTAGCTCACTTAACGCCACAGCCAGTGTTGCAGAAGGCGTTGAGTGAATGAACCTCACTCAACGCCATGGCTATTTTTGCGTTGAGTGAGGTTGGCTCACTCAACGCCACCGTCTGTTTAGGCGTTGAGTGAGTGGGGCTCACTCAACGCCATGCCGTGTTGAGTCATCTCAACGCTTTTTCCTTACCTTGATTTTCTCTCCCGAGTGAATTTTCCTTTGGTTTTGTAGGTTCCTTGTCGGCTATGTTTTTCCAAAAGCCAAATCGTGGGTCATTGTTAGTTGTGGTGGTTTGAAGCTCTTAATGGGGGTGGTGTTGTGTAATTTAGTCGTGGCCACCCTTTTCTTTTATCTTTCTCCAGGTACGGGCTGGGAAAGGGGGTGGGAGGTCCCTAGTGCTTTCACATGTAGACCCTTGAGCTTTGTTTCTTGGAAATGGTGGTTGGGGGACTGAGTTTGCCTCCAGCCCGAATCCGCGTTGTTTTTGCTACTAACATCTCTCACAGCTTAGGGTGTTAGACGTTTCTTACTTTGTAAATTTGCAATGTTTGGGCTCATGGTAGCCTAGTAAACTCTGCAGGATTTATTTTTGGGCAGGGTTATTGATGTTTCCTTGTACATAGTGCTTTTCTTTTTGTCTTGCCTTGGGCAGTGGTGCTTGTTTCGGTTTGCTTACTCTTCTTGCTTACCTTTAAACTTAACATTTCCATACAGCTTACTTGTTTAGCTTGCTGAGGTATTCTTTTCTTCTTTGAATTCCTCAGGTTCTGGTTAGTAGCTGATTAAGCGGCTAGTTGTGCTGTGTTGTTGCTGGTGGTCTCTCGTACTGTGGAGATCAGTTCTTTGGTCTTGTGAGGTAGTTTTATGTTTCTTTTTTACAGACATACATACTTGCCAGTAGGTTCGTGTTAGTTTGTTGGCGCCCACTGGTAGATTTACCTTGTTTCAAGAAATGTTAACTTTTTGCTGCTACCTTTTCTGGAGATAGTCTACTTGCTCTAGGGATGATTTATGCTAGATTGCTAGTAACTTTTAAACCTAAAAAACACTATTATAAGTATACCTCATGATCAGCATGTTTTATAAAACTCATCATTATTTTCCAAATAACGTAATAAAATCGTTTTCCTATGTATAAGTATAAACTAAATGTAGGGTCCTGCATGATATAAGATGTCCTCTAGGGGCACTTATGCACTCTTTTAGGATGTCAAACCTGAATAAAGTATTTTCTGCAGCGTATAAGTATAGTTTTTAAATTGTGGACTAGGTGATCCACTGAGCCAAGGGATACAGCTTTTAAAAATATAACTGATTTTCTAATCATATAACTTATGAATTTTCATAAAGTATAGTTGATAGTGGTTTGCCTGAGCGTCGGCAGTTATCCCCTGCTCGACGTGGCATCATGACACGTGTTTTCTCCTACTCTGATAATCCATTTTCCTCGGAGAAAATGCGGGTTGTGACAGAGCTCGCCTCTCTCAACCCCGCGATAGAAGGGGATGGGGGAGCTCTCCTCACTCAACGTCGTGATGGAAGGAGTTGAGTGAGCTTGCCTCACTCGAAACCTTGGTAGAGTGCGTCGAGTGAGCTCGCCTCACTCGATGCCACGGGCCTGGCTCGCCTGGGTCTTAGGCTGGACTGTGGTAGTCTGGCTCTTGCCGACCTCACTCGCCGGATACGGGGTTGTACAAGTAGTTGTGATTGTTCAGCCCTTTGTCCACCCTCCTCAGTATACTAGGCACTATGTTGAATAACAGTCTGATCTGCACTCTGATCATAATGATAATGTCCATCATACTGATACTGATTATCATGATAAGCTAACTCCCTCTAATTTAATGCCTGTTGAACATGGTTAGGGACTATGGGGATGTTGTCATACTGAACTTGATCAAGGCCAAGGGATCCTATTATAATATTTGACACCCATACAACATTCTTTGTGTTTGTTCCGATTACTTCCTTCTCCCCCTTTTTGGCTTCTTCAGTAATATCCTTAGTCTGGGAGGATTTGGCTTTGGTCAACTGCATATCTAGGTAATTTACACTTACAGTAACCTGGTTCTTGACTTCCAGCATGTAATCATCTGGGAGTTTGGTGCAGGCATCCATTTTAGTTGTAAGAGTGGTCTTTTGTGCTTCCTGTAGTACTTTGTCAGCATTATGAATTGCCAGCATGTTTCCAGCAGTGATGTTTTGATTTTCCATGATTGCATTGTGGAGAGTGCCAATCTCTACCTACTTGTCGTGAGTGAAGTTGTTAGGTCCATTGCCCACAATGTCCTATATTTGAAGAAGTCAAATATGTCAATAAGCATACACAATGGTATATTTAATACATGTTCAAGTTCATACATGCAGTTTTGTCCTAGTAACAATGATGGGACAAATAGCCTAAGTGTCTTAGTTAGGTAATCACTCAACTAAGGTGTGGATAGACAGAAATCTTACTAAGTTCACAGGCATTGAGTGAAGGCAACTCAATCAATGGTAGATGACTTATAGCACTGATTGGTGCCTATATAGTCAAAGCCAAAGTAATGGCGGGCTGGAAAAGTTTATATGTCCACAGGCGTTGAGCAAAGTTAACTCACTCAATGCCATAAAGCAAAAGGTTGTGACACAGGCTAATACAGTAATAGCCTATGTAGAAATGAGCAGAAATGTGGCTAAGTCCACAGGCGTTGAGTGTAGATCACTCACTCAATGTCATAGCTTCATAATCATTGAGTATAGCTCAGTCAGTCAACGCCACATTAAAACTGTGAAAATTTACCAAGTCCACAGGTATTGAGTGAGTTAAGCTCACTCAACGCCATGTGATAATGCGTTGACTAATTCTCAAAGGGGCTGTTCTTTTTAGACATAGAAATTTGGCTAAGTCCAAATGCGTTGAGTGTAGCATACTCACTCAATGCTAGATAACAGAAGAAAGTCTGTTAAGTAGTTTGGCGTTGAGTGGAGCTTACTCACTCAACGCTAAGTAGCAGTAAATCTGGCCAAAAGGCAAAAAGCATTTAGTAAGGCATGCTCACTCAACGTTCTCAACGCCAAGCATGTTGAAGGTGCTGAAGAATATACTAAAGCAAAAAATGTTAAGTGGGGCTTGCTCACTCAATGCTGTCAATGCCTAGGTAGACATATTTCTATCAAAGTATTTTGGCGGTGAGTGAGGCTTGCTCACTCAACACCTATTCTACTGATGCTCGATTTTGACTAAGTCCACAGATGTTGACGTCAACAAAATTGACAAAGTCAATTGATTTCAAATCAAGCACGAAGAAGCTATAGAACATGACAAACTCTACCGAAAAGCTACAATATGTCTTCTTTCGTTAAAGCAAGGTGCAGCTGGAAGCTGCATGTGGGCCCCACTAATCTCTAAGAGCCATTGATCAACAAACTACAAAAGGAAGAGATGAGCCAAGATGCAAAAGCACTTTTAAGAGCATTATAAATTTTAAAAGGCAGCATTCGGACTTCATCTCTCTCGTCATTATCGCCGAGAAAGAGCTTGAAGTCTTCCTACAAGAACGAAAAGTTCAGAGAGCAGTTGCTTCTTCATCTTCTACAGCATAATCAGAAAGGATTCTGATAGAAGAAGAAAGTAGAGCCATCATTATCCAGTGGACTCAGTTGGCTATTTCAAGAACATAAGTTCACCTTCTTCTTCAGCAAGATCAGAATCTTGATTCTGAGTTTCTTCCAGCAAAATTTCTACCTGTTGTTGCGAAGCAAGATAGTGCTGAGATAACTCAGCCCTAGCTTTTGACACAGAAATTTCCCTGTACAAAAACATTCAAATACTCATCTTTCTGTAGGATCCAACTATATCTGTGTTTGTAGGGCCACTGGTCTGAGGTAGGGCAATATTGCCTAAGTAGTAGGAGAGTTATGCTCTCTGAGTTATATGATCTAACTGGATCTAAGCTGTAGGGCCACTGGCCTGAGGTAGGGCAATATTGCCTGAGTAGTAGGACAGTGAAGCTCTCTGAGGTAGGATCCTTTGGACCTTATGTAGGGCTGTCATCCCAGCCTTAGTGTATGGTTTTTGGCCTGTGGTAGGTGATCAACTGATCACTGAGTTGTAGGCCCTTGTGGCTGACCTGTAGGTCTTGGAGGAGACTAAGAGATCTTGAGGGATTTGAGGTGTAAGCTCCATGGAGCAGTGTTTTGGAGAAGTGCCATGACTAATAGGAAGTTAGCAAGGTGGGAGGAGAGTGGATGTACCCTGATGGTTAAAACGCGCATGTTTCTTTTTATTTTATTTTAAGATGAGTGGGATTTTATTTTATAAAGAAAAAGAAGAGCATTTTTATTTTGTTAGAAACCGAGTTTTAACGAAAGGGAGGCAAGTGCACCTATCACGTGTAGTACAGGATATTCCCGTGTGGAGGAATATCGGGGTCGTATTGTTCTCGGGGCCGGCTTAGCTATTTCTACTCTTTCCCTGAAAGCCCATTATTCTACCGATAATATTTTAGGTGGATTATATAAAAAAAGAAATGGCGAACATAAAAATAAATATAATACAGAAAATGAAAGCAGAAAATAAAGTGCAGAAGGCCGACGAAGAACTTGGCGCGACGATATCAAAAGAGAATTTGAACTAAAATAACTTTTAATAATAAGAGATCCTAATTTTCAAATTAATTACGGCGGAGACTCGGCCGTGGAGGTTCCAAAGGAATGAGCTCACTTATCTCTAGGACTATCACTCACCTGAACGCTAAGACTATTCGACCGATCGCTAGACCGACGAACGATTCCTCTTAACGCCCGCATTACGCTAAGAACCCTGCTATTGGGTGGGGAACCCAATCCGGTAGAGTTGCGCGCCTCCTCTCTCGAGGGTCAGCGCGGAGCTCTCTTTACCCAAGGGTGATCGATCCATACGTGCGGCCTCTCGGCGTTGCGTATGGATAACGGAAATAGAGCCCGCACATCGATATGCGGTCCTACGCGTCGTTAACCTGGGGCAAACCTTAAGAAATTTAATTAAATAGAAAATAGGACCTTTAATTATTTAAAGCCATTTTATCTGTCACAATGCTCTTTGATATCAAGGGCTAAGGGCGGTTAGCCACTCATCGGAATGGGGACACTTACGCTAGAAAGCGATAAAGAAAGCTGTAAAGAAAGCAGGAAATAAAGCAGAAAATTGCAAGTCCTACTCAAACGAGTAGGACTGAAGAAAACAATAAATGCGAATCCCGGCTCAAATGAGTGGGCGGGGGTAAATTAATCTCATACACGCACACACTCTACAGGAAAGTAAAATCACACACACGCACTCTACAGAAAAGTAAACACACACACACGCTCGCAAAGTTTTCCTACTCAAGTGAGTAGGAAGAAAATGAAAGCAGTAAAAAGACAAGTCCCACTCAAACGAGTGGGCAGAAAATGAAAGCAGAGCGCCATTTAACTCTTAACGAGTAGGTGGAAATAAATGCATACGCACACACTCTACAGAAATTGAAATAAAGCAATAAAATCTAACTCATACACGCACGCACACTTGCAAAAATAAGAAAAACAAGGTTGCTGAAAAATTAAAACAACTGCATTTCTACCGCTAGAATGCGGTAGAAATGCATAAAAAGAGAAAATAAAATTTAACCAGACAAAAAGTTTTGCAAATAAACGCAAAATGAAAGTTGGCGAAAAATTAGAACGACGACATTTCTACCGCTAGAATGCGGTAGAAATGCGTAAAAAGATGAAATAAAAATTAAATGGGTAAAAAGTTTTGAAAATTAAAACGAAAAGCAAAGTGCTCGGAAAATTAAAAGTATGATATTTTCATTCTTAAGATTTTATAAAACCACCTAAAAAGTGAAAATATAACTAAAAAAAGACGAAAAAGTTTTACAATCCTAAAAATCCTAAGTTAAAGAAAATAAAAACAACACATTTTAGACGTTTTTATAAAGTCTTTAAGAATGAAGATAGGATAAAAAAAGAAAAGCTAAAGCAAAAGAAATGCGAAAAATGAAAATAAAACGGAACATTACAACGGCTAGAAATGCCATAAAATTCCTAACTAAACGAGATTATAAAAGCTTTAAAAGACAAAACATAAAAAGAACAAAAAAGGGAACGAAAAATTGCAAAGATAGGGCGCTTCCAAATGAGATTCATGCTAAGCAAGAGAGAAAATAAACTATTTTTATTTAAATAAAAAGCTATTACAAACTAAGGGAGGGGGGAGAAATTCTCTTACATAACATTTGGATCCAAATGGGCAGCACAACACCTTAGCAAAGTGGTCAAAATAAAAGACAAGAAAAGCTTCCTGGAAGCTTGTATTTATAGGCAAAAATTCGGGAGTGACACGCCCTAGGTCACGGGCGTGACAGGGGGGCGTGTCACTACTATTCATGAGCTGATCGGGTGATTTGACTGGAGCTTTGACTTCGGCTGAAAACGTTGGCGGTCACGCCCCAGGTCACGGGCGTGACAGGTGTCAGTCACGGGCGTGACTAGGGCGTGACGGGGAGCTGGATCTGGGGATTTGATGCGAGCTTTGACTTCGGGGCGGTCCACGTGGCGGACACGGGCGTGACACAAATGTCACGGGCATGTAAGGGGGGCGTGACACGGACAGCTGGCAGCTCGATGTCGGCAGCGTTTGACAGTTGACGAAGAGTTGAGTGTCGACATCAACACGGGCGTGACGAGCTTTGACACAGGCGTGACATGAAGGCGTTGAGTCATTAACAGTGAAATCGGTTAATGTCGACAACCCGCTGGCGTTGAGTGCCTGACATGCCCGTGTCGGGCATGGTCACGGGCGTGACAGGGCCGAAAGAAATATTTTTCTGGAAAAATTCAGAAAAACAAAAATGCTAAGTTAGAATATTTTTTTACAAAAAGAAGCAATTTTATTGAACAAAATAAACTAAAAAAGCAGAAAATAAAGTAAAACAACAAAATAAATACACTATAAAATGGGTATATTTACAACTCATCATACCCACAAGTTGGGGAACCACTATAAATCTGTGTGGGCTTCTCTGTATTATTTTCTTTGAGCAGGTCCTTGAAAGATAATTACTGCCAACATATTTAGTGCTAAAGGAAAAAACTAAAAAGGGAACAATAACTGTGAAACAACCTATTCACCCCCTAATTTGCAAGCTACCTTAAAAACAAAGACTTTCAAGTGGTGTCATAGCTCCGCTCAAAAAAGATCTAACCATCTGAGTGATTCTCCAAGGTAGCTATAGACAGTCCTTATGGGTTCAGGAGTGAACTACAAGGAGCTAGGTGCCATAAAGCTTCCTATCTACAGGAAAGATGGTTTGGCATCTGGATGGAAAGGGTTTGGCTATTCATGGAAGCAGTAGACCCTAGAATCTTCATAACAGTTAAGGAAGGACCTTTCATCCATATAAAAGTGTCTGTTCCTGATACAAATGTTCAGACTCCCAAGACATATATTGAGATGACAAAGGATGAAGTCATTCGTGCCACCATGGACAAGAGGGCTAAGAATATCATTGTTAATGGAATTGATGATTCTACCCTTCAGAATCTGTTTCACTGCACAAATGCAAAAGAAATGTGGGTCAATCTTGTGATCTACATGGAAGCCATAGAGGAAGTAAGGGATGATAGAAAGTCCATGGTCAACCAGGAGTATGAAGCTTTCAGACAGTCCAAGGGATATGATATAGCCACCTACTATGAAAAAGTCTTTGGAATAGTGAATGAACTAAGGAACTATGGAAGGATCTTTAGTCATTATGAGCTAAATGATAAGTTTCTTAGATCTCTCACCAGAGACAGGGACACAAAAATTTGTGCCATCAGAGAAGTGGCCAAGCTGGGTGACACTCCACCCCATACTCTATTTGGTAAACTACTCTCATATAAGATACAGTTAACTGTCTGGAAAGAGGAAGAGACCAACTACAAGTCTCAGGCCAAAGAGAAGTCAGTGGCTTTCAAAGCTGAAGCCATAAAGAAAAGTAGGAGGAAGACCCCTTCTCCTCCAAGAATACCAGCAGATTCAGACTGCTCTGAGTAAGAAACATAAGACAACACCATGTTTGATGTGGACTTTACTGTCTTCTCCAGGAAGCTCCATAGGCTGATGAAGAAGAAGCACTGGAAGAGCAGACCCTCCTCCTCAACACATCACTGGAAGAAATCCTCCAAGGAGGACATGTATGGATCTAAACCCAGTAAACACAATTCCACTATTATTATTTGTTACTGCTGCAGCAAGCCATATCATGTCATTACCGATTGCCCAGTGAAGAGAAGGGAGGATAATGAAAAGAAATCTCACCAAAAGCACAAGGTCAAGAAATAAAAGTCCTTTGTGGCTAATAAAGAGAAAATCTCGACAGACTCATCATCATCTTTGTCTGAAGAAGAGGAAGCCTACATTGAGCTAGTTGCTACTAATACTAAAGATAAAGCTGTTACAGTAGGAGAAGTCTATCCTCCAATGAAGGATAGGAATCAGGGCCCCTATGATAATATCAGACAGTGACTAAGAGGTGGATGAAGATGCCCATAGATGTAGAGGGCTGATGGCAATGACTGATGAAGAGGGCAGCCAGGATCAGCCTTGTTAAAGTAAAGAACATTCCCTATCTAGTTCTGTGTCTAAGTATGAGACTATTCCTTGTACAGAAGTCTCTTAATCTAATGGTGAAGATGATTCTGGCTCAGAAGGTGATGCCAATCAACTGATTGATAGATATGCTAAACTACTTGATGCCTTTAAAAAGTGCAAGAAGTTTACTAAGATACAGGCTAAGGAGATTCAGTCTCTTTAGCCAGTTGCCTCCCAGCTTGCTGAAATGGCATTTGTGCTGAATAAGACCATGAGGGAACTTAGTTAACTAAAAAACCCTTTCAGGCATCCAGATAATGGCTATCAAGAGCAAGAATAGTCTCATTAGAGATCTTGAGGAAAAGTTCCAGAGGGAGAAAAGTATTATGGCTAGTTTTTCTTAGCCCAATACAGTTTTTCCCTTGATATACTCCTTCTCCTCCCAGAAGGGTATGAAGGGGTTGGGCTTTAAGGGTAACCCAAGAACAGCCCATCCCAAAGGGAAAGGGAAAGTTCCAGTTGTGCCAATGCCATCTAGGCCACCTATCCCATTCAAGAGGGTCATATTCCCTTCAAATAGGTATGACCAGGAATGTGTATATGGTCACTATATGAATGGTACTTCCACAAGTGAAACAAAAGATGTTCTCAGCCATTGTGGAAGGTATAGCAGGGTGAGTGCCTTTAAGGATGCCCATGAAGAAATTCAAATGGCCCATCATGGACCATTTGTTTTTGGTGCTACAGCCCCCTCTCTCAAAAATGTGGCTGCAACCCATTCTCAGAACCCGTCAGAAAAGAATCTGAATAAAGGGCAGTCTGTCAGCTCTTCTAACGTGGTTTTTTCTGAAGCTATCAAGAGCACACTGTCTGAAAATAAAGATATTGCTGATAGGATTCAGAACAAGCCACACAAGCCAACAAGCAGACTTACCTTTAGTCAAATCCATGCTGAAAGAAATAAAAAATTGCTGATGCACCTCTTCCTTCTATTAAGACTGCAGTCATTATAGCTGCAAGGCATACACAGAAAAGAAGATACAACATACATGATTGTTGGTATTGTGGCAAGGTAGGTCATTATGCCATTGAATGCTGGCATAATCCTAATGTGGCCAGGACAAGAGTTAGTCCACCAGTCATAAAACTTACTGGTCGACGTGTTTAGTTTCAGACTAATATGCACCTAGAACCCAATAGATATTGGGCTCCTAAGGTAAAGTAAACTATATATTGCAGGATATTCCAAGTGGCCATACCCCTATATAATACTTGGACAGTGGTTGTTCCAGGCACATGACTGGGACAAGGAGCAACCTGAAGGAGTACACTCTTGTAAAAGTTTGACCCAAAGTTATCTTTGGTGGTTCAGATAGAGGGGTAACAAGAGGCTATGGTAAGATCACCAATGACATAGTCACCATCACTAAGGTGTCTTATGTTGAAGGGTTGAAACACAACCTTATAAGTATAAGCCAGCTCTATGATCTTGACTATGTTTTTTTCTTCCACAAGGATGAGTGCGTAATCAGGAGGTCAAGTGACAAAGAGGTCATTTTGATAGACACTGGGAGTGGAAATGTTTATTTCTTAAACTTTCTATGTTTAGATACAGACTCTCCTATCTGTCTAGTGACAAATGAGAAAGCCTCTTATTGTATCCTATGGAACAAGAGGCTAGCCCATGTAAATTACAAGACTATTGTTAAGCTCTTTAGTCCAGAGCTAGTTAGGAATGGTCCCTATGTGAAGTGCTCCAAGGAGGGCATACGTTCTGCTTGTTAAAAGGGCAAGCAGACGAAAGCTTCCTTCAAGGGCATTGGTGTTGGAACCCCATGTTTAATTTGGTCTAGGTTCACTCCTAGGGTGTTTGACCCACTTGTATAGCCAGGCTCAAAGTCTAGGTCTAAGTTAGTGTTAGTAGAGCAGATCTTATAAAGACCAGCATTGGATTTCATTTCAAATACCAAGACTCAGAAGTAATCTGTGGATCAGATATCAGTTCGACTTTCGTCGAACTTGGCTCGAAGATCATCGATCTCTGATCGACGATCGCAAAGGTAAAATCTCTGAGCTGAGCTCGACGATCTCAGAGCTCAGATCGATGATTTCCAGTCTCAGCTCGACGATCTTCTATCTCAGCTCTGCGATTATTTATCTGTGTTCAACTTCCTTATTGCGCAGCTGTCTTGAAGATTTCATTCTTATTTTGTCAAGGCTATTTATGGAATCAAATCTCTGGTAGTTAATGTTGATGTTATCAAGGCTTATAGCTGTTTCTTTTGCAGCATTAACTACAAGTTTTCACAGAGTTATTATATTGTCTTATATGCCAAAGAAAGTTGAGGAAATTATTTATTGCAGATATGGTAGCCGTTTCCTCTCCTCGATTCCAGCAGAATAATAAAAGGAATTTTTTTGAAATTCAAGTCAGGAATTTCTTTTATCCTACCAGAAGGAAGAAGGCTGCCGATTCAAACACAGAAAAGAGATTCTATCACAGAGAAAGAGAGACACAAAGAAAGACAGAAAGTTGTTCCTGTTAACATCCTAAAAACCTTCTAAAGCAGATCTTCATCTGTTTTTCTCATTCTGTCAGTGCTGTGAAGAATAAGAAAGAAGAATAACTTTTACAAATCAAGAGTCTTTTTGTTCTTCTCTTTCAAGACCTTGCTAAGACATTCCAGCACCATTTGTCTGAAGCTCCTGGACCAAGTCTCTCAGTTGAAGACCTACTCACCCTGTGCCAAGCTTCCCAGCCTGAACCCTTCAATATCTCAGGGGGAGCTTTGACAACATCTCTTAATCCAATAGTCTTCTCAATTGTATTCGAGAAAAGAGAAGACAAAATCAATCTCTCATCCCCACCTCTATACAGGGTTTTAATTCCCTTCAAAATTATTTTGGTTCACAAGTCTCCTTCCAAAAGACTTGAGTTGGTTTTTGGGCACCTGATCAAAAGCTCATTGGTGGCATTCACCTGATCAAAAACCTACAGTGGATTTCTACCAAGGGTGGTAGAAGAGTGGATGTACCTAGTTGGGGAACCACTATAAAATTCTTGTGTTGTCTGGTTGTGCTTTCTGTGTTCTTGTGTGCTTGTACTGTGGTTAGATTTTCTTAGTTTATTTGCTTTTATCTTTTATGTTAAAAGATTTTTTTTATAACTCTATTCCCCCCATAGAGTTATTCAGAGTTTATCACCCCCCCCCCCTTTTCTTTCAATTGGGACCAAAGTTTCTGTGAGGTGCCTATACCTCTTGCATATGGACTTGTTTGGGACCAAAGATTCTTGGTAGGAAGGTCTACACCCTTGTGGTGGTTAATGACTTTTCTAGGTTTGCTTGTGTGTTCTTCCTCAAGAGAAAGAATGAAACCCTTAATATCTTCATTAAGTTTGTCAAGAAAATTCAGAATGAGTTAAACAGCTCTGTTGTCAAAATCAGAAATGACCATGGGATTGAATTCCAGTCTGATAGATTCACAAGGTTCTGTGAAGAGCATGGGATTCAATAAGAATTCTCTTCACCAAGAACATCCAAGCAAAATGGGATTATTGAGAGGAAAAATAGAACTATTATAGAGGCTAGAAGGACCCTACTAAATGACACATCTCTCCCAAAATATTTTTGGACTGAGGCAATCAACACTGCATGTCATGTCCTCAATAGAGCCACTATCACCAAGTTCCACAAGAAAACTCCAAATGAGATATTGTAAGGCAAAAAACCAAACCTATGCAATCTAAGAATGTTTGGTAGTAAGTTCTATGTGCTTCATAATGGAAAGTCCTATATAACTAAGTTTGCTGCCAAGTCCTTTGATGGGATTTTTGTTGGGTATAACAACCATAACAAAGCTTATAGGATCTACAATGTGAAAAGCCAAGTTATAAAAGAGTCTGTACATGTAGTCTTTGATGAGTCTTCAATGATTTACAGTGAGCTACCAAGCTCCTCTTTGAATACTGCAAATATAGAAATGTTAGTGGAAAAGTTAGCCATCAAAGATGAAGCTCCAGTTTTGTATGCTGAAGTGGATATTCAAGAATGTCCACCAGACACACTTGGAGCATATGAAGATCAACAAGGAGCTATTCATGAAGCTGATGCTGAAAGAAGATTGCCTCCTACAATCAGACATTTGAGAGAGCATCCTGCACACCAAATCATTAGTGAAGCTAGCCAAGGTATAGTGACTAGAAGCAAGAATCTGAATATAGCTATGTATGCCAATTTCCTGTCGTAGGTGGAGCCAAAGAAGTTTGAAGAAGCCAACATAGATCATTTTTGTATATTGTCTATGCAAGAGGAACTGTTCCAATTCAAAATATGCAATTTTGGAATTTGGTTACCAGACTATAAGGACATAATGTCGTTGGAGTCAAGTGGATCTACAGGAATAAGCTTGATGAATATAACATTATAATCAAGAACAAAGCAAGGCTAATGTCTAAGGGATGCAGGCAAGAAGAAGTTTTTGATTTTGATCAAACTTTTGCCCCTATAGCAAGATTGGAGACCATCAGACTATTCCTTACATATGCTGAACATAAGGCATTCAAAGTCTACCAGATGGATGTAAAGTCAGCCTTCCTAAATGGTGACTTAAGACTAGAAGTCTATATTGAGCAGCCTTCAGGTTTTGTTGTTCCTAACTCTGCTGATTTCCGTTTATAGACTTAAGAAAGCTCTATATTGGATAAAATAGGCCCTAGAGCCTGGTATGAAACTTTGCCTAAGTTCCTCATTGAGAACAAATTCTCAAGGGGGAAGATAAACAAGACCCTATTCCTAAGGGAATCTAAGGGTAAGATCATCCTAGTCCAGACCTATGTAGATGATATCATCTTTGGATCTACTGATGATAACATCTGCAGGAAGGTTGCCACACTTATGCAGGGGAAGTTTGAGATGAGCAGTATAGATGAACTTAAGTTCTTCTTGGGTCTCCAAGTAAGACAGACTGATGATGGCTTGTCCATATCCCAGTGTAAGTTCACTAGGGAGTTTATAAAGAATTTTTGCATGGAGAATTCCTCCACCATAAGAACTCCCATGGGGTCAAATATGTCTATAGGAAAGGATGAAGCAGGGAAGCCTATTGATGAGACCTTGTATAAAGGGATAATAAGCTCCCTTCTTTATCTTACTATAAGTAGGCGAGACATCATATTTGTTACATGTGTCCGTGCTATGTATCAGGCTTGCCTTAAAGAATCTCACTACTCTGCTGCAAAGAGAATTTTGAGGTATCTTAAGGGCACACCAGATCTTGGCCTATAGTACTCAAGGAATGGGGAGTTTGAACTAACAGGCTACTCAGATGTAGATTTTGCAGGCTGCAAAGAGGACAAGAAGATCACTTTTGGCACCTGTCAACGCTTCGGTGGAAGACTAGTGTCTTGGAGTAGCAAGAAGCAAACCTATTTTTCAAACTCAACTGCAGAGTCAGAGTACATCTCAGTAAGTAGTTATTGTGGATCAAGCATTAGCTCCAGGACTACAACATCCAGATTAGTAGAAGCCCCCTATTTTGTGATTCTACTATTCTTATATCAATTGATAGGAATCCTGTTTCTTACAGTAAGAATAAGCATATTGAGGTAAGATACCATTTCATTGAGGAACATGTGGAATGTGAAGACGTCACCCTTGAGTTTATCCCAACAGAAAAGCAAGTGGCTGTTACCTTCACTAAGACACTAGATGAAGCAAAGTTTAACACCTTCAAGTTTGAGTTGGGTATGTTAAACCTAGTATAGCTTCAGTTGCTCCTTAAATTGTTGCAGGTCAAATTATGTCTTATAGATGGATTTGCTCTTCAATAAATTGAAGAAATTTCAAGTGGTGTACCTTTAATAGTATCATGTTCAAGTGATTTCCAGACTAGTGACGACTACACTATCTAACAAGAACATGTCAGATGCTGCTTCTGTTGAGGGGAGCATGTCCAGCAATACTCTAAGTACTCTCAAGATGTTAAAACTACTGCCTATGAGAAATCAAAGAGGGGGAGCAGGATATCCTCCCTGGCTATTTACAGAAGTCAAATAGGGGGAGATGGACTTGAATCAGCTTATAGATTCAAGAACTTGAAAGAGGTATCAAATTCATAGGTACAGGAGGATGATGATACAAGTGGTATCAAACTCATCAAAAGTAGGAAGCAGATATTAAGGGGGAGCAGGTACAGGTATGCCCTATTGATAAGGAAGTTTACTATAACTTTTCTTCTTATCATATCTTTTCTTCCTGTATTACTGCAATTTGTTAGTGTATGTCATTGACTCAGATATTTGGTGGAGAGTTTTGACTTCTTCAAATAGGGGGAGATTGTTGGGTCCATTGCCCACAATGTCCTAGATTTGAAGAAGTCAAATATGTCAAAGAGAATACATAATGGTATATTTTATACATGTTCAATTTCATACATGTAGGTTTGTCCTAGTAATAATGATGGGACAAGAAACCTAAGTGTCTTAGTCAAGTAATCACTCACCTAAGGTGTGGATAGACAGAAATCTGTCTAAGTCAACAGGCGTTGAGTGAAGACTACTCACACAATGCTTGATGACTTATAGCACTGAGTGGTGCCAATATAGTCAAAGCCAAAGTAATGGCAGGCTGGAAACGTGTCTATGTCCATAGTCGTTGAGTGAAGTTAACTCACTTAACGCCATCCAGCAAAAATCTGTGAGACAGGCTAATGCAGTAATATCCTAAGTAGAAATGAGCAGAAATGTGGCTTAGTCCACAGGCGTTGAGTGTAGCTCACTCATTTAAGGCCATAGATTTATAATCATTGAGTTTAGCTCAGTCAGTCAATGGTACAGGAAAACTGTGAATATTTATCAAGTCCACATGCATTGAGTGAGGTAAGCTCACTCAACGCCATGTGATAATGTGTTGACTAATTCTCAAAGGGAGTGTTCATTTTAGACACAGAAATTTGGACTAAGTCCAAATGCGTTGAGTGTAGCTTACTCACTCAACGCTAGATAACAGAAGAAAGTTTGTTAAGTGGTTTGGCATTGAGTGGAGCTTTCTCAGTCAATGCCAAGAAGCAATAAATCTGGACAATAGGCAAAAACCGTTAACACCAAGCATGAAGATGCTACTGAAGAATATGCTAAGGACAAAAAGTGTTGAGTGGGGCTTGCTCACTCAACGCTATCAATGCTTAGATAGACAGATTTCTGTCTAAGTATTTTGGCGCTGAGTGAGGCTTGCTCACTCAATGCCTATTCTACTGATGCTCGATTTTGGCTAAGTCCACAGGTACTGACGTCAGCAAAATTGACAAAGTCAACTGATTTCAAAACAAGTACGGAGACGCGACAGAACACGACAAACTCTGCATAAAGCTACTATATGTCTTCTTCCGTTAAAGCAAAGTGCAGCTGGAAGCTGCAAGTGGGCCCCACTGATCTCTAAGAGACGTTGATCGGAGAACAACAATATGAAGAGAAGAGCCAATATGCAAAATATCTTTTAAGGGCATTATCAATTTCAAAGGGCAGCAGCCGAACTTCATCTCTCTCGCCATTATTGCCGAGAAAGAGCTTGAAGTCTTCCTGCATGAATGAAAATCAGAGAGTTGTTGCTTTTTCATATGCTACAGCATAATCAGAAAGGTTTTTGATAGAGGAAGAAAGTAGAGACAACATTATCTAGTGGGCTCAGTTGGCTAATTGAAGAACACAAGTTCACCTTCTTTTTCAACAAGATCAGAATCATGAATCTAAGTTTCTTCCAATAGAATTTCTACCTGCTGCTATGAAGCAAGATAGTGCTGTGATAACTCAGCCCAAGCTTTTGACACAGAGAAATTTCCCTGGGACAAAACATTCAAATACTCATATTTTGTAGGATCCAACTGGATCTGAGTTTGTAGGGCCACTGGCCTGAGGTAGGGCAATATTTCCTGAGTAATAGGAGAGTGAAGCTCTCTAAGTTGTAGGATCTAGCTGGATCTGAGCTGTAGGGCCATTGGCCTGAGGTAGGGCAATATTCCAGAGTAGTAGGAGAGTGAAGCTCTCTGAGGTAGGATCCTTTTGATTTGAGGTAGGGATGTCCTCCCAGCCTGAGTGTAGGGCCTTTGTCCTGAGGTAGGTTATCAGTTGATCACTGAGTTGTAGGCCCTTGTGGCTGAGTTGTAGGTCTTATAGGGGACTGAGAGACCTGAGGAATCTGAGGTGTAGGCTCCTTGGATCAAGGTTTTGGATAAGTGCCTTTACCAATAGGAAGGTTGCAAGGTGGGAGGAGAGTGGATGTACCCACAAGTTGGGGAATCACTATAAATCTATGTGTGCTTCTCTATATTGTTTTCTTTATGCAGGTCCTTGAAAGTAAACTGTTGCCAACACATTTAGTGCTAAAGGAAAAACTAAAAATGGAATAATAATTGTGAAACAACCTATTCGCCCTCTAGGTTCCAAGCTACCTTGAAAACAATGATTTTCAAAAGTCTACTACAGGAGCCACTATTAAGAAGAATTTGAATGCCTGGGCCTTTAGAAGATTAACCTCAAATCTTATAGATTTGATCTCTGTGGATAGCTCATTCCTGAGGGTCTTTATTGAATCATCAACAAAATTCTCAAGTTGTCTCCTTTGGTCATCCAGCAACCCTTTTAGCATAGCCATGAAGGTTCCTGATATCTGATCTATGGATTTAGTTTCATCAGTGTCTGGTGCTAGTTGTTGAACTGGACTGATATCTTCCTTGGTAGTAGAATCAGCTATCTCAAATTCAGATGAATGGTTTGTTCCCATGTTCTCAGAAGTAGCAGTTCCCTTATCTAACTCTGAAGATTCTATCTCATAAACTGTACTTTGAGCAGGGAGTTCAGGTTGAGTCTCCCCCTCAATCACTGCCATGTACTCAGTGATATGCAGGTCTTCAGCAACATCCTTTTCCGCATTTTCAGTAGGTAGATTTGTCTGTAGAGGAATCCGGAATTGCTACCCCTCAGCAAATACCTCTTCCATAGCTTGATCCAAAAGATTTCCCCCCTCACATTGAGGACTGAAGGAACCTTACTGATCTTGTATGAAAGGTGCATGTGCATCTTTAGTTGGAGTTGGTGACTTGGAAGCTTCCCCATCTATTATAACTGGAATCTTAGTGACTATGTCTTCAACCACTTATTCAACAATTTTAGTAGAAGGTATTTTCACAGTATCTGTTGGGGCCTCTTCAGATTGAGTCTGACTGACTAGAGTCCTTTCTAGAAGGTCAGAGGATATTGAGACTTGGGCACTCATGTCCTTCTTGGTCTCTTAAGTAGACCCAGATATATTAGGATCATGAGGCTCTTCCTCAGCTTTTTTGAAGAACTGCTGTCTGTGCTTTCTTCTGAAATTTTATCTATCTTTTTCTTCTTCTTTATAGCTGACTATTGTTGAGGTTTCCAAACTCTTTCCCACCTGTCTGGCATTTTGGGATCCATCCTTTTTATATGCTGGATTTTAGTTCCTAAGCTTGGGTTAAGGATCCCTGGAATGCTTCTTAGCAAAAAAAGGGATAGAATTCTACCCATGTTAGGTTCAACAATACACTCCACCATCCTATCACAAAAAACTCTTCCCCTATCAGTCCTTTTAGAATGTATAATCCTTGCCAACAACTAAAACATTTTCTTGGAAATCTTGTCGTGTGAGCCTGACTTGCATAATAAAGCCTTTTCAATCACATCAGTCAAGAACTTAACTTTCAAATTTAATTCCATCCTTAGAATTGATCCAGTGGTTTGTTTAGATAGACCACACCACTTTAGTGCTGATCTGATATCAGACTGATCCAATTCTTCTTCCTTATCAAATACTGAGAACTTTAGTAGTTGTAGTGCTTTGCTTAGTCTTCTATGAGTTATCTTTATCTTGTTGACACTGATCACTGTCCTGACCTTACTGGTAGATGAGTTGACCTTTTTGTTGAAGAATAATTCCAGTACTTATCGCTTCCAAAGCAAGCAGGGATCTGATAGAACATACTCTAGGTCAGTGACCTTGAGCAAATGGAGAACGAACTGAACCTCTTTAGGCGAATCTTTGAATCCATTGCGAACTAGTTCTGAGCCTTCAAACAAGAAGTCCAAACCCTTTGGTTCCAATAATCTTATGAAATGCTGAAAATCTTATAAGCCTTTCGTCAATTCGTCGTAATCGGGCAGAGAAGAGCAAGGAACAGTTTATCTTATCTCACGCACATATCCTTCTATTTATAGTTATTTCTATTTTAGAAGGTGAAGAGGCGCGTACCTGTTCTTGATCAAGAATTGATCAACGACTGGGATTTACTTCCGACACTTAGTCGCAAAATAGACACATTGGGAGCATGCATTGAGTGAACTCGACATACTCAACGCTCTAATCGCATAGGTCAATTCGACGCACTCAATGCCTTGAGAATATAGATTCAGCGCAGTCGAAGCTTGAGGTTTTCTCAACATACTCGATGTAAGAGAGCTTATACTCAGCGCATTCGTCGCTTTTATAAGAAGTTTAATTCATCTCTGCAGCCATGCAGGGATTAGATCTACCTGCAATAACAGAAGCAAAAATAACATGTACAGAGCTACTGAAGCTTAAATAAATACAACATGCCCAATTCAAATTTGAAGGTGTTGAATTTTGCTTCATCTAGGGCTTTAGTGAAGATTTCTGCAACTTGTTTGTCTGTAGGGAAAAATTCAAGACAGATGTTTTCCTTCTCCATATGCTCCCAAATAAAATGATACCTAATCTCAATATGTTAAGTGTTGTAGGATGAGATAGGATTCCTAGCAATGGAGACTGCATTAGTAGAATCACAGTACATTGGAGTTTTTCTTATCTTTATGTTGTAGTCATGGAGCGGATGCTGGATCCACAGCAACTGAGAACAACTACTACCAGCTGATACATACTCTAACTCAGCTATTGAAATTGCCACACTAGTCTGATTTTTGCTGCTCCAAGACACAAATCTTCCACCCAATAACTGACAGGTTCCTGATGTGCTTTTCCCGTCCTCTCTACAACCTACAAAATTTGCATCTGAATAATATGTTAGTTCAAAAACACTATTCCTAGCGTACCATAGAACATGATCTAATATGCCCTTAAGATATCTCAGAAATCTCTTAGCAGTAGAATAGTGACACTCCTTAGGGCTAGCCTGATATCTAGCACAAATATATATAGCATACATGATGTTTGACCTAGTAGCAGTATGCTATAGGAGGGAGCCAATTATGCCTCTATACAAGGTTTGATCAACAGATTTCCCTACCTCGTCCCTTTTTACTGATATAATTGACCCCATGGGAGTTTTCATTATGGAGGCACTCTCCATTCAAAATTTTTAAATTAACTCCCTAGTGAACTTGGAATGAGAGATAAATAATCCATTTTAAGTCTGCTTTACTTGGAGGCCCAAGAATTACTTAAGCTCACCCATACTGCTCATTTCAAACTTCCCTTGCATAAGTTTTGCAAACATTTTGCAAAGGTTATCATCAGTAGACCCATAAATTATTGTTGAGTCCATTGATCTCAATGTAACTGATTTGTAAGAAGTCAAACAAGTCAATGATATGCAACAAGTTGTATTTTATGTATTGTTAAGTTTCACGTGAAGGGTGAAAACATGAAGAAATGACTAAGTACAAAAGTGTCGATACACTTCACAACTCTGTCTACACTTTATAAGAGAAGTGCTGAGTACAGACTTGAAGCAAGTACAAAAGTGTCGACGGTAACATCCTATTTACAACTAGACCCCTAAGATGATTTTATCATGACTAGGTTATGACAAAACACTAGGAAGCTCAAAGAGACCATGTAAACTTAGGCATGAAGGTGAAAATCACCATTGTCTGCAAATAATACTTTCCAATTACCTAACCTAGGGTTTGACTTTAGGACCTCACCTTGACTCTTTGACCCCACCATAACATCCTTAGCCCTTTAGAAGGTTCATTGGGTAACAAAAGACACATTGGGATCAACCTAGAAGGTCAGGTTGACCAAAAGTCAATTCTAACCCTAAAGTGGTCAAAGTGCCCTAATTAAGGGTCAAGTGGCCTCTGCGGTGTCAAACCAACCCTACCCAAGTCTCCCTAGACCATAGGAGAGGACAATGGGTCACTAAGGACCCATAGGGGTCAACCCAAAAGGTCAAATTGAAAAAAGTCAACCTAAACCCTAAAGTGGTCAAAGTGCCCTACTAAGGGTCATGTGACCACTAAGGTGTAAGACCCCCTTTTTTCTTTTTAAAATCCCAGGGTTTAGGCCCAGAAACGCCGCTTTATGGTAACACCTTCACGCCCTGGAAGGTCGTTACTAGAAAATGCCGATCCTGCAGGCCAAATCGATCACAGAATAGTAGCAAAATATGAGAGTACATAAAAAGTAGAACTCTACACATGTCCACAATAATCACATATAAATAATAAATCTCCATGAAGGGAGAGTCCATAGCAATAATAATAGAAGTACTGAAAATAGGGCTCATGCCCGATACATCAGATTCCTCACTAAATGTCACTCATCGCGGAAGCAAAACTAAAACAACTACTAACTATCGGGACTTACTGTCCCAGCTATCTGAACTCCGATACTAGACTGTGCCGTCTCCAAATGTGCCATCCTCCGGGGCTGCACCTCCGTGCTGGGCTCCATGATCCCTAAAATGATGTGGTCCGAAAACCGTTAGTCTAAAAGACTAAGTCCTATTATCCCCTTCCCCTCCCCCTATGGCTCCTAGGCACTGAGCGGGGAGAAGGAAATGAGAGGTAATGAGGGTGGAGAATAAACAAGGTAGCAGGTGGCGGGGAATTAATCTAGCAGTTCTATGAGAATAAGTAGCAGTAATAAAGGCATGTAAGATAGCATATGAAATAAATAACCTTAACTTATATGAAAACACAAAAGCTAAGGGATCTTCTGCATGACTCCTATCGTATAAAAAGTCCCATACCAATTTATATGATGGGGTGTCGGTTTTCCAGCAAGCAATATATAAATCCTTAGAATACTAACCTTAACTTAAAAACACGCTCACGCGAGCTTATACACCAAGGGGTCATTTTGCAGGGCCTATTGTATAAAGAGTCTCGTACCAATTTATACAATAGATGTCAAGGTTATATGTAATGGTTATGCTATGACATTCCAGGATACCTCCATACTCCTTGATGCTAGTGCACTAAGTGGAGCTCCTGCGTACTCTTTGCCGGCTGGTCCACCAGACTTAATTTGGCAAAGTGCAAAACAACACTTGCCGAGTCAATGTATTGGCGTCGTTGCATCAACCCTCCAACACCGAAGACGACCACCTTTCATTATATGCACATGCAAACTTGATGTATCAACCACCAAGCCAAAACTCTCGGGACTAACCCGTCCGTCACAATTATCAACCGAGCCTTCGGCTCGCTGGGCCATCCTGCCCATTTCCAAAACCACCGAGTTCACCACCCGAACATTCTAGTCAACCTAACTTCCTGAGACACTGGGGTGTATGAAAGTGAACTCTAGTTATACTAGTTTCTCTTAAAGTTTATTATTCCTATAGTTTAGATTAGCCCAGGACTGCCCCCGGCATACCCCGTGAAGGGCTCTCATAGAGAACTAGGAACTATGATGGTAGTTGAAGCCCACTATTCGCTTTCACAATGCACTTATTGTTATTGGTAATACCCGAATCCCGATCCCTTTTAATATTACTCTGGATCTAACCCTTGTGTGTTTTGACCCTCTCTCTCCCTCCATTCGAAAGACGATCTTTCGTCGATCCCGCGCACCATCAATTCCTATTCAACCCAACATCCTGCTTATCTCAACTTCCATTGACATTGTCAAAGTCACTTTACCCAGACCTGCAAACCTCTAACCTCAGATCATATGCCCTTATCAATTGTTTTCAGATCTTCTGTAGATTTTCTACATGCAGACCATCATTTGTAATATGGTGTACATGATAGGAGGTACTCTAAATCTTCATCCACACACTATAAGATAATTAATGGAGGTCTATCATGACATTTCTAGTCTAAATCCAGAGACTTGGAATTTTCCTAATTAAACTGATATTTTATTTATTTTCCCTAAAAATCCAAATGCCCTTGTTTAAATATGAAGTGGCCTTTATAGTCATGCACAATGCTCCACGAAAGTATGATAAATACTAGGAAATTAATTAACAGTAAATTCAAGTCTCCCAATTTTTTTGTATGGTTTAGGCCTCTGATCCAAAATTTCAAATATAAATACATAGTTAACATTTAAAGAAACAAGTGTTGCAAATAGGCTTCCAAAAATTATATAAAAATTCAAACATGCCTAATATGACCCCAAAACACTTCTGACAATGTTTCCAAACTTTCCAGTGAATAATGAACTCTAATTTTAATTTAAAACAATAATCTTCTTTCATAAATTAATGAAACAAGTACTGAAAATATTCATCTAAAAATTATGATAAAATTTCCTCATGTGCATATTGCTCTAAGTACACTTTTGCGTAATTTTCATAATTTTCAAATAATCATTAAGCTTTGAATCTATTTTTGAACATAATTGCATTTTTATAAGCTTGTGAAGTAAGTATTGAAAATATAAATAAAAAACTATAATAAAATTCAGGTATGAGTATAATGACCTAAAATAATATGTGCCCAATTTTCATAACTTCTCAATGAACAGTGAGATCATAATAAACCAATGACTATCAAGGGCAAATTCATTTATTACGAAGGAGGTACTAAAATTATTGTTCAAAAATTTCCAAACAAATTACCATAGGCTCATATTAACTCTATGAGTACACTACCCAAGTTTAACAACTTTTCATAAAGTTTTAATGGCCTTTCTTACATGTGTAAGGTTTGTGCCCTAAACTAGGGTTAGGGTTTTGGGGAGTTTAACAGCCTCTAAACCTCATGATATTTTTACTAGAGGACCTTGACAACCCTAAAGTCCTCTCCACCAAGTTTTAAGTCATTTCAAGGTCACATGACCCCTTTACCTTCAAACCGTAGGTTTGCACACATAGGACCTACCCTAGTGTCCTAGGGCTCCACCCTTCAACTTCCACCCAACATCAGTGGAGGGATTATTTTATGTGTTAAAATAGCTGAGTGCCAAGATCCATCACCTTTAAATGAGGTTGGCCAACTCAAGTGCACTTAGGGTGCTTAGCCCTAATTTGACCTAAAAGGGGTCAACCCTTGGCTACACAATTACCCTATCAAACCAATCTCAAAAGGGATAAAATTTTTACCAGAGCCTAATAATACTCACCAAGATCTCCATCCAAAATTTCAGGGGATGTTGAGGTGGTTAGGACACCTAAATAAAGTATACATGATTTATTTATTTTTGCAAAAACTATAGGAAAAGTATCCCCAAAAATTCTCATTTTTGGATAGTAACTGGGCATAGGTTAGGGTGAATCCTTGTCCAAATTTCAGGTAATTTAGATAAGGGATGAAGTGGGGAAACTCGTTTTAGTATCTGTCTAACCCTAGGTATAGACCCCACCATAATGAGTGCCCTTGTCAAACCAGAGATCCAAATTTGTTTAAACTAATTTTAAATTTAAGTACACCTCTAGGGATACAACTTTGATATTTACCATTTTATCACTAAAGGTCTCTAGATATTTTTAATAAATAAAAACATTAAATACATATCCTGTGACAGAAATGAAATGATTTGAATATTTATCCAATGATTTAATTATATATCAGCACGAATCTTGGCGCATGATGGACGGCATCTGGTCATCGTCTTTAGCGCGCCAACGGCTAGGATTTCATTTTCCTGGGCCATTTTCAAGCCGCTGCCGCCGGCCACCCGGCAACCTCCCTGGCCAGCCACCACCACCACTACCTCCGTCGAGGTGGTGGCTATCTCCAGGCGGCGGCACAGCCGCCGAAGGGGCGGAATCCTGCGATCCCGACAGGATGATTTTCATGCAAAAACCATGGAAAAATTCCACCCAATCGGGCTCAATTATCCCGATTCTTATTCATATTGATCCCTACGATCTACCCACAAAGAGAGGTGAAGTGGAGGACCTTATTGGAGGCTTAAAGTCGTGTTGATCGCCGTGTTGCCATGGTTGTGGTTCCGTCGATCGGGTTTCTGCAACTTCACAGTGAAATGCCTCGTCTCCTTTAGATGAAGTGTGTAAACGACTCCCCTGAGTCTAGTGAAGCTTTAAGACCACCATATGAGGAAGAGGAAGGATGTTGGCTAAATGGTCATTTATGGCCATTAAAGGCCATTCTCGGCCATGTTGGTGGGGGGTGAATATGGCTTGGGGTGGCTGGGAAATGGCTGGAAACTTCTCCTCTTCCCCAGAGGAGTTGAATCCAGCCATTAAAGGTGGCCCTTGGTTTCCCTATGTCATGAATGGCTTCTTCCTTCCTCTTTCTCTCTCCTCCATTAAGGGTGAGGTGGAGCTCTCTCTCTCTCCTAGTCACCAAGGCTGACTTGGTCATCCCTTTAGGATATTTGCAGCCCACTAAATCATATCATCCATAATTAAGAGGTGGTTAGCCCAAATGAAAAGGGCTTGAGCTTGGGTTACCCATTTGGGCTAAGTTGACCTAAACTAGACTAGGGTTGACCTTGGTCATTTTGACCTTTTGGGTTGACCCCAATGGGTCCTTGGTGACCCATTGGCCTCCCCTAAGGTCTAGGTAGGGCTGGGTAGGGCTGACATGGCACTTTGGGGGTCACTTGACCCTTAGGAAGGGTACTTTGACCAGGTTAGGGCTAGAGTTGACTTTGGTTAACATGACCATTTAAGTTGACCCCAAGGGGTCATTGGTGACCCCTTGGCTTCCCTTAAGGTCTAGGAAGGATTATGTAGGGTTAACTTTGCACACTGAAGGTCACTTTCCCCTTAGTTAGGGCACTTTGACCACATTAGAGTTAAGGTTGACTTGGGTCAACTGAGGCTCTAGGGTTGACCCCAAGGGATCTTTGGTGACCCATTGACCCCAATTTTGGTCTAGGAAGACCTTGGTAGGGTTGGTTGGGCTCATTAGGGCACATTGCCCTTAGTTATGGGACCTTGCCTAATTTATGACTAGGATGGTCCTAGGTCAACTTGGCCCCCCAGAGTTAACTCTAATGGACCCTTAGGGCTTAATGGACCTTCCCATGGGTTTGTTAACCCCAAAATTCGCAACATGCCCAGCGAGACTTTTATCTTCTTTCGGCGGACTCGAGTCCCTTAGTCCGCTCAGGTCGTCAAGGCACCCCCAAAGGTGGACTCCAGTTCTCAGTCCGCTCAGGTCGCCCCACCTTGGTCGGTTTCCAGATCTTGCATCACTAGGCTGACTCCAGCATCAGCCTGCTCAGGTCGCCCCACCATGGTCAGTTTCCAGATCTGGCATCACTAGGCAGACACCAGCGTCAGTCCGCTCAGGTCGCTACCCTCCAGCCAGGATTGCATTCCGCACGACCTAGGGGATGCCCCAGCTCGCAAGCCCAGTCCGCCTATCTCACGTGGACTGCTTGTCTATTTATTTTTGATTCCCATCACTGCTGCCCGGCTCTCCTGTACCCCGGGCACCCGGTTATTTTTGCCCTGCCCGTTTGGGTAGGCCCCCAAATCTATAAATAGGGGGAAGTGGTGCACCCAAGGCATGCTGACTCGAGCCCAAGAGCCTACTTATTAAAGGCTGCGGACTCGAATCTCGAGCTTTGCGGACTCCGACTTGCCTACTGCACAGTTTTCTTTCCGCCTTTTGTAACCCATCATTTGCAATCAAAGTCAAGCCCGTCGCAAGAGTGGCATTCAGGCCACGACGGGCGAAGTCTGGTGTTGCCATGATTCACAACTCCTCTATTCTTTTCTCTAATCCGCTAAGTATATTACTGCTTGTAGTTTGCTTTTCTTCTTTCCCCAGTGCTCGAACAGTTAGCTGGTGGTGCTCGAGTCCTTTTCGCATTTCGTACATCAACAGTTAACACGCGACCTTCAGATCCAAGCAGTCTTTTAAATCCGCGGATAGAGTTGTCAGACCGCCGAGCTCGCCGTTCAGACCGCTCAAGCTCGCCAAATGATTCGTTGTGGGAGGCTTTGGAACAGTCTCGCTGGGAGGCCGAGTTATCTCGCAGAGAGACCGACCAGCGGCTTGATACTATTAGCCAAGCTCTGCTCATGCTAACTCAGCGGCTTGCTCCCCAGGCCGCAAGAGATATTGCTGAGACCCTAGTCCTCCAGACTCCGGTTCGCCGGACTCAAGCTCGCCAGACCCCTCTCTGACAATCACCTGCAGTCACTCCTTAGTCTCGCCATCAAGCTCAGCCCGCAGCTCCCCTACGGCCTCAGGCTTACCCGTTCGCCCCCTGATGGATTTTTTTTGAGAGGCGGCCAGGGGGACTCCAGCCCGCCGGCTTGATTTTGTTGATCGGCAGTCCGCCGAGCCCGCGGACCCTCGTGCGCCAGTCCGCTCCTCTATAGAACTTGAGACTCCTTCTCCCTTTGTTGATAGAATCCGATGGGAGTCAGTACCCAACAACTTCAGAGAACCCCGTCTCCCTTTCTACTCAAGGGAGACCGATCCAGTTTCCCATCTGCAGGCTTTCGAGGGGGCAGTTGCATTGATATGCCTCTCTGATGCTCTGAAGTGCAAGCTTCTAGTAACCACTCTCGATGGACAGGCGAGAGAGTGGTTTTATGAGCTGTCCTCGGGCACGATTTATTCCTTCGGTAAGCTTCGCAGCGAACTCCTTCTGAGGTTTGCTACCTCAAAGAAGAGAAAAGATGGGTCGGCAGCCCTCTTTGATATCAAACAAAGAGACAACGAATTAGTAGCGCGGTTCGTTGACCGGTTCCAAAAGAAGATCCAGGGGGTGAGGAATATGAACCCCGACTACTACAAGGTTGCCTTGATTCATGGCCTCCGGGAAGGCCCCCTGAAGTTTAAAGTAACAATAAAGGCGCCATCAACCTACCAGGAACTGGTAGCGATAGCCAATCGCTTCATTGAAGGTGAGAATGCTAACCCCACCTACATTTCATCCCTGACAGCTAAGGCTGGAGGAATGGATGCTCCCAATGCCTCTTCAAGCAGCCACTATCAAAGCAAGCCTCCTCGACCCGATTTCTAGCCTCCTTCTCAGAGAGGACGAAACCTACGTCATAAAAAACCTTTCATCGGCCATCAACAGTTTCGTGATCAGAGACTGCCATTGGCTGCCACTCCAGTCGTACCCCTTTAGGCTCTACCCATTTTTCAAAACACCTTGCCTGCTTCAAGGCCACATGAGAGCAGCTCTGTGGAGGAGTTTGCGGATCTGGGGATTGACTTTGAAGAGGTCGTCCAGATCATCCAAAAGAAGGCAGAGGAAAAGAGGCAAGGGCCTCAAAGGGATTGGAAGCCCAGAAATAACTCTCAATTCTGTGAATTTCACAAAGAGAAGGGCCATTTGACTAAAGATTGCAAGGCCCTTTGGTAGCTGGTTGAGAGGTTATTTGCCGAAGGCAAGATCAAAGATCTGGGCAGGAAGAATGATCCTTCAAAACCTTCCACCTCCAAAGGCAAGGAGGTGGCGGAGGTTCAGCTAGAATGCGTAGAGATAGAGGATGAGGGCCGTCTGGGGCCCATTAATATTCAGAATGAATGCTGCGATATCGTCGATGAAGGATCCTTGGGGAGACTCTTTTGCATTCACAATGGAGCAGGAACTGAGTCCACTCGGAAGTCTTCCCTTGCAAGGGTCACCCGAGTAGAGATTTCTTCTACTTCTTCCTCTGCCCCATCTTCGGGAAGTGTCACCTTTGGTCTTGCGGATCTTCCTGCGACTGCTAATCCTTTTGATGATACTATTGTTGTCAAAGCAGCCATCGCGGATAATACTGTCGATAGGATTCTTATTGATACTGGCAACTCTATTAATCTCCTCTTCAAGCCAACCTTTGAAGCCCTAAAGACTAGAAAGCCTGTGCTTTCCACCGAAGGGCCTCTCTATGGCTTTTCTGGCGAGAGGAAGGAAGTCGAGGGAAGCGTCATACTCCCAGTAAGGCTCGGGGGGGGGGTGACCAAGCAGATTCAATTTGTAGTGGTGGATTCTCCAAGCACCTACCACCTGGCTATCATGTTCAACAAGGATGGTCGTCAATGCAGGGTCAGAAGTGACCCAAGGAAAGCTCGGGAATGCTACCTCCGCACATTTAACATGACCGAAGTTGCCCCTCCAATCTTCACGACAGTAGCAGAAGTATCTACTCAGTCATAAGCTTCTATGGACAGTGAAGGCACTAACCTGGAACCTACCCAGGAAACGCAAGGGATCCCCATTGCTGAAGGGGAGGAGAGAAAGCTCTCCGTCAACTCAGAGTTACAAGAGGATCAAAAGGCAAAGTTGATAGCCTGCTTGCTAAAGAATCTTGATGTCTTCGCTTGGTCAGCGGAGGACATGCCAGGAGTCGATCGTGACGTAGCCTGCCATCATCTCAACATTGACCCAACTGCTAAGCCAGTGCAACAAAAGAAGAGAGATGCGGCGGTCAAGCTGGCAGAGTCAATCAGAGAGGAGGTTGCCAAACTCCTAAAGGCGGGCTTTATTCAAGAAATTAGATATCCTGAGTGGGTTTCAAACGTTGTAATGGTTAAAAAACCAAGGGGGAAGTGGAGAATGTGTGTAGACTTCACCCGATTGAATAAAGTGTGTCCAAAAGATTGTTACCCCTTGTCTCGGATAGATTTTTTAGTTGATTCTGCGGTAGGGTATCCTTTTATGATCTTTTTAGATGCGTTCTCTAGTTACCACCAAATAAGAATGCATAAGCCTGATATCCCTCACACATCGTTTATTACTAACAACGGTTGCTACTGCTATCTTGTGATCCCTTTGGGCTTAAAAATGCTGGCGCGACGTATCAATGCATGATGGATCATGTGTTTAGAGGACAAAAGGGTAAAAATCTTGAAGTATATGTGGGCGATCTTTTGGTTAAAAGCAAGTCTCTTCCGCAATATCTGCACGATTTGGTAGAAACTTTTTCCACTTTGCGAAAACACAATTTAAAACTTAACTCGCTAAAATGTGTTTTAGGAGCAAGTAAGGGGAAATTCCTCGGTCACCTCCTTACTCCAGAGGGTCTTGCCCCTAATCCAGACAAGGTTAAGGCCATCCTTGATATGGCTCCTCCCCGTTCTCCGAGAGAAGTCTAGCAGTTACGGGGGAGGTTAGCGGGACTCGAGAGTTTTATCTCTCGAGTAGGAGATAAGAGTGCGCCATTTTTCGAAACTCTTTGGGGAGCGTCTAAGTTTCAGTAGACGGAAGAGTGCACTCAAGCCTTTGAGTAGTTAAAGAAACGACTGACTTCAATACCCTTTCTGCAAAGTCCCCGAGCAGGGGAGATGTTGTTCTTGTACGTAGGAGTTGGCCCTTAGGCAGTCAGCTCTGTTCTTGTCCGAGAGGAAAGCCGGAGACAATTTCCAGTCTATTATATCAGTCACATTCCGAAAGATACAGAAACAAGGTACCCAATCCTAGAGAAACTAGCTCTGGCATTGATTATGCCTGCTCGCAGGCTCTGACCCTATTTCAAGGCACACTCAATCCAAGTGGTCATTGATCAACCTTTGAAGAGTGTGCTGGAGAAGCCAGAACATTCAGGCAGGTTAGCTAAATGGGCGATCGAGCTGAGTGAGTTTGAAATCTCCTACGTGCCCAGGACAATTATCAAGGTGCAGGTGCTTGCAGATTTTCTGATTGATACAGCAGAATCTGGCTCTAATCAGGCAGAAAGATCTCCTCTGGCCTCGGTCATCTATGTTGATGGGGCTTTAGGCAGAAATTCTTTCGGAGCAGGAGTGGTTCTGATAAATAAGAATGGCATCAAACTCGAGCAAGCAATCAAGTTTTACTTTCCGGTGACCAACAACCAAGCAGAGTATGAAGCTTTGTTGGCCAGCTTGAGGCTCGAAAGAGAGCTCGGGATCGACCATGTTCACATAAATACTGACTCCCTTGTAATGGCATCACAAGTTCTGGGTAACTTTGAGACCATAGAGCCAGTGTTGAAGAAATGTCTTGCGCTTGTGAAGATTGAGGTCGGAAGATTTAAAGGTTTTACCATTGAACACATTCCGAGGATAAAGAATGAGGAGGCAGATGTTCTTGCCAAGTATGGACTTTCGTCAGGAGGAACAACTTCTGAACTCTTCCGCCCAGCAGTGGAGGAGGAAGAGGTGATGCAGATTGATCAGCATTAATCTTAGATGGACCCGTTCATCCTCTACCTATCAACTGGAAACTTGCATAAGTCGGTTAGAGATAAGAAGAGATTCAAGTTGAAAGCAGCATACTATTACTTAGTATCCAGTATTCTCTATAGAAAGACTTTCTTGTCCACCATAACAAGATGTGTGTCGGAAGATGAAGTCCCTACTGTCCTTCGAGAAGTACATTCTGGTTAGTGTGGAAGCCACTCAGGAGCGAGAACATTTGAAAGAAGGATCCTGCGGCAGGTTTTTTCTGGCCTACCATGAAAAAAGATTCTGAAACTCATGCGAAAAAGTGTGTCCAATGCCAGAAGTTTGCTCCACTTCAGCATCAGGATGCTCAGTCCCTTAGATCGATCGCAACCCCATGGCCCTTTGCCGTTTGGGGGATGGATCTCATTGGTCCTTTTCCCATCGCAAGTGGACAATGGCATTTCATCATAGTCATGATTGACTACTTCAGTAAATGGATCGAGGCTAAGGCTTTGGCGAAGACTACAACTCAGATTGTAAAAAAATTTATTTGGGGAGAGATAGTCTGCCGACATGGTATCCCAATGGTGATAATCACTGAAAATGGATCACAGTTCAATAACGCTTAGATGATAGATTTTTGCAAGAAGATTGGATCAGAGATACGTTTTGCATCAGTCCATCATCCTAGAAGCAATGGTAAGGTGGAAGCAGCCAATAAGCAGATCCTCAACTTGCTTAAGAAGAAAGTATAGAATCTCAAGGGAAGTTTGGCTGATCAACTTTCTTCTATTCTCTGGACCCTAAGAACAATGCCATCATCTGCGACAGGAGAAACTCCGTTCAAGCTTTCTCATGGATCAGGAAGCACTAATTCCTGTTGAATTTGAAGTCCCGTCACCCAGAGTTCTGCTGGCAAGGCAAGGCATGGAAGATTGGTTGGAACTGAATAATGAGGAAATGAGATTCAGCTTGGATCATATCGAAGAGATCAGAGATAAGGCTGCAATCAGACAAGAGGAAATCAAGAGAAGGATGGCTCGCTATTTTGATAAGAACGTGAGGATCAAACACTTTCAAGTGGGAGATCTAGTTCTTAAAAAGGTGGATGCTGCGGCAAGAACCGGCTCAGTGGGAAAGCTCAGTCCAAATTGGGCTGGGACATTCATTGTCAAGGAAGTGCTCGAGAATGGGGCTTATCGCCTGCAAACATATGAAGGAGAAGATATGCCATATACATGGAGTGGAGATGATTTAAAGCGTTATTATTCCTGAACCTCTTCTTTTCTTTCTTCCTTCTTATATAAACTTTTAAGGAGGTTTATCATTAATAAAAATCTCCTTGCTGACACCTCTTCAAGTATCTTCTTATCTCACATGTTGGCAGTTAATATATTAAGCAAGGGCAATTCCAAACGGTTTTATCCCTGAACTCTCTTTTCTTTGTTACGCAAATTTCTCGAAAATTGGTACTTATCAAAGTTTTCATACTAACACTTCTTTGGGTTTTTCTCACTTTTGCTCCTTGAGAAAATCCAGCAGTTGCCTAATACAAGGAGACATCGCTAAGTTCAGAGAGAACCTCCCTTAGAACCGTTGTTATTAGCGTAACACCACAAAGACCACATGTTGCGGGGAGATTTCGCACCGTGTAGTGAGAGCTTACCGGTTCTATTGCGGCAGGATACTTGACTTCGGATCCCGGCTAGTACCTAACCCCACTTCTGCATATTGGAGGGATAGAGTGGCGGTCAGCTCTACCATGCCATCTAGGGGATATCGTTACAACTTTGATGATCACGCATGGAAAGCAATGCTGCTCCGGCCGCACCTGCCTGCAGATCATCTTGGTTTGTGACTTTCGAACACTCCATGGTACCCTCAAGCAGTGCCTGCAGGAGACCCACAGCCTTGTTGATCTCAGGAAAAGCAATACCGCTCCGGCCGCACCTGCCCGAAGGATCAATCTAGGCTGTACTCCAGGCAAGAGGGCAGTGTACCATTTCGATGAATAAGAACTTTGCCGGACTCTGGTTTTTTAGTCCGCTCAGTCCGTCGTGCCTTGGGTTGATCTTATAGTTCATGGACCGATGTGGAAAGCCATGATGCACTAGCCGCACCTGCCCACTTGGTCATGAGCTATAGGTCATTTCTATTATTATAATAAGAACTTTGTCGGACTTTGGTTTTCTAGTCCGCTCAGTCCGTCGTGCCTTGGGTTGATCTTATAGTTCATGGCCCGGTGTGGAAAGCCATGCCGCACTATCCGCACCTGCCCACTTTGTCATGAGCTATAGGTCATTTCTATTATTATAATAAGAACTTTGTCGGACTCTGGTTTTCTAGTCTGCCCAGTCCGCAGTTTTATGGGTTGATCTATTGTTGTATTTGTTCATAAGTAAACTTCGGTCTTCTAGTCCGCTCAGTCCGCTGGGTTTGTTTGGGTTTAACAATGTTACTTTCACAATAACTCGACTATAACTACCAGCGGACTATGGTCTAAATCCGCCAAGCTCGCATGTCAGTGCTATTCCGTTGGAACTATTCTAAATCGTAACTCTTATTTTCTTGGTTATCTTAAAACGTGAAAAGGATGATTCGGTTTCTGCAAGGCACGGACTGCTGTTCGAACTCGTCAAGAGCCTTCTCAATGGTCATTACTTTTGATAGGGAAAAATAAGATTCATGTCGCAATGAGCTGTGATTAAACAATTTAGACAAGGATTTTTTACGGACTGAAAAATTACATCGCGCGGACAACATCTATATGATGCGGATTGGTATACAAAGTTCGACCTATAGCTACAAACATAGATCAGAGCATTACAGAAGACATCAAAATATCCATTTCATTTCATTCAAAAATTTTACATGTTCTAGCGAACTCGCACGGAGTCCGCACTCTTTACAATAAAAACCAAAAAATTACAATGCCCCTATTCTGTCCTTCGCTTCTTCTCGGAAGGCGCTTCTGGACTCAACCCATCCACATCGATCACAGGAGAGTAGTCGCCTGAGTCACTACTGCTGCTGACACTGGAGCTAGAGCTGGTCGAACTCCGTTCGCTCGCAGCCGCGGGCTCCGTCCGCTCGCTGCTTCCGTCGGAATTCGATGAAAAGGACTGGTCAGACTGGTTTCCTTGTTGGCCTGAAGCAGCGATCTCATGGTTCTCTCCATCAGCAAGCTCTTCCTCTCCTTCATCAACTGCTTTCCCTTTTGCAGACCGCTCGAACTCGGCGATTTGGTCTTCTAGTTCGGGGAACAGTTGCAAGAAGGAAACGGAATCCACGCCCTCCTTCGCGAGTCCATCGCTGATGAAACGTTCAATGGCGACATCCACGCTTTCCTTCACAAAAGGAAACATGGCATTCTGGAAGTTGGGGTTGGTGACGTCGTACACAGTCTGCAGAGAAAGTAAAAAAAAATAGTCTGCAACGGATAGACGACAAAGACTGCGGCGATTACTGATACTTACAGCTTCTTCTTCTTTATACTTGCTGACTTTTCCTCTTAGTCGCTTATTCCTGTCTTTTAAAGACTTATTTTCTCGCAGCAGACGCTCATTCTCCTTGAGTAGCTCGCGCGTTATCAGACCCATAAAATGGTTAGTGACGGCGTAATTCGCACTAGCTTGGGCCGCAAGCAGGGGGACGTCTGCAGGGGCAATGCTCTACAGCTCGCGTAGGTTCTGCTTCCCGTATAAAGCAGAAATCGCCACATGAGCGTGGCGAGAAGTACGCGGACTCTTCCAGGAGGGAAGAGCAGTGGAGAGGCGGACGAACTTCTTCTTCTCGTGCCAGAGGATCATTGGGTTACCCCTCAGATCCTTCTGGTTCTTCCCGAAGCCCGCCATATCGAAGCTGCCGGATGAAGAATAGTCCGCCGCGGGATCGCCCTCCTCACCTTCTTTTCCTTGCGATTTCCTTTTTTCATTCTTCCTGTGTAGGATTCAGCCCGACAGATGTTTGAGGTAAATTTGTCAGCAACGCAAAGGTCGCTGCAAAGAAGAAACCCGTTAGTCCTACAACCTCAGAACGTGCGGATACAAAGTCAGGTCGCAATACTTACTCTCCTGGCGGCTTATAGTATCCAGGCCAGGCAACATCGGGATATAATGTTCGATATCAAGCCTTACCCGGGCCAAAAATTTGACGATGGCGTACTCCACCGTATCCAACGACACACTTTTGAAGTCAGTGTCCGCGCGCACCTGCGGGTTGGTATGGAGGAACCCCAAGTCGCCCTCGAAAATAAGATACCTCGAGGTCAAGTTGTGGATTTTATTCGGCAAGCCTGCGACCTTCATTCCTCAGCAGTAAAAGTAGAGTACGCCCTTGTACTGGCGATCTCTGGACGGAGTTATTGAGCAGAAAGAGAAGATCCTTCTGAATATGTATAAGGAGAACTGGATCCTTTCCGACTACACGTAGGAGAGGTAGTTGTAGATTGCGGCAACGGTGTTGGGCGCGAGCTGACCTGGAACTACCCAGTAGTGCTCAAAGATCTCGACGAGCTCCCAGAGCAGGGGAAACTTGAGCCCACAGTCAAAATGATCTATGGTCACCGCGATCTGCGTAGCGGTGGAGAATTTCAGCCGTTCTTGATCCTCAGGTAGGCGCACGAGCACCGGCGAGCCCGCTATATGCCTCTCCTGGAAGATCTCCAAGTCAGCCACGGTCAGTTGGCTTCTTTTGTGTTCGGCAGAGTGAATGGCAGCTGCAGCATCAGTACGTACGAACACCATTTTTTCAAACCGCAAGGCCTTCAGCTTCAACTATTTCTAATACAGAAAGAAAGTGGAGATCCTATTTATAGAAAAACTCTGACAGACAGATGATAGCCAATCCGCCAAGACTGATAGCTTAATCCGCGCAGCTCGCTTCTTTTCAGGCTCCCTGCAAATTCAGATAAGGTTTTGCGGGTTCAATCTCAATCCATGCAGCTCGACTCTCTTCAGGCTTTTTGCAAATTCAAGCAATAACAGGCATAGTTCACTCAACTCACAAACATTCAGCACACGAAAAATGCAGCTCGCACATAGAAGTTCGCATAAGTCGCATTCAAACATCCTACGGAAAAGTATTCATCACACAGATCGCAGCATAGTATAAAGAATACGAAACAATATCATACAGTACAATGTTATACAGAAACCAATGATGTCTGCATCACGGTAAGAGTAACAAATCCACATCAAATTATACAATGTTCAAATTAAACGTTCGTGGGCTCAGCGGCTTGGACGACGAGCAAGTCACTGCTCCCTGTCCGTCCGACGGGTAGGTCGCCCCCCTCATCCGTCCCAAGATAAGCCGCTTGGTCTCTTCGTCGCAGTATCTCTCTTTACAGCTGCTGGAAGAGGTGATGCATGTTGTTGAAGGTGCGGTGTATGCGGGCAGTGTCCCTAACAACCCGGCTGAACGGTATCACAGGGCTCGTCTGCCAGCCTCAGATCCGCGACCACCGTGGGCTGCCTGCTCTCCGCTGGGGCTGATGCTTCCCCAGGAGCGGGCTGAGCCGGCGTTTGCGACCGAACTCCGACGACCTCGGCGACCTTCTTCTTCCCTTCTCGCACCATGGCCAAGTATCTGCTTCTGTAGTAACGAGCATTCTCGCTTAGCTGCTATTTTCCTTCTTTAAGCTTTCCACCATGACGGAAATGCTGGCGACCTGGCCCTCCAACATCTTTTCTCGCTCCTTTCCCTTGCTTAGTTCAGCACGAGCTTCGTTTAGCTCCTCCTCATATTTATTTGCTAACGAAACATACTTGTCCAGGACGGACTGTTCACCTTACGCGGGCTCGGCGGGGGGAAGCGTCACAGCTTTGAGCCAGTGCATCTGATAATACTTTTTGTAGCCTAAACTATTATCGTATTTTCTATTTTATATTGTACAAATCATGTCTATTATTAGTTTATTTTTTATCATTTTAATGTAAATATTATTTCCACTAACATTTTCTTGACCTTTTGCAGGTTTTCAGAAAATTGGTCAAAAATGACCTGACACGCCCCCCTGTCACGCCCTCCCTGGGCGTTACCTAGGGCGTGTCACCCGATCCCGAGGACTCCTGCTGGAAGGGATAGATAAACGAACAAAATCACTGTCACGCCCCACTGACACACCCTCCCTGGGCGTATCACCAGGCGTGACCAAGGGCGTGTCACTCTCTGCCGCAAAGCCTGCCGCCGCATTAAATGCCGTTCCGCCACAGCACGCAACAATACTGTCACGCCCCCCGTCACGGGCGTGACCTGGGGCGTGACATCAACTTTTCTGACGACTGACAGATTTCCGACCAATGATTTGGACATGACGTGCCTGTCATGCCCCCCCAACACGGGCGTGACCTAGGGCGTGACCACCGACGTACCGAAGCAATGATCCTTCCCGCCAGAGTCCAGAGCCCGAGGTCAATATAGTACTGTCATGCCCCCTGACACACCCCCCCTAGGGCGTGTCGGAGGGCGTGACCAACCCGTGAAAAAAATCTATAAATTGAGACCCCCCTCTTCATTTCAGGAAGTTTTGGTTGAGTGGGGGAGGTGCTGCCCCTTTGGTTCTTGGGTCCTTTTCTAGTTTTTTATGCTTCTCTCTCTCTCTCTTCATAATTTTTGTTTAACCCTAGTTTAATCTTAGTTTTTTTTAGCTTTCCATGTAATCTTTTGTGTTACTTAGTGTTAATTGTAGGGCTAGAATAGGATTTAATTTTCATGCACTTGTAATTTCTTTTTCAATAGTGTAACGTGCCCCTTTTTATTAATAGAAGTGTTCTTTGTTTAGCTTGTGTTCTTTTTATGCTTTACTACTCATCCCCCCTCCTCCACTTCGCTATGATTAACTGATCCTCCTTGTACTCGATCTTGATGATCCGAGGTTAGAGCGATTAAGTTATGATGTTTTAATTAATCTTTTCTTTTTAGGTTAGGGTCTTGAATTACTCTTGATTAATCACAGGTTGGAGGTATATTATCGATATATACTCTCCACCTTTGCTTTCATTCTGGGCTAGCCGAGAGGCCGATATAATGAAGTGAGCATTCAAGAGTAAAGGGAGTTTTACGCACCCCTCGAGAGAGGCAGACATCCAAATCTCCCGGATTGGAGTAAAATCCAATAGTGGGGTTCACCGCGTAAAGCGAGTTTTAGGCCTCCGATTTAGACGAGAGTCGGTCGGACCTTCCTAAACTCAGTTGGGCACGACTTCGAGAGAAGCGTGTTCAAGCTTTAGGAACCTCCACGGTCAAGGACCTTTATCCTATTAAGTTTAGATTTTTATCGCATTTTATTAATCGTTTTTAGCCGAGGTGATTCTTGATCGAGTGCATTTCCATTTCATATTTTCAACCTTTTATAGTAATCACCTATCTTGTGCTCTTTAATTAACTGCAGTAGTTTCCTTTCTAGCATAGTTCTTTACTTAATAGCACTTTACTTAATTGCAGTAGTTCTCTTTCTTGTATAGCTTTACTTCCTTCCGTGCAATTAGTTTTTCTTAAACCCTAGTTTTTCCGTCGATAAGATAATAGCGTTCGTGTGAGTAAGCATAGCCAACAGTTCCCGGATTTCAATACGACACTTGTGTCCCCTAGCTACAATTCGATAGGTATACTTGCCTCATTGGGTTGCTAGTTCGATTGCGTTTATTTTCTTCGAACCCTAGCGCGCAACAGCATCTGCGGGCGATGGCACGATCTCACCGGCCTCCACGGAACCTGGTGGCAACTTTCGAACTGCAATAAAGGGAACGAAATTCATCTTAATTTCCAAGTCACGGTAGTCTTAAAAAGGTAAAGAAAAAGTCACTTTTTGTATTCATTGCGGCGATCTGGCGACTATCCACGACAGGCCGCCTCGCTCGCTCCGGATCAAAAGCGACCAAATGTTGCTTCCACCTTCGATAAACTTTCGCCTTCTGCTCGGCATGTGATTTACTGGAAACAACTATGTCCTTGGTCTCCGTAATAATTTTTACCTGCCGCGACTTTCGGGGTGGAGACTTATAAAGCCATCGATGTTGAAATCGCCGGGCAGCGGCTGCAGTTTACCTGACCGCATCAACTCTGCCGCAGTTCGTAGGTCTTCAGCTCGCCTATCCGCCTCCTGCCTTTCAGAGACCGCTTCGACCTTGGCCTGCATGATAGCGAGTTGCTCTTTCACCGTCTTCTCCCTTTTTATCATCTGCAAGTGAGGGGGCGGGGTCGGCAACTTTCTCTCCCACTATCTCGACATCGGACTGCAACACCTCAAGAAGAGATTGATTTATGTCAGCAAGCCACTCGTTATCAATATTGTCGAGTATTTCAGTGGTGGACAAGCTGACCGTTGATAAGGAGTCGCCCCCCCCCCCCCCGAGATAGTGGCATCCGGTGTGACCAAGCTCGCGTCGGGAACTTCTTTATCTCACGGCCTATACTACAAGCTCGCAGCACCCGTCCGCACAGAGACATTCTTCTCTTTCTGAGCCCGCAGCTTCTTTTCCACCCGCTCGGCCACAGAAGACTTGTCCCTTTTCCTTTTCTTCTCAGAGCCCTTTTTCTCCAAAGCCAGCACGACCTATTGAGAGTCCGGCGGATTCGTACGGACTGCGTCCTGATCGGTGCCGACTGCGGTCAAAGAAGTCGCTGGTTTCGCGATTTGCTCTTCAGCCAGCTTCTTAACTTCCTCATCTTCCCCGACCTTTTCTGTTCGCTTTTCAGCCTCCAGATCAGCAATCCTCATCTCCTCGGTATTCGGCTGCCGGAATCCCGGTGACGAGACCTCCTTCTCAGTATCTATCTACAGCATGTGTGTCCCAGAGGCACATACGATTATGGCCATACCCCCCGAGTTCGTAGGGTTTTGGTCAGAAATCAGCAACGGATCAGAGACCCTATCCGCACTCTTGGATGGCATGTTCTGAGCAATGGAGGCATTGGACTGCTCGCGCTCTAGTTCCTTGTTTTCGCGCGCTAAATCAGTGGTCGACTTTTCCTTTTGTGAACTCTCCCCAACGTGGAGGACAGCTGTCTCGCCCCGTTGATCTACTTTCTTAGTCCATGTGTTCTCCTAAGATTTGTCGGTCTTGGAGGCAAGGTTTCCAAGGCAAGATCTGAGTCTCGTCATGCCGGACTGGAGAATGTAGACCACAAGTGGTGAGTATCAGCCCGATGCGCAGACAGTTTTGGCAGAATACAGTGCTTCTGGCCGTATTTATAGCCCAAGCGACATTTATAACAGTTGCGGAATCGACGGTTAAGGAAATATTTTCGAAATTTTCCAAAACTTGAAAATGTGCGGGGATTATGTTAACCCTAGAATCCGCAACATGCCCAGCGAGACTTTTCTCTTCTTTCGGCGGACTCGAGTCCCTCAGTCCACTCAGGTCATCAAGGCACCCCTAGAGGCGGACTCCAGTTCTTAGTCTGCTCAGGACTCCAGTTCTCAGTCCGCTCAGGTCGCCCCACCTTTGTCGGTTTCCAGATCTAGCATCATTAGGCGGACTCCAGCGTCATTCCGTTCAGTTCTCTACCCTCCAGCCAGGATTGCGTTCCGCACGACCAAGGGGATGCCCCAGCTTGCAAGCCAAGTCCGCCTATCTCGCGTGGACTGCTTGTCTATTTCTTTTTGATTCCCGTCACCGCTACCCGACTCTCCTATACCCCGGGCAGCCGGTTATTTTAGCCCTGCCCGTTTGGGCAGGCCCCCAAATCTATAAATAGGGGAAAATGGTGCACCCAAGGCACGCTGAGTCGAGCCCAAGAGCCTACTTGTTAAAGGTTGCGGACTCAAATCTCGAGCTTTGCGGACTCTGACTTGCCTACTGCACAGTTTTCTTTCCGCCTTTTATAACCCATCATTTGAAATCAAAGTCAAGCCCGTCGCAAGAGTGGCATTCAAGCCGCGACGAGCGAAGTCTGGTGTTGTCGTAATTCACGGCTCCTCTGTTCTTTTCTCTCATCTGCTAAGTAGACTACTGCTTGCAGTTTGCTTTTTCTTCTTTCCCCAGTGCTTGAACAGTTAGCTGGTAGTGCTCGAGTCCTTTTCGCATTTCGTGTATCAACAGGGTTGGTGAGGTTGTGGTGAGGTCTTGGATTCATGGTGAAGCCCCTTGATCATCCCAACCTTGTATTTAGAAATCTATTATTTGTAGACCACAGTGACCCCACCTAAATTCCTATGTCCACTTGGTATTCATAGGCTTCCTAGGGTTTTGTCATGACCTAGTCATGACAAAACCATTCTTAGGGGGTCTAGTTGTCTGAGGGATGTTACAAATCCCAATACATAAACAAAAAATTTCATCCTCAAAATTCGAGTTAGGCCTACGGGTTTTCAAGTATAACAAAAAATTGTAACATCCCGAGAGGTTGTAAGGAATACCTGGCTGAAAAGCTCTGGGTACCTTTGTTACATTAAGTCATGTGGCTCCCATGTGTGCTCCTCTCGCCCATGATTACTCCACAGGACCTTGACCAACGGAACCTTCTTGTGGCGCAAGACTCGTATCCCTTGTCATCAATCCGGACCAGCTCAAGGTGAATTGACCGATCAGATGCTACTCGCCCATCCATGATCGTAATCTATTGCTCTAGGCATAGTAGAGCCCTCCTAAGGGAGGATACCTGGAACACATCATGCAGACCCTCCAGCTCCGGCTAAAGCTCCAGCCTGTATGCTAAGGGTCCGATCCGCTCCAGGATCCTATAAGGCCCCATATATCTTGGGCTGAGCTTCTTCTTCCGACCACGCACCCGTGAAACTCCATTCATCGGTCGGATCTTCAAGAACACCCGGTTCCCCACCTGAAACTCCACTTGACGATGTCGAGCGTCGTAATACTTATCCTGTCTGTTCTGAGCATTTAACATCCTGTCCCATATCAGCCTCACCTGAGCCTCGGTGTCCTCAACAAACTCCGAGCCCAAAACCTTTGGATCCTCATTCTGTATCCATGACAGCGGTGTCCTACACCTTCATCCGTATAGGGCCTCATAAGGAGCCATACCTATGCTGGACTGGTAGCTGTTATTATATAAGAACTTGACCAGGCAACATCTTCTCCTAAGGCTCTCCGCAATACAGAATGCATAGTCGCAGTAGATCTTCCAAGGTCTGATTGGTGTGTTCCCTCTGCCCGTCAGTCTGGGGATGAAAAGTTGTACTGAATGTCAGCCGAGTGCCCAAGTAAGTCTGCACTGATTTCCACTACCTGGACGTTAATTGTCCATCCCGATCTGATACGATCGCCCTGGGTACGTCATGATAACAGACGAATTGCTCCACAAATTTTCGAACCAGCACACCAACCAAGTCATTCTTTCTGATTGGGATAAATCTGGCTACCTTCGTCAGTCGGTTGACGATTACCCAGATCGAATCGTTTCCCATCCGCGATCGGGGAAGCCCATGTATAAAGTCCATCGTGATATCCTCTAACTTCCACTCCGGTACTGGGAGTGGTTGCAACAATCCTACTAGGTTCCTGCACTCCACCTTCACTAGCTGGCATGTCTCGCAGTGGGTCACGAAGTAGGTGATATCCTTCTTAATGCCTGGCAAGTACATGGTCTTATTCAAATCTGCAATCATCTTCGTAACTCCTGGGTGTACCGAATACCGGCTATAGTGGGCATCCATCATGATATTCTCCCGGTCCTGGCCTCCCTCTAGTATATAAACTCGTCCCTTGAAGCATACCTGGTCATCCCTTAGTGTGTAATCCCCAGCAGTACCTGCCTCTAAGGCCCAGAATATCGGCTCCAGCTTGGCATCCTGCCTCTTCCCATCTCTGACTCGGTCTTAGAATGTCATCCGTGGCACACATAGTTGCTAAATACTCCTCATAAAGCTCGGAGTCATCAGATGACACCAGCGTGATGTGCATATATTCTAATCTCTACACCAGATCTATGGACATAATCTGGGGCTCCGCACTGGATATAACAGCCTATTTTCAACTAGACCCCTAAGAGTGGTTTTGTCATGACTAGGTCATGAAAAAACCCTAGGAAGCCCAAGAAGACCAAGTGAGCTTAGACATGAAGGTGAAAACCACCATGGTCTGCAAATAGTAGAATTCTAAACAATAATTTGGGATGACCATTGGGCTTTACCATGGCTCCATGACCCCACCACAACATCCCTAACCCATTATAGGGTCCATTAGAGCCATAAGGATCCATTAGGACCAACCTAAAATGGTCAAATTGACCTAGGACCACCATATGCCTAAATTGGGCAAGGTGTCCTAACTAAGGGAAATTGACCACAAATATGCCCAACCAACCCTACCCAAGTCTTCCTAGATCTTATAAGAGGCCAATGAGTCACTAGGGACATATTGGAGTCAACCCAAAAGGTCAAATTGACCTAGGTCAACTCTACTCAAGTGTTTGGTCAAGTTGGCTCAAATGGGCTAACTCAAGCTCAAACCCAAATCCACTTGGTATAACCTCATTTTTATTTAATATTATGAGTTAATGGGCTTCCATTAGGCTGTTTTAGTCATCAATTTCAACCTTGATGACTAGGAGAGAGAAAAAAAAATCCATTTTCCCTTTAATGGAGGAGAGAGAAAGTGAAAAGGAGGTTATTCATGGCCAAGGGAGACCAAGGGCCTCTCCAATTGATGGATACATTCACCCTCATCAGTTATGAGGAGTTGAATAATCATAGCCAGCCATCATAGTGGCTGAATTTAATTTATCCCATAAGAAAGAGAGAGAAAGAAGAGAGAGAAAGCCATTAATGTACATTGAAGAGCAAGAGTCCCCCTCCAATTGATTCCAAAGTCTTGATTCATCCTTCCCCCATCAATTAGAGGAGTCCAAGGGTTTTCCCCAGCCTTTAGGTGGCTGAATTCAAGGAATATGCCATGGCCAAATTCAACCTTTCATGTCCATAAATGGCTTTGAAGCTTAGGCCCTTCCACTCCCCCATTTGAGTGTTTTAAAAGCTTCACCAGACAGAGGGGAGGAGTTTCCACATTTTTTCTGAATAAATCGAGCCCTTTCACTGTGCGGTTGTGAAAGTTCACCTAGTGCCAACTAGCTTCACCTATGGGGGGGGATAGGTGTCTTGTGGGGTTTTTGCAGAATTAAAAACTATACCTGCACAAGTAAATCAAACAACACAGCACAGAAAAGACTCAAACAATTTATAGTGGTTCCCCGATTTGGGTACGTCTACTTTCCCCCTTCGACCTATCTCCCAACCAGGGACGACTCAGTCACTTCACCAACAGGATTGAAATCCAATCGTTGCACTAACGGAAGGAACCCTTCCACACGTAGGAGTCACCACTCCCACAACATGGGTTGCACCCAACCCTTACAACTAGAGACCAATCGGTCCTTTACAAAGAAATTGAAAATAGATTGTATAAGAAATACAAACAACTTATGGAGACTAAGGTGTCCATCTTCGTTTGACGACGTGTTCTTGAAGTCAACGAAGAGTCCACAACCCTAGATCTCTCTTGGAGTGAATCTTCCCGTAACCGGCGGTGGCCTGGAGCGGCGGCAAGGTTCTCGGAATAAGCGGCGGCTACGGAGAGCTGCTGCAGTGCTAGGGGATTCAAACTTCGTAGCAAAGGAAGCAAGGTCTTCCAACGGTCACACTAGGATCGGTCGTCTCGATTGATTCGGAAGGGGAAGGTTTTTTCCGATCAACGAATCAAGAGACAAGGGATCTCTGGTTTGACGCGTGAGACGCTATGCTAGGCTAAGCTTCTGTCGCCGGAGATCTGGAAGAACTTGAGATCAACATTGGGGACAACTACACGAACGACGGAGACGGTCGGTGGAGCAAGATTGCGATCTAGGTCACTTCGGCGGCTGTTCTTTTGAATTCGCGTATTTCGTATGTCGTTCTGCTCATACATACGGAGGTATATATACCTTAGGTCAAGCACATGACCGTTGTGGGTCCCACCAGCAATAAGACCTAAGACCGGTTCCAAATACCGCAGGTAACATTGACCGGTCCAGATAGAATCAGAAAATTACCTAAGTCAAATTCGGCGAGAATCGTAGGTGATTCTCGACGAATCGGCGAGAATTACCTACGATTCTCACCGAATATTACTTAGCAGAATTCTGGCTGCACTGATATAGAAGCGGGGGAGAATCGGCGGGAATCACACTTGATTCTTGACGATTCTGCCTTAGAGAAATTTCTGGCGCGTCGAGACAGCCGGCTCCAACCGGCGAGAATCAACCAGTGATTCTCGACGACTCGGCGAGAATCATTAGTGATTCTCGCCGAAACGGCGAGAATCACTTACTGATTCTCGTCGATTCTTACGTAGACAATTTTTCCTCTTTCTTTCCGAGAGCTGGTCTTTGGCCCATCCTTGCTCCTTGTCTGCTCTTGCTCTATCATAGCCCTGTACTTGAAATTAAGTACACTCCAATAGAGAGAGTACACGTAGGCCAACACACTGATCTGCTCAATGAGGGATTACGTCGCGCAGACCCGTGTATATTGACCCACTGTACCCTGACATTGGTGTGTACTTAGCGTGGAATAACTGCAAGCACAACTTAAAAGATTTCATCAAATACATTGTTTATTTACCTTAGCTTGTTCAGGGGCTTCTTCAAATCAGGTACATTGTGGATACAATACCCAACAATCTCCCCCTATTTGAAGAAGCCTAAACCCTACAAGCTAAGGTGAATAGAGCATATGGGAATGAAAATCATAAACTTAAAATTGAGTCAAGAGAGATATTCATTACCAATTTCTTGAGAGCAAACTTGGAGCCACCTTAGCCTTAGCCGAGAGGGTAATCTCCCCCTTTTCGGCTTCTGCAAATCTTGGTCTGGTGCATTTGACACCATGCACCCCCTCAGTTCTTGCACCTGTGCTTACACTTGAGTTCTTTGCAGATGCTCCACCTAGATGCACGAGCCAGGAGATTCTATAGTCTTCATTCCTCATAGTTTAGCATCCCCAATTCAGTTTTGAAGAGACTGAACTTGGCCTCGTCTAAGGGATTTGTGAAAATATCTACAATCTGCTTGTCCGTTGGGACATAGCAGAGAGAGATGTCCTTGTTCTCCACGTACTCCCGAATGAAGTGGTAGCGCACTTCAATATGCTTTGTTCTGCAGTGCGATACCAGATTGTTGGCAATAGCAATTGCACTGGAGGAGTCGCAGTACATTGGTACTTCCTTGAACTGAAGTTCATAGTCTGCTAACTGATTTCTGATCCATAGGAGTTGTGCGCAACAGTTGCCAGCCGAGATGTACTCAGACTCTGCTGTGGAGGTTGCTATATAATTCTGCTTCTTGCTATTCCTTGAGATGAGCCTTCTTCCGAGGAATTGACACGTCCCGGAAGTGCTTTTCCTGTCATCCCTACTCCCTGCAAAATCAGCATCTGAAAAACCTATTAGCTAGACATCATTGTTTCTCGGGTACCACAAGCCAAGATTAGGGGTACCTTTAAGGTTTCTAAGAATTCGTTTTGCAGCGACATAATGAGATTCCTTAGTGTTCACCTGATATCTGGCACAAACACATGTGGAGAACATGATATTCGGTCTACTTGCAGTAAGATAGAGTAGGGACCCAATGATGCTTCGGTATTTGGTTTCATCAAAAGGTTTCCCTTCTCATCCTTATCCAGAGACATGGTGGATCCCATTGGAGTCCTCATAGAGGTTGCATGCTCCATTCCGAATTTCTTGAGGAGTTCATTGGTGAACTTTGTCTGAGAAATGAAAATTCCTTCCTCAGACTATTTCACTTGAAGTCCCAAGAAATACTTTAGCTCTCCCATACTGCTCATTTCAAACTTTCCTTACATAAGTTTAGAAAACTTTTTGCAAAGATTGTTGTCCGTTGACCCGAATATAATGTCATCGACATAGATTTGCACCAGCAAGATCTTGCCTTTGACTTCCCTGAGAAACAATGTCTTGTCTATTTTTCCTCTAGAGAAGTTGTTCTCAAGAAGAAAACTAGACAAGGTCTCATACCAAGCTCGAGGAGCTTGTTTTAACCCATATAGAGCTTTATTGAGAAAGTAGACATGATTAGGATAAGTAGGATTGACAAAACCTGGAGGTTGAGCGACGTATACTTCCTCTTTCAAGTCTCCATTCAAGAATGCCGATTTCACATCCATCTGATAGACAGTGAATCCTTTATGAGAGGCATAGGCTAGGAACAGATGGATTGTCTCGAGCCGTGCAACTGGCGCAAACGTCTGGTCGAAGTCAATCCCCTCCTCCTGTCGGTATCCTTGAGCTACCAGCCTGGCCTTATTCTTTATGATGACACCATGTTCATCCAGTTTGTTTCTGAAGATCCACTTGGTGCCGATCACGTTCTGCCCCTTTGGTCTGGGAACCAGCGTCCAGACGTTGCATCTTTCAAATTATTGTAGTTCATCTTGCATGGCCAATATCCATGCTGCATCTTTGTTCGCCTCGTCGAACTTCTTTGGCTCAACCTGTGATAGGAAACTAAGATGCAAAATCTCATTAATAGTACCTCTTCGAGTTCTGATACCATCGTGAGAATCTCCGATGATCGGATCTCTAGGATGATCCCTCACGTGTCGGAGCTCTAGAAGTCTTGCATCAGGAGCTCTAGCGATTTCTGGGGCTCCTTCCTCTTCAGGGAGGACTGCTCCATCCTGATTGTCATCCTCTCCGATTGGCGTTGAGGTGGAGACCTTGACGTATTTTGGAGTTGCATCTTTCTCGGGCTCATCCAGGAGCTTTTCGAGTCTGGCACCTGCATCTTCAAGAAGACCACTAGAAGACTTGCAATTAAGCAAACTTCCTTCATCAAATACAATATTTATTGATTCCTCTACCACTAGGGTTTTCTTGTTGAAAACTCTATAAGCCCAACTATGGCTACTATAGCCCATGAATATGCCTTCGAAGCATTTTTCACAAAACTTAGTACGCGGGTACTTCCCATTATTCAGTTCATAACATCTGCAACCAAAGATCCTCAAATAGGACATGGTTGGTTTCCTGCCTTTCAGTAGCTCGTAGGGCGTCTTACGATGACTTTTGTTGATCAACGCCCGGTTTTGAACATGACAAGCCGTATTGACAACCTCGGCCCAGAAGTATTCTGGGAGTGAAGCGTCATTCAACATTGTCGTGCAGGCTTCAATGAGTGTTCTATTTCTCCTCTCCACAACTCCGTTTTGTTGAGGAGTGCGCGGGGAGGAAAATTCATGAAAGATACCAAGTTCTTCACAAAACTCTGTCATAACACCAGACTCGAACTCTGTTCCATGGTCACTTCTGATTTTGACCACTGAGCAGTTAAGTTCGTTCTGAATCTGCTTGACAAAGCTGGTGAAGATGTCAAACGTATCAGACTTGCATTTTAAAAAGAACACCCAAGTAAACCGAGAGTGATCATCTACAATCACTAGCGTATAAGACTTCCCTCCTAAGTTATGAACTTGTATTGGACCAAACAAGTCCATGTGCAGAAGATAAAGACATCTGGAGGAGTCTTTGTCTGGGATGCCCTTAAAGGTAGCCCGAGTCTGCTTGCCCATCTGGCATGCAGGACAGGGACTATCTTTAATGCACTTAATAATGGAGCATCCCTTACCAAGTCTTTGGAAAACAGCATATTAATCGTCTTATAATTAATATGTGCCAATCTCTTGTGCCATTATTCACAAAGAGATGCACTGCCTTTTGCAACGAGGCATACTGGGGTAGAAGAATCTAGACTGAGAAAATCTAAGAAGAAAATATTTCTGCTCCTAATGCCAGTTAATACTGTCTCCGAAGAGGCACATGATATTATCAGGCATTTATCCTTGCAGAACTTAACGTCATACCCTTTATCACATAACTGGCTTACACTGATCAGGTTATGATTTAACCCCTCAACATAAGCTACGTTAGAGATAGAGAGTATACCGTTGGAAATCGTACCGTAACCTCTGGTGACTCCCCGATCAGATCCCCCAAATATAACTTTGGGTCCATTCTCGACTGGAGAGTACTCCCGCAACAGGCTTCTTGTCCCAGTCATATGACGGGAGCATCCACTGTCCAAATACCAAATGGGAGTTTTGTTGGACTTTGGAAATTCCTGCAAAACAGAATTAATTTGCCTTAGGAACTCAATCGAACTTGGGTCCTAGATTCCTCGTTAGCATACTCCCCCTCGATTGGTTAACCCTACGAGTGGTCGGCCTCGCATTGCCAACATGAGGAGTCTCGTTATTCATTGGATTAAACCAGCAATCCATGGCAAATTGACCAACTTTACCACTGCACCAGAAGTCAAACCTGTTATACTTTCTCTTAGGCGCCTGCTTCACCCTTGGAACGTAGGGTTCAACCGGGGCCGTGGACCTGGAGGTGGAGGCATCATGATGACCACAATCACATGATTTCTTCACCTCTTGGCTTTTCAGTGTGACAGGCTTGGCCTTAGGTGCCTGCTTCCGATTATGGCTGCTTGAGAAGTGACCATAATTTTCCACGCGAATTTCCTCAAAAGGTGCCTTGAAGACACTCTCACTGAAGTTGCGGGGAAAGGTCCAACCATCATACCGGCTCTTTGGCTTTGCAACCGAGGGCCTGAAGTGATGGCCATACGTTGACTCAAAGTCATGTTGGTTGCAGGGAAAGCTGGGCTTTCTAAACTCAACAGGGCTGAGTGGGGCTTTTCCCTTTTCAGCAGCAGAGGCCTTCTTAGCAGCCTTATTCTTCCTCTGGTTCCTGTTTCTCCTAGAAGAGGAACGAGGTGCCCCTACGTGCCCCAAACCAGCTCCTTTGGTCTGAGCAGTGAAGGTATCAACTAGTGGAAGAACTGTCTTAGGCATAGAGAAGCTCTTAACCATCTTCTTTTCTGCCGCAAGTTGTTCTTCCAACTTGTCGATTTCCTCTTGCTTAAGATCGAGGAGCTTAAGGGACTCTGAATGCTTTGAAGTCAGGTCCAAGTGCTCCTGTCGGAGGGAGATCAAACTGGTGATCTCTTCCCTCAGGGATACACTCTCACCTTTAAGGAATTTAACTTCCTTTTTCTCAGCCTTCAGTCTCTTTCGACATTCCACGAAAGTATTGAGCAGAAGCTCATACTTATCGAGGAGCTCAGCTTCACGGGCCGAAGGGCTATCCTCAGGGTCATCATCCTGAGACTCAGGATCAGAGTCAGAGTCGGAGAGAGGGGTGTGAGCTTTTACCTTCCCAGTAAATGGGGGGACAATCTCCTTCCGAGTCATAGCGACCCATTAGCCCAAAGTAGGCTTCCTCGTCATCGCTGGTGTCTGACGTGTCAGATTCACTCAGCGTCTTTGGCTTCTTCGCGATGTAACTCCTCTTCTTCTTCTTGTCTTTTGAGGACCTGTTCTCCTCTCCCTTTCCCTTCTCCCTCTTGCCTTGATGGCAGTCGGCCACGACGTGTCCTGGCTTATTGCAACCAAAGCAAATAATGTCAGATGAGCCGTGTTTGTTCGGTTTGGAAACATACCTGTCAGAAGAATAGTTCTTCTTTTGATCCCTTGAGGAGGAGCCGTCTCTCTTTCTTTGATTCCTCAGCTTGAGGAACTTCTTGAATTCCCGTGTGATAAGAGAGAAGTCTTCCTCAGACAATTCTGAGCCAGAGGAGCTTGGCTCAGAGTCTTCCTCTTCATCCTTCTTCCATGCACGGGAAGAAGCAGCACCCTTACCCTTTCTGGAATGAATGGCTTTTAGGGCCACAGTCTTTTCTTTGGCTGCGGCTTTCTCTGCTTCCTCTTCAGCCTTCCTTGTGTTCAATTGAAGCTCATAGGACATGAGCTTCCCGAACAAAATCTGAGGGTCGGTTTCCGCAAGTCTGCCAAACTCCCGGATGGCGTAGATCTTCGTGTCCCATTCCTTAGTAAGGGACCTAAGGAACTTATCATTGAGCTCATCGTCAGTGAACACTCTTCCATATCCCTTGAGTGCATTGACGATCTTGAGGAAGTTTTCGAAGGTAACTCCGATCTCCTCCTTGGGCCCTTGCCTGAAGGCCTCATATTTTTGGTTGAGGAGGGATCTCAGATCATCCCTCACTTCATCTGTGCCCTCCATTAATACAATCAGGCAGCTACAGAGATCCTTGGATGTCCTGTAGTTGCAGAAGTTCTGCATCATAGAGTCGTCAACTGCGCTTACCAGGATGTTCTGAGCTTTCTTGTCGAGTCCGAACATCACCATTTCGTCCTTGTCCATTTCCGAAAGTTTCTTGGGCACTTTCTTGGTAGGATCAATGGTGGATGCCTTAGTGGGAATGTAAGGTCCCTCCTCCACTATCATGAAGAGTCGGGGGTCGACTGCTTCCATCTAGAATCTGATTCTTTCCTTCCAGATAGGAAAGTTTAGTCTGGTGCACACTAGGATTTTGTCGGAGTGCTTGAGTCCGTCCATGGAAGATATCGGTCTTCTTCTTGACACTGGTGGCAGGATTCTACTCAAGGTGTGAACCTTTTTGATGAGCAACCTCCCTCTGATACCACTTGAAAGTCCACCTAGTGCCAACTAGCTTCACCTATGGGGGGGATAGGTGTCTTGTGGGGTTTTTGCGGAATTAGAAACTGTACCTGCACAGGTAAATCAAACAACACAGCACAAAAAAGACTCAAACAATTTATAGTGGTTCCTCGATTTGGGTACGTCCACTTTCCCCCTTCGACCTATCTCCCAACAAGGGACGACTCGGTCACTTCACCAACAGGATTGAAATCCAATCCTTGCACTAACGGAAGGAACCCTTCCACACATAGGAGTCACCACTCCCACAACACGGGTTGCACCCAACCCTTACAACTAGAGACCAATCGGTCCTTTACAAAGAAATTGAAAATAGATTATATAAGAAATACAAACAACTTATGGAGACTAAGGTGTCCCTCTTCGTTTGACGACGTGTTCTTGAAGTCAACGAAGAGTCCACAACCCTAGATCTCTCTTGGAGTGAATCTTCCCATAACCGGCGGCGGCTTGGAGCGGCGGCAAGTTTCTCAGAATAAGCGGCGGCTACGGAGAGCTGCTGCAGTTCTAGGGGATTCAAACTTCGTAGCAAAGGAAGCAAGGTCTTCCAACGGTCACACTAGGATCGGTCGTCTCGATCGATTCGGAAGGGGAAGGTTTTTCTCGATCAACGAATCAAGAGACAAGGGATCTCTGGTTAGACGCGTGAGACGCTATGCTAGCCTAAGCTTCTGTCGCCGGAGATCTGGAAGAACTTGAGATCAACAGCGGCGACAACTGCACGAACGGCGGAGACGGTCGGCGGAGCAAGATCGCGATCTAGGTCAATTCGGCGGTTGTTCTTTTGAATTCGCGTATTTCTTATGTCGTTCCCCTCATACATACGGAGGTATATATACCTTAGGTCAAGCACATGACCGTTGTGGGTCCCACCAGCAACAAGACCTAAGACCGGTTCGAAATACCGCAGGTAACATGGACTGGTCCAGATAGAATCAAAAAATTGCCTAAGTCAAAATCGGTGAGAATCGTAGGTGATTCTCGACGAATCGGCGAGAATTACCTACGATTCTCGCCGAATATTACTTAGCAAAATTATAGCTGCACTGATATAGAAGCGGGGGAGAATCGGTGCGAATCACACTTGATTCTCGACGATTCTGCCTTAGAGAAATTTCAGGCGCGTCGAGACAGCCGAATCCAATCGGCGAGAATCAACCAGTGATTCTCGACGACTCGGCGAGAATCACTTAGTGATTCTCGTCGATTCTTACTTAGACAATTTTTCCTCTTTCTTTCCGAGAGCTGGTCTTTGGCCCATCCTTGCTCCTTGTCTGCTCTTGCTCTATCATAGCCATGTACTTGAAATTAAGTACACTCCAATAGAGAGAGTACACGTAGGCCAACACACTAATCTGCTCAACGAGGGATTATGTCGCGCAGACCCGTGTATATTGACCCACTGCACCCTGACATTGGTGTGTACTTAGCGTGGAATAACTGCAAGCACAACTTAAAAGATTTCATCAAATACATTGTCTATTTACCTTAGCTTGTTCAGGGGCTTCTTCAAATCAGGTACATTGTGGATACAATACCCAACAGGTTGCAACACACCCGCAAGTTCCACCACCAGCCTTGGTGCACCACCACCACACTCGTCCGCAAGCTAGGTTAAAGGTCCTCCTCTACTCCTCTCTTCGTGGGCTAGATATTTAGATCGTTTAGGAGAGAAATCGGGCTCAATTGAGCCCGATTGGGTGAGAAAAATTTCTGAAATTTCATGAATTTTACACCTTGTGAGTTCGCCGGAAACCGCCCCTCCGGCGGCCGTGCCACCGCCCGGCGATAGCCCCCACCTCAACGAATGTGGTGGCGGTGGTGGCCGGTAAGGGAGGTGGTCGGGTGGCCGGGAAAATGACTTCGAGTAAGCTCTAGATCGGGCTGATCCCAACCCTTGGCTTGAGGAAGAAGATGACTAGGAGCCCCACGATTTTGCTTTAAGATTCGTGCTGGATCTGATTTTAATAAATCCTATTATTTCAATTTCTATCCTATTTATTGGTCTATTTTAAATTAAATATTAAAAATACCTAGGCTCACCTACAGTAACAGTGGCCAACCTGAAAGTTGTAGCCCGTGAAGTCTAGTTTAATTTAAAATTTATTTCAACTAATTTGGATAACTGGTTTGACTACGACACTCATTTTGGTGAGGTCTATACCTAGGCTAGACCATAGATTATTTTGATTTCTCCCATAAATCAAGAAATCTAAATGACTTGAAATTTTGGATGGGGTTCACTCTTACCTATACCTAGAACATATCCAAAAATAGGAATTTTTAGAGAACATGTTTCTATAGTTTCTTTTATTATTTAATAAACCATGATTAAATTAATTAAGGGATATAATGACCTCCAATTGCTCCCAAATTATTTTGAGAGGTTCTTGGTGTTAGTATAGGTCTCTGCATAAAATTTCACCTCATTTGTTGTTTATTTGATTGGAATTTTGTAAACCCTAACCTTGGCCCAAAAAGGGATATTTAGGTCAAAAGTGCCCCTTGTGGGTTTGAGTGCCTAAACCAGTTCAACAGAGTTTGAAATTTGGGCCATTGATTTTACATGACATTTTACACCCTCATATGAATTATGGGGTGGATTAGGGTGGATTTGCCCTAGGGCCCTAGTTCTAAGCCCAAGGTTGAACTTTGGTGGCTTGTGAAGGACATAGGGGGTTATGTTCTTGGATGGACTAGGAGATTAGTCCATGAGATCCTAGGGTGGTGAAAAGCCATAGGAAGGGATATGGTGGAATTTATACACATGTACCCCACATAAACCACTTAATAAGTATTTAGGACTTTAAACCCTAAAAATATTCTTATGGGTCTAATGACCTTAAATCTTGATAATATTTTGGTATGGATAATTTCATAGTATTAAGCTCTGTGGGGTGTTTAAGCTCTGTTTTTTTATCTTAGGGTGTTTAGAGATCAATAGAACATCCTTGAAGTGGTAGCTTCCATATTGCCCTTTTGATGTTAATGTTGAAAATATGATGTATAGGTGGTAGAATAATTTGAAATTCTGGAATAGATAATCAAATGACATTAGGTTGCACTAGTAGTTTATTTGGAGTGTTTGATGCTTTATTTGTAGTACTTGCTTTGTAAAGTAAATTAGTGCACCTTTCATGGATAAATAGGAAATAAATACAATGGCTTGCTGGAATATTGTAATACTTAGCCAGATAACATTTTAGGGCATATAAAAACATGGAAAAATTGTTAAATGTTGTTTAATTGAGATTACAAGGGTGTGTCTTCATAAAGTGCCTTATAATTGTTTTCCTTAGGATAATCTTTTACCTAGTTTGCTGACTTGGGAATTTTATGAAACTTAGGCAGTGAAGTTTTATGATCTTAATGTAGCTCTGTTAATTTTTGAAGAATTTTTGAAATAGTATTTTTTGTACTTCCTTCAATACAGTTATTTATAAGAATTATATTGGATTAAATATTTATAGGTTAAATGTTTTATGAAAGTTTATGATCTTTAGTATTCAGTGATATCTTGTTTTCCTACAGTGTTCATAATTTTTGTATGGTCATACGCTAAGTAAATCTTGTACTTCACGTTCAAATCACCCATGGATTAATTTTTGGAAAAATTAATTAAATATCAAAGTTAATTAGAAAATTGTAAATATCTCGATTTAGGCTAATCATGTCATGATAGACCCCCATTAATTATTTTAATGCTTTTGGATGAAATTTTGGAGTACCTCCTATCATATACATCATATAACATGGGTTGGTCTGCATTTAGTAAAACTGCAGAAATTGTGATGACATGTTGAGTGGTCATAGGGAGATGGGATTATTAGTTTAATGATTTTAGTAAGGTGAAAAAGAGGAAAATGGAGCTTCATTAGGAGTCATGATGAGGAGAGGATTGGGTTGACAAGTGTTAAGAGAGTCGGGATCGACGAAAGATCGTCTTTCCCATGGAAGGAGAGAGAATGTCAAAACACACTAGGATTAGATCCAGTGCAATATTAAAAGGGGATCATTAAGCCAAACTTGGAGATGCAACCCTAGAGGTCAGTGCGCGTGGAGACGGGACAGTCTAGCACCAGAGTTCAGACCGCTAGGACAGTGCGTCCTGATCGTTAGTGCTTACTATAGATTTGCTTCCGCGATGATTGATTTGTAATAAGTATTGTGACGTATCGGGCTTGAGCACTATTTTTTAGTACTTCTTATATTGTTGTTGTGGACTCTCCCTTCGTGGAGATCTATTTTATATACATGTGATTCTTGTGGACTTGTTTTGAGTTCATTCTTACTCTTTTACTTTATTCTACACTTCTGCGATCGATATGGCCGGCAGAATCTGCGTTTTGTAGTGACGCCCTTCCCGGGCGTGTTGGTGTCACCACAAAGCGGCGGTTCTGGGACTAAGACCCCATGGTTCTAAAAAAAATGTGGTCTTACAAGTGGTATCAGAGGAAACCTCGATCGGAAAAGTAGAAGTCCACTAACCCCGGGTCACCCTCATGCGAGCTTAGTTTGAGGACAAACTAGCAGCGGAAGCAGTGGTGTGCCCATAAGGGAAATCACAAGTAAAAGTCCACTTATTCATTAATTGGAATTCTTATTTGTAGCATACAACAAACCCTGCCCCAACAGGGAGCACCTCAAGCTCGAAGATCTAATTTTATAGTTCTCTAGCCAACGAGTTAGACTCAACCCACTAGAACTCATGACTAAACATGAAAACTTATAGTATGCCCTAGTCATAGATAGACCTTCGATATGAACTTGGTTAAGGTAAGAAGATACCTAAACAGAATAAAGGAGGAGTTTAACACTAGAATGAGAACCTAAGACATAAACTCAGGTGACCCTACGGTCCATTACTCAAACTGGTAGGACTACTTTAAGGAGAATTGAGACCAATAACCATTAGTATAATGATAGAAGAAACATAGTCTCAACCCTCGTACCAGTAACAAAATTACCTGGAGACAACCACCACGACAAACACCGAGGGTCGGATAGGAATTCAAGTTCGGTAGAGACCTAGTTGGGATTAGAAACATGTTGAATCTGATAAGGTTGTCGTAAATGTGAGTCAGAGGGTTTAGAGTATGGAGTATATCAACAGGTTTTAGGTTGGAACCCAAAGTCGAAGATTGATGCCCTAGGGATTGTGCACCTAGTAGGGAAGGATATAACATGGCAATATCGAAGATACTTAGCCCAAGGGAGGTAGGGGTTTATCTTTTGTTTATTGGGGGCTTGTATTTTGTTTATTGGGCAAAGTAGTTATTGATTTTGGTTTCTTTTAGACCTCATCTAGAAAACTTTGCGTCGTGAATATAGTGAAATGGACGTAAACCATATTCGGTGCTATTCGGGCGTATTCGTAGGGATAAGAATCTGATTGTGAAGTGGAGACTTTATAGATCCATTGTCTACCCACACAAATGAGAAATCTAATCACTGGAAGTATGGTGTATCTCGGAACATGTATCCTCCCGGAGTGAAGGAAGACATCATGTATTTTGTGACGCACGGTGAGATTTGTCGGCTAATGAAAGCTAAGTGCAAGAGTCTTTGGGAACTAATACAGCCACTGCCCGAGTTAGAGTGGAAGTTTTAGGATATAATTAGGATTTTTTCATACACATGATTCCTCATCCCCACTCCGGCACAATTATAATTTGAACAGCAAGGATAGGCTGGCCGAGGTAGCTGGGGTCACCCCGACCCGAAAGAAAACTCCCGTGGGTGTTTCATAAGATTTATGAGTAGTTGTTCATTATCATGGTGTGCTCAAGATTGTCATGTTGAATCAGGATGGACAGTGTACGTCCAAGGAGAGAAGATCAGTCCAGGCTTATCTGGACTGTCGGCCGACATTCAACACATCTCTCCACCCACATATGGAAGTACAAGATTCAACTATCATGGATCTAAAACTAGGATTTAAAGGCACTCGCCTCGAAATTTATGAAGAAACTAGATACCTGGGTGTGACTAATTCAAGATAGGATGTTGGACGCCAAGAGCAGACCGGCCAAATATTACGATGCATGACATTGCCAATTAGAGTCTCAAGATGGAGACCATGATTCCTGAAGATATGTCTGGTGCATGGAGTCTCGTGGGTACGCGGGCGGAAGAAACTCAGTCCATGGAATATGGGGTGTTACAGGATCCGGGAGCGGATCAGCCCTTTGTCTTACAGGTTGGAGCTACCGCCGGAGTTAGCGGGTTTGCTCGACGTCTTCCACGTCTCCTCTCTTAGGAAGGCTCTACTAAGGCCGGAACAGTAGGTTTTTTGTATAGATGGCTCGGTAGATTTTGATCAATCGGTCTGCTGTGAGCCAGTCAGGATAGATGATACAGCAGTCGGGTCTTGCTGGGTAAGAAGGACATGCTGGTCAAGGTCTTGTAACGGAACCATGGGCAGGAGGAGCATACCTGGGAGTCACAGAATCTGATGTAGTAAAGGTACCCAGATCTCTCCGGGTAAAGTATACATTCAACTTCCTATGGAATGTTACATTCAGTTAATCTTAGTAGAAACCCCACAGGCCTAACCTGAATTTTGGGGACGAAATTTTTATTTTGTTTATTGGAATTTCTAACATCCTATTTTCAACTAGACCCCTCAGAGTTGTTTTGTCATGACCAGGTCATGACAAAATCCTAGGAAGCCCAAGAAGACCAAGTGAGCTTAGACTTGAAGGTGAAAACCACCATGGTCTGCAAATAGTAGAATTTTAAATAATAGTTTGGGATGACCATAGGGCTTCACCATGACTCCATTACCCCACCACAACATCCCTAACCAATTAGAGGGTCCATTAGAGCCATAAGGATCCATTGGGACCAACCCAAAATGGTCAAATTGACCTAAGACCGCCATAGACCTAAATTTGGCAAGGTGTCCTAACTAAGGGCAATTGACCTCTAATGTGCCCAACCAACCCTACCCAAGTCTTCCTAGACCTTAGAAGAGGTCAATGAGTCACTAAGGACATATTGGAGTCAACCCAAAAGGTCAAATTGACCTAGGTCAACTCTACTCAAGTGTTAGGTCAAGTTGGCTCAAATGGGCTAACTCAAGCTCAAACCCAAACACACTTGGACTAACCACATTTTTAATTAATATTATGAATTAATGGGCTGCCATCAGGCTAGATTAGTCATCAAATCTAACATTGTTGACTAGGAGAGAGAAAAACTCCATTTTCCCTTTTAATGGAGGAGAGAGAAAGTGAAAAGGAGGTCATTCATGGCCAACGGAGACCAAGGGCCTCTCCAATTGATGGATACATTCCCCCTCATCAGTTATGAGAAGTTGAATAAACATAGCCAGCCATCATAGTGGCTGAATTTAATTTCTCCCATAAGAAAGAGAGAGAAAAAAGAGAGAGAAAGCCATTAATGTCCATGGAAGAGCAAGAGTCCCCCTCTAATTTATTCCAAAGTCTTGATTCATCTTCCCCCCATCAATTTGAGGAGACCAAGGGTTTTCCCCATCATTTAAGTGGCTAAATTCAAGGAATATGCCATGGCCGAATTCAACCTTTCATGTCCATAAATGGCTTTGAAGCTTAGGCCCTTCCCCTCCCCCATTTGAGTGTTTTAAAAACTTCACCAGGTAGAGGGCAGGAGTTTCCACATTTTTTCTGAGGAAATCGAGCCCTCTCACTGTACAGTTGCAACACACCCGCAAGCTCTATCACTGAATGTGACGCACCACAACCACACTCGTCGGCAAGCCCGGTTAAAGGTCCTCCTCTACTCCTCTCTTTGTGGCTAGATCTTTAGATCGTTTAGGAGAGAAATCGGGCTCAATTGAGCCCGATTGGGTGAGTAAAATTTCTGAAATTTCATGGGTTTTACACCTTGTGAGTTCGTCGGAAACCGCCCCTCCGGCAGCCGTGTTGCTGCCCGGCAATAGCCCCCACCTCAACGAAGGTGGTGGTGGTGGTGGCCGGCTAGGGTGGTGGTCGGGTGGCCGGGAAAATTACTTGGAGTAAGCTCTAGGTCAGGTTGATCCAAGCCCTTGGCTGGAGGAAGAAGATGACCAGGAGCCCCATTATTTTGCTTTAAGATCCGTGCTGGATCTGATTTTATTAAATCCTATTATTTCAATTTCTATCCTGTTTATTGTTTTGTTTTAAATTAAATATTAAAAATACCTAGGATCACCTACAGAAATAGTGGTAACATGAAAGTTGTAGCCCGTGAAGTCTAGTTTAATTTAAAATTTATTACAACTAATTTGGGTAAGTGGTTTGACCACAACACTCATTTTGGTGAGTTCTATACCTAGGCTAGACAAGGATTAGTTTGAGTTCCCCCATCAATCCATCCATCAAAATGACTTAAAATTTTGCATGGGGGTCACACTTACCTATACCTAGAACATATCCAGAAATGGGAATTTGTAGAGAACATGTTTCTATAGTTTCTTTAATTATTTAATAAACCATGATTAAATTAATTAAGGGACATAATGACCTCCAATTGCTCCCAAATTATTTTGAGAGGTTCTTAGGGTCAGTATAGGTCTTTGTATAAAATTTAACCTCATTTGAAGATGATTTAGTTGTAATTTTGTAAACCCTAACCTTTGCCCAAAAAGGGGTATTTAGGTTAAAAGTGCCCCTTGTGGGTTTGAGTGGCTAAACCACCTCAACAGAGGTTGAAATTTGGACCACTGATTTGACTTGACATTTAACACCCTCATATGGATTATGGGGTGAATTAGGCTGGATTTTACCTAGGGACCTTGTTTTAACCCGAAGGTTGAACTTTGGGGGCTTGTGAAAGACATAGGGGGTTATGTTCTTGGATGGACTTGGGAATTAGTCCATGAGATCCTAGGGTGGTGAAATGCCCTAGGAAGGGATATGGTGGTATTTAGATACATGCACCCCACATAAATTACTTAATAAGTATTTAGGAATTTAAACCCTAGAAATTATCTTATGGGTCAAATGACCTTGAAGATTGATAATATTTTGGTATGGATAATTTCATAGTATTATTAACCTATGGTATTTATCTAGGGTGTTTAGAGATCAGTAGATCATCCTTTAAGTTGTAGCTTCCATATTGCTCTTTTGATGTTTATGTTGAAAATATGATGTATAGGTGGTAGAATAATTTGAAATTCTGGAATAGATAATCAAATGACATTAGGTTACACTAGTAGTTTATTTGGAGTGTTTGATGCTTTATTTGTAGTACTTCCTTTGTAAAGTAAATTAGTGCACCTTACTTAGATAAATAGGAAATAAATAAAATGGCTTGCCGAAATATTGTGATACTTAGCCAGAGAACATTTTAGGGCATCTAAAAGCATGGAAAAATTATTAAATGTTGTATAATTAAGATTACAAGGGTGTATCTTCATAAAGTGTCTTATGATGGTTTTCCTTAGGATAACCTTTTACCTAGTTTGCTGAATTGGGAATTTCATGAAACTTAGGCAGTAAAGTTTTATGATCATAATGTAGCTCTGTTAAATTTTGAAGAATTTTTGGAATAGTATTTTTAGTACTTCCTTCAATACCTTTATTTATAAGAATTATTTTGGATTAAATATTTAGAGGTTAAATGATTTATGAAAGTTTATGATATTTAGTCTTCACTGATATCTAGTTATCCTACAGTGTTCATAATTTTTGTATGGTCATAACCTAAGTAAATCTAGTACTTCATGTTCAAAGCACCGATGGATTAATTTTGGGAAAAATTAATTAAATTTCAAAGTTAATTAGAAAATTATAAATTTCTGTATTTAGGCTAATCATGTAATGATTGACCCCCATTAATTATTTTAAGGCTTTTGGATGAAAATTTTGAGTACCTCCTATCATATACATCATATAACATGGGTTTGTCTGCATTTAGTAAAACTGCGGAAATTGTGATAACATGTGGAATGGTCATAGGGAGATGGGATTATTAGTTTAATGATTTTAGTAAGGTAAAAAAGAGGAAAATGGAGCTTCATTAGGAGTCATGATGAGGAGAGGATTGGGTTGACTAGTGTTAAGAGAGTCGGGATCGACGAAAGAACGTCTTTCCCGTGGAAGGAGAGAGAAGGTCAAAACACACTAGGGTTAGATCCAGTGCAATATTAAAAGGGGATCGTGAAGCCGAACTTGGAGATGCAACCCCAGAGGTCAGTGCACGTGGAGATGGGACAGTCTTGCACCAGAGTTCAGACCGCTAATGTAGTGAGTCCTGATCGTTAGTGGTTACTATAGATTTGCTTCCGCGATGAGTGATTTGTAGTAAGGTTTGTGATGTATCGGGCATGAGCCCTATTTTCTAGTACTTATTATATTGTTGTTGCGGACTCTCCCTTCTTGGAGATCTATTTTATATACATGTGTTCCTAGTGGACTAGTTTTGAGTTCATTCTTATTCTTATACTTTATTCTACACTTTTGCGATCGATATGGCCGACAAAATCGGTGTTTATTAGTGACGAACTTCCCGTGCGTGTTGGTGTCTCCGCAAAGCGACGGTTCTAGGCCTTAGACCTCGTGGTTCTAAAAAGAAAAAAATGGGGTATTACACCGGAGGTGGAGGCTCTCCGACTCAGCGCATCAGCTACCACATTCGCCTTCCCGTGGTGGTAGTTTATCTCGTACTGGTAATCTGTTAGAAATTCCACCCATTGCCTCTGCCTGATATTTAGCTCCTTCCGCGTGTCCAAGTACTTCAAATTTTTGTGATCAGAGTATATATCGCAGTGGACGCCATACAGGTAGTGCCTCGAGACTTTCAAAGCAAACACGACCGCTCCCATCTCTAATTCATCAACAATGTAGTTCTGCTCATGCTTCTTCAACTGGCGGGAAGCATAAGCAATCATATGGCCTTTCTGCATCAGTACGACACCCGTGCCCTTGTTGGAAGCATCAGTGTAGACCTGGAAACCTTCTTTCCCCGAAGGAAGGGCAAGGATAGGAGCTGAGGTGAGTCGATCCTTCAGCTCCTGGAAAACTATCTCGCACTGTGGGGTCCAAACAAAAGGCACATCCTTCCTTACCAGGGATGTGAGTGGGAAGGCAATTTGAGAGAATCCCTCCACGAACTTCCGGTAATAACTGGAAAGTCCTAAAAACCTTCGCACGTCTGTGGTCGTCTTCAGCTACGGCCAATCCCAAATTCTTGAATCTTAGCCGGGTCCACTTCCAACCCAGCTCCACTGATAATGTGGCCTAGGAAGGCCACCTCCTTCAACCAGAACTGGCACTTGCTGAACTTCACATAAAGGTGGTGCTCCCGCAGTCTCTTTAGAGTTAGTGTCAGATGTCGTGTGTGCTCCTCCTCTATCCTCGAGTAGATGAGGAAGTCATCAATAAACACGATGACGAACACATCGTGATAAGCCTTGAACACCCGGTTCATGAGGCTCATGAATGCTGACGGTGCATTCGTGAGCCCGAAGGGCATCACGGTAAACTCTAACAACCCATATCTGCTGCTGAAGGCAGTCTTCAGAATGTCCTCCTCCTGGATTCGCAGCTGGTAGTAGCCCAACCTCAAATCCATTTTCGAAAAGAAATGCGTCCCCTCCAGCTGGTCAAACAGCTCATCTATCCTTAGCAGTGGATAGGTATTCCACACTGTTAGTTTGTTCAGTACTCGGTAGTCGATACATAATCTAAGTGTCATGTCCTTCTTCTTGACGAATAGCACCGGGGCTCCACATGGTGAAGAGCCCGGCCGAAAAAATTCGGCTCCATTAGCTCAAGAAGCTGGCTTCGAAACTTCGTCAGCTCCTTCGGGTCCATTCGGTAAGGAGCTCTAGATACCGGCTTAGCCCACGGCTTAAGCTGTATCTATAAGTCCTGCTCCCAATGCAGGGGTAGACCTGACAGCTTTTCTGGGAATACGTCAGCAAAATCCCGCACTACCAAGATACTAGAGATGGAATCCTTGTCCCCGGCCATCTCAAACAACACTTCATAGACTTAGTCTCCCTGTAGGTTGGCCTTGACGGCCTGTACGGATAAAAACAAGAGAGTCATAGGTCTAATACCTTGTATGACGACGTAGGAATCCCCATTCCTCATGATGATCCTATTTGATAGGCAGTCGATCTGGGCACGGTTCCAAAACAACCATGTCATGCCCAGGATCAGATCATAGGCTGGCATCCTTAGGATCGTCGCTTGTGCTTTGAATGCCTTTCTGCCGATCTCTGCCTCCTTGTTGTAGTGGGCAGAGGTGAATAACTCTGATTCGTCGGGTAGTCGTACCCTCATCATCAAGCTTATAAATCGCTCCATGCCTTCCAGCCCTTCCACAAAGGCCTCTAACACGAATAAGTGTGAAGCACCCGTATCGAACAGCGTATAAGCGGGTTTACCGCTGATGAAGACTATGCCTGGGGTAGTAAAGTATCTTAGAAGTCTAGTTATGGTTTTACTTCCTAGTTCAATTAATTCCATATCCATGAGTCTAGCTTTAGGAAAGAAAAGAACTTAAAATTACTGGCATACCTGTTATCACTTGCTCTAGATTCCGAGGTTGAGCCAGATCCAGGGCATAAACTTTCTCTTTATCCTCCCTGCAGTCTCCGCCCTGGAATCCACGTCCTCAGCCACATCCTCGACCTCCAAAATACTGAGCAGGCAGGGCATCCTTTGGTGTTGGTAGCGGTGCCCCCCTCAAGGGGATGTTTCTCTGGATATGCCCTACCTGACGACAGTTGTAGCACTCGGGCGGGGGATATGCCATACCCCTGAGTCTCTACATCTCCCGTATCTGGAGAGGTTGAGTAGCCATAACCACCGACTGCCTCGGCTCCTGTCTCACCTCTTGACGAGGTTTATCCTCTGCTCTTCTCCCATCTCTCCCATCAACAATGTGGCCCCTTCGCTGATCATTTCTGGCTCCCCGACCCTTATCCTCCGTTGGCCTCTTCCGGCCTCTACCTTAATCCTCTTTGCCATCTCCAATATCCGAGGTATAGGCCCATACAACACAGCCTCTCTCAGATCCTCTCGCAAGCCCTTATAAAACCTCTTGTTGTATCCTGCCTCATCCAGTTGATAAGAGTCTACAAACCGGGCTAGATGATTAAACTCCCGGTGGTACTCCACCACCGTCTTGTTGCCCTGCATCAGCTGTAGGAAGCTGTCTTCAGCTCATCTTTTTTATGCACGAAATGCGACAAGGACTTGGGCACCACCAGCTAACTGTTCGAGCACTGGGAAAAGAATAAGAAACAAACTACAAGCAGTAGTCTACTTAGCGGATGAGAGAAAAGAACAAAGGAGCCGCAAACCAAGGCAACACAAGACTTTGCCCGTTGCGGCCTGAATACCACTCTTGCGACAGGCTTGATTTTGATTGCAAAATGATGGGTTATAGAAGGCGGAAAGAAAGCAGTGCAGTAAGCAAGCTGGAGTCTGCAAATCCGGAGATTCGAGTCCGCGACCTTTAACAAGTAGTCTCTTGGGCTCGAGTAAGCATGCTTTGGGTGCACCACCACCCCCTATTTATAGGCTCGGGGGCCTGCCCAAATGGGCAGGGCTAAAATAACCGGCTTCTCGGGGTACAGGAGAACCGGGCAGCGGTGACGGGAATTAAAAAGAGGAGGACAAGCAGTCCGCGTGCGAAAGACGGACTGGGCTTGCGAGCTGAGGTATCCCCTTGGCCGTGTAGAGCGCTATCTTGGCTGGAGGTCTACGACCTGGGCGGGCTAACTATTGGGTCCGCCTATGGAATGGCAAGATCTAGAAAATGACCAAATCAGGGCGACCTGAGCGGACTAGGAATAGGAGTCCGCCTCTGGCATGACTTGACGACCTGAGCGGACTGAGGGTCTGGAGTCCGCCGAAAGAGTGTCTTGGCCGGGCATGTTGCGGATTCTGGGGTTAACATAATCCCAACAAATTTTCAAGTTTTGAGAAATTTCGAAAATGTTTCCTTAACCGCCGAGTCCGCAACTATCATAAATGTGGCCTAGGCTATAAATACGGTCGGGGGCACGGTATTCTGCAAAAACTGTCTGCGCAACGGGTCGATATCCACCACTTGCGGTCTGCATCTTCGAGTCCGGCATGGCGAGACTTGGATCCTACTTTGGCAATCTTGCTTCCAAGACCGACAAGCCTAAGGCGTCCGCGGCACCGGTGAAGAAAATAGTTCACCAGGGCGAAAAGACTGTCTGCGATGTTGGAGAAAGTTCACGAAAAGAAAAAATGCCCGCCGATTCAGTTTGCTGCGGCAAGGAGCCAGAGCGCGAGAAGTCGGATGCCTCTCTTGCCCAGAATGTGCCTCCCCAGAGCACGGAAAAGACTTCTAATCCGCAACAAACTTTTGACCAGGTCCCTGCAAACTCCGGGGGAATGGCGATAGAAGATACTCCTTCTGGTATATTCATGTTGTGCATAGATGCCAGAAAGGAGGTCTCTTCACCGGAAGCTCGGCAGAAGGACACCGTGAGGGCGCGGACTGCCGATCCGGAGGCTGAAAAGCGGACAGAGAAGCCGGTTGAGGATCAAGCCGCGGCTACAGCGACTTCCTTGGCTATAGTTGGCATAGATCAGGACACAATACACGCAAACCCGCCGGACTTTGAACAGGTTGTACTGGCTTTGGAGAAAAAGGCTCCCGAGAAGAAGAGGAGGAGGGACAAGTCTTCCATCTCTGAGCGAGTGGAGAAAAAGTTGCGGGCTCAAAAGGAGAAGAACGTTGATGAGTTGTAAATATACCTATATTTTCGTATTTTATTTAAGTCATTTTTGTTTATTTTTATATTTTTTAGTTTGTTTTATTCAATAAAATGTTCCTTTTTTTGTAAAAATATATTCTAACTTAGCTTATTTTTTGTTTTCTAGTTTTTTCCAGAAAATATTATTTTCGGCCTTGTCACGCCCGTGTCACCCCCCGACACGGGCGTGTCAGGCTCTCAAACGCAACCAGCCAGTCAAAGTCAACAATTTCACTCTTCCGAGCCCGACACGCCCAATGTCACGCCCGTGACAAAGCCTGTCACGCCCGTGTTGATGTCGGTACGCAACTCTCCGTCAACTGTCAATGCTGCCGACATCGAAATGCCAGCTGTCCCGATCACGCCCCGCTGTCACGCCCGTGACAGGCTTGTCACGCCCGTGTCCGCCACGTGGACCGCCCCGAAGTCAAAGCGCGCGTCAAATCGCCAGAGCCAGCTCCCCGTCACACCCCCCTGTCACGCCCGTGACCTGGGGCGTGACCGCCACGTTTCCAGCCGAAGTCAAGGCTTCAGTCAAATCACCACTCAGCTCATGAATAGTACTGTCACGCCCCCCTGTCACGCCCGTGACCTAGGGCGTGACCAACCGAAATTTTGCCTATATAAGGGCAGCTGCTGAATGAGATTTTTGTCTCCTTTTTTGGCCACTTTACTTAGATGTTATGCTGCCCAAATGACTTCTAATGTTATGTAAGAGAATTTTCTCCCCCCTCCCTTAGTTTGTAATAGCATTTTATTTTATAAAAATAGTTCATTTTCTCTCCTTCTTAACATGAATCTCATTTGGTTGCGCCCTAACTTAAGTAATTTTTCGTTCCCTTTTTCGTGCTTTTTATGTTTTCATCTTTTTATAGCTTTTATAACTCGTTCAGTTAGGATTTTATCGCACTTTCTAGCCATTGTAATGCCCATTTTATTTTCATATTTCGCACCCGTTTAGCTTCAGTTTATTTTTATTTGCACTTTTTATGCATTTCTACCGCATTCTAGCGGTAGAAATGCACTTGTTTTAATTTTTCGCCAACTTCCATTTTGCGTTTATTTGCAAAACTTTTCGCTCCGTTTAATTTTTATTTTCTCTTTTTATGCATTTCTACCGCATTCTAGCAGTAGAAATGCAGTCGTTTTAATTTTTCAGTCACTTTGCTTTTTCTTATTTTTGCAAGAGTGCGTGCGTGTGTGAGCTAGATTTTATTGCTTCATTTCAATTTCTGTAGAGTGTGTGCGTATGCATTTATTTCCGCCTACTCGTTAAGAGTTAAATGGCGCTCTGCTTTCATTTTTCCGCCCACTCGTTTGAGTGGGACTTGTCTTTTTTACTGCTTTCATTTTCTTCCTACTCACTTGAGTAGGATAACTTTGGGTGTGTGTGTGTTTACTTTTCTGTAGAGTGCGTGTGTGTGATTTTACTTTCCTGTAGAGTGCGTGCGTGTATGAGTATAAATTTACCCCCGCCCACTCGCTCGAGCCGGGATTCGCATTTACTGCTTTCTTCAGTCCTACTCGTTTGAGTAGGACTTGCAATTTACTGCTTTCTTACTGCTTTCTTTACAGTTTTCTTTAATGCTTTCTAGTGTAAGTGTCCCCATTCCGATGAGTGGCTAACCGCCCTTAGCCCTCAATATCGAAGAGCATTGGGACAGATAAAGCAGCTTTAAATAATTAAAGGTCTGTTTTCTATTTAATTAAATTTCTTACGGTTTGCCCCGGTTAACGACGCGTAGGACCGCATATCGATTTGCGGGCCCTATTTCCGTTATCCATACGCAACGCCGAGAGGCCGCACGTATGGACCGATCCCCTTGGGTAAAGAGAGATCCGCGCTAACCCTCGAGAGAGGAGGCGCGCGACTCTACCGGATTGGGTTCCCCACCCAATAGCGGGGTTCTCAGCGTAATGCGGGCGTTAAGAGGAATCCTTCATCGGTCTAGCGATCGGTCGAATAGTCTTAGCGTTCAGGTGAGCGATATCCCTAGACCAAGGTGAGCTCATTCTTATGGAACCTCCACGGCCGAGTCTCCGCCTTAATTAATTTGAAAATTAGGATCTCTTTTTATTAAAATTTTACTTTAGTTCAACTCTCGTTTTGATAGCGTCGCGCTAAGTTGGTCATCGGACTTCCGCACCTATTTACTGCATTTTTCCTGCTTTCTTTTTATGCTTATTATTATTATGCTTTTTATATAATTTTTATGCCTTTTTCCTTTTTCATATAAAACCAACAAATATTATCGGTAGAATAATAGGTATTTCAGGGAAAGAGTAGATCTAGCTAAGCCGGCCCCGAGAACAATACGACCCCGATATTCCTCCACACGGGAATATCCTGTACTACACGCGATAGGTGCACTTGCCTCCCTCTCGTTAAAACTCGGTTTCTAACAAAATAAAACGCTCTTCTTTTTATAAATAAAACCTCCACATTCACACCTAAATAAGAGCCGGCGTTTTAACCATCAAGTTTTTGGCGCCGTTGCCGGGGAAAATTTCGACTTACTATTTTGAATTCCTGAATCCTATTAATTTTACCCTTTATTTCTACTAATATATATATATAAAAAAAATATATATATATATATATATATATATATATTTTTTGATTAAACAAAAAATTTTATATTAATAATAATAATAATAGCATTATTAATATTAATAATAAATACTTAAACAAAAAAATAAAAAATAAAAATTTAAAAACTTTAAAAAAAAAAAAATCAGAAAAATTTTAAAACTTAAAAAATCAAAAACTTAAAAAAACTTAAAAACTTAAAAACTTATAGAAATTAAAAACTTAAAAACTTAAAAATAAAAAAAAAATAATGATGATTTTTTGTTTCTTTTCATCAAAAAATTAAAAAATTCAAAAACTATAATTTTCTTCTTTATTTTATTTTGTCTTTATTTTATTTTTAATTTTTTTTTTTCATTTTATTTTTCAAAAAAAACTTAAACTAAAAAAAAAAAAAATTCAAAAATCAAATACATAAACTAAAAAAAAAAATCTAAAAATTCAAAAAAAAAAAAAACTAAGAAAAATTTTTATAAAACAAAAAATTTAAATTAAGTATTTATTTTGTCGTTTCGACGCGCTTCACATTTGTGAGCGCTAGGGGATTGCATATCGGTCGCGCTCCTATCTAAGACGTTAGCTTACGAGTCACACTCACTTGCACCCCCTATCACCCGCACCATTTTCGCCGAATTTTTCTTTTTCGTTTTTTTATATTATATTTTTGCTATTTCTCTTTAACTTTTGCAGGGTCAAACTTAACGGGCTTCCCCGAACGCGATTTAGGGCAGATTTCTAAACCCCTGTTTTTAATTTAAAATTTTGTACATACTGCTTAAATTTTTATACATATCCTGTTCCTCATACTTAGTGCAACATTGGGGACAATGTTGGACTTAAGTATGGGGGTGTTTCCTATTTTCTGTCTTTTTATTTCAAGAACTTAATAAAAATTCCAAAAAATTTGCAAAAATTAAAAATTTCAAAAAAATATATTTTCATGCTTTAAATATTAATAATAAAATTTCAAAAAAAAAATGAAACATCGCTCCGCGACGTTCGACTCATCGAACCAACCACAAATAAGAGTCTGTTCGCGGGCGATCCTTTTTATTTTGTAAATATTTTTGTAAATATTCTCGTCTCTTTCCTCTTTTCTTTCCTTTCTTGTAAAAATTTCTCTCCTCTTGTAAATATTTCCGAAAAATAAAAAATTCAAAAATTTATATAACTCAAAAAACTCAAAAAATTTGCATAAATTTTAAAAATTTCCAAAAAAATGATAAAAAAACACCAAAATATCAAAACAAATTTAGAAAAACTCATAAAAATCAAAAAATTATTTTGTAAAAAAATAATTCGAATCCCTTATTTCTTAACCTCTTTGCTCTCCAAAATAATCGTTTCGAGTTTATTTATAAGCGAATTTTAATTAATTCTTTATTTACTATTCGTTTTTTTTTGTAGCTCGATAGACTTAAATTTCTGGGGTTAAGATTTTAAAGATTTTTTTTATGTCTTTTTCTTATTATAGGGAACTTGTTTTCTCATTTTCACTTCTTATTTTTAAAATAAAGCACGTTTTTATGTTAGAAAATAACATTCATGGATTTTATATTATTTCTACTTATGCTTTTAGAAACGTAGGAACGTTCAAATTAAAAAGGTTGCTCTCGAAATTTTTTATTAAACTCTAGTTTTCTTTTTGAAATTCATCCCTTCCAGTTTTTTTCATGCCTTACTTAGTATGATTCCCCACTCACCCTTAAAAGATCTTGTGTCAATGGGGATAAGATTTCGTCCCGTAAACATAGGCACCCAATAGTTTAAAATGATTATATGTTACGGAGTAAGAGGATAAAATTCATTACTCCTATACATATACATTGGGTTCATTATTTTTATGAAGAAAGAAAGAAAAAATTATAAGTTAGGAAAATAAGATTTCATTTTCCTAATTATTCAAAAAAATTATTATGGAGGTTCGAGAAAAAATTACCTCGCCTCAAAAATTCTAAGCCTTCTTCATATCCGCCAATCCACTTATATATTTTTCATGATTCTAGAATTAATCTAAAACTTTTTGAGAGCATAATTTTTAAATTGAATTATTTCCTATCAATTTCTTTTTAGCTAAAGTTTTTTTCGATAATTTCAATCCATTTTTGTTAACCTAACAAAATAATTTTCGCTTTCTATTTTTCTCGTTTTGAAGTATTTTTGAAACGGTTCCTCTATTTTAACATTTTCATAAGTTAAGATTTAATTCCGAGTCCCTGGAAATTTATTTCGATCTTTTGTACAATTAACTTAAGCGTTAGTTAAATTTAGGATTCGTTTTAATTTCTTATAGGTTCATCTCCAACTTTTGCTCTGGAATAGCAAAAGCTTAAGTATGGGGGTATTTGATGAGTTGTAAATATACCTATATTTTCGTATTTTATTTAAGTCATTTTTGTTTATTTTTATATTTTTTAGTTTGTTTTATTCAATAAAATGTTCCTTTTTTTGTAAAAAATATATTCTAACTTAGCTTATTTTTTGTTTTCTGGTTTTTTCCAGAAAATATTATTTTCGGCCTTGTCACGCCCGTGTCACCCCCCGACACGGGCGTGTCAGGCTCTCAAACGCAACCAGCCAGTCAAAGTCAACAATTTCACTCTTCCAAGCCCGACACGCCCAATGTCACTCCCGTGACAAAGCCTGTCACGCCCGTGTCGATGTCGGTACGCAACTCTCCGTCAACTGTCAACGCTGCCGACATCAAAATGCCAGCTGTCCTGATCACGCCCCGCTGTCACGCCCGTGACAGGCATGTCACGCCTGTGTCCGCTACGTGGACCGCCCCGAAGTCAAAGCGCGCGTCAAATCGCCAGAGCCAGCTCCCCGTCACGCCCCACTGTCACGCCCGTGACCTGGGGCGTGACCGCCACGTTTCCAGCCGAAGTCAAGGCTTCAGTCAAATCACCACTCAGCTCATGAATAGTACTGTCACGCCCCCTGTCACGCCCGTGACCTAGGGCGTGACCAACCCGAAATTTTGCCTATATAAGGGCAGCTGCTGAATGAGATTTTTGTCTCCTTTTTTGGCCACTTTACTTAGATGTTATGCTGCCCAAATGACTTCTAATGTTATGTAAGAGAATTTTCTCCCCCCCTCCTTAGTTTGTAATAGCATTTTATTTTATAAAAATAGTTCATTTTCTCTCCTTCTTAGCATGAATCTCATTTGGTTGCGCCCTAACTTAAGTAATTTTTCGTTCCCTTTTTCGTGCTTTTTATGTTTTCATCTTTTTATAGCTTTTATAACTCGTTCAGTTAGGATTTTATCGCACTTTCTAGCCGTTGTAATGCCCATTTTATTTTCATATTCCGCACCCGTTTAGCTTCAGTTTATTTTTATTTGCACTTTTTATGCATTTCTACCGCATTCTAGCGGTAGAAATGCACTTGTTTTAATTTTTCGCCAACTTCCATTTTGCGTTTATTTGCAAAACTTTTCGCTCCGTTTAATTTTTATTTTCCCTTTTTATGCATTTCTACGCATTCTAGCGGTAGAAATGCAGTCGTTTTAATTTTTCAGTTACTTTGCTTTTTCTTATTTTTGCAAGAGTGCGTGCGTGTATGAGCTAGATTTTATTGCTTCATTTCATTTTCTATAGAGTGTGTGCGTATGCATTTATTTCCGCCTACTCGTTAAGAGTTAAATTGGCGCTCTGCTTTCATTTTCCGCCCACTCGTTTGAGTGGGACTTGTCTTTTTTACTGCTTTCATTTTCTTCCTACTCACTTGAGTAGGATAACTTTGGGTGTGTGTGTGTGTTTACTTTTCTGTAGAGTGCGTGTGTGTGATTTTACTTTTCCTGTAGAGTGCGTGCGTGTATGAGTATAAATTTACCCCGCCCACTCGCTCGAGCCGGGATTCGCATTTACTGCTTTCTTCAGTCCTACTCGTTTGAGTAGGACTTGCAATTTACTGCTTTCTTACTGCTTTCTTTACAGTTTTCTTTAATGCTTTCTAGTGTAAGTGTCCCCATTCCGATGAGTGGCTAACCGCCCTTAGCCCTCAATATCAAAGAGCATTGGGACAGATAAAGCAGCTTTAAATAATTAAAGGTCCTGTTTTCTATTTAATTAAATTTCTTACGGTTTGCCCCGGGTTAACGACGCGTAGGACCGCATATCGATGTGCGGGCCCTATTTCCGTTATCCATACGCAACGCCGAGAGGCCGCACGTATGGACCGATCCCCCTTGGGTAAAGAGAGATCCGCGCTAACCCTCGAGAGAGGAGGCGCGCGACTCTACCGGATTGGGTTCCCCACCCAATAGCGGGGTTCTCAGCGTAATGCGGGCGTTAAGAGGAATCCTTCGTCAGTCTAGCGATCGGTCGAATAGTCTTAGCGTTCAGGTGAGCGATATCCCTAAACCAAGGTGAGCTCATTCTTATGGAACCTCCACGGCCGAGTCTCCGCCTTAATTAATTTGAAAATTAGGATATCTTTTTATTAAAAGTTTACTTTAGTTCAACTCTCGTTTTGATAGCGTCGCGCTAAGTTGGTCATCGGACTTCCGCACCTATTTACTGCATTTTTCCTGCTTTCTTTTTATGCTTATTATTATTATGCTTTTTATATAATTTTTATGCCATTTTCCTTTTTCATATAAAACCAACAAATATTATCGGTAGAATAATAGGTATTTCAGGGAAAGAGTAGATCTAGCTAAGCCGGCCCGAGAACAATACGACCCTGATATTCCTCTACACGGGAATATCCTGTACTACACGCGATAGGTGCACTTGCCTCCCTCTCGTTAAAACTCGGTTTCTAACAAAATAAAACGCTCTTCTTTTTATAAATAAAACCTCCACATTCACACATAAATAAGAGCCGGCGTTTTAACCATCAAACGTCTCCGTGCGGACAGGCGCGTCGGGCTTGCAGTATAGGCTGCGAGAGAAAGAAGTTCCAGATGCGAGTTTAATTACACTGGATGCCCCCATCTCAAGGGGCGACTCATCTGCGGTCAGTTTTTCCATCACCGAAAGACTCGACACTATTGATAACGGTCGGCTTGCTGACATTAATCAGTCTCTGTTTGAGGTATTGCAGTCTGATGTCGAGATACGGGGGGTAGAAGGTCGCCGAGCCCGCCCCCTCAGTTGCGGATGACCAAAGGGAGAAGACAGCGAAGGAGCAGCTCGCGATCTTGCAAGCCAAGGTCGAGGCAGTTTCCCAAAGAATGGAGGCGGATAAGCGAGCTGAAGACCTGCGTACGGCGGCCGAGTTGATGCGGTCAGGTAAATTACAGCCGCTACCCCAGCAATTTCACCAACGATTGCTTTATAGGTCCCCACCACAGAAATCGCGGCCTATAAAAATCATCACGGAGACCGAGGACATAGTTTCTTCCAGTAAATCCGCTGCCTAGAAAAAGGCGAAAGTATATCGAAGATGGAAGCAACACTTGGTCGCCTTCGACCCGAAGCGAGTGAGGCGACCTATCGTTGATAGTCGCCAGATCGCTGCAATGATTACGAAAAGTTATTTATCTTTTCCTTTTTGAACTCATGGCGACCTGGAAACTAAAACGGATTTTGTTCTCTGTATTGCAGTTCGAAACTCGCCACCAGACTCTGTCGAGGCTGGCGAGATTGTGCCGTCGCCCGCGGATGCTCCCGTGCAAGCATTGATGACCGCCCCAGCCGAGTCTGTACAAGGAGAGCAATCCATCCTGGACAGATACATTTTGTTAGTAAAAAAGTATAAGGAAGAGTTAAAGGAGGTGCGAACTGGAGCCAAGAGAGGAGAAGAGCGATAGAAGGTGCTGGAGGGCCAGGTCGCTGACATCTCCGCGAACGGTAGAAGGTTTGAAGAAAGAAAAGAAGAAGTTGAGCGAGGACATCCGCCACTATAGAAGCAAATATTTGGCTCTGGTGCGGGAAGGGAAGAAACAAGTCATCGAGGTCGCCGGTACTCGGCCACAAATGCCGACTCATCCTGCTCTAGGAGTGGCAACAGCTACGGCGGCGAGCAGGCAGCCCGCGGTGGCCGCGGATTCGAGGCAGGCCGGCGAGCACCTGATCCCATTCAGCCGAGTCGTCAGGGACACTGCCCCCATGCATCGAACCTTCAACAGCATGCACCACTTGGTCCAACAGTTATACAGAGAGATCCTACGAGGGACCAACCAGGCTGCCTATCTTGGGACGGATGAAGAGGAGCGACCTGTCTGCCGGATAGGCGGAGAGGAGCGACCTGCTTATCGTCGAAGTCGCTGAGTCCGCGAAGACTTGATGAATATTGTATAATTTGCTGTGAACATTATTCTTGCGTGACGCAGATATTACTAGTTTCTGTATGACATTGTATTGTATGATATAGTGTACTCTTTTATTATGCTGTGATCTGTGTGTTGATTGCTTCTCTATAGGGTGTTTGAATGCGATTTATGCGAATTGCTATGCGCGAACTGAAGAGAAGCAAACTGTGCAGATTTAGCTTGAATCCGCACAAACTTATCTAAATTTGCAGGGAGCTAGGAAAGAGGGGAGCTGAGCGGATTGAGCTATAAACCTTAGCGGATTAGCTGTCATTTGTCTGTCAGAGTTTTTTCTATAAATAGGGTCTTCATTTTCTTTCGGTATCAGAAACAGTTGGATCTGGAAACCCTGCGGCCTGGAGAAATGGTGTCCGCACGTACAGACACCGCAGCCGCCTTTCACTCCGCCGAACACAAAAGAAGCCGGCTGACCACGGCCGACCTGGAGATCTTCCGGGATAGGCACATGGTGGGCTCGCCGGTGCTCGCGCGGCTTCCTGAGGATCACGAACGGCTAAACTTTTCTGCTGCTACCCAGATCGCGGTGCCCATCGATCATTTCAATTGTGGGTTCAAGTTCCTCCTGCTCTGGGAGGTCGTCGAGATCTTTAAGCACTACGGGTGGTTCCAGGTCAGCTCGCGCCGAATATCGTCACCGCGATCTACAGCTTCCTTTCATACCTGCGGTCGGAAAGGATCCAGTTCTCCTTGAACATATTCAGAAAGATCTTCTCTGTCTGCTCAATAACTCCATCAAAAGATCACCAGTATAAGGGAGTAATCTACTTTTACTACTGAGGAATGAAGGTTGCGGGCTTGTCTAACAAAATCCACAACTAGACCTCGAGGTATCTTATTTTCGAGGGAGACTTGGGGTTCCTTCACACTAACCCGCAGGTGCGCGCGGACACTGAAAGTGAAGGGATAGATACTACTCTAGAGGGGGGTGAATAGAGTTATCAAATTTTGCACTAGACAAAACTTGATGGTCTACTCAACTCCCTTGGAGTGAATTGCGGAATTAAAAGATTATAGATATGGAATTAACCCTATAGCCTAACACAAGTGAGGTGCACAAACTCAAGCTAACTGTAATTACAGTTAAGGCTTGGAAATCCTAATCAGCAACTAGCAACCTAGTTATATCTATTCACAGCCACAATGCAGGAATTAAATAAGGCAATCCAGACGACACAAGGAATTTATAGTGGTTCCCCAAACAACTTAGGTACGTCCACTCTTCTACCAACAAGGTAGGAATCCACTCAGGTTTTTGATCAGGTGCCCTGCCACCAACAGGATCTGCTTCAGGTAGATCCAGAAACCCTTTAGACTTTTGATCATGTGTCTAAAAACCAAGCACAGGTTTTTGATTAGGTGCCCTGCCACCAAGGGATACTTTTGAAGGGAGTAATAACCCTGTACAGGAGGGGGAAGAAGGTTAAGATGTCTTCTCTATTTTACAAAAGATTAGAGAAGCACAAGAACTTGCACTGAGCTAGAAAGCTCTAAAGAATCAAGGCTCCCCCTGGCTCAAAGATGTCCAGGTGAAGTCTTGCTTCAGTGCAGAAAACTCTTCAGAAAGATCTGAAGGAAAAACTACAAGAAGATAATAAATAATAAAATTAGAGATCTTCAAGCAGCTGTCTTCTTCTTCTTCTTCTTCAAAAGAACTCTGAGTTTGAATCTTCCTGGAAGCAGGAGAACTCAGGATGAAGAAGAGTAGAAGAGCTTAACACTTCTCAGTTGGATGAGTATTGCTGAGAGCAGAAGACTTGATCTTAAAGAAGGCTTGAATGCTTAAGTGAACAACTGGGTAACTAGTTAGCTAGCTTGAATCCTTCTTCAAAGGGTCCTTTTTATAACAGCAACAAGCAACGGCTCTCTTCAATTTGAATTACTTGTCTTCTTCTGAAACTTGAGACCTGGGCTGTAAATATCAAGAAGACAAAGCAATCTCTGCAGCAGAAACATTCTATAAAAGGGATAAACCTCTTTCGAAGAAGCTGCAGGAAGCAATCTGATAATAAAGTACTAAATAAAGTCACATTAGAAACAAACTCTTTATAGCAGAAGAAAGACTTTTCAGTCTAACGGCTATAAAGGACTGACAGCAGATAAAGTAAAATACAAGGTCAGCTAATAAGACAAACAACTTTATCTGAAAAGATTTGACTCAGGCAAAAGGGATGGAGCATATATTGCCTGGAAATATTATCATAAAACAACTGAAAAGATATGCCAGATAATGTATTAATTAATTAAATATAATAAATAAATACAAAATATAAAGGCAGACAGAAAGCGTCGAACGACCCTCGAAGATCGTCGACCGACGCACGAAGATCGTCGAACTATCAGACAGATAGTCGAACGATCCAGATAGTCGAACTATCACAGGAGATAGTCGAACTATCACAGCAGATAGTCGAACTATCAGAAGATAGTCGAGCTATCAGATAGTCGACCTATCAACAGATAGTCGAACTATCAAGGCAAAACAGATAGTCGAACTATCAACAGATAGTCGAGCTATCAGATAGTCGACCTATCAACAGATAGTCGAACTATCAAAAACAAACAGATAGTCGACCTATCAATAGATAGTCGAACTATCAGATAGTCGAACTATCAAAGCAGATAGTCGAACTACCAAGCGAGAACAGATAGTCGACCTATCAATAGATAGTCGAACTATCAGATAGTCGAACTATCAAAGCAGATAGATAGTCGAACTATCAACCGATAGTCGAACTATCCTCGCAGACTGAAAGTCGAACAACTGATAGACGATCGTCGAACAGTTAGTCGACGATAGTCGAGCGGCGTTCGACGATAGTCGAACGAACAAACTACTTAACCAAATTCTTCATCTGGAAAAGAGAGGACTCTACAGCTAGACCACTAACCATTGACCATAGATATTTCTTGGTTCAAGAGACAAAAGGAGAAGGCTAAACTCAAATCAAACTAGGGTACCAACAGACACTGACTACAAAAGTGTGCCGTTGAATACGGTGGAGTCCGCCATCGTGGAATTTTTGTCCAGGGCAAGTCTTGAGATCGAACACTATATCCCGCTATTGCCAAACCTGGATACTATAAGCCGTCAGGAGAGTAAGTATTGCAACCTGACATTATATCCGCACGTTCTGAGGTTGTACGACTAACGAGTTTATTTTTTGCAGTAACCTTAGCGGTGCCGGCCAACTTACCTAAAACACCTACCGGGATGACTCCTACACAGGGAGAGAGAAAAAAGGAAGTCGCAAGGAAAAGAAGGGAGGACAACGATCCCACGGTGGACTATTCTTCATCCGGGAGCTTCGATATGGCGGGCTTCGGGAAGAACTAGAGGGATCTTAGGGGTAACCCAATAGATCCATTGGCACGAGAAGAAAAAGTTTGTCCGCCTCTCCACTACTCTTCCTTCCAGGAAGAATTTTCGCCCTATCGTCACGACCATGTGGCGGTCTCCGCTCTGTACGGGAAGTAGAACCTTCGCGAGCTTGAAAGCATCCCTCCTGCCGACCTCCCCTGGTAACGGCTCAGGCTAGCGAAAATAGCGCTGTCACCAACCACTTCATGGGTCAGATGACGCGCGAGCTACTCAGGGAAAACGAATGCTTGACGCGAGAAAACAAGTCTCTGAAAGACAGGAACAAGCGGTTAGGGACGAAGGTCAATAAATACAAAGAAATAGAAGCTGTAAGTATCAGTAATCGTTTGTCTTTGTTTCTTGTCAGCATCGGACTAATTAATTTACTCTCTCTCCAGATCGCATACGATGTCACCAACCCAAGCTTCCAGGGCGCTATGTTTCCTTTTGTGAAGGAAAGCGTGGAAGTTGCTATTGAATGCTTCATCGGCGTTGGGCTTGCAAAAGAAGGCGTGGACTCTGTCCCCTTTTTGCGATGATTCTCCCTTGGTCTACGTGGACGGGTCGAGTCCAGAAAAGCCTGTCGAGAAGAAGCAAAGAACAGAATAGACATTGTAACTTTTTGTTTTTGTTGTAAAAAGAGAGCGGACTCAGTTTGAGTCCGCCAACACTTGTAAAAAGTTTTTGAATGATATGAAAAGGATATTTTTGTATCATGGTGTTTTGATCTGTTTGTAGTGTATCTGCCCGCGCCATATAGATGTTATCCGCGCAACATAATTTTTTCAATCCACAAATAATCCCTGTTGAAATTGTCGAAACTTGCTGCGACATGAACCTTATTTTCTCCTTTATCGTAAGTAATAATCATCAAGCAGGCCCTTGATGAGTTCGAACAGCAGTTCATGCTTTGCATGAACAGAATCAACCTTTGCGAATCCCAAGACAACTAATATAATAATAGTAGCTGCGTTTTAGAATAATTCTGACGGGATAACGCTGATTTGCGGGTTAGCCTGGATTACATCCTTGATTAATCCTTCGGGCAGGCGTGGCCGGGGCGACATTGCTTTTCCTGAGATCAACCAAGCTATGGGTCTCATGCAGGCACTGCTTGAAGGTACTAAGGAGTGTTCAAAAGTCACAAACCAAGATGATCTGCAAGCAGGTGCGGCTGGAGCGACATTGCTTTCCATGCGCAATCATCAAACTTGTAACGATATCCCTTAAATGGCATGGTAGAGCTGACCGCCACTCTGTCCCTCCAATATGCAGAAGTGGGGTTAGGTACTAGCCGGGATCCGAAGCTCAGTATCCTACCGCGGTAGAACCGGTAAGCTCCCACTACACGGTGCGAAATCTCCCCGCAACACGTGGTCTTTGTTTTGTTACGCTAATAACAACGGTTCTAAGGGAGGTTTTTGCTGAACTTGGCGATGTCTCTTGGTTTTAGATGCTGGATCTTCTCATGGAGCGAAAAAGAGAAAGCACTCAAAGAAGTGTTAGTATGCAAACTTCAACAAGTATTAATTTTCAAGAAATTTGCGTAACATAGAAAGGAGAGTTCAGGGATGGAACTGTTTTTGAGCTTCCCTTGCTTAACATATTAACTGCCAATATTTGAGACAAAAAGACACTTGAAGAAGTGTTAGTGTTGCGCGCTAGGGTTCAAAGAAAATAAACGCAACCGAACTAGCAACCCGATGAGGCAAGTATATCTATCGAATTGTAGCAAGGGGAAACAAGTGTCGTATTGAAATCCGGGAACTGTTGGCTATGCTTACTCACACGAACGCTATTATCTTATCGACGAAAAAACTAGGGTTTAGAGAAAAACTAATTGCAAGGAAGGAAGTAAAGCTATACTAGAAAGAGAACTACCGCAATTAAGTAAAGCTATTAAGCAAAGAACTATGCTAAAAAGGAAACTACTGCAGTTAATTAAAGAGCACAAGATAGGTGATTACTACGAAAGGTAGAAAATATGAAATGGAAATGCACTCGATCAAGATTCACCTCGGCTAAAGACGATTAAGAAAATGCGATAAAAATCTGAACTTAATAGGATAAAGGTCCTTGACCGTGGAGGTTCCTAAAGCTTGAACACGCTTCTCTCGAAGTTGTGCCCAACTGAGTTTAGGAAGGTCCGACCGACTCTCGTCTAAATCGGAGGCCTAAAATTCGCTTTACGCGGTGAACCCCACTATTGGATTTTACTCCAATCCGGGAGATTTGGACGTCTGTCTCTTTCGAGGGGTGCGTACAACTCCCTTTACTCTTGAATGCTCACTTCATTCTTTCGGCCTCTCGGCTAGCCCAGAATGAAAGCAAAGGCGGAGAGTATATATCGATAATATACCTCCAACCCGTGATTAATCAAGAGTAATTCAAGGCCCTAACCTAAAAAGAAAAGATTAATTAAAACATCATAACTTAATCGCTCTAACCTCGGATCATCAAGATCGAGTACAAGGAGGATTAGTTAATCATAATGGAGTGGAGGAGGGGGGATGAGTAGTAAAGCATAAATAAAACACAAGCTAAACAAAGAACAATTCTATTAATGAAAAGGGGCAATTTACACTAATTGAAATTAAAATTACAAGTGCATGAAATTGAAATCCTATTCTAGCCCTACAAGTAGCACTAAGCAAGAGCAAAATTACAATAAAAGCTAGAACAAACTAAGATTAAGCTAGGGTTAAACAAGAATTACAAAGAGAGGGAGAGAGAGAGAGAAAAAGCATGAAAAAACTCAAGAACCAAAGGGGCAGCACCTCCCCCTCTCAACCAAAGCTTTCTGAAATGTAGAGGGGGGTCTCAATTTATAGAATTTTTTCTCGGGTTGGTCATGCCCTCCGACATGCCCTAGGGGGGTGTGTCAGGGTGCATGACAGTACTCTGTTGACCTTGGGCTCTGGATTCTGGCGGGAGGGATGATTGCTTCGGTACGTCGGTGGTCACGCCTTAGGTCACGCTCGTGTAGGGGGGGGGGGGCGTGACAGGCACGTCATGTCCAAATCATTGGTCGGAAATCCGTCAGTCGTCGAAAAGTTGATGTCACGCCCCAGGTCACACCCGTGACGGGGGGCGTGATAGTACTGTTTTCATGCTATGGAGAAACGACATTTAATGCGGCGGCAGGCTTTGCGGCAGAGGGCGAGACGCGCACGGTCACGCCTGGTGACACGCCCAGGGAGGGCGTGTCAGGGGGGCGTGACAGCGGTTTTGATCGTTTTCCTGTCCCTTCTGGCAGGAGTCCAGGGGATCGGGTGACACACCCTAGGTCACGCCCAGGGAGGGCATGACAGGGGGGCGTGTCAGGTCATTTTTGACAAATTTCCTGAAAACCTGCAAAAGGACAAGAAAATGTTAGTGGCAATAATATTTACATAAAAAGGATAAAAATAAACTAATAATAGACATGATTTGTACACTATAAAATAGAAAATACGATAATAGTTTAGGCTATAAAACGTATTATCGAATTCCCCCAAGCTTAAGCTTTGCTTGTCCCCAAGCAAAAATATAAAAACTAGATATTTATAAAAATGACTAATCAAAAAGTTCTAATTATGCCTACACAAGTACTATGCAAAATTCTTAGTAGGGAAAAGGTGAAATGTAAGTCTAAAACAATTATTTAGGTATGGTAAAACTTTTATAAACTTTACTCAATAAAAACAAATCATCCAAAATTTTAACGAGATTTTTTAAATAGACTTAAGCAAAACAACGAAAATGAAAAACACGCATTGAGTTGTTACTAGATCCAAGCAACGCATTATAATTATATCCATTTAATTAACAAAAATCTAGGTTTAAATACAAAACTAAAACTGATTTACTTTTTTTCTTTTCTTAGTTGTTAAATAAAAATAAAAAAACGTGAATCAAAAGGACTTAAATAGGACAAAAACGTTTGGTTTAGGAATATGATTAGGAGTGGAATTCAAAGATAAACGTGAAGGTTTTAAAATCACACTAAACCAAAGAAAAGAGTTTCAAAAAAAAAAACTTTCATAAAAATATATACACACATTTTTTTTCTTTTTCTTCTTTTTTTTCATTTTTTTTTCATTTTTTTTTCAAAACAAAGGTCATAAATATTTTTATTTTCCTTTTTGAATTGGCCAAACAAAAATAAACATCACTTTTGAACATACTTTTTTTTCGAAAACCTTTCTCCCACAAAAATCACAAAATACCCTATCAAAATCATCAAAATAATTTATGAAACTCAAAAAGGCTAGTGTGATTCGATAGGTTGGAAATTTTGGCTTTGGTGAAACTGAAATGAAGGGAGGAGCTATCAAATGAAATCAGAAAAGGCTCAAAAACGGCTAACTAGTGGTAAAAGTTTTTAGGTTGGCAGGAAAGCTCAAACGAAAACAAAAACGGCCTAAATCATTTTCACGCTTTTGAATTTATTTAAAACAAAGGTTTGAAAATTTTCAAAAAGCGAGTCCTAGATAATAAAAGAAGATTGATGAAATTAACTTGAAAATAGAAATAATAGGTGACTTGGATCGTTCACATCTACTACGTTATTCAAAAGTTGACTTTACAAAAATTATTCAAAAACGAAAAAGAAAATAGTAGATGATGAATTTTTGAGAAAGTAAAGGAAATAAAAAACAAAAAACCATAATAGAAATGCGAGTTTTAGTAAAATATTTCACCTTAACATGCTACCGTGAATTAGAAACACAGCATGGCCAACATTTTACTTGTGAAACATAATTAAAAAGAACGATTAGAAATATTATAATTAACTAAGTTGTTTATAGGAGATTTTGAGTAAAACAAAAACAAAAACTAGGAGTACTATTGAAATACCAAAATGTCTAAACCATTCAAAAACACATATATATATATTTTTAATTTTGAGAAATATTCTCCTTTTTTTTGGATTTTGGAAAAAAAAATTTTGTTTTTTTTAAGATATTCATTTTTTTTTTATTTTGGAAATATTTAAAATATATACAAAAAGAAAAATATTTACACTAAGCAAAAATGAAGGAGGAAGTCCTCCCCCAAGCTTAAAATAGACATTGCCCTCAATGGCTAAAGAAGGGGATTGGAGAAGGAGAGAAAAATAAAGTACAGAATTGAAATACGGGTACTTCCCCGGATTTATTTACTGCGAAAGCTGAGTGATGCCGCTCCTCCGAATGTCTTCTTTGGACTTCGTGATGGATTCAGCAATGTTGGAGCAGGCGATCGCAGAAGCTTCAGCTTGCCGGAGCCGTCCGAGGAAAAAATTGTAAAATAAAGAAAATAGAAAAAGATAACTTGGGTTGCCTCCCAAGAGCGCCCTTTGGTTAAAGCGTCGTTGAGCTCGACGTATCAAAAGAATAATATTGTCCGAAAATATTATTATCCAGAAATAAAATTGTTTTTAGCAAAAAATTAAAAGTTCAAGATTAAAGTTCGTGAAGCAGAAACTTAATAATGTTTGGACTGACATCATCATCATCAGAAAAGTAGAGTTTAAGACGCTGACCATTCACTTTGAAATTACCCTTATCAGGGTGAGAAATTAAAACAGTTTCATAAGGAAATACTTCTAAAACAGAAAACGAGCCAGACCAGCGAGATTTTAATTTGCCCGGAAATAAACGTAAACGAGAATTATATAAAAGGACTTGGTCGCCCGGCTTAAAGTTTTTAGGGTGCCTTAAGTGTTTATCGTGTAAACGCTTCGTCCGCTCTTTATAAAGTTTATTATTTTCATAAGCATAAGAGCGCCACTCATCGAGTTCATTTAGTTGAAATTTTCGAAGGTCACCGACTGAGTGGGGATCGAAGTTTAAAAATTTTAAGGCCCAAAAGGCGCGATGTTCTAACTCTACGGGCAGATGACACGATTTTCCATAGACCAGCCGATACGGCATACATCCGAGGGCGGTTTTGTACGCTGTACGGTAGGCCCATAAGGCATCGTCAAGTTTGGCTGACCAGTCTTTTCTAGAAGTTGAAACAGTCTTTTCTAAAATTCTTTTTATTTCTCTATTAACTACTTCGACTTGTCCGTTAGTTTGGGGGTGGTAGATAGTGGAAAGCTTATGCGTAACGTCGTATTTGGTAAGGATTTTTGAAAATTGCGCGTTACAGAAATGGGAACCCCTATCGCTAACGATTGCGCGAGGCGTACCGAATCTAGAAAATAATTTTTTTTAAAACGTGACTACAACTCGGGAGTCGTTCGTAGGAAGAGCTTGGGCCTCAGCCCATCGTGAAACATAATCAATAGCAACTAAAATATATTTGTTTCTGAAGCTAGAAGGAAGGGGGCCAACAAAATCAATTCCCCAGAGGTCGAAAATTTCGCACTCTAAGAAATAATTTTGCGGCATTTCATTTATATTAGAAATATTGCCCGACTGTTGGCAACTATCACACCTGCTCACAAAGGCTTGCACGTCTTTAAACAGGCTATGCCAGTAAAAACCCGCGCAAAGCACCTTGTGAGCGGTGCGAGCAGCTTGATAGTGCCCACCTGTCGGACCTTCATGCAAATGTTTTAGAATATCAATTCCTTCATCAAAAGAAACACATCTCCTTATCACTTGATCCGTACAAATTTTGAAAAGATGCGGGTCTTCCCAAAAGTAGTTCTTCAGCTCAGAAAAGAATTTCTTCTTTTGCTGAGAGGAGAACTCTTTTGGGAGCACCCGGGCCACTAGATAGTTGGCGATGTGCGCGAACCAAGGAGAAGTAGATGTATTAACTAAAAGCAACTTCTCATCAGGAAAATAGTCATTAAAAGATTTTTCATTTAATTTTTCTATAAAGGGGTTATCTAATCTGGATAGATGGTCGGCGGCCAAGTTCTCGGCTCCTCGCTTATCACGGATCTCTAAGTCAAACTCCTGGAGGAGTAAGACCCAGCGAATCAAGCGAGGCTTGGCATCCGTTTTGGCAAGAAGGTACTTGAGGGCCGAGTGGTCCGTAAAAACAATGATTTTTGAAAGTGTAATGTAAGGGCGGAATTTATCAAACGCAAATACTACGGCTAAGAGCTCCTTCTCGGTAGTGGTGTAATTTTCTTGTGTAGAAGTGAGGGTTTTACTAGCGTAATAGATGGGGTGGAAGTTCTTAGATATGCGTTGACCTAATACGGCTCCCACCGCAAAACTACTTGCATCGCACATAATCTCGAAAGGAAGGTCCCACACCGGAGCTATCATAATCGGCGCGTTAATTAACTTTTCTTTAATTGATTCAAAGGCAGAAATACAAGAGTCATCAAAAATGAATGGAGCGTCTTTTTCTAAGAGATGGGTGAGGGGCTTTGTGATCTTGGAGAAGTCCTTTATAAAACGACGATAAAAACCAGCGTGGCCTAGGAAACTTCTTATAGCTTTTATGTTTGTAGGCGGCGGCAACTTCTCAATAACTTCTATCTTGGCAACGTCTACCTCAATACCTTTAGCAGAAATTTTATGACCCAAAACTAACCCTTCCCTCACCATAAAATGGCATTTTTCCCAATTTAGGGCAAGGTTAGTTTCTTCGCATCGTTCTAAGACTTTTTCGAGATTTTCTAAACATCTATCGAAGGAATCGCCGAACACGGAGAAATCGTCCATGAATACCTCCATAATGCTTTCTACATACTTGTCAAATATTGCGAGCATACATCGCTGGAATGTAGCTGGCGCATTGCACAATCCAAACGACATTCTTCGGTAAGCGAAGGTGCCAAAGGGACAAGTAAACGTAGTTTTCCCTTGGTCCTCGGGAGAGATGGGTATTTGAAAGTACCCCGAGAGGCCATCGAGAAAACAATAAAAGCTATGGCCGGAGAGACGTTCTAAAATCTGGTCGATAAACGGCAAAGGAAAGTGGTCCTTGCGGGCGGCATCATTTAACTTACGGTAATCTATGCACATACGCCAACCTGTCACCATCCGTGTAGGGATTAATTCATTATTCTCATTACTAACTACGGTTATCCCTCCCTTCTTTGGAACTACCTGAACGGGGCTAACCCACTTACTGTCCGATATAGGGTAGATAATTCATGCGTCTAATAGTTTCATAACCTCGCCCTTAACTACTTCTTTCATGTTCGGGTTTATACGGCGCTGAGGTTGGATAGAGTTACACGAATTATCTTCCATTAAAATTTTATGGGTACAGAAAGATGGGCTTATGCCCTTGATATCAGAAATTTGCCAAGCAATAGCCCGGTGATGCTTACATAGAACTAGAAGAAGTTTATCGTTTTGCGTATCAGTGAGGTAGGCCGAAACGATAACTGGTAACTTGGAATATTTTTCTAAGAAAACATACTTAAGGTGTTCGGGAAGTTCTTTAAGTTCTAGGGTAGGGGGTTCTTCCTAAGAGGAATTTGAGATTCTTTCTTTTTCAAAAATAATATCTTCATAAACTTTTTTATAAGGAACGTAATAAGGGGTGGGGCTAGCAGCCAAGACGGCTTCTTGTAGCGATTCAGTGGGAAGAACAGAGGAAGAACAAAAGTCAGAAAATTCTTTTTCAAACTCAGAAAGACAATAAGAAGATTCATCACTTCCTTACAGTGATTCCGCCGTAAGAGAAGAGGAGCAAAAAGTAGAAAATTCTTTTTCAAAGTCGGAGAGGCAGAAGGAAGAATCATCACTCACGGCGTCTACGAAAAAGCATGAGTCATCGTTTGCTAAGGTGTTCTTCATCGAAGGGGTGATAGAAAATGTGACTTCGTCGTCGCCTACTCGAAGAAAGAGCTTACCATTGCTTACGTCAATGATGGCTCGGGAGGTGGCAAGGAAGGGTCGGCCAAGGATCAGGGGAACCTCGACGTCTTCTTCGATGTCCAAAATGACAAAGTCCACTGGGAAGATGAACTTGTCGACTTTCACTAGAACGTCCTCCACTATTCCTAACGGGTACTTGACGGATCTATCGGCTAGCTGGATACTCATACGCGTGGGGTTAAGGCTACCAATCCCTAACTTTTTAAACAACGAAAAGGGCATCAGGTTTATACTCGTGCCTAAGTCGGCTAACGCATGTTTAACAAAAAGATCACCGAAGACACATGGGATAGAGAAACTACCCGGGTCACTGATTTTCTTCGACAAACCGTTTGTTAAAATGGCGGAGCACTCGGCATTTAGCGTGACATGCGAAAGATTCTCTAACTTCTTCTTGTTTGTGAGGAGGTCTTTAAGATATTTGTCGTATTTCGGCATCTACGAAATAGCCTCGTGGAAGGGAAGATTAATGTGGATTTGTTTGAAGATTTCTAAGAAGCGGGAGTACTGATCATCTTGACGTTATCTATTAAGTTCAGAGGGGTATGGAGGAGTTGAATTATTTTTGAAGATGGGTGGTGGAGTGAGATTATTTTCTAAAATAGGGGTGATTACTTCTTCAGCAGAGGGTGGAAGCGGAGCGGAGCTTTGATTTTTAAAAATAGGAGCGGAGCTTGCCTCGGGCTCTTCACTTACCATACCGGAGACTTGCTTCCCACTCCGAAGAGTTATATCTTTCGCTTGCTCTCTCGGGTTGGGTTCGGTATTGGAAGGAAGAGACCCTGCGGGTCGCTCAGAAATTATTTTCGCGAGCTGTCCTACCTGATTTTCTAGACTTTTTACGCTTCCGGTTAAAGTTCTTATAGTGGCGTCATTTGTGGTGATATATTTAGAAAGTAATTCCTCCAAGCTTGGAGTTTTAGGGTAATTTTGAAGAGGTGGTGGTGGTGGTGGTGCAGAAAAATCATTTTGCGGGGGTGGGCGCATCGCATTCGATGGATTACTCCATGAAAAGTTTGGGTGATTTCTTAAAGCGGGGTTATAACTATTCGGAAAATTAAAACCAGGCGGATGAAAATTCCCAGCAAAAAAATTATTAAAAGCAGTTCTAGGCATATTATTAACATAATCTAAATGTTCTAGAGTAGGGGTTGCAGATTCCCATACCTGAGGGGCGGAGGCAGCAGTCATCTCCGTGATTTTTTTGCTTAGGATTTCTACTTGCAGAGCGAGCTGGGAGACGTTGTCCACTTCATAGATACCTGCAGGCTTGTTCGGGCGGGACCTAGGCACATTACACTGATAAGTGTTCATGGCCATGTCCTCGAAAAGATCAAGAGCTGCTTCCGGGGTCTTATGATTTAAAGTACCGCCAGAGGCTGCGTCTATCATTTGCTTTGTATTTTGATTTAGCCCGTTATAGAACGTTTGCACTTGTAACCATACAGGCAGCGCGTGATGTGGGCATCGTCTTAATAATTCTTTAAATCTCTCCCAGGTTTCAAATAGGGTTTCAGAGTCTATTTGTCCGAAGGCAGAGATGTCGTTCCTAAGTTTTGCAGTTTTAGCTGGCGAAAAATACTTCGCCAAAAATTTTTCAGTTAGTTCATTCCAAGTGGTTATGCTATTTTTCGGAAGTGTGTTCAGCCACTGCTTAGCTTTAGTTCTTAGAGAGAAGGGGAAGAGTCTTAGCCTGATTGCATCATTTGTGACACCATTTATCTTGAAGGTGTCACAAATTTCAAGAAAGCTAGCTATATGTGCGTTCGGATCTTCATCTTGAAGTCCGTCAAATTGCACATATTGCTGCACCATTTGAATTATGCTAGGCTTTAGTTCGAAGTTATTGTTTGCTATAGCAGGGCAGACTATACTTGAAACTGTTCCCTCGAGGTTTGGTCGTGCATAATAGGACATAGTCCTTTGCACGGCCTCATCTACTTTGGGTTCTTCCATTCTTAAAGTAGCAAATGACTCGGAGTCCTCAACCGGCACTTGGATAGTAGGAACTTGAAATTGTGATCTTCTCCGAAGAGTACGCTCAATTTCGTGGTCCAAGTCCAAAATGACCGACGGACTCCCGCGGGTCATGCACTAAAAGAACAGAAAAGAAGAAGAGGAAGAGAATTTTGATAAACTAGAAAAAAGGTTAAATTTTTTTTTTTCTTTTTGAAATAGATTTTTTTTATAGATTAACTCCCGAACTTCCCAAGGACTACCCCGTGAAGGGTTCGTAAGGTACTAGACAAGACAGTGGCGCTTAAAGCCCTTTTCCCTTTTCGAGAGAATTAGGTGGCGTAGAAAAATTGTAAGGTTGGTTACTATTAAGAGCGGTGATAAAATTTTTTTGATTTTTAAAATTTAAAGGAGGATGAGAAAGAGAAAAGATAAAATTAGTAGGTTCGTGTTTTCAAAATATCAACGGAAGTTGGTTCCCCGGCAACGGCGCCAAAAACTTGTTGCGCGCTAGGGTTCAAAGAAAATAAACGCAACCGAACTAGCAACCCGATGAGGCAAGTATAACTATCGAATTGTAGCAAGGGGACACAAGTGTCGTATTGAAATCCGGGAACTGTTGGCTATGCTTACTCACACGAACACTATTATCTTATCGACGGAAAAACTAGGGTTTAGAGAAAAACTAATTGCAAGGAAGGAAGTAAAGCTATACTAGAAAGAGAACTACCGCAATTAAGTAAAGCTATTAAGCAAAGAACTATGCTAAAAAGGAAACTACTGCAGTTAATTATAGAGCACAAGATAGGTGATTACTACGAAAGGTAGAAAATATGAAATGGAAATGCACTCGATCAAGATTCACCTCGGCTAAAGACGATTAAGAAAATGCGATAAAAATCTGAACTTAATAGGATAAAGGTCCTTGACCGTGGAGGTTCCTAAAGCTTGAACACGCTTCTCTCGAAGTCGTGCCCAAGTGAGTTTAGGAAGGTCCGACCGACTCTCGTCTAAATCGGAGGCCTAAAACTCGCTTTACGCGGTGAACCCCACTATTGGATTTTACTCCAATCCGGGAGATTTGGACGTCTGCCTCTTTCGAGGGGTGCGTACAACTCCCTTTACTCTTGAATTCTCACTTCATTCTTTCAGCCTCTCGGCTAGCCCAGAATGAAAGCAAAGGCGGAGAGTATATATCGATAATATACCTCCAATCCATGATTAATCAAGAGTAATTCAAGGCCCTAACCTAAAAAGAAAAGATTAATTAAAATATCATAACTTAATCGCTCTAACCTCGGATCATCAAGATCGAGTACAAAGAGGATTAGTTAATCATAATGGAGTGGAGGAGGGGGGATGAGTAGTAAAGCATAAATAAAACACAAGCTAAACAAAGAACAATTCTATTAATGAAAAGGGGTAATTTACACTAATTGAAATTAAAATTACAAGTGCATGAAATTGAAATCCTATTCTAGCCCTACAAGTAGCACTAAGCAAGAGCAAAATTACAATAAAAGCTAGAACAAACTAAGATTAAGCTAGGGTTAAAAAAGAATTATAAAGAGAGGGAGAGAGAGAGAGAAAAAAAAAGCATGAAAAAACTCAAGAGGGAGAGAGAGAGAGAAAAAAAAAGCATGCAAAAGGACAAGAAACTGTTAGTGGCAATAATATTTACATAAAATGGATAAAAATAAACTAATAATAGACATGATTTGTACACTATAAAATAGAAAATACGATAATAGTTTAGGCTACAAAACATATTATCAGTTAGCAATGAGCTTTTTATTAATGATACACCTCTTTACAAGTTTGCATAAAAAGGAATAAAGAAGTGAAGAGGTTCAGGAATAGAACCGTTTTAAGTCATCTCTACTCCATCTATGTGGCATATCTTCTCCTTCATATGTTTGCAGAGGATAAGCCCCCTTCTCGAGCACTTCCTTGATGATGAATGGTCCAGCCAAATTAGGGTTGAGCTTTCCGATTGAGCCGGCTCTTGCCGCAGCGTCTACCTTTTTAAGAACTAGGTCTCCCACTTGGAAGTGTTTGATCCTTACGTTCTTATCAAAATATCGAGCCATCCTTCTCTTGACTTCCTCTTGTCTGATTGTAACCTTATCTCTGATCTCGTCGATGTGTTCCAGGCTGGATCTTAATTCCTCATTATTTAGTTCCTGCCAATCTTCCATACCTTGCGTTCCAAGCAGAACTCTGGGTGAAGGGACTTCAAATTCAACGGGAATTAGTGCTTCCAATCCATGTGAAAGCTTGAATGGTGTTTCCCCTGTGTAAGATGAAGGCGTCATTTTCAGGGTCTAGAGAATTGAAGAAAGTTGATCAGCCCAACTGCCCTTGAGGTTCTGTACTTTCTTCTTAAGCAAGTTGATTGCTTATTGGCTGTCTCTACCTGACCATTGCTTCTGGGGTGATGGACTAATGCAAAACGTACCTCTGTTCTGATTTGCTTGCAGAAATCTATCATCTCCGCGTTGTTGAATTGTGGTCCATTATCAGTGATTATCGCCATCGGGATACCATGTCGACAGACAATCTCTCCCCTAACAAAATTCTTTACAATCTGTGTGGTTGTCTTTCCCAATGCTTTAGCCTTGATCCACTTACTGAAGTAGTCAATCATGACTATGACGAAACGCCACTGTCCACTTGCCATGGGAATGAGATCCATTCCCCAAACAGCAAAGGGCCAAGGGGTTGTGATCGATCTAAGGGATTGGGCAGCCTGATGCTGGAGTGGTGCAAACTTCTGGCAATGAACACAATTTTTCGCATAAGCTTCAAAATCTTTTTTCATCGTGGGCCAGAAATAACCCTGTCGCAGGATCCTTCGTTCCAAAGTTCTTGCCCCTGAGTGGCTTCCGCACTCACCAGAATGGACCTCCTGAAGGATGGTAGGAACTTTACTTTCTGATACACACCTTGCCATGATAGCTAAGAAGGTTTTTCTGTAGAGAACTCTAGCTGCTAAGTAATAGTGCACTGCCTTCAATCTGAATCTCTTCTTATCTCTGACCGACATATACAAGTTCCCAGTCGAAAGAAAGAGGATAAACGGGTCCATCCAAGAGGGGCATTGATCTATCTGCATCAATTCTTCCTCCTTTACTGCCGGGCGGAAGAGTTCAGAAGTTGTCCCTCCTAATGAAAGTCTGTATTTGGCGAGAACATCTGCCTCCTCATTCTCTGTCCTCGGAATGTACTCAATGGTGAAACTTTTGAATTTTTCGACCTCAACTTTCACAAGCGCGAGATACTTCTTCAGCACCGGCTCCCTGGTCTCAAAGTTACCCAAAACTTTTTACGCCATTATTATGGAGTCAGTCTTTATGTGGACATGGTTCATCCCGAACTTTCTTGCGAGCCTTAAGCTGGCCAACAGAGCCTCATATTCTGCCTAGTTGTTGGTAACTGGAAAGTAAACCTTGATTTCCTACTCGAGTTTGATGCCATTTTGATTTATCAAAACCACTCTTTCACCGGAAGAATTTCTGCCTGAAGCCCCATGTACATAGATGGTCCAAGCTAAAGGAGACCACTCTGCCTGATCAGAACTAGATTATGCCATATCAATCATAAAATCTGCCAGTGTCTGCGCCTTGATGGCCGTCCTGGGCATATAGGGGATCTCAAACTCACTTAGCTCGATTGTCCATTTGGCTAACCTGCCCGAATTTTCTGGTTTCTCCAACACATTCTTCAAAGGTTGATCAGTGACTACTTGTATTGAGTGTGCCTCGAAGTAGGGACGGAGTCTGCGAGCAGACATAACCAGTGATAGAGCTAGCTTCTCTAGGATTAGGCACCTGGTTTCTGCATCTTTCAGGATATGGCTGACATAATAAACTGGAAATTGTCTCCGGTTTTCCTCTCAGACAAGAACGGAGCTAACTGCCTCAGGGCCAACTCCTAGGTATAGGAACAGCATCTCCCCTGCTCGGGGCTTTGTAATAAGGGCGTAGAGGTTAGTTGTTTCTTCAAGTGTTCAAAAGCTTGAGTACACTCTTCCGTCCACCAAAACTTGTAGACTCCCCAAAGAGTTTTGAAAAATGGGGCACTCTTATCCCCAACCCGAGTAATAAATCTCCCCAGTCTTGCCAACCTCCCCCCTAATTGCTGAACTTCTCTTGGAGAACGGGGGGGGAGCCATATCAAGAATGGCTTTAACCTTATCTGGATTGGGGGCAAGGCCCTCTAGAGTAAGGAGATGACGGAGGAATTTCCCCTTACTAGCTCCAAAAATGCATTTTAGCGGGTTAAGTGTTATCTTGTACTTTCGCAAAGTGGAAAAAGTTTCTACCAAATCGTGCAGATATTGCGGGAGAGACATGCTTTTAACCAAGAGATCATCCACATATACTTCAAGGTTTTTACCCTTTTGTCCTCTAAACACATGATCCATCCTGCGTTTATACGTCGCGCCAGCGTTTTTAAGCCCAAAGGGCATCACAAGATAGCAGTAGAAACCATCGTTGGTAATAAATAATGTGTGATGGATATCAGGTTTATGCATTCTTATTTGGTGGTAACCAGAGAACGCATCTAAAAAGCTCATAAATGGATACCCTACCGTAGAATCAACTAAAGAATCTATCCGAGGTAAGGGGAAGCAATCTTTTGGGCACATTTTATTCAATCGGGTGAAGTCTACACACATCCTCCACTTCCCCCTGGCTTTTTAACCATTAAAACGTTTGAAACTCACTCAGGATATTGAATTTCTTGAATAAAGCGCGCCTTGAGAAGTTTGGCAACCTCCTCTCTGATTGGCTTCGCCAGCTTGATCGTCGTATCTCTCTTCTTTTGTTGCACCGGTCTGGCAGTTGGATCAATGTTGAGATGGTGGAAAGCCACGTCGGGATCGACTCCCGGCATGTCTTCCGCCGACCAGGCGAAGACATCCAAGTTCTTCAGCAAACAGGATATCAACTCTGCCTTTTGGTCTTCTGGCAATTCTGAGTTGATGGAGAGCCTTCTCTCTTCCCCCTCAGTAATAGGGACTTCTTGCGTCACCTGGGCAGGTTCCAGGTGAGCGCCTTCGCTATCCATAGCAGCTTCTGACTGAGTAGATACTTCTGCTACCACCGAGAAGATTGGAGGGGCAACTTCGGTCATATTAATCGTTCGTAGATAACACTCCCTGGAATGTCTTGGATTGCTCCTGACTCTGCACATCCTGCCATTAGCGAAGAACTTGATTGCGAGCTAGTAAGTTGACACCACCGCCTGGTACTTGTTCAGCAAAGGTCTTCCAAAGATGGCGTGGTAACAACTAGAAGCGTCGACCACTATAAACTGAATTGGTCGGGTTACTCCCCCAAGCTTCACTGAGAGGGTGACACTCCCCTCCACCTCTTTCCTTTCTCTCGAGAAACCATAGAGCAGCCCTTCGGTGGAAAGGAAAGGCTTCCCAGTTCTCAGGGCCTCAAAAGTTGTCTTGAAAAGAAGATTAACTGAGCTGCCTGTGTCGATAAGGATCTGATCCACAGTATAATCTTCAATGGCCGCTTTGACCACAACAGCATCATCGAAGGGGTTGGCCGTCTGAGGAAGATCTTCTTGTCCAAAAACGATATCAACCCCTTAAGGGCGGAGGAAGAAGAGGAGGCAACCTTTGCCCGGGAAACCCTCACAATAGAAGATTTACGAGTGGCTTCGGCTCCTGCTCCTCCATGGATGAAAAAGAGTTGCCCAAGTGAACCCTCATCATTCGCATCATAGCACTCGGGTCGAACATTGATGGGCCCCAGCCGTCCCACGTCCTCCATCTCTACGTATTCTAGTTGAACCGCCGCCACTTCCTTGCCCTTAGAAGTAGAGGGCTTTGAGGGATCTTTCCTCCTGCTCAGATCTTTGATCTTGCCCACGACGAACAACCTCTCGACAAGTTGTCGAAGGGACTTGCAATCTTCAATCAGGTGACCCTTCTCCTTGTGAAATTCGCAGAATTGAGAGTTATTTCTGGGCTTCCAATCCCTCTGAGGCCCTTGCCTTTTTTCCTCCGCCTTATTCTGGATGATCTGGACGACTTCTTCAAAATCGAGTCCCAGATCCGAAAACTCCTCCACGGAGCTGTTCTCATGCGGCCTTGAAGCAGGCAAGACGTTCTGGTAGATGGGAAGAGCTTGAAGGGGTACAGCGGGAGTGGTGGCCAACGGCAGTCTCTGATCACGAAACTGTTGATGGCCGAGAAAAGGTTTCTTGTGACGGAGGTTTCGCCCCCTCTGAGAAGGAGGCTGGAAATCAGGCCGAGGAGGCTTGCTGTGATGGTGGTTGCTGGAGGAGGCATTGGAAGTGTCCCTTCCTCCAACCTTAGCTATCAGGGATGAAATGTATGTGGGATTGGCATTCTCACCTTCAATAAAGAGATTGGCCATCGCTATCAATTCTTGGTAGGTCGATGGTGCCTTGGTTGTTACTTTAAACTTCAGCGGGCCTTCCCGGAGGCTGTGAATCAAGGCAACCTTGTAGTTGTCAGGGTTAACATTCCTCACCCCTGGATCTCCTTCTGGAACCGGTCAACGAACTGTGCTACCGATTCGTTGTCTCTTTGTTTGATATCAAAGAGGGCCTCCGACCCATCTTTTCTCTTCTTTTAGGTAGCAAACCTCAGAAGGAGTTCGCTGCAGAACTCTGCGAAGGAAAAAATCGTGCCCGAGGGCAATTCATAAAACCATTCTCTCGCCTGCCCATTGAGAGTGGTAACTAGAAGCTTGCATTTCAAGGCATCGGAAAGGCATCTCAAAGCGACTGCCCACTCGAATGCCTTCAAATGGGAAACTGGATCGGTCTCCCCTGAGTAAAAAGGGAGACGGGGTTCTCTAAAATTGTTGGGTGCGGACTCCCACCAGATTCTGTCAATGAAGGGAGAAGGAGTCTCAAGCTCGGCAGATGAGCGGACTGGCGCAAGGGGGTCCGCGGGCTCAGCGGATTGCCTATCAACAAAATCAAGCCGGCGGGCTGGAGTCCCCCTGGCTGCCTTCCTGAAGAAATCCATCAGGGGGGCGAACTGGTCAGCCTGAGGTCGTGGGGGAGCTGCGGGCTGAGCTTGGCGGCAAGACTGAGGAGTGACGACAGGTGACTGTTGGAGAGAGGTCTGGCGAGCTGGAGTCCGGTGGACTGGAGTCTGGCGGACTAGGGTTTCAACAATATCCCTTGCAGCCTGGGGAGCAAGCCGCTGAGTTAGCGCAAGTAGAGCTTGGCTAATAGTATCAAGCCGCTGGTCGGTCTCTCTGCGAGTTAACTCGGCTTCCCAGCAAGACTGTTCCAAAGCCTCCCACAACGAATCATCTGGCGAGCTTGAGCGGTCTGATCGGCGAGCTCGGCTGTCTGACATCTCTATTTGCGGATTTCGAAGAGTGCTTGGATCTAAATGTCGCGTGTTAACAATTGATGCACGAAATGCGACAAGGACTTGGGCACCACCAGCTAACTGTTCGAGCACTGGGAAAAGAAGAAGAAACAAACTGCAAGCAGTAGTCTACTTAGTAGATGAGAGAAAAGAACAAAGGACCTGTGAACAACGGCAACACCGAACTTTGCCCATCTCGGCCTGAATACCACTCTTGCAATGGGCTTGATTTTGATTGCAAAATGATGGGTTACAGAAGGCAGAAAGAAAGCAGTGCAGTAAGCAAGCTGGAGTCCGCAAAGCCCGAGATTCGAGTCCGCATCTTTTAACAAGTAGGCTCTTGGGCTCGAGTCTGCGTGCTTTGGGTGCACCACCTCCCCCTATTGATAGGCTTGGGGGCCTGCCCAAACGGGCAGGGCTAAAATAACCGGCTGCCTGGGGTACAGGAGAACCGGGTAGTGGTGACGGGAATCAAAAAGAGGAGGACAAGCAGTCTACATGCGAAAGGCGGACTGGGCTTGCGAGCTGAGGTAGCGCCTTGTCCATGCAGAGCGCCATCCCGGCTGGAGGGACGCGACCTTGGTAGGCTGGCAATTCGGTCTGCCTAGGGAATGGCAAGATTTAGAAACCGACCAAGTCAGTGCGACCTGAGCGAACTGGAAACAGGAGTCCGCCTCTGGCGTGCCTTGACGACCTGAGCGGACTGAGGGTCTGGATTCCGCCGAAAGAGGGTCTTGGTCAGGCATGTTGCGGATTCTGGGGTTAATACATCTCTTTCCGACTGAGGAACAAAATGCTCCAACAGGGCGGACCTGACCCCTCCCAAGCAATCTCTGCAATGTGCCTATCTGCAAATGTCGTGTCCAGTAGTGTCTTCCACCATCTCTTGGCTTGGGACTTCAAGCAAGAGACCACCAAAGGAACCCTCTCCTCCCATGGTCACCATATCCCGGTCAGTATATCGTACATGATGTCAAGTCACTCCTCTGTCTGTACATCCGACTCTGTCCCCAGGTAAGATGGAGGTGAAAGTCCTCTTAAGATGCTCAACCAATTGGCCCTCGAGTTTGGCTGCGGAGCCGGAACCTGCTGGGCCCTAAAAGCCTCTAGAATAGCTGTCAAGGTCTGCCCCATCTCCGATTATAGAAATGGAGTGGGAGATGGGGGAGGTGGTGCAACATTCAGAGCTTGCTGGACTCCGCCCTGTGGTGTGGGATGTGTTGGAGGCTGCACAATAAAGACCATTGTAAGTAATTGACCCAAACCTAATTAAAAGTGGACAATTTACATGTGATCCCCCATATGGGCACACCACTGCTTCCGCTGCTTTGTTTGTCCCCAAACTAAACTCGTGCGAGGGTGACCTAGGGTTTGTGGACTGCTAATTTTTCGATCGAGGATTCCCTCTGATACAACTTGAAAGACCCGCCTTTTTTTTCTTTACAAAATCCAGGGGTCTTAGGCCCAGAACTGCCGCTTTGTGGTAACACCTTTATGCCAGGGAAGGTCGTCACTAAAAAATGTCGATCCTGCTGGCCAAATCGATCACAGAATAGTAGAAGAATATGAGAGTACATAAAAAGTAGAACTCTACACACGTCCACAACAATCACATATAAATAATAAATCTTCACGAATTGAGAGTTCACAACAATAATAATAGAAGTACTGAAAATAGGGCTCATGCACGATACATCAGAGTCCTCACTACATGTCACTCATCGTGGAAGCAAAACTAAAACAACTACTAACGATCGAGACTCACTGTCCCAGCTGTCTGAACTCCAGTACTAGACTGTCCCGTCTCCAAGCGTGCCATCCTCCGGGGCTGCACCTCCGTGCTGGGTTCTACGATCCAGTAAAATAATGTGGTCCAAAAATCGTTAGTCTAAATGACAAAGTCTTTTCATCCACTACCCCTGCCCCCATGGCTCCTAGGCACCGAACGGGGAGAAGGAAAGGAGAGGCAATGAGGGTGGAGAATAAACAAGGTAGCAGGTGGCGGCGAAACTAATCTAGCAGTTCTATGAGAATAAGTAGCAGTAATAAAGGCATATAAGACAGCATATTAAATAAGTAACCTTAACTTATATGAAAACACATAAGCTAAGGGATCTTCTGCAAGGCTCCTATCATATAATAATAACCTTAACTTATATAAATCCATAGAATAATAACCTTAACTTATAAATGCGCTCATGCGAGCTTATAAACCATTGGGTTGTTTTGTAGGGCCTATTGTATAAAGAGTCCCGTACAAATTTATACAATAGGTGTCAAGGTTATATGCAATGGTTATGCTATGAGATTCAAGTATGCTATGATGTTAGTCACGCAAATACAACACACCCACCCGACTCTGTGCACACAGACCTTTAGTTCCCCCTTTCTGGAGCCTAACCTCCCAGGATACCTCTATAGTGCAAAATGGAAGTTGTGGGTTGGGCCTTGACCACCTCTAAACCGGTAATTGCACTACCAGTCAGACCTCTCGTACGGCTCGACGCTGGTGCACTAAGCGGAGCTCCTGCGAACTCTTTGCTAGCTGGTCCATCGGACTTAATTTGGCGAAGTGCAAAACCACACTTGCCGAGTCAACGTATTGGCGTCGGTGCATCGACTCTCCAACACCGAATACCCACCACCTTATATTCTATGCACATGCAAACTTGATGTATCAACAACCGAGCCAAAACTCCCAAGACTAACCCATCCGTCACAATTATCTACAGAGCCTTTGGCTCGCCGGGCCATCCTGCCTATTTCCACAACAACCGAGCTTACCGCCCAAACATCCTAGTCAACCTAACTTCCCGAGACACCGGGGTGTGTGAAAGTGAACTCTAGTTATACTAGTTGCTCTTGAAGTTTATTATTCTTATGGTTTAGATTAGCCCAGGACTGCACCCGGCATTCCCCGTGAAGGGCTCCCAAAGGGCACTAGGAATTATGTTGGTAGCTGAAGCCCACCGTTCCCTTTCGTAAGGCAATTATTGTTATTAGTTAATACTCGAATCCCGATCCCTTTTAATATTACTCTGGATCTAACCCTAGTGTGTTTTGACCCTCTCTCTCCCTCCATTGGAAAGACGATCTTTCGTCAATCCCGCTCACCATCAATTCCTATTCAACCCAACATCCTGCTCATCTCAACTTCCATTGACATTCTCAAAGTCACTTTACCCAGACTAGCAACCCTCTAACCTTAGATCATATGCCCTAATCAATTATTTTCAGATCTTCTGCAGATTTTCTACATGCAGACCACCCTATGCTATATGGTGTACATGATAGGACGTACTCTAAATCTTAATCCACACACTCTAAGATAATTAATGAAGGTCTATCATGACATTTCTAGCCTAAATCCATAGACTTGGAATTTTCCTAATTAAACTGATATTTTTATTTATTTTCCCAAAAAATCCAAATGCCCTAGTTTGAATATGAAGTGGTATTTATAGTCATGCACAATGCTCCACAAAATTTTGATAAATACTAGGCAGCTAATTGACAGTAAATTCAAGTGTCCCAATTTTTTTATAAGGTTTAGGCCTCTGATCAAAAATTTCAAATATAAATACATAGTTAACATTTAAAGAAATAAGTGCTACAAATAGTCTTTCAAAAATTAAAAGAAAATTCAAGCATAACTAATATGCCCTAAAAACTCTCCTGACCAAGTTTCCAAACTTTCCAGTGAATAATAAACTCTAATTTTAATTTAGAACAATAATCCTCTTTCATAAATTAATTAAACAACTACTGAAAATATTAATCTAAAAATTATGATAAACTTTTCTTAGGTGTATAGTGACCTAAGTACACTTTTGCATAAGTTTCACAATTTTCAAATAATCTTTCAGCTCTGAATCTATTTTTAAACATAATTGCTTTTTTATATGATTGTGAAGTAAGTACTGAAAGTATACATAAAAAAATTATAATAAAATTTAGGTATGAGTATAATGACCTAAAATAACCTATGCCAAATTTTCATAACTTTCTAATAAACAGAGAGATCATAATAAACCAATGACTATCAAGGGAAAATCCATTTATTATAAAGGAGGTACTAAAATTATTATTCCAAAATTTCCAAACAAATTACAAGAGGCTCATATTAACCCTATGACTACACTACCCAAGTTTCAAAACTTTGCATAAAGTTTTGATTGCCTTTCTTACATGTGCAATGTTTGTGCACTAAACTAGGGTTAGGGTTTTGGGGAGTTTAACAGCCTCTAAACCTCATGATATTTTTACCAGAGGACCTTGACAACCCTAAAGTCTTCTCTACCAAGTTTCAAGTCATTTCAAGGTCACTTGACTTCTTGACCTTCAAACTCTAGGTTTGCACACATAGGACTTACCCTAGTGTCCTAGGGCTCCACCCTTCAACTTCCACCCAATATCAATTGAGGGGGTATTTTATGTGCTAAAATAGTTGAGTGCCAAGATCCATCACCTTTGGGTGAGGTTGGCCAACTCAAGTGCACTTAGGGCACTTAGCCCTAATTTGACCTAAAAGGGGCCAACCCTTGGCTACAAAATTACCCTATTAAACCAAACCCAAAAGAGATGAAATTATTACCAGAGCCTAATAATACTCCCCAAGATCTACCTCCAAAATTTCAGGGGATTTTGAGGTGTTTAGGACACCTAATTAAATTATACATGATTTATTTAATTTTTCCAAAACCTATAGGAAGAGTATCCCCAAAAATTCTCATTTTTGGACAGGACATAGGCATAGGTTAGGGTGACTCTTTGTCCAAATTTCAGGTCATTTGGACAAGTGATAATGTGGGCACACTCATTTTAGTCTCTGTCTAACCCTAGGTATATTCCCCACCATAATGAGTCCCCTGGTCAAACCAGACTTCCAAATTGGTTAAAACTAATTTTAAATAAAATTATACCTCTAGGGATACAACTTTGATATTTACCATTTTATCACTAGAGGTCTCTTGGTATTTTTAATAAATAAAAACATTAAATACATATCCTGTGGCAAAAATGAAATGATTTGAATATTTATCCTATGGTTTTAATATATATCAGCACGAATCTTGGCGCATGATGGATGACATCTGGTCATCGTCTCCATCACGCCAATTACCAGGATTTCATTTTCCTGGGACATCTTCAAGCCGCTGCTGCCAGCCACCCAGCCACCTCCCTAGCCAGCCACCGCCACAACCACCTCCATCGAGGTGGTGGCTATCACCAGGCGGCAGCACAGCCGCCAGAGGGGCAGATTCCGACGATCCCAACAGGATGATTTTCACGAAAAAACCATGGAGAAATTCCACCCGATCAGGCTCAATTGAGACTGATTCTTATTCCTATTGATCCCTACGATCTACCCACAAAGAGAGGAGATGGGGAGGACCTTATTGGAGGCTTGAAGTCGCGTTGATCGCCGGGTTGTCATGGTGGTGGTGCCGCCGATCGGGTTTCTACAACTGTATAGTGAAATGCCTCGTCTCCTTCAGATGAAGTGTGTAAACGACTCCCCTGAGTCTAGTGAAGCTTTTAAGACCACTAGATGAGGAAGAGGAAGGGTGTGGGCTAAATGGTCATTTATGGCAATTAAAGTCCATTCTCAGCCATGATGGTGGGGGGTGAATCTGGCTTGGGGTGGCTGGAAAATGGGTGGAAACTTCTCCTCTTCACTAGAGAAGTTGAATCCATCCATTAAAGGTGGCCCTTGCCCTCCCTAAGCCATGAATGGCTTCTTCCTTCCTCTATCTCTCTCCTCCATTAAGGTTGAGATGGAGCTCTCTCTCTCTCTCTTAGTCACCAAGGATGACTTGGTCATCCCTTTAGGATATTTGCAGCCCACTAAATCATATCATCCATAATTAAGAGGTGGTTAGCCCAAATGAAATGGGCTTCAGTTTGGGTTAGCCCATTTGGGCTAAGTTGACCTAAACTAGACTAGGGTTGACCTTGGTAAATTTGACCTTTTGGGTTGACCCCAATGGGTCCTTGGTGACCCATTAGCCTCCCCTAAGGTCTAGGTAGGGCTGGGTAGGGTTGACTTGGCACTTTGGGGGTCACTTGACCCTTAGGAAGTGTACTTTGACTAGATTAGGACTAGAGTTGATTTTGGTCAACATGACCATTTAAATTGATCCCAAGGGGTCCTTGGTGACCCTTGGCTTCCCTTAAGGTCTAGGAAGGGTTAAATTTGCACAATGAAGGTAACTTGCCCCTTAGTAAGGGCACTTTGACCACATTAGGGCAAGGGTTGACTTGGGTCAACTCAGGCTCTAGGGTTGACCCCAATGGATCTTTGGTGACCCATTGAACCCACTTTAGGTCTAGGAAGACCTTAGTAGGGTTGGTTGGGCTCATTAGGGTACATTGCCCTTATTTAGGGAACCTTGCCCAATTTAGGACTAGGATGATCCTATGTCAACTTGGCCACCCAGAGTTGACTCCAATGGACCCTTAGGGCTTAATGGACCTTCCCATGGGTTGGTGAGGTTGTGGTGAGGTCTTGGAGTCATGGTGAATCCCCTTGATCATCCCAACCTAGTATTTATAAATCTACTATTTACAGACCACAGTGACCCCACCTAAATTCCTAGGTCCACTTGGACTTCTTGGGCTTCCTAGGGTTTTATCTTGACTTAATCATGACAAAACCATTCCTAGGGGTCTAGTTGTCAGAGGGATGTTACACAAGGTGTCAAAACAACCCTACCCAAGTATTCCTAGATCTTAAAAGAGGCTAATGGGTCACTAAGGACCCATTGGGGTCAACCAAAAAGGTCAAATTGACAAAAGTCAACTAAACCATAAAATAGGTCAAACTAGCCTAAATGACCTAACAAAGCTAAAGCCACTTGGGCTAAGCCCAATATGAGTGGCCCATTAACTTTAGGAGGCTGATATTTACATGGAATGCCATCTAAATTCTAGAAATGGTGACTAGGAGAGAGAAAGTCAAGTTGCACTTTAATGGAGGAGAGAGTAAGAAGAAAGAGAGAGAGAGGATTAATGGAGGAAGACAATGGGTCACTCCTTTCATCTCCCCTAAGCAGCCTTTGGGATTCCCTGATGCTTTGGATTCAGCTCCCCATCAACTCCAGCCCATAGACATTTAGAGGGGAGCCCAACCACCATTGCCGACCACCCCTTTACCTCCCCTCTAATTAAAAAAATATAAATCTTCCTATACAACCCCCCAATTCCCACATTTGGCCAACCCATCACCTTCATAATGTTCATGACAGTCGAATTGGTATATTGGATCAATGGTTTAGGTGGAGGATCGAGGAATCGGGCAAGCTCACCTAAGAAGCGAAAATCCACGGCCAACCCCCGGCATCGCCGTCGTCGAACCCGAAATAAGGTCTGCTTCTCCTCCTCTCCCCTTATGCTAGTATCTAGATCAAATTAGGCTGAGAAATCGGGATCAAACGAGCCGATCAAAGTTAGAAAAAATGGAGTTTTTCTAGTTTTTCATGGCGGCGGGTTAGCCAAAAACCACCACCTTCGGCGGCAAAACCACCGCCGGGCGATAGCCATCACCTCGGCGGAGGTGGTGGCGGCGGTGTCAGACTAGGGAAGTGTGCTGGTGGCCGACAATTGGCTTGGGAAAAAGCTACAGGTTTATGGCATTTTTACGGGTTGTTGATCAGGTTTGAAGAAGATGAACAGTATCTATAATTTATTATTATATTTATATATATAATATAGTGATTTGTTATCCTTTTAACATACACACTTTTTTGCTATTAAATGAGGCCCTTAGAGGACGTTTTAGGAAAAGTTCTGAGTCACAAAAGTTGTAGAAATTTGAGTCTACTTGGATTTAAAATTCGTTTCAACCCATTTGGGTCAGTGGTCTGGTCACAACACTAAAATTGAATGTAGCCTATACATAGGCATAATCGGACAAAAATTTATGTGCCCCCACCAATCCAGCCATCCAAATGAATTGAGATTTGTACTGGGGCTCACTCTTACCTATACATCTATAGTTTTTGTAAATATTTCATAATCCATGTATGGGTTAATTATAGGGTCTAATGACCTCATAATTCCCCAAAATTTTGGTGGATGATTCATAGGGTCATTATATGACCCTTGTAAAAATCTCAGTGCAATTTGGGTTGATTTGATTTTATATTTGTGTGACCAAAGTTTGGTGTCATAAGGGAAAATTGGGTCAAAAGTGCACTAGGTGGAATGAGTGACCATTCCTCATCCAAATATGGTGAAACTTTTGCCACAGACTTGTAGTCACATATAACCCCCTCACAAGTGGTTTTGGGTGGTTTGGGGTTGATATGCCCACAAACCCTAGTACAAGACCTAGGTTACCCTTTGAGTATTGAGAAGGACGTGGGGTCAAATTTCCTTGGAATAACTTGAATATTGGTAGACTACTTCATAGGATGGTAATAAGCCCTAGATAATTTTACTGGAATTTTTAGGAACATTAATGAAACTTAATTTCATTAAGTTTATAGGGCACTTAATTTCAAAATGAAATTTCATGTTTATATAATCTTGGATATTAATGAAACTTTGGGAGTGAGCTTATATTGATGTTATAGTTCTCTGATAATTTTTTATGAATTTTGGATTGATATATTTGGTACTTTATTCACAACCTCAATGTTTGCCATAATTGTAAGAATATTAATTATGGATTGTTACTCACTGGAAACCTATGAAAATTGGTAAGAGGACATCTTAGGGCATTATAATGTTCTGTGAATTTTTATTGAATTATTGGAAAAAATTTCATTTAGAATGATTCACAAAGTTCCATATGTTGAATATATTTAAGTAATTTATTTATGTGACTAAATTGGGAAGTTATTTTTTGTTTATCAGAAGTCTTTTTTGGTCAACTTAAACCTCTGTTAATTTTATCATGATTTTTGGATGATTAAATTTATTACTTCCTTCTTTACTCTAACATTATGGTAAATGGTTCAATATTTTATCTGGTGGTCAAAACCTTTTTGGAAAATTATGAATTCTAACATTTATAGTTATTTTGTTGTTATACACTTATCACAATTTTTGTTAAGACCATATCATGTCAGAAAATTGTACTTGGTGTTCAAAAGCACAGTTGGCCTGGTTTTGCAGAAAATTAAATAAATGCCAAATAAGTTAGCAAAAATATTATCTTTTGGCTTTAATCTTAAGATATCCTGATTGACCCCCAGTAATAATATTAGGTCATTTGGATGAATAATTGGAGGGGTCACCATTCATGCACACCATATAGCTCATTAGGTCTACACATAATAAAAATGTAAAGTTAAGGAATCATGTGAACCTCGGTAAAGGATTAAGGGGTAGGTTGTATACCCTGCCTAGTTGATAATGAATGGGGTCACCAATGGAATTCAAGCTGTGAGAGTCAGGTTGACTTGGGGAAAAGGTTGTGCTCGGGATCGACGATTGATCGTCTTTCCCAAGTGAAAGAGGTCAAAATACACTAGGGTTAGATTTAGTATAACATTAAATGAGATTTGCTATGGGTAGATACCAACAATAATAAGTATCTTGCGAAAGGGAGCTTTGGGATTCAGCCCATCGTAGTTCCTAGTTCCCTCAAGAGCCCTTCACAGAGAATTCCCTGGGCAGTTCAAGGTTAACTTTAAACTGTAACACGAAAATGAGTACAATAGTAATTAGCAATATATTAGGACTTCACTTTCACTCACCCCGGTGACTTGGGATGATTCGAGCGGTAGGCTCGGTGGTTGTGGAAATGAGCAAGTAAGCCCATTGAGCCGAAGGCTTAGAAGGTTGTTGTGATTGACAGGTTAGTCCGGAGAGCTGATGGCTCAGAAATTCAGGGTTGCTTGTGCATAAAAGGTGGTGGGTCTTCGGTATTAGATGGTCGATCGCACCGACATCAATACATTGACTCGACAATTGTGGTTCTCACTTAGCCAATGAAAAGACTGGCGGTTGGTCAACATAGTACGTGGTGACTCTAGTGTGTCCTTCATAGGCATATGTAAGGGCTACGCCTGGTAGTGCTGTTACATGCCTAGGAGTGGGGTGGCCCGACCCACTGTCTCCGTTGACCCCTATGGAGCCTCCTGGGAGAGAAGCTAGCTTCCAAAATGGGGCTACTAAAGGTCTGTGCACATAGATTTGTATGTGTGTGTTGCACTTGCATGAATCAAGACATAACATATCACTACATACATACCTTCATATAACCAGACACTACATCGTATAAACTAGTATGTGATAGTTTATATGATGGGAGACTTTCAAAAGACCCCTTAACTTATAAATTTGTATAGGCCTTCATATAATTTAAGGTTACTTAATCCATAGTTCACTTTACATGTTCTTACTACTCTACTTTACTTGTTTACATTACTGCTTTCTTGCTATAGTTCTTTTGTACATACACCTGCTAGGGTAGTTCTCACGTGCTTATTCCACTCTACTTTATTGTCCTCTGCTTTCATTCTCCCCGTACGGTGCCTAAGAGTTGCGGGGGTCAGGCGAGGACGATAATGGCTTAGTCATTTAACTAAAGGTTGGTGGACCACATCATTTTAGGGGAACGAGCAGCAAGAGCATTAGCACCGTCAGAACAAGGAGGTAGGACATGAGGAGTAGTTGCTGCGCACTAACGCTATTACACTGCGACAGGTCGAGGATGGATTTTCGTTTGCTTCGGCTTAGATGTGAGTTTTGAATGAGAGATCATTGTATTAGAAATGTACCGGGCTTAAGCCCATTTTTTATTCTCTTTCATACTTTGTATTCATTGTGGACTATTTCTCTTTTATATATATTTATAGTGAGCTGTGATCTATAGACTTGATTATAATTGTCATAGTTGATATTTCTACTTCTTTGGTGATCACTAATGCCGGCAGGATCGACATTTTGTAGTGACGACCACCCCGAGTGTTGGTGTCACCGCAAAACAATGATTCTGGGCGTAAGACCCGGCAGCATAGCAAATAAAAGGGGTCTTACGAATTGGTATCTGAGCAGACCACAATCATAAAGAAAGTTGTGGTGTACCCATGTGTAAAGATCACAATATATATTCCTTAAATCAATGAGTTAGGCCAAGCCAACTAAGAAACTCGACTTACCAAGATGATTCTTAGTGTATCCTGGTCAAAAGTGACCTTTGGTATAAATTCGGTGAAGGTACGAGGATACCCGAAATGATTAGAGGAAGAGTCTAACACGAGAGAAGCTACTTATGGCTTAAACTCTGATGTCCCTACTTTACTTATCAAGTGGTACTATCGCTTGCTACCCAAACTGATAACACATTTGGGATTGGGTCACATGTTGACCCTGATAAGGTTGTCATTAATGTTATCCCGAAGAGTCTAAAGGTAAGGAGTATATCAATAAGTTTCAGGATGGAATCCCATGTCTAAGTTTGTATGCCCTAAGGACTATGTGCACTCCTAGGACAAATATAACATAGTGATATCGAAGATACTTAGCCCGAAATAGGTAGGGGCTTATCTTTTGTTTATTGGTGGCTTATCTTTTGTTTATTTGGCAAATTAGTTACTGACTTGGCTTCCCTTAAATGTAATTTAGAAAATGTGTTGTCCCAAACATAGTGATGTTGAAGTTGGTCTTATTCGACGTTACTTGGGCGTTGTCATGGTAATAAGGTGGAGTAATTATGAGACTTAACTATTATAATATACTATGTAAATTTGATGATGGGTAGTAAGATTCAGGATATTTGTGAAAGTCTTGTTTTCAAGACTAACTAAACACCTAGAGGGGGCATGAATAGGTTTTTGTATCTATTTAAATCTTCTTAATTGTTAGCCAAATTCTTTTCTTAGTGATTATGTTAGTTTTGCTTTCAAGAACAATCACAGATGACACATCAATTTTATAGTAGTTCCCAATCTTGGGTACGCCCACTATCCCTCTGCGCCTTTCTAATAGTGTGTTAGACTAGGCTCCTCCCCCAAAACTTGGCTCCTTAAGATATTATAGCACAGATCCCGCAGGACCTCAAAGGTCACACAGACCTACCACTTAGGCACTAAGCCAAACCATAGGTCACAAAGACCTTCCACTCTGCACTAAACCAAAACAAGGGTCACAAACACCTTAGCCTTTATAACACAGGCTTAAAACATCAGACTCACAAAGAATCTATACAAAATAAATAATATGTGATTTGATTAGACACAAGAGCAAGAACTCTGTGTATACTTCTTCCTGGACTGAGTAGATATCTGCCAAAGCTTTTGCTGTTCAAGATAATAGAGTCGGTAGTTGAATCTTTCTTCAAATAGCTATCGTTTCTTTGTAGAGCTTGTAGATCTGCTTCCTCAGTATTGCTTCTGAACAATCTGTTGTAGATGGTGATTGCTTTAGCTATCTCTTTCCTCTGCTATATTTTATGTGCAGAATAGCTTCTTCAGGCTCGACAAGAAAGGCGAGGAAGAAGATGAAGTTTGGCCGCACTTGCGTTTTCAAAAATTCTAGACATGGACTCAATTCGAATGTTTGCTCTGGCAAATTTGCTTCTTTTTATTCTTTGAATGCCAATCGAGCAGTGAGCCCGCCACCAGGATTGATGGCTGAGATTTAGACATACAACACATTCTTTCCATTTACTCTTGATTCAACAGCTCTTTGTTATGTGTGGGCCCCATCACTTAAAGAAGAAAATATATCTTACTAAGTGCAGTGGATGATGACAGCTGATCGCCAGCGCCTCTGGCAGCAATCCCGCAATATTTGAATTTTGGTTGACTTTTTGACTTTGCTGACGTCAGCATGACTCAGCATCTATGGGATTAGACAAAATTCAAGCATTAATACTAAAGGCATTGAGTGAGCAACCTTCACTCAATGTCAAAAAACTTAGAAAGCCTTAGTTCAACTAACTCAAAACTTAGTTCGACGAACTCAGAGTACAGCTCAATGAAAACGTGAAAGCTCAGTTTGACAAACTAAAAACTCAGTTCGTCAAACTCAGAGTTCAGCTCGACAAAAACGTGAAAGCTCAGTTCGACGAACTCAAAACTCAGTTCGACGAACTCAGAGTTCAGCTAGACCAAAATGTCAAAGCTCAGTTCGACGAACTCTAAACTCAAATCGACAAACTCTAAACTCAGTTCGACGAACTCTAAACTCAGTTCGACGAACAGTGAGTTCAGCTCAACGAAAAGTGAAAGCAATCGATGCATTTGGACTTAGCCAAATTTCTGTGTCTAAAAACACAAAAGAAACGATACAGCCAATGCTATTGTTCCATGGCGTTGAGTGAGTAAGCTACACTCAATGCCTTGCTACTTAGAATTTCTTTCATGGCGTTGATTGAGTAAGCTACACTCAACGCTAGTGGACTTAGTTAAAAAATTTCCCAACTTTTTTGTGGCATTGACATGCACATCAATACTCAATACTAAAAGCTCTATGGCGTTGAGTGAGTAGACCACACTCAACGCTTGTGGACATAGCCACATTCTTAGCCTATTTTTCTAGGCTTTGAATGACTCAGCCTGACTCACAGCTTTTTGCTATATGGCAATGAGTGAGTAGACTACACTCAACGCATGTGTACTTAGCCATATTTTTGGCTATCTACCAGTTAGGCTAAGATAGACTCAGTGCCATTTGTTATATGGCTTTGAGTGAGCTCTACTCACTTAATGCCTGTGGACTTAGACAAATTTCTAGCTAGATAATATTGATTCCTTACCTCTGGCATTGAATGAGCTTGCTCCGCTCAACGCCTGTGGACTTAGTGAATTTTTGCTATGTCCAGCAGCCAATTTTGTGTCCACTTGTCCAATCATTTTGATAAGGGCTAACCTGCACTCATGACCTCAAATACACATCAAATACAGTTGATGTGTGTGACATTGACCTGTTTGACTTCTCACATATCAGGGACATTCAGAATAATGGACCCAACAATCTCCCCCTATTTGAAGAAGTCAAAACCCTTATCCAAATTGTTTTGTTTTCTTGGTCAATGACACACACAACCTATATAGCAAAATAAATATTTAATTCTGACATATCAGCATAAGGAACTGTATCTCATTTCCTGCCTATATGGAGAGCATCACCTACTCCCCCTGTTTTGCTGCAAGGTGTTTGTCCTTACTTGAGTGCCTTGATCACTTTCTCACCTGTATGGGAAAAGCTCTTTCTCCCCTTGGGTTTGTTGCGTGATAGTGATCATCTCCTTATCCCTTAGTTGCCATATGTCCTTCTATGGATGACTTGATATGTCCTTCTCTGGATGACTGGATATGTCCTTCTCTCCCCCTTACCATCTCTCCCCCTTGCTATGACTTTCTCTCCGCCATTTTGACTTCTACATAATAGGCAGATAGGGGTTGTCCCTTCCAGAGTAACTTACTCCCCCTCAATGGAAGCTTCAGTTAAGTTATGCCACTGGGGAGTCTTTATCTCCTACAAGAGGAACAATACTTGCACCACAAAAAATGGAAAAGGGAGTGCCTGAAGCTAGGACAAGTTCAACATACCCAACTCAAATTTGAAGGTGTTGAAATTCACTTCATCTAATTGCTTAATGACGATATCAGCCACTTTCTTGTCTGTGGGGACAAACTCAAGACTGATGTCTTCCTTCTCCACATGCTCCCTAATAAAATGATATCTAATTTCTATGTGCTTAGTCCTGCTATGTGAGATAAGATTCCTAGCAATAGAAATAACACTTGTATAATCACAGTATAGAGGAGTTCTAATTACCTGAATGTTGTAATCCTAGAGCTGATCCTGGATCCACAACAGCTGAGCACAGTATCTGCCTGCTAATATTTACTCTAACTGAGCAGTGGATATAGCCACACAAGTTTGCTTCTTGATGCTCCAAGATACTTGTCTTCTTCTTAAGAATTGACAGGTTCTAGTAGTGCTTTTCCTATCTTCTTTGCAGCCTGTAAAATCTGAAACAGAAAAATCATGTTAGATCAAAATCCCTATTTCTAGGGTACCATATGCCAAGATCTGGTGTGCCATTAAGATACCTCAAGATTCACTTTGCGGTAGAGTAATGAGATTATTTAAGGCAGGCCTAATACCTAGAACAAACACATCTAGCATACATGAGGTCAGACCTACTAGCAGTCAGGTATAGAAGGGAGCGAATTATCCCTCTATACAAAGACTCATAAATAGGTTTCCTTGCCTCATCTTTGCCTATAGGCAAACTTGATGTAACATCCCGTTTCACGCTAGACCCCTCGCACGCGTTTTTGAGTTAAGGGAGTTGACTCGGGCACGTGCACTAGACTCGAGAATTAAAATTCATCGGATATCATCGCGAATATCCGACGAATTCATCGAGTATGACTGGTGAGTTGAGACTAATACTATTTGTCGAATATCATCACAAATAACTGACGAATTCCTCGAATATATAAGACAAACTGAACTTAAAATATTTCCTCACCCATGACGTCGAGTGCGTTGAGTGCACTCGACGCCATTCGACGAATTAGGCTTAGACGTCGAGTGGAGTCAACACCACTCGACGAATATGGACTTAAATGAGTTTTTGGAAATGGGGCATTGAGTGCGTTGAGTGCACTCAACGCGGAGTTAAGTGCATTGAGTGCACCCAACGCCATTCGACGGCCTAGGCTGAGATGTTAGGTTGACTCGACACCACTCAATGCCATTTGACATAGAAAGATATCTTGATGATTGGCGTCGAGTGCGTTGAGTGCACTCGACACCATTAACGTAAATACGTCGAGTGCATTAAGTGCACTCGACGCCACTCAACACTTTTACTCATGATTATTCGGGAAGCTGTGGCGACGAGTGCGTGGAGTGTACTTGATGCAACTCGATGATTCGTCGAGTAAAGGTAAGTGATCTCAATGCTTTTACTTGGATTATTCTGAGAGCTGTGGTGTCGAGTGCATTGAGTGCGCTCGACGCCACTCGACGATTCGTCGAGTAAAGAAGGTGCACTCGACGATTTTAATTGGAAAGTGTTGTGCTTAAATATGTCGTTGAGTGGTGTCGACGAATCTCCAAGATTCATCGAGTGAGAGTATAATACTCGACGATTCGTCGAGTAAGGAGTGCTTACTCGACAAATATGACTTAGCAGATTTTTGGCGCAGTCTACTTGCTATCACCTGGCTGGTCTGAACTGGATTTTCGGGAATTGCGCCAAACCGACTTAAATGGGTTGTGTCCTTTCAACGTGACTCATTTAAAGTAATATTAGGCGGTCCAATATCAGGCTGACACATGGCAAAGCAGTTAACCCTAATTTCTCATTATAAAAGGGACTTGTAGAAAACCCTTGCCGTCTCTTTACCAGTTTGTCGAGCAATTGTCCTTGTCGAGCCCGACGAAACAGAGAAGCCGCCGGAGTCGATTTCTCGAAGAAAATCTTCTTCTTATCTCTTCCCATAAAGAACAATACTAGCAAGGAGAAAGATGCCGCTAAGGAGAGTGACGAGATCCGTAGCAAGAAATGCTGAAACCGAGGTGAGCTTCCTAACCTCTGCCTTGGTGCTAGATCTCTAGTTATTCCTAGTAGAGATATTGACTCAAAAGAGTCTTGATTTGTGAGAAGAAGATTTTCTAGGAAGAGGTCGTGGTAGGACTTGTGTTCTAAGGGGATTAGACTTCTTCAACCTCTCCTTCATTCTACGTGAAGATGAGGATTGGTTTCATAAAGAAAAGTGGCTTAATGAGGGTGAATAAGGGAGGAGGAAATTCTGGCTGTAGTATTGATCAAATGACAAAGGAAGACGATGAACCGATGTCATTTGTTTTGCCTTAAATGCGCTAATAAATCTATTTTCTGCACGCAGCTAACTTCGAGGCCATTTTTGGATATGATATGGCAAGATTTGGTCTTTTTACTAAACATAAAAGTCGTAGCCCTTGGAAATACCTTTCTAATGAGTGGATATACGCCGTCATGTGAGTGTCGCAGCCATAGGAATGTCTGATCGAACTTGCTGGGCTGTAAATGTGCAGAAATCTATTTTCTGCACGCAGCAGAATTCGAGGCTGATTTCAAGTACTCTGTTGTCGGATCTGGGTTGTGGGCTTGACATGAAAGTTTTAGTCCACAGAAAGAACTTTCCAATGAGGGGTGTAACGCCCCCAATTTTTCTGCGATTATTTTAATCCTCGTTTGGCGTTACGTCGACGTGTTTTCTTGGCTTGTGCCATCTGTGGAGTGTGGTCTTAACTCTTTTGAACTGGGTGCCCTATTTTGTATCCTGTTGGCAAGATCTCCCGTGCAAGCCGAGTCGTTTTGGGTGACCCGGAGTGGCCTCTCGGGGGATGCTTGTGTTTTGGCTTCGGGAGGGTATAACTCGAGTTCTGTTCGTCGAAAGTTAATTTCGACTTCGCCGTTGTGTTCGTAGCGTGGATATTTTACTACGGTGCGAATTTCGTCGAATTCCGAGGTAGTTTGGTTTTGGGTGTGCCATTAGTAAAGACTAGAAGAAATCCTTTTTTTTTATGTAAGGAGCAGGCGGTTGGGTTCGGTTTTGCTGAACCGATGCCTTAAAGCTTATATAAAAGCCTTATTAAGGAGTGGCGGGCCCACTACTCCTTCCTCCTTCCCGAGACCAGAAGAAACCGCTGCTCCTGTTCGCGGAAAATAGAGGAGAACCGCCGGACCTGCTTCCGCTTCGGACGGCGATTCCGGGAGTGTTCATGGACGGATTTTGATTCCGAAAGCGGCGTTGTCTTGCTCTCGCTCAGATCTTCATTTCAACAGTAAGATATTTGATTTTCGTGGAGTTTTAGGAGACTTGGATTTCCGGTTCTTGTGCTTTTCCGCCATTAAAGTGCGGGTTTGCTTGTTAGGTGCTGCTCCTTCTAGTGCAGAACGAAGAGGAGGGAAGGCCGACCAAGCTTCGCCGAAAATCGAGGCAAGTGGTATTCTTTCCCTTGCCATTGTTGTTCTTTTGATATTCTAGAATGTTTCCCGGTTAGCCCTAGGGTAGAAACCAAGCATATTCTCTTTTACCTTGCTGAATATAGGGCTTATATTCGCCTATGAACCCCCCTCCTTGTGCTGTTTTGCTTAACCCGATGGTTGTTTTTGTAACATCCCATTTCCAACTAGACCCCTAAGAGTAGTTTCGTCATGACAAAACCCTAGGAAGCCCAAGAAAAGTCAAGTGGACCTGGTGGTGTGGATAGGGGCACTATGGTCTGCAAATAGTAAATTCCAAAACCTTGGTTTAAGGTGATCATGGGGCTTCACCAAGACTCCAAGACCCCACCCATACCTTCATAACCCTAGTAAGGGGTCAATAGGTCACTAAGGACCCATGGAGGGCAGTCAAAGGAGCTAAGTTGACCAAAGTCAACTCTAACCCTAATTGGGTCAAATTGACCTCCAAGGGCCAATACAACGTTGTCTTGCCATAAAAGTTATGGCGTTGAGTGAGCTGAGCTCACTCAACGCCATATAGTAAATTGCGTTGAGTGAGCTCTGCTCACTCAACGCCGTCTTGCAATATAAGTTATGGCGTTGAGTGAGCTGAGCTCACTCAACGCCATAGGGTAAATGGCGTTGAGTGAGCTCTGCTCACTCAACGCCGTCTTGCAATATAAGGTATGGCGTTGAGTGAGCAGAGCTCACACAACGTCGTCTTGCCATGAAAGTTATGGCGTTGAGTGAGCTGAGCTCACTCAACGCCATAGAGTAAATGGCGTTAAGTGAGCTCTGCTCACTCAACGCCGTCTTGTCATAAAAGTTATGGCATTGAGTGAGCTGAGCTCACTCAACGCCATAGAGTAAATGGCGTTGAGTGAGCTCTGCTCACTCAACGCCGTCTTGCCATATAAGGTATGGCGTTGAGTGAGCTGAGCTCACTCAACGCCATAGAGTAAAAGGCGTTGAGTGAGCTGAGCTCACTCAACGCCATAGAGTGAACGGCGCTGAGTGAGCTCAGCTCACTCAACGCCATTGTACTTAGACAATTTCTGGCAAAACTTCAGCCTGTTGGCTGGTTTGGCTGAATCGGATAACACGCCCATGTTAGCTTAGACACGCCCGTGTTCAACAGTACACGTCCGTGCCCAGTCGCTATACTTCATTCATCATAGCCCGGCACAACCAGAGCAGGTCACGGGTATGACATGCCCGTGTCACCATGCGACACGCCCGTGACAGCACTATTCCCGGTGAATGAAGAGAGAGAAATAAGGAGTTTATGCCATGCATGGCCTGGGAGGTCAAGGGCCCACTCTCTTGCTAGAACCACCTCCCCGGCCATGGCAGCCACTTAGAGAAGAGAGCAAAAGTAGTTGGGACTCATTCTTCCTCTCCCCAACCACCCTCATTCAATTCACTAAGACTAAGAGATTTCAGCCAAATGATATTTGACTGATTTCAGCCATGCAGATCATGCTTCATCCCCCCACCTACCATGGCCGCCAACCTTGACCATTGCCAAAAAAAATGGGGGTCTTACAAGTGGTATCAGAGGGGACCTCGATGAGAAAAGTAGTAGTCCACTAACCCTGGGACACCCCCGCTCGAGTTTAGTTTGGGGACAAACTAAGCAGCGGAAGCAGTGGTTGGCCCATATGGGAAATCACATGAAAATTGTCCACTTTTAGTTAAATCTGTGAGACTTCTTATATTTGACTTCTATTTATGCAACCCCCAGCGCAGCCAACACCACAAGGCGGAGTTCAGCAGACCCCGACTGTTGCACCACCTTCCCCGGTTCCCACTCCATTCCTACACTCGGAGATGGGTCAAATGTTGACGGCCATTCTAGATGCCTTCAGGGCTCAACAGGCTCCAGCTCCGCAACCAAACCCGGGGGCCAATTGGCTGAGCATCTTTCGAGGACTCTCTCCTCCATCCTACTTAGGGACCAAATCCGCCGTACGGACAGAGGAATGGCTAGATATTATGTACGAATGCTGACTGAGATACGATGTCACTAGGAGGAGAGGGTGGCCTTGGTTGTCTCCTGCGTGGAGTCCCATGCTAAGAGGTGGTGGAAGACGCTGCTGGACACAAGATTTGTTGATAGGGAGGTTGCGGAAGTTACCTGGGAAGAGTTCAGGACCGCGCTGCTGGAGAATTTTGTTCCACAGTCGGCCAGGGATGAGTTGGAGGAGCGGTTCTTACAGCTGAAGCAAGGCACCCGGACAGTGGTAGAGTACCATCGTGAGTTCGACCATTTGGCTCGATATGCAGATTCTTACCAGCTGGACGAAGCGGGATACATCAAAAGATTCTATAAGGGCCTGCGGGAGGACTTGAGGGAGGCTTTGTTGTTTGTATCCGACGGGCCTATCTCCCGGATTTTGGAAATGGCAAAGAGGATCGAGGCCGACTGGCACACCACTCGGGGCCGGAAGCGGCAAGCGAAGGATCAGGGCCGGAGAGCCAGAAATGATCAGCGGCAAGGTACTGTACCAGGTGGGAGAAGGACAGAGGACCAGCCTTGTCAGGAAGTGAGGCAGGAGCCGAGGGAGCAGGTGATATTGGCCCCTCAGCCTCTTCAGATGAGGGATGCACCGAGACCCGGGGGTATGGCATTTCCCCCACCGGAGTGCTACAACTGCCACCAGGTAGGACACATTCGGAAAAACTGCCCCTTGAGGGGAGCACCCTTACCAGCACCACAGGATGCCCCGCATGCCCAACAGTTTGGAGGACGAGGACGTGGTCGAGGACGTGGTTTCCAGGGTGCAGATCGTAGGCAGCAGAGGGAGCAAATTTATGCACTGGATCTGGCTCAGCCCCGAAACCCGGAGCAAGTAATCACTGGTACGTCTGAAAATTCTGGTTTAAGTTATTTCTCATGAACTTAAATTTTATATAGAAGTGACAATCTAGGAAAGAAAACCATGGCTAGAATTCTGAGACATTTAATTTTTCCCAAAACCCCAGGAATAGTTTTCATCAGCGGAAAACCCGCTTATACGCTATTTGATACGGGTGCTTCGCACTCATTTGTATCGGAGGCCTTCATAGAAGGATTGGAAGGCGTGGAACGATTCACGGGTCTGATGGTGAGGATACGACTACCCGACGGATCAGAGTTGTTCACCTCTGCCCACTGCAACATGGAGGCGGAGATCGGCGGAAGGATATTTGAAGCTCCAGCGACGATCATAAAGATGCCAATCTTTGATTTGATCCTAGGGATGACGTGGTTGAACTGGAATCATGCTCAAATTGACTGCACGTCCAAAAGAGTTACCGTAAGACATGGGGATTCATACCTCGTCATTGAAGGTATTAAATCTATTCCCCCTCTCATACTGTCGTCTGTACAAGCCGTCAAGGCTCACTTACAGGGGGAAGAAGTGTATGAAGTAATATTTGAGATGACTGAGACCAAGGTCTCCACCTCGGATATTCTAGTGGTGCGAGATTTTGCTGACGTATTCCCAGAGAAACTGCCTGGGCTACCCCCGCACCGGGAGCAGGATTTCCGGATACAGCTGGTGCCGGGGGCTAAGCCGGCAGCTAGGGCCCTTACCGGATGGCCCCGAAGGAATTGACAGAGTTTCGATGCCAACTCCAAGAACTGGTGGAGGGTGGATTTGTCCGACCGAGCTCTTCGCCTTGGGGAGCCCCGGTCTTATTCGTTAAAAAGAAGGACGGAACTCTGAGACTGTGCATCGACTACCGAGCACTAAACCGATTGACAGTCCGAAACACATATCCGTTGTCAAGGATAGATGAGCTGTTTGACCAGCTAGAAGGTGCGCATTTCTTTTCCCAATTGGATTTGAGGTCTGGTTACTACCAGCTAAGGATCCAGGAGGAGGACATTTCGAAGGCTGCTTTTAGTAGCAGATATGGGCTATATGAATTTACAGTGATGCCCTTCGGGCTCACAAATGCGCCATCAGCATTTATGAGCCTTATGAATCAGGTGTTCGAAGAATATTTAGATGTGTTTGTCATCGTGTTTATCGATGACATCCTCATTTACTCAAGGACAGAGGAGGAGCACACACGGCATCTGACACTGACCCTGGAGAGACTATGGAAGCACAAGCTTTATGCAAAGATCAGCAAATGCCAGTTTTGGTTGAAGGAGGTGGCCTTCCTAGGCCATATCATCAGTGGTGCTGGGTTGGCAGTGGACCCGGCCAAGATCCAAGCGGTTCGGGACTGGCCACAATTGAAGACGGCCACAGATGTACGAAGTTTCCTAGGACTTGCCGGTTACTACCGGAAATTTGTAGAGGGATTCTCTCGTGTCGCCCTCCCACTCACATCTCTGACAAGGAAGGAGGTGCCCTTTATCTGGACCCCACGATGTGAAGAGGCTTTTCAAGAACTAAAGGGGCGACTCACTTCGGCTCCAATACTTGCCCTTCCTTCAAGGAAAGAAGGATTCCAGGTCTACACCGATGCCTCCTACCAGGGCATGGGGGCAGTACTCATTCAGAATGGCCATGTGATAGCTTATGCTTCTCGGCAGCTGAAGAAGCACGAGCAAAACTACCCAGTTCATGACTTAGAGATGGGAGCGGTCATTTTTGCACTAAAAGTCTGGCGTCACTATCTGTACGGCGTCCACTGCGACATATACTCTGACCATAAAAATCTGAGATATGTGGACACACAGAAGGAGCTAAACATTAGACAGAGACGATGGGTGGAATTTTTAGCAGACTACCAGTATGAGATGCACTACTACCCCGGAAAGGCGAATGTGGTAGCAGATGCATTAAGCTGAACGACCGCAAACGCTGGAGTAGGAACACCGTTGATGGCCTTGGAGTTAATACAGATGTTTGATAAGATGCAAGTATCCCTGGTATCTGAGGATCACCCTGAGTTATACCGAGAATATCTGTCGTCATTAATCGCCACGGATAACATACGAGAATGGGTCAAGGATGGACAAAGGCAGGATACTCAGCTAGAGCCGATATTCCGGTCCTTAGAAGCAGGCACTGCGGGAGATTACACACTGAGGGATGATTTAGTATGCTTCAGAGGACGGGTCTACATACCAGAGGGAGGCCAGATCCGGGAGGACATCATAATGGAGGCTCATTGCAGTCGATATTCGGTACACCCGGGGATTACGAAGATGACTGCAGATCTGAAGAAGACTATGTTCTGGCCCGGCATGAAGAAGGATATCACCTACTTCGTGACCCATTGCAAGGCGTGCCAATTAGTAAAAGCGGAGTGCAGAAACCCCGCAGGATTATTGCAGCCACTCCCAGTACCAGAATGGAAGTTCGATGATATCGCCATGGACTTTATACATGGACTTCCTCGATCCAGGACAGGGAACGATTCGATATGGGTGATCATCGACCGACTGACGAAGGTGGCGAGGTTTATTCCAATCAGGAAGGATGACTCGGTGGGTGTGTTAGTCCGGACATTTGTGGTGCAGTTCGTCCGCTACCATGGTGTACCCAAGTCGATTGTGTCAGACTGGGACGGACGATTTACATCCAGGGAGTGGAGGTCAGTGCAAACTTACTTAGGCACTCGACTAACCTTCAGTACGGCTTTTCATCCCCAGACAGATGGACAGACAGAGCGGACCAACCGGACTTTAGAGGATTTACTACGACTCTGCGTATTAGATCGCGGTGAACCATGAGAGAAGTTATTACCACTGATCGAGTTCTCGTATAATAACAGCTACCAGTCCAGTATTAAAATGGCTACTTATGAGGCGTTGTATGGACGAAAGTGCAGGACTCCTCTGTCATGGATACAGGATGAGGATCCTAAGGCATTGGGTTCAGAGTTTGCCGAGGACACCGAGGCTTAGGTAAGATTGATACGGGACAGAATGCTGGAAGCACAGAGCCGGCAGGCTAAGTATTACGATGCTCGGTACCGTCAGGTGGAATTCCAGATAGGAGATCAGGTGTTCTTGAAGATCCGACCCATGCATGGAGTTACTCGGGTACGCAGACAGAGGAAGAAGCTCAGCCCAAGGTACATGGGGCCTTATAGGATCCAGGAGCGGATCGGTCCCTTGGCATACAGGCTGGAACTGCCACCGGAGCTGGAGAGTCTGCCGACGTGTTCCATATATCCTCTCTTAGGAGAGCTCTACTACGTCCAGAGCAGCAAGTTACAACCACAGATGGACTGATAGCATCTGATCGGTCAGTTCACCTAGAACCGGTCCGGATTGACAACAAGGGGGTACGAGTTCTGCGCCACAAGAGGGTTCCGTTAGTCAAGGTCCTGTGGAGAAATAACGGAAGAGAGGAGCACACATGGGAGCCCCAGGACTTGATGCGACAAAGATACCCGGAACTCTTCAGTCAGGTATTCCTCGCAACCACTCAAGATGTTCAAATTACCTTCCTATTTTAAACTAGTAGAACTGAAATTTCAAGGTTATGGGCTAAACTTTTGTTTATTGGGGTCTAGACTTTGCCGATTGGGCGAATTGGTCTTATATTTGACTATCACCTTTAAACCTCACATAGCAAACATGGTCTCGTGATGTAAATCTTTCAATTCTCATGGGATGTTACAAGTTTCTTTCTCCCGATAGGAGTCCCCATGGGCTTAACCTTGATTTTGGGGACGAAATCTTTGTTTTGTTTATTGGGATTTGTAACATCCCATTTCCAACTAGACCCCTAAGAGTAGTTTCGTCATGACAAAACCCTAGGAAGCCCAAGAAAAGTCAAGTGGACCTGGTGGTGTGGATAGGGGCACTATGGTCTGCAAATAGTAAATTCCAAAACCTTGGTTTAAGGTGATCATGGGGCTTCACCAAGACTCCATGACCCCACCCATACCTTCATAACCCTAGTAAGGGGTCAATAGGTCACTAAGGACCCATGGAGGGCAGTCAAAGGAGCTAAGTTGACCAAAGTCAACTCTAACCCTAATTTGGTCAAATTGACCTCCAAGGGCCAATACAACATTGTCTTGCCATAAAAGTTATGGCGTTGAGTGAGCTGAGCCCACTCAACGCCATAAAGTAAATAGCGTTGAGTGAGCTCTGCTCACTCAACGCCGTCTTGCAATATAAGTTATGGCGTTGAGTGAGCTGAGCTCACTAAATGCCATAGGGTAAATGGCGTTGAGTGAGCTCTGCTCACTCAACGCCGTCTTACAATATAAGGTATGGCGTTGAGTGAGCAGAGCTCACTCAACGCCATAAAGTAAATGGCTTGAGTGAGCCATGATGAAAGTTATGGCGTTGAGTGAGCTGAGCTCACTCAACGCCATAGAGTAAATGGCGTTGAGTGAGCTCTGCTCACTCAACGCCGTCTTATCATAAAAGTTATGGCGTTGAGTGAGCTGAGCTCACTCAACGCCATAGAGTAAATGGCGTTGAGTGAGCTCTGCTCACTCAACGCCGTCTTGCCATATAAGGTATGGCGTTGAGTGAGCTGAGCTCACTCAACGCCGTTCACTCTATGGCGTTGAGTGAGCTCAGCTCACTCAACGCCATAGAGTGAACGGCGCTGAGTGAGCTCAGCTCACTCAACGCCATTGTACTTAGACAATTTCTAGCAAAACTTCATCCTGTTGGCTGGTTTGGCTGAATCAGATAACACGCCTGTGTTAGCTTAGACACGCCCGTGTTCAACAGTACACGCCCGTGCCCAGTCGCTATACTTCATTCATCATAGCCCGGCACAACCAGAGCAGGTCACGGGTATGACACGCCCGTGTCACCATGCGACACGCCCGTGACAGCACTATTCCCGATTAATGAAGAGAGAGAAATAAGGAGTTTATGCCATGCATGGCCTGGGAGGTCAAGGGCCCACTCTCTTGCTAGAACTACCTCCCCGGCCATGGCAGCCACTTAGAGAAGAGAGCAAAAGTCTTTGGGACTCATCCTTCCCCTTCCCAACCACCCTCATTCAATTCACTAAGACTAAGAGATTTCAGCCAAATGATATTTGACTGATTTCAGCCATGCAGATCATGCTTCATCCCCCCACCTACCATGGCCGCCAACCTTGACCATGGCCAAAAAAAAAATGGCAGAGAAGCCTACAGCCACCTAACACCCCATCTCTCCCTTTTAAAAGCTTCTCTGAACTCCAAGGGTTCAAGTCCACACTCTTCTTGAAGGAGCCAAGGAGTTTCACTTGCTGTTGCAAAATTCCGACGACGCCACCACCGCGCAAATGGCATCACGACGATCGGCTCGACTCCAAACCGCGAATTTGGTCCTCCTCTACTCCTTCTTCTATGGATAGATCTTAGAAGTTATTAGGAGAGAAAATCGGGCTCAAAAGGGCTGGATCGGGTGAAGTTTTCCATGGTTTTTCCAAAAAAAATGGTGGTCGGGTTCGCCGAAACCGCCACTCCGGCGGCCGTGCCGCCACCCGACGGTAGCCCTCGCCTCAACGGAGGTGGTGGTGGTGGTGGCTGGCCGGGAAAGTGGTCGGATGGCCAGTAGTAGCTCACGGAAAAGCTACAGAAAATGAGTTTTTAAAGCTCTGTTCGGGCTATTGAGGAAGATGAACAGTACCATAAAGATTAGATTATATTTTTTTTAAAGTAATTCTGAATGAAATTATCTGTCACATTAAATAAATTGGGAAAAATACTTAGAGGCTAGATCAGGAAAAACTGTTAACATGAAAATTGTAGATCTATGAGTCTACTTTATTTTAAAATTGATTTGAGCTAATTCGGAGTAATGGTTAGATCACAACACTCATTTTGGTGAGATCTATACATAGGGCTGACCAGAGAATGAATTTGATGCCCATTCCAAACCAAACTTCCAAATGACTTGAAATTTGGGTTATGGGCTATTATTATCTATATATAGGACATATCCAAAAATTAGAATTTTTGGAGAACATTTTTCTATAGTTTTTAGAAAAATTTAATAATCCATGAATAAATTATTTGGGTGTCACAAACATCTCAAAACTCCCCCAAATTTTGGTGGGTTGTTTTATAGGGCATCTTAGGGCTCTGGTAATAATTTCACCTCATTTGAAGGTGTTTTGGTTAGGGAATGATCAATCCCTAGTTCTACCTTAAAAGAAGGATTTTTAAGTTAAAGTGTACTTGAGATTTTGAGTGGTCAACTCACCTCAGCAGAGGCTGATATTTTGACCACTCGCTTGGTATGATCATTATCACCCCCTTAGGTAAAATGGGGTGGTTTAGGGTTGATTTACCCTAGGATCCAAGCTCAAACCCTAAATAGATGGTTTTGAGGGTTGTGAAAGGCATGTGGCCAAAACACCTTGTATGACTATGAAATTTTGTAGGGAGGATATTAGGGTAACTATAACCCTCTGGTTAAAATCTTAGGGTGTTTTGGAAAGTTTGGGACCCCCAAAACCCTAACCCTAGTTTAGGGCACAAACATTGTAGGGTTGAAATGGGCTATCTAAACTCCTCAAACTAAGGTGCAATTTCGGTAGATTGGTCATAAGGATATTATGAGACTCTGGTAATTTAATTGGGAATTTTGGGACAATAGTTATAGTACTTCATGTGTAACACAAGGGATACCTCAATTTCATAAATTGAAGATTATGGTCCCTCTGACCCTTGGGAGGTCATGAAAGTTTGGCAGAGGAAGTTTTGAATCATTATATGAATATATAAATTTTATGAAAATTTTTGGATACATATTTGAGGTACTTACTTCACAAGATGGTTAAATGAGGAAATTATTCAATAATTTAATTAAGACTATTTACTGATAAATAAATTATGAAATTTAGCCCAAATCATTTATATGCCCTTAGAATCATACTGGAATTTTCTCTGGATTTTTGGAAGCAATATAGTCTTTAATATTTCTTTAAATGAATTTTCAAGGGTTAAAATGAAATAGGAATTTTGCAATAAAACCTTACTGAAAAATTTAGATGTTTTGGAAGATGAGTTAAATCCATATTTTAAATATCATATAAAATTAGTGGAATGATATCTTGCCTGAAAATGGTACTTCATGTTCATTATTGGAAATTTTAGTCACTAGAATAATTAAATAAATTATTAAATAAATAAGGAAAATTTTGGATCTCTGGATTTAGGGCTTAAAGGTCATAATGGACCTCCATTAATTATTATAAGAGTATCGGATGATTATTTGATGTACTCCCCATTTTACATGGCATTTAACCTTGTGGTCTGCATTTAGTAAATTATTGAAAGGAAATGAATTGGCATAGTTGGAGTTAGCCATCTTGCTGGATTTTATAGATGTGGATGAGTTCACAACAGAAGGATGGGAAGGTTAGTAAGAAGAGGTGTTGACTAGAGTTAGGTGGTGTTTGGGGTCGACGAAAGATCGTCCTCCCCATAGAGTAGAAGGTCAAAATCACCTTAGGTATAGTTTACTATAATATGAAAATGAAATGGGTAACACCTAAGTTGTAGGCATAAAGTAAAATTGAGAAGTAGGTAGTAAACTTATGATTTCACACTCTCACACCCCTGTGTCCCGAGAGACAGTTTGGGTTACTCGGGCAATAAGCCTAGTAGTTAAGGTAATGGGCATGGTAGCCCGGGGAGCTTCGGCTCGGTTGTTGATTATGACGGACGGGTTAGTCCGGTGAGCTTTGGCTCGGTTGTAGGTTATGACGGACAGGTTAGTCCGGGGAGCTTTTGCTCGGTGGTAGATTGTGACGGACGGAATAGTCCGGGGAGCTTTGGCTCGGTTGTAGATTATGATGGACGGGATCGTCCGGTGAGCTTCGGCTCGGTTGGTTGTTTGACTTATAACTATTGCATGTGCATAAAAGGTTTAAGGTGGTGGCTCTTCGATATTGGGGAGTTCGATGCACCGACACTAATATCGTTGGCTCGGCAAGTGTGGTGAGCACTTCGCCAACAGAAGTCCGGTGCACCAGCCGGCAAGAGTACGCAGGCGTCCGCTTAGTGCACCAAGCGTTGAGGCGTACGATAGGTCTGACCGGTAGTGCTTTACTGGTTTTGAGGTGGGCGAGGCCCAACCCACCGCTTCCGTCTGCCACTACGGAGGTATCCTGGGAGGTAACGGCTCCGAAAGGGGGAACTAAAGGTCTGTGTGCACAGAGTCGGGTGTGTGTGTTGCACTTGCATGTCCATCATACCCACTAGCATGTCATGGCATAATCGATTCATTTAACCCTGACACCTAAAGTATAAGTGGTATGGGACGCTTATACATTAGTGTTGGGTATTGTATCCACAATCACCGGGATTTGAGGAAGCCTCCTATCAAGCTAAGATGAATTTACTATGTATTTGATGAATTTCTTTAAGTTATGCTTGCAGTTATTCCACGCTAAGTACACACCAATGTCAGGGTGTAGTGGGTCAATATACACGGGTCTGTGCAACGTAATCCCTCGTTGAGCTGATCAGTGTGTTGGCCTACGTGTACTCTCTCTATTGGGGTGTACTTAATTTCAAGTACAGGGCTATGATAAAGCAAGAGCAGACAAGGAGCAAGGATGGGCCAAAGACCAGCTCACGGGTGGAAAGACGAGAATTCGTCTAAGTATAAATCGTCGAGAATCACTAAGTGATTCTCGCCGATTCGTCGAGAATCACTAGTGATTCTCGACGAGTCGACGAGAATCACTAGTGATTCTTGCGGGTTGGGCCGGCTGTCTCGACGCAGTCAGAAAAATCATCTAAGGTAGAATCGTCGAGAATCACCAAGTGATTCTCGCCGATTCGTCGAGAATGACTTTGCATTCTCGACGAGTCGGCAAGAATCCAAGGTGATTCCCGCCGATTCTCCCCGGCCTCTATAACCTGTGCAGCCAGAATTCTCTAAGTAGAATTCGGCGAGAATCGTAAGTGATTCTCGCCAATTCGTCGAGAATCACTCACGATTCTCACCGAATTTGACTTGGGCATTTTTCCAACTCTGTCTGGACCGGTCCACGTTATCTGCAGGATTTTGAACCGGACTTCGGTCTGACTGCTGGTGGGGACCACAACGGTCATCTCTTGACCTTGTGTATAAATACTCCGGTATTTGTGTACAGTAACAAAAAAATAGACGATATACGAAAGAGAGCGGCCGACCAAACCCTAATCTCGCGATCTTGCTCCGCCTCCGTCGCCGTAGCCGATCACCAAAGCCGATCTCGATCTCCTCCAGATCCTCGGTGATAGAAGCCAAGTCCCGCACAGCGTCTCACGTGTCAATCCAGAGATCCTTTGTCTCTTGATTTGAGATAGGGAAATTTTTCCCCGTCCGAATCAATCGAGACGATCGATCCTCGTGTGACCGTTGGTAGACCTTGCCAACTTCGCTAAGAAGATTGGATCTCCAGTGCTTTGCTGTTGTGTTCAGTTGCCGCCGCCACACCGAGAGCCTTGCCGCCGCTTGACGCCGCCGCCGGTCTCGGGGAGATCCTCTCCAAGTGAGGTCTAGGGTTGTGGACTCTTCGTTGACTTCAAGAACACGTCGTCGAACGAAGAGGGACACCCTATTCTCCATACATTGTTTGTATCTCTTACAAGCTATTTTCATTTCTTTGTAAAGGACCGTTTGGTCTCTAGTTGTAGGGTTGGGTGCAACCCGAGTTGTGGGAGTGTTGACTCCTACGTGTGGAAGGGTTCCTTCCGTTAGTGCAAGGATTGGATTTCAATCCTATTGGTGAAGTGACCGAGTCGTCCCTGGTTGGGAGATAGGTCGAAGGGGGAAAGTGGACGTACCCAATTCGGGGAACCACTATAAATTGCTTGTGTATTTTTTGTGCTGTGTTGTTTTGTTTTCTTGTGCAGGTAAAACATTAATTCCGCAAATTCGCTGCAAATACACCTATCCCCCCATAGGTGTAAGTAGTTGACACTAGGTGGACTTTCAAGTGGTATCAGAGGGAGGTTACTCAGCAATAAGGTTAACACCTTGAGTAAGATCCTGCCTCCTGTGTCAACTAGAAGACGATACTCAAGCATGGAGCTGGAATTTGATGTCCCTCCTCTGAGACTCCCTGCGTGCACAACAGAGTATTACCCTATCTGGAAGATGAGAGTTATGTTTCATCTGGAGGCCATCGACCCTCGGGTGTCAATCATCTTGGAAGAGGGTCCCTTCATTCCCATGAAGTCTTCTGATTCTGGAGAGGATATCCAAATCCCCAAGAGTCCCGAAGAGATGTCTGAGACCGAGCTCTCACTGTACAACTTGGACAAGTTAATACGTCAGATCATCACTGACGTCTGGTCTGGTGTATCTCGTTCAAGAGTGGACAAGTGTAGGACGGCCAAGTCCATGTGGCAAACCATCTCTGACCTCATGGAGGGATCAGAGAAAGCTGGGACCGGTTGTCAGCAAGAGGATGAAGCCTATATAGGGGTCCTTATTTCTGAAGATGAAGGGCATGATCAATATGTCAATATCAGGGCTCCTGTGTCCTTGTCAGAGACTGAAGAAGAAGCTGAGGAAAGCAGTTCTGTTGAAGCTAACTCAACAGTCTCTGCCGATCTGGATGGTAACCATGAACAACAAAGCCTGAAGCAGGTAACTTCTTCCTCATGCCCCTCTCCTCTTGAAGTTCCTGAAGACAGGAATAGTTTTGAGAGTAGTCCTTCCAATGATGCAAGGGATACACATAGCCTCAATCAAAAGATTGATAATCTTGATTCCCTTGAGAGTGCCCTTCAGACGAGCAACTTACTTGTTGAGGAACAAGCTAAGGAGATTGCTCAGCTGAAGATCTTGATGAATCTCCAATTGGAATCCATCAAAGTAAAGGACTCACAGATCTCGGATCTAGAAAGTCGTCTAGAGACCGAGAAGAGGATAGTTTCTAATTTTTCCAAGATTGATGCTATCAAGTGAAAAGCAGAAAATGGGTGGATCTCCCAAATTATTAAGTCATGGAGAAATGGGAAAACTTTGTTCAGACCCCCCACCCCGAGTAGGAAGGACACTCATCATGCTTTCAGGTATGACCATAGGAATAACCATGGTCACTGCAAGAATGATCAGTCCTCTTGTGGAAGCACCCAGAATGCCAGGGCTATCATGGCTACCCAGAAGAGGATACCTCAGGCTTCCACCAAGCCTTTTTTATTCTTGGCCATTGCCCCTACTAATCATGAGTCTGCCAGCATCAGCACACAATGCGCCTCTCATCACCCTAGAACTCAGGAAAGGGGGGTTAGAAATCATGTTGTTGGCACACATGGGGACCTTGGAAGGGGGCTGACTGAAAGGAAGGCACCTCCTCCCAGGCCTCATGACGCCTACCATATGCACTCTTTCCACCCATCCATGAGTCAAGGTGGAAGAGACAAGTCTGTTAGCAGATTCGGCCCCATCCCGTATAGACCTAGGACTTTGACTACCTCAGTCACCAGGTCAGGTCACAAACGGCGGTACAACATTCATAAATGTTGGTGTTGTGGCAAAGTGGGTCATTATGCCATAGATTGTTGGCACAACCCTTCTGTGTCAAAGGCAAGGGGACTTCCACATCCTCGAGGCAATGTTAGTCCTCTCTCCAAGATCCCTGAGGGGAGGCATCCCAATTATTATGCTGACAGGAACCTAGGACCCAATACTTATTGGGTTCCTAAGGCAAGATTACTCTTTTGCAGGGTAGTCTAGGTTCCCGTAAACCTAATGGGAACCATACAGGAGATGTTCCAAAAATGACGTGGAACAAGTATCTGGAAAAGGAGCAGTGCCATCAACACGGGCACGTGCAAGTTGACCACCTGGTGTTCCTTGAGCAGAAGTTCTAAATGATACATCCTTTAATCTCAGGTAATTGCAATCAGCTTCAATATATGATCTATAGCGCATCGATTTTTACATATATGTGTATAAGTATGTCTGCATATCCACATTAAGTCATGAATTCCCTCTCTCGAAAGTAAATGGTCATGTATAGACTTACACTTATATGCTTGTTCACCTAAAGAAAGATTAAGATTGGAAAAATAACCTTTAGATACATTGTTAAAGATTTATCTGTAAATACACTAGTAGATTCGAGAATAAACCTCAACAGGCCTAAGTCAGCCCACTGAAAATTAATGAAGATATGCCATTGGAAGTCATTAAAACTTACAACTGACATAAAGAAGATTATGCATATCTCGATCGAGAAATAACCCATTGAAATTGATTGCCACGGTTATTGTCTTGGGTATATTTAGAAGATTTCTAAATCCGGTATGTACTCCTGCCGACTCATCGATTTAGAAAGCTGCGGACTCTACATCTCCTGCCTTTCGCAGAGAATCCCGCCGACCCTTCCTCAGAAACCCGTCGATATTCCTTCCTCCTCCCGGCGACTTCCCGCATCTTGGCTCCCTATCTCGTCGACCTCGTTCCGGATTCCGTAGACTCCTCTCCTCGCGTCCAGGGTGCTCGTCCTAGTTTCCATTCTCCGCGGTTTCGATCAAACAAGGGCACGAGCTCCTCCAAGCTTTCCGTCGTCTCCGTCAACTCTCGCTCCTCCGCATTTGGGTAACCATTTCCTCTCCCCTACAGTGACTCACTGTTCGTATAGCTTCCTTTTTGAGCTCTGATTAGGCATAAACTTGGGATTCCCTTCCTAGGTTTGCTATGGCTCCAAGGACCACCGCCGGGCTGGTCACTGGCTATGAGTTGGTTCGAACCGAGTTCTCACATGCCTCGGATGAGTTCAGAAACATCATCATCATGCTGGAGGAGGCTGGACTCACGTTTGTACTGGAGCACCCCTGCAAAATTCTGGATAAAGAAGTGATGGAGTTCTTCGCAACCGCCAAACTTCGGAATGAAGACTCTATCATCAAGAGTAAGGTTGCAGGTGCAAGGATCAAGATGTCTGCAAGGAAATTGACTCAATGCTTGCAGCTCTCCAGTTCTGAGCACGAGGATTATCTGGAGGAACATGATAGAGCCAGGACCCTATTATTCTGTGGGCTAGCTAGGGGCACCAGATCGATAAAGAGAAAAGAAATGAATGAGGAGGGGAAACTCTTGTCCGACATCATTGGGAAAGTACTGATATGCAAACCAGGCTCACACGACCACATCTCAGCCGACATGTTCAAGATTCTTGTGGTGATAGTCTGCCGAAAGTGATTCAACTAGGGGGCCAAGCTTTTTGAGAAGATTAAGGACACCCTCAGATCTCCATGTTTTGGACGAATCATCAGCCTATTTCTCAATCAGTTGAACGGAGATAGGTTCGACATGAGCAAAGGAGTTCCTTTGCATTATTTGAATAAAATGGACTCCAGCGTCTTTGACAGATGGGAGCGACTCATAGGGCAAGCTGCAGTGGTAGTTGAACAAGAAGAATCTCCTGCCGAGGACAACAGAACTTCAGCAGATTTCGTGGCAACACCCAGTGAAGTTCCTGACGCCCTGATTGCAGGAACTGAGGGGGAGCCAGTAACCGGTTCTGCAAACATCTTATCTGATATTTCTCTGATAGCTAAAGAAGCTATGGAGATGGTGGCAGATGAAGTAGCAAATGATGAGGAGGTTGAGAACGATGAGGAAGCTCTTATCGACGATGATCTGGGAGATGAGGTGGCTGATGAGGTGGAGGAGGAAGAAGTAGAAGAAGATGTGCACAGCTCTGCCGATAAGCATGATCACTTGGAGACTGAGATAAAAGAAGAAGTACCAGAGAATGAGAAAGCAGCAGAGTCTCAGGAGGATGTTGAGGTTCCATCTGTGGAACAAGCTCCTAAGCAGTTAGATGCAAGGATGGAGGGGGAGCAATCCTTTGTTCCCCCTGTGGACTCCATACTACTATCCAGCTCTCCCAGTACTTCTGCGGGGGAGCCTGACCAGGGTCTGCCTGCAGCTCCTCCACTACAAGAAAGCATAGCAAATCTCACTGTCAATTTTGTCCAAGGTATGCTTGATGAGCTCAAGGATACGGTTGAGAAATCGCACAACAAAGTGCTAAAGAGACTGCGGGAGTCTGAGGATCTCATGCTTAAGAATGTGGTTTAGATCAACCACAAACTGGATTTGATGGAAAAGAAATTTGATGAAAAATACACAGAGGCAGGCACAGCAGTATCTCTTCTCATGCAGGGACTGAAGAAGAATACTGACGATCTGGCTGTCGTCAATAAAAATGCACATATTGTGGCAGACAGCATACAAAAATTCGATGCCAACATGGTAACGCTAAACGCAAATCAGAAATCTCTGTTGGACGAATTCAGTAAAACCGTGAAGCACATTGATGCCTCTTTGCATTCCTATACAAACTCTGTAGCCGTCGAAGCCAAAAAGGGGGAGGAAGCGTATAATGCTAAGATGGCGGGGCTTCAAGAGTTGGTACTTCTAAATTTCGACCAGACCAATAGGTATGCCTTTCAAATCCCTTTCAAAACTGCACCTTTACTCAACTTAATAAATAATAATTGACAAATACAAATTCGATAATTCGAATAGGTACGTGTTTGAAACGGCCCACTGGCTGGTAAAAGAAGCATCGGGAATACATGTCCCTGTTGCCCCACCTGAGGATGAGGGCCGTGCTGGTACTACTGAGGGTGATATAAGGGCTGAAGAATTACAACTGAGCGAAGTCGAGTTGAAGAAAGCTGCGGAGAGGGCTGAAAGAAGAAGTGGTTTGACCAAGATGCCTTAGCAAAAGCCAAAGGCAAAAGGCAAATCAAAGAAGGAACTTCAAGGAAACACCAGCTGAAAAGAAGATTAGATTGAAGGAGGATGATGTGAGGAATGAAAAGTGGAGTCCCGTATCAAAGAATATCATCTTGGACACCTTTGCATTACTACAAGAAGGGAAAGTCAAAAGGAGTGACGTATATAGCCAATACGAGTGGGAGCACATAAGTTGTATGAAGCCAAAAGAAACTTGTTCTTCAGAAGCAACACTGGGGCAAACAAAGCTGCAAACATAGCTCCTCCTCCGAGATACTATCCTAAGCCCAAGGAGTATTTTGAGCGACAAAGCAAAAGATTCTTAGCTCAGCAACTCAAAGAAGACTTAGCTAAGGACAAAGATTTGTAGGATGTTAGCTCTTGTGATTATCTCATTTAAACTTTTTTATTAAGTAAACCATGAACATTTGTGTGTGGACATTAATATTTATATATACATGTGTGTGGTTCATTATTTGAATCTCACATTGATCTAATTATGCTTATTGCTCACTCTGTTGATTAATGCATATTTTATCTGGAATGTTGAAATTCATCTCAGCTTAGTAGGATTTTGGCTTCGTCAAATAGGGGGAGATTGTTGGGTATTGTATCCACAATCACCAGGATTTGAGGAAGCCTCCTATCAAGCTAAGATGAATTTACTATGTATTTGATGAATTTCTTTAAGCTGTGCTTGCAGTTATTCCACGCTAAGTACACACCAATGTCAGGGTGCAATGGGTCAATATACACGGGTCTGTGCAACGTAATCCCTCGTTGAGCAGATCAGTGTGTTGGCCTACGTGTACTCTCTCTATTGGGGTGTACTTAATTTCAAGTATAGGGCTATGATAAAGCAAGAGCAGACAAGGAGCAAGGATGGGCCAAAGACCAGCTCACGGGTGGAAAGACGAGAATTCGTCTAAGTATAAATCGTCGAGAATCACTAAGTGATTCTCGCCGATTCGTCGAGAATCACTAGTGATTCTCGACGAGTCGACGAGAATCACTAGTTGATTCTTGCCGGGTTGGGCCGGCTGTCTCGACGCAGTCAGAAAAATCATCTAAGGCAGAATCGTCGAGAATCACCAAGTGATTCTCGCCGATTCGTCGAGAATGACTTTGCATTCTCGACGAGTCGGCGAGAATCCAAGGTGATTCCCGCCGATTCTCCCTGACCTCTATAACATGTGCAGCCAGAATTCTCTAAGTAGAATTCGGCAAGAATCGTAAGTGATTCTCGCCGATTCGTCGAGAATCACTCACGATTCTGGCCGAATTTGACTTGGGCATTTTTCCAACTCTGTCTGGACCGGTCCACGTTATCTGCGGGATTTTGAACCGGACTTCGGTCTGACTGTTGGTGGGGACCACAACGGTCATCTCTTGACCTAGTGTATAAATACTCTGGTATTTGTGTACAGTAACAAAAAATAGACGATATACGAAAGAGAGCGGCCAACCAAACCCTAATCTCGCGATCTTGCTCCGCCTCCGTCGCCGCAGCCGATCACCGAAGCCGATCTCGATCTCCTCCAGATCCTCGGTGATAGAAGCCAAGTCCCGCACAGCATCTCACTTGTCAATCCAGAGATCCTTTGTCTCTTGATTTGAGATAGGGAAATTTTTCCCCGTCCGAATCGATCGAGACGATCGATCCTCGTGTGACCGTTGGTAGACCTTGCCGACTTCGCTAAGAAGATTGGATCTCCAGTGCTTTGCTGCTGTGTTCAGTTGCCGCTGCTTGACGCTGCCGCCGGTCTCGGGGAGATCCTCTCCAAGTGAGATCTTGGGTTGTGGACTCTTCGTTGACTTCAAGAACACGTCGTCGAACGAAGAGGGACACCCTATTCTCCATACATTGTTTGTATCTCTTACAAGCTATTTTCATTTCTTTGTAAAGGACCGTTTGGTCTCAAGTTGTAGGGTTGGGTACAACCCGAGTTGTGGGAGTGTTGACTCCTACGTGTGGAAGGGTTCCTTCCGTTAGTGCAAGGATTGGATTTCAATCCTGTTGGTGAAGTGACCGAGTCGTCCCTGGTTGGGAGATAGGTCGAAGGGGGAAAGTGGACGTACCCAATTCGGGGAACCACTATAAATTGCTTGTGTATTTTTTGTGCTGTGTTGTTTTGTTTTCTTGTGCAGGTAAAACATTAATTCCGCAAATTCGCTGCAAATACACCTATCCCCCCCATAGGTGTAAGTAGTTGACACTAGGTGGACTTTCAATTAGGACTTGCAAAACGACCCCTTGATCGATAAGCTTGTGTGGGCAAGTTTATAAATCAAAGGTTAATTTCAATATATATATGCTGCTGTTTGATAACCGACACCCCAATGTATAAGTGGTATGGGACACTTTATACGATGGGAGCCTTGCAGAAGATCCCCTTGGCTTATGTGCTTTCACACATAAGTTAAGGTTACTTTTCCTACTTATTTATTATAGAACTGCTAGATTAGTTCCGCTGTCACCTGTACCTTGATTAAATCTCCACCTTCATGTCCTTCCCTTTCTTCCTCTCCGCTCGGTACCTAGGAGCCATGGGGGAAGGGGTAGGGGATGATAGGGCTTAGTCTTTTAGACTAACGGTTTTCGAACCACATCATTTAGGGGACCACGAAGCCTAGCATGGAGGAGCAGCCCGGAGGTCGGCACGCTTGGAGATCGGACAGTCTAGTACCGGAGTCCAGACAGCAGGGACTGTGAGTCCCAAACACTAGTAGTTGTATTAGTTTGCTTCCGTGATGAGTGATTTGTAGTGAGGACTTGATGTACCGGGCATAAGCCCGAGATTTTCATTATATGAACTATCTGTGGACACTCCCTTCGTGGAGTTTATTTTTCTATATATGTGATTTCTGTGGACTTACTTTTATACTTATGCTACAGTAGAGATCGATTCGGCCGACAAAACCGGCGTCTTATAGTGACATCCTTCCCGGGTGAGAAGGTATCACCGCAAGGTGGCGGTTCTGGGCCTAAGACCCCGGTGTCTAAAAAGAAAAAAAATGGGGGTCTTACAGTTTTAACCATTTAGACTCCAGATTTGTAGTTCAAGTTGGGTGCTTTTGCGGGTGGAGCCGAGAGAGAGAGTGAGAGAGGTTGTTGTGGTAGGGCTCTGGTTAGAACCAGCCTTGGTAGACTCTCGGGTTTTGGTGTCGAGTGTGGTGCACACACTCAAAGCCAAAAGCCGCCCGGACTTGGCGTTGAGTGTGGTGGACACACTCAAAGCCATAGTTCGGTTTGTTCTTTGCAGCTGAGTGGTGGGGTGATTGAGTGAAAATTTTCGTCTAAGTCAAAATCGACGAGAATCATCCTTGATTCCCGCCGATTTCGACGTGATTCCCACCGATCGGCAAGAATCATCCTTGATTCCCGCCGATTCGGCGAGAATCATCCTTGATTCCCGACGATTCGGCGAGAATCATCCTTGATTCCCGCTGATCGTCGAGAATCCTTCTGGATTCTCGCCGATTCGGCGAGAATCATCCTGCATTCCCGTCGATTCGGCGAGAATCAGTCGGCATTCCCGCCGACCTCCTCTTGTTGGCGTTGGCTTAGGGTTTTCCTGTGGAAATGAACTTTGACGTAGAGTGAGTTGACCTCACCCAATGCCAAAGCTGCTTTGGCGTTGAGGGAGGTAGACTCACTCAACACCACTGTTGGGATTTGTGGTTTTGGCTGAAGGCGTTGAGGGAGTGGACCTCACTACACGCCATAGCTGTTTTGGTGTTGAGTGAGGATAGCTCACTCAACGCCAGAGCTGTTATTGTGGAGGGCGTTGTGTGAGTGACTCTCACTCAACGCCATGGCTGTTCTGGCGCTGAGTGAGGCTAACTCACTCAACACCAAGGTCTGGTTAGGCACTGAATGGGTCCCACTCAACGCCGTGCCGTGTGGAGTAACTTCAACACTATTTCTTTTTCCTCGATTTACGTTCCCGAGTGAATTCCTTGTTTATTTTTTTGTAGTTTCCTTGTCGGCCATGTTTTTCTTTCCTAATGGCCAAATCGTGGGTCGTGGTTAGTATTGGTGGTTTGAAGCTCTTCATGGGGGAGGTGTTGTGTAATTTAGCCAAGTCCACCCTTATTCTTCTATCTTGCTCCAGGTACGGGCTGGGCAAGGGGGTGGAAGGTCCCTTGTGCTTAAACATGTAGACCCTTGAGCTTGTTGGCTTGGAAATGGTGGTTGGGGGAGTGAGTTTGCCTCCAACCCGGATCCATGCTGTTTGTTTTAGTTACTACCATCTCTCATAGCTTAGGGTGTTAGAAGTTTCTTCCTTGGTAGATTGTAGCACTTTGGGCTCTTGGTAGCCTAGTAGACCCTGCAGGATATAGTTTCTGGGTAGGGTTGGTGATGTTTCCTCGCACGTAGTGCATTCCATGTTGTCTTGCCTTGGGCAGTTGTGACTTTTTCTACTGTGTGTTTTCCTCTTTTATTCATTCCCTGGTTGACACTTCCATGCAATTTTTCCTTATTTTGCTTGCTGAGGTATTCTTTCTTCTTTTGAATGCCTCAGGTTCTAAGCAGTAGCCAGTTTGGTGGCTAGGTTGCGGTGGTGTTGCTGGTGGTCTCATGGACTTTTGAGATCTTGTTGCTTTGTTAGTGAGGTAGTTTTTCAGTACTTTTCTTACAGACAAACATATTTGCCCGTGGGTTCGTGTCCGATTGTTGGCGCCCACTGGTAGTTTTTACCTTTGTACTAAGTATATTACTTTTGCTGCTACCATTTTCTAGAGATAGTCTACTTGCTCTGAGGAAGATTTATGCTAGGTTGCTAGTTATTTTAAAACTACAACTATTATTATTATAAGATTATTGCATGATCAGCATGTTTTATAAAGGTAAATCGGTATTTTCCAAACAACGTATAAAGATCGTTTTCTTATATATATTATAAATTAAATGTAGAGTCTTGCATGACATAAGTGGTCCTCTTAGGGCTCTTATGCACTTCTTAGGATGTCAAACCTGAATAAAGTATTTTTCCGCAGCGCTTAAGTATAATTTTTTTACTGTGGACTAGGTGATCCACTGAGCCGAGGGATACGGCCTCTTTTATATAACTGATTTTCTAATCATTAAACTCATAAATTTCTTTCATTAAGTGTAATAGATGGTTTTGCCTGAGCGTTAGCAGTTATCCCCTGCTTGACGTGGCATCATGACGCGCGTTTTCTCATACTTTGATAATTCTTTAATTCAGAGAAAATGCGGGTTGTGACAGTTGGTATCAGAGGGAGGTTGCTTGACAAGTTAGTTGGGCAACCTTCCTTTGATTGCTTTAGTAGTTCCGCTTCATGTCATTCACACACCAATATGTCATCAGCACGTCTTATCAAAAGCACGAACACTACACTCATAGCATAACATAAAGTATACGGAGCATATTATGTAGTATGGGATGCATAATATGTTTTCGTATATGGATCCACCATAGGGGAAAAATGTGAGTGTTATGTAGTATGGGATGCATAACCTCACCACATGGCTGCGACTAACACGTTTTCTTTTCTTCGTTGCATGCGAATGTTATGTAGTATGGGATGCATAACATTTTCATGCGTACGCCGCTCATAACATGCATTAGGGCCTTTTTAGAATGCATATCACAAGCATGCATATCATAACATTGCATAAGCACAACGTGCCAAGCTAAAGACTGGCAGGATGACATATGTACACACATAAGTTTTCGAGTCAAAAATAATATAAAATCATGCATTCCTGATCTAGGCACAAGAATTAGTATGGTGGTGGTTAACCATCCTAGGTTAGGGCATAACATCAATTTTTGTAAAAAGATAAACTCCCAGAGCAAGTTTAGCAGCTTTAAGTTCATATCTATATATGTATTGTCTGTACTAGTAGTTGGGTGTAGCTGTTGTACTAGGATCTAACTAGTGTTTCTATGACTTTAGAATGGCAAGACGTCCTTCAACTAGATCAACTCCCCTGTCTGAGGGTGAGTCATCTGGAGCTCAGAATGATGCGGTAATCGAATGCTTGCGGCAGAGTAGCGATTCCTTGAGCTGGCAGTTGGTGGAGGTACGAGCCCAAATTCAGTCTTTGGTAGCAGTTGTGGCAGGTCAGACTCAGGGAGTGCAAGGCCCTGCAGGGGGGATTGCTGTTCCTCCCCCTCCTGCACCCTTAAGACCTCCAGTGGTGGTGCCAGCGGAGATAGCCTTCATCTCGCAGTTTCAGCGGCTGAGCCCTCCAACTTATGATGGGAAGGCAGATTTCATGGTGTTAGACGACTGGCTGATCTCCATGGAGGAGATGTTCTCATACTCAGGGATTGCAGACGATCAAAGGGTGATGATAGCCGCCTATCAGCTTAAAGGATTGGCTAAGAGTTGGTGGCTGAGAGAGAAGGAGAGCTTGGTAGCTAGATTCTCTTGGGAGGTGTTCAAGGAGATGCTATTGAGGAAGTTCTTACCCTCGGTCGAGCGTGACCGCCTCATGAACGACTTCCTCCATTTGAAGCAAAGGCAGCTCACAATGGGTGAGTATGAGATAGAGTTCAGCAAGCTGAGCCGTTTTCCCCCAGGATTGATCAGCATTGAGGCTGATCAAGTTAAGCGATTTCTCGGTGGTTTGAGGAGTGAGGTGCAGCAGCTGACCAGTGCTTTTGGGTCAGAGACTTATGTAGGAGTAGTGGAGGCTTCTCTTAAGGTGGAGGCTATTGAGACCGCGAAGAGCAGAGGACAGCAAAGTAGGAAGGATAAGAGGAAGTCTGTGGAGGAAAAGAAACCCCAGGTACCCGATACAGTTCCTGGGAAGAAGAGCAAAGTGGTGTGCAGTTTCTATGGCCGGTCAGGCCACCCTGTCGAGAGATGTTTCAGGAGGGCAGCAGCTCAGAGGAAGGAGCAGGTTCATGCGATTCAGGGTGCTCATAGGAGAGATGTCTCCTATTCTATTTGCAAGTGACCCGGGCATGATGTTGCCCAGTGCTGGTCCACGGATAAGGTCTGTTTTCAGTGTGGGCAGGAGGGACACATCAAGTCTAGGTGTCCTCAGGTCAAGCCTGCTCTTCATGTAGTTCCTCTTCAGGCACTACCTCCGCCCCAACGTGTGGATAAGGGAAAGGGAAAGCTGAACGTGATCTCTTCCGAGGAGGTTGAAGCTTCGACTCAGGTCATCTCAGGTTATTTGTCTTTCCAGCTTGAATGTTTTGTTCTTGTCTTGCTAGAATGTTTGTAGTATTGTTGTGGTAGTTCCTTAGTTATATATGTTCCTATAGGGAAGTTTAAGGTGGAGAACCGCTGGGCGCGGGTTCTGTTTGACTCCGGCGCTACCCACTCGTTCGTGGCTAGAGCCTTTGTAGAGCGACATCGATTGACTTTAGATCGAGTTCGGGATACCTTTCGTGTCAAGTTCCCCTCTGGTGAATCTGTGTTGTCAGATTTGGGCATGTTAGATTTCCCTGTTTTGTTGGGGGACTTCCTTGCGAAGGCATACCTAAAGATGATTGATCTGGAGGACTTCGATGTTATTTTGGGTATGGACTGGCTGTCTAGGTATGATGCAGTCATTCAGTGTAAAGGGAAACGCTTGGACTTCATCAGGGACGACGGTCAGCCCGGAAGCGTGTATGCAGATCTGAGCCAGGATTCTTCTATCATCTCTGCGATATATGCTCAGAAGCTTTTTCTTTTGGACTGTTTTGCTTGTTTAGTCTCGGTGGTTGGGACCGTTGTTAGTGTACCGCGCTTAGAGAAGATTCCAGTTGTTCGTGATTTCGCCGATGTTTTTCCTGATGACCTTCCTGGTCTTCCTCCAAGCGGGATGTTGAGTTTGTGATCGATTTGGATCCGGGTATGCGTCCTATTGCTAAGGCGCCGTACCGGATGTCCTCTCGAGAGCTAGAGGAGTTGCGAGTCCAGTTAGATGAGTTGTTGGCGAAAGGGTTTATCAGGAAGAGTTCGTCGCCTTGGGGTGCTCCTGTTCTATTTGTGAAGAAGAAAGATGGGTCAATGCGGCTTTGCATCGACTATAGGGAGTTGAACAAAGTCACAATTAAGAACAGGTACCCTCTGCCAAGGATCGATGATTTATTTGACCAGTTGAGCGGTAGCACGGTCTTCTCCAAGATTGACCTTCGTTCAGGCTATCATCAGCTTAGGATCCGTGAGACAGATATTCCACGGATGGTGTTTAGATCGAGGCACGGACATTTTTAGTTGTTAGTGATGTCGTTTGGAATTACCAACGCTTTATCAGCGTTCATGGATATGATGAACCGGGTGTTCAAGGATTTCCTAGATAAGTTCATGGTGGTCTTCATCGATGACGTGTTGGTTTATTCTCGCAGTGCTGAGGAGCATGAGCAGCATCTGCGCTTGGTTCTATCGGAGTTGAGGAACCATAAGTTATTCGCCAAGTTAAGCAAGTGCGAATTTTGGTTTCCTCAGGTCTCGTTCTTGGGCCACGTGGTGAATGAGGATGGGATCTCGGTTGACCCAGAAAAGATCGCAGTAGTGATGGATTGGAGTAGGCCGGGAACGCCCAAGGAGATCAGGAGCTTTCTAGGATTGGCCGGCTACTACAGGAGGTTTGTGGAGGGTTTCTCTACCCTAGCTGCACCTTTGACTAAGCTGACTCAGAAGAACATGGATTTTGTTTGGAGCGAGAAGTGCGAAGATGCCTTCCTGGAGTTAAAGAGGAGATTGTGCACTGCTCCCGTTCTGACCCTGCCTACCGAGGGCGTGGATTATGACGTATATGTGGATGCTTCGCATGTGGGTCTGGGATGCGTATTAATGCAGGTGGGTAAGGTGATTGCCTATGGGTCAAGGCAACAGAAGACTCATTGTTGGAACACCCTATTACTAATTTGGGTAAGGATCACTATATTTGTCTTAGGAAACCAGGTTGACCTAGTTGTATAGTTGTAAAGGTCAACATTAGAATGAGTCTAGGGCTTAGAACTTAGGTTTTAAGCTGCCCCTAGGACCATTCCAATATCAAGGATATAGAGCCAAGTCTAAGGCAATTTTCGTCGAGCTTCGGTCGACGAAACGTCGAACTCGGTTGACGCTCTCTGAGCTCAACTTGATAAATCGTCGAACTCGGTCGACGATCTTCGAGCTCAGATAGACGATCTGCTTTCAGACAATTTTTGTTAGTCGTCGAACTGCATTCTACGTTTTTCCAGCTCAGTTCGACGATCTCTCTTTTGCTATTCTTCAGTTCGCTGAGCTCGGTTCGACGATCTTCGAGCTCAGTTCGACGTTTTCTGTCTGTTTGATCTGTTTCCATCTCTGAGCTCGGTTCGACGATAGTAGAGCTCAGATCGACGATTTTTTTGAGAGATCAACGATTCTAAGGATTCAAATGCTGCCAGTCTTTGGAATGTTTTTGAAATCTATCAGCATTTATGATAAGGAGATCTGCCAGTCGTTTGTCTTTATTCTGCAGCAAGTTTCAAGGAATTATTCAGGGAATGTTTTATTAGACCTTCCTCTAGAAGACAAGACTCTTTATGGAAGACATTTATGACTGCCAACGGCTATCCTTGACAAGAATTTTTTCAGAGAATAAGATCCTCCTTTTTGTCTTCAAAATATAGAGAGAATATACAACACCTAGAGAACATAACAAGAAGAATTAAGCTGTGACAGATAACAAGTGATCATATTCTGAAGAATCAGAATAACAGTCTTTTTGCTTACAGAAAAGTGATCACAGCCTCATCTCAAGAACTCCAGACACCTCATCTTTCAGCCTTTTGCTGAAATAATCCTTTGCTGGAGATAAAAATTTCTGAAGGCCTATCACCCTAGAGCAAAGCTTCCATTCCTGAACCTGTCTACAACTCAGGGGGAGCTTTGACAACAAAAGATCCACTAGTCTTCTCTCATTTGATTTGAGAACAGAGAAGACAACTTCACCTCTTTATCTTTTCTTTTTCTGCTGTAAAAGGGTTCTTGAACTCCCTTCAAAAGTTCTGTCTGATTCTGAGAGCCTTGTCAAAACTCAGTGGTGGCAAGACACCTTATCAAAAAATCCAATTTTGGTTTTTGAGCACCTTATCAAAAGCTCATTGGTGTCAGGACACCTGATCAACTCATCCTGAGTGGATTCCTACCAAGGGTGGTAGAAGAGTGGATGTACCCAGGTGTTTGGGGAACCACTATATTTCCTTGTGTCTTCTGGGTTGTTTGTGTAATTGGTTTGCTGTGTGCAGTGCTCTTTACTTCTTTGTTTTTAACTCTTCATTAACACTCTACACTATACTATAAATTGAATTTTATATTTGCGGATCAATTTCAACTGTGAAATTAATTTAAATAAACTCTATTCACCCCCCTCTAGAGTTGAGATTGATCTTACCCTCACTTTCAATCGGTATCAGAGGCAGGTTGGTTGCTCGCACAGGCTAACACCTGAACCAAAAGTTCCTTGATAAGATCAATCTCTTAAGAGGGTTATTTTCTCCATATCTTATATTATTCAAAGACATGGCACATAACAAGGATTATGCAAGCACCAGACCTCCAGTGTGCAATCTATCTAAGTTTGCACTATGGAAGGCAAGGATTAAATTATACATGAACTCTATTGATGAAGATATTTTCAATTCTGTCTTGACAGTTTGTCCAAGTCCACCAGCAAGCTCAAGCACAAATGCTGTTCCACCTCCCTCGGGAACAGATGCAGACATAAAGAAATGGAAAACTGCAGATGCAAAGGCCATGAACATCTTAGCTCAGACAATGTCTGATGAGATATTTCAGAAAGTAGCTGACTGCAACTCAGCCAAAGGAATTTGGGATAAGCTCTCTGAAATTGTCTCAGGGTCTGCTGATGAAAGGAAAGACAGGAGATCTCACCTTATAACCCAATATGAGAATTTCAAGAAAGGAGAGACTGAGTCAGTAGCAGATATGTACAACAGATTGAGTCTGATTGTCAATGAGCTAAAGACCTTGGATAAAGAAATCTCATTGACTGAGCTTAATGACAAGATCCTAATGTGCTTCGCCAGCACTTGGGATTGAAGAATCTGGCCAATTAAAGATGCCAGAAGTCTAAATGAAATCACTACTAAAGCTCTCCTAGGCAAGCTCAAATCTTATGAGCTGCTCATTAAGAACAGAGAAGAAGAACAGAAGGCTGCCTCACCAGCCTCAAAGAAAGAGAAGTCAATAGCTTTCAAAGCCATTGAGAATCAGCCTGAAGAAAAGCTCACAGGCAATGATGAGTTGGTCAACCTACTGGCCAAAAGATTTTACAAACTGGCCAGAAAAGACTTCAGAAAAAGACCATACAAAGGACATGATAAACCAAGGTATGATAAGTCAAATAATGATAAAGAAATTATATGCTTTGGCTGTAGGAAACCATGCCACATTGTGCCTGACTGTCCAGAAAACAAGAACAAGGACAGAAAGGATAGAAGAGAAAGAAGGAAAGAGAAAGACTTCAAAAAGAACAGCTCAGATAAAGCCTCCTCCAGCAAGAACAAACATACAAGGAAGGGCTTTGTTGCTGAGACATGGAGTGAGACAGAAGAGGATTCTGAAACTTCATCCAGATCTAGTGATGATGAAGATGATGCAGATGAAAAAGAATTTTGCATGATGGCTATCAATGCCTCACAGCAAAACTCTGATGCAGAATCAGATTCAGACTCAGAAACTCAACCAGAAGAAGATCAAGTAATTGACTCTTTTGATTTTAATTCTGAGGACTTTAAAAATGAATTTAAGACATTGTGTTTGGACTTACTAAAATCTGAGAAAGAGATAATCTCTCTCAGAAACAAATTATCTGAATACAGTGTCCTAAACTCAAATAACCTCAAACTCTCTGAGGAGTTAGAATGCTGTAGGGAGGAGATAGCTTCACTGAAAAGTGAACTATCAAAGGCCAAAAAGTTTGAAGAATCCCTAAATGGGAGAAGTATCAGACTGATGGACATTACAAGCACAGTGAACTATAGATTCAACAGTACACTGGGCTTGGGTGCCTCATCCAGCCAACCTATAATGTTAACAACTCCAATCAAATTTGTCTCTGACAAAGGAAAGGGAGTAATAGATGTAGCTAGGAAGAATGCAGATCTGCCAGAGAAAACTTCAGTTCAACAGATTGCGTTGAGCAGAGCTCGACGATCGTTGAATAGAGCTCGACGATCTAACCCAAGATCGTCGACCTCAGCTCGACGATATCCAAACTCTGAACTTCAGTATAATCGATCTTCGAACAGAGATCGACGATCTGACCCAAGATCGTCGACCTCAGTTCGACGATCGTCGAACAGAGATCAGGTCTGTGAACATTCCTTCAATGGCACATCTAGATTCAATCCTAGAAGTCCCACATCCCAAGGCTTTAACCCCTATAGTGAATGGATAATACCTCCTAGGAGATATCATCCTGAAGGCTATAAGAGTCAACCTGAGATGTCTTTCATTTCTGAATTCAAAGGATATCAGCCTAGGCCCAAGGTTAACTGGGTCAAAAACAAGTAAGCTGTTCATGTGCAGGTGAAGACCTATTCACTATCTTACCAACAATGGTATCTAGATAGTGGGTGCTCAAAGAAAATGACAGGGAACAGGGAAAATCTATCATCCTTCATAACCAAACTTCGACCCAAAGTGATTTTTGGTGATTCAAATTTTGGCCAAACCAAAGGATATGGTGCTGCTTAGATAGGCTCAGTCACTTTCAAGAAAGTGGCATATGTAGAAGGACTGAAGCACAATCTGATAAGTATCAGTCAGCTATGTGATGAAGGATACAAGGTGACTTTCAACAAATCCCTGTGCAAGATCAAGTCAGAGGATAACACAACTGTGTTAATAGGTAAAAGGACAGGTAACATTTACTTAGTAGATTTTCTTTCAACTAAAGTAGATATCTGTTTATTTAATTCCATATCTAAGCCAAATGTTTTATGGCATAAGAGATTAGGACATCTAAACCTTAGAACCATTGCTAGGCTATCCAAGGACAACCTTGTTAGAGGACTACCTTCTGGCCCCTACAAGAAGGAAGGACTTTGCAAGGCTTATCAATTAGGCAAGCAAACTAAAAATAGCTTTATGTCACTTAATAAGAGTGATTCACCTAGGATTCTGTACTTATTGTACATGGATCTTTTTGGACCCATATCAGTACAAAGCCCAGGAGGGAAGTCCTATACTTTAGTGATTGTAGATGACTTCTCAAGATTCACTTGGGTATTCTTTCTGAGGAAGAAGTCTGATAACTTCAAATGTTTGACAGATTTTCTCAAATGCATTCAGATTGAGTTCAACACTCACATTGCCCTGATCAGAAGTGATCATGGGATAGAGTTTGATTCTCTTCTCATGCAAGAGTTCTGTCAAAGTGAAGGGATCAGGCATACTTTCTCAGCTCCTAGAACTCCTCAACAAAATGGGGTAGCTGAAAGGAAAAATAGAATCCTAATTGAATCTGCTACTACATTATTGGCAGATGCTCACCTACCTCTATCCTTTTGGGCTGAGGCAGTGAGCACCTCCAACTATGTGCTAAACAGAAGCCTGATACATAAACTAAAGGGCAAGACTCCCTATGAATTGCTCAAAGGGAAGAAACCTAAAATAGCTTATTTTAAAATATTTGGCTGTACTTGTTATATTCATAATAATGACAAGAAGTATCTAGCAAAATTCCAAGCTAAAGCTGATGAAGGAGTGTTTCTGGATACTCTATGATCAGCAAGGCATATAGGGTATATAATAAATCTTCTTGTAAAATTGAAGAATCTGTTCATGTTACTTTTGATGAGACTAATATGTGTTACAAGGAGAAGTCTACTTCTACCATAGAACCTTTGCAGGTACATTCAATTTCAGAAAATATGAACAGATTACAGGTTAAAGAAGAGAACACAACCTGTCAACAAAAGAATGAGAGCAGTGATGATGAAGAAGAAGTTCAACCTCTTGAAGAAAATCATCCTGAAGAGCCAGTTGTTATTCCACAAGAGGAAACAACAATACAGGCTGGTGAACAATCAACACCCCCTGTTGATTTAGTAACAACAAGAGATCATCCAATCACCCAAGTAATTGGAGAGATCTCAGCTGGTGTGCAAACCAGAAATTAGGTCAACCAGAACCTGATGCACACTTGCTTCCTATCTCAAGTTGAGCCTCAATCCATTCAAGATGCAGAGCAAGATCCACACTGGATCATTGCAATGCAAGAGGAGTTGCATCAATTTGAAAGGAATAAGGTTTGGGAACTAGTGCCTAAGCCAAAGGATCACTCCATTGTTGGAACAAAGTGGGTGTTCAGAAACAAGCTGGATGATCAAGGAATTATTGTCAGAAACAAGGCAAGGCTAGTTGCCCGAGGCTATTCTCAGCAAGAAGGAATAGACTATGACCAGACCTTTGCACCAGTTGCAAGGTTAGAGGCCATTAGAATATTCCTAGCTTTTGCTGCTCACAAGGGATTCAAGGTTTACTAGATGGATGTGAAGAGTGCATTTCTCAATGGGGACATCAAAGAGGAAGTCTATGTTAGACAACCTCCAGGTTTTATCTCTCTAACTCACCCTGATTATGTTTTCAAATTACATAAAACATTATATGGTCTCAAGCAAGCTCCTAGAGCATGGTATGAGATCCTAGCATGCTTTCTTCTAGAAAATGATTTTGTTAGGGGGAGAGTAGACCAAACTCTTTTTATTAGAACCCATAAGTCCCATACCCTACTAGTACAAATTTATGTAGATGATATCATATTTGGATCTACTGATTCAAACTTGTGCAGAAAGTTTTCCAACCTGATGCATTCCAAATTTGAAATGAGTAGCATGGGTGAGCTCTCCTTCTTCTTAGGATTGCAAGTAAAACAGCATGCTGAGGGCATATTTATTTCCCAAACCAAGTATGCTAAAGAATTGGTTAAGAGATTTGGTATGTCTGAGGCATCTTGTATGAAAACACCCATGCCTACCAATGCTGTATTGGATGCTGATGAACATGGGAAACAAGTTGATCAGACAACATATAGAGCAGTGATTGGCTCTCTATTGTACCTTACAGCCAGTAGGCCAGATATAATGTTTGCTACATGCATATGTGCTAGATTCCAAGTTAGCCCTAGAGAGTCACACCTAACTCTAGTTAAAAGGATTCTTAGATATGTAAAAAGTTGTCCAAATCTAGGACTCTGGTATCCAAAAGACTCAGGATTTGAATTAACTGGATTCTCAGATGCTTGATTATACTGGATGCAGAATAGACAGGAAAAGCACCAGTGGAACATGTCAGTTCCTTGGTGACAGACTTGTCTCTTGGTTTTGTAAGAAGCAAACATCTGTGTCAACCTCAACTGCTGAAGCTGAATATATGGCTGCAGGCAGTTGCTGTTCACAAATATTGTGGATACAAAATCAGCTCATAGACTTATGACTACAACTTAGAGAAGTCTAAAATTTTTTGTGATAATACTAGTGCTATCTCTATAGCACAAAATCCAGTCCTCCATAGTAGGACAAAACATATAGAGATTAGGCATCACTTTCTAAGGGATAATGTAGAGAAAAACAAAATAGAACTTCAATATATCCCTACTGATTTGCAAAGGGGAGATATTTTCACCAAGCCCTTGGATGAAAAGAAACACAGTTTCTTCCTAAATCAGTTGGGCATGTTAGATGGAGGAAGCCTAAACTAATTTACAAGATTTTTGAAAAGATAAAACAGACCAAGACTAGGCTAAAAAAATCAGTTCTTTTTGTGTCTGTAGAATAGGCTCTGTCTCTGAACTGCGCTCGACGTTTTCCCAGAAATCGTCGAACGTAGATCGACGTTTCTCTAAAAATCGCCGACCAGAGATCGACGTTTCCAAAATCGTCGATCTAAGTTCAGCGCCTCCGTTAGCTCCAGGCTTTCTCTCCTTCTGTTCAGAGGCCGTCGAGCGGAGCTCGACGCTTTTCAACATCGTCGAACGGAGATCGACGATATTGACGTCTCTTCAGATTCCCTCTGTAGCCCAAATCGTCGAGCTGAGATCGACGTTCTGTCGAACCGAGCTCCACGATTTTCCGTTTCGTCGTCGAACCCTAATATAAAATCATTTCCGCGACCGTCGTTCATCTTTGCGCTTTCATACTCTCTGCAACTTTCTTCATTTTCCCTCCAAATCTTCTGCGCTTGGTTGTGTTCGGTTCTTTGTTGCAGGTAAAAATGGCTGGCTCCAATGCTGCAATCTCCAAAATGAAATTTGACACCGGATTTGATATCGACATGAACTCGTTTGATGGAAGCGATCAGCGCTTCAAGGATATTCTTAATCTATTCAGAGATCAGCAGCTATCGCAAATAATGACTATAAGAATGAAGATTGCATCCGAAGAGATAAAGGAGTGGTGTTATACAGCGACAGATGAGAACGAGAACTCTGTCGTCGGCTTCATAAAAGGGACTCAGGTACAATTGTCCCCTGCTCTTTTAACTGAAGTTTTTCATCTTAGTTCTGGAGAAGATTCCATAGAGTTATCTGGAGAGGAGTATGACTCCATGCTTGATAGAATGGGTCACAATGCTGTGAACCCTAGCAAACTGCTGAAGAAAAATCTGTCGATAGAATTTCAATTTTTGGTTGATGTAGTTGGGAAAGTGCTTCTGGCCAAGCACTCAGCCCATGATACCATATCAAGATATCAATTTTGTCTAATGGGAGCTCTGCTTGATAAGAAACATATAAACTAGGGATCAATTTTCTTCAACCTGATTAAGAAGAAGCTGAGTAAGACTGCTGTCAGTTTTGGGAGAATTCTAGGGGTCTATCTGAATTCCAGATGCCCTGAGCTGCTAACCTCTTCTGGGATGTTCATTAATGCATCCAAGAGGCTCTCCTGTGCCCTTTTCAGCAAATGGGACAGGCAGATTGTAAACCCCTCCAGAGCTGCTGCACCACTATCTTCAGGCACCAGGACTGTTTCAGTCACTCCACCTCTGGTCTCTGCCCCAGTAGAAGTGTTGCCTGCTTCTCCTCCTCCTCCAGCTGTCTCTACCCCAACCACTTCATCCTCACCTCCAATCACCACCATATTGATATCTTCCCCCCATTAACATTTCTTCACCAGTTTCAACCCCTCCAGCATCTACCTCGGAGGAATTCCATCCTCTTTTCTCTTATCCAAGCTTCACCTCTCCATTCATTTTCCTTGGCAGATGATTCCTTTATGGATGATTCCCCCTCCTCTTCTCTTGAGCCTCCCTCTACCTCCTCATTCCAACAAATGCTGCAAGACATTCTCTCCCAACCATCCTTCACACCTTCTCTTGACTCACCTATCTACACCTCAACATCTTCAATCCCCTCCTTTCCCCTTTCAGAGCCATCCATACCCTCATTCTCCATGTCACCAGCTCCAGCAATCATCCTTCCAACAACCTTCTCTCCTACCTCTGCTCAAGCCCCTCTTGAGCATGTAGATTTATCAGCCCTGGCTGATAGGTTATATGAGCTGCTAGCTCCTAAGCTAACCTCATTACTGGAGACCACTCTGGCTCCACTCCTGACCCATGTCAAGGAGCTGTCTTCCAAGCTCTCCTCCTTCATTCCCTCTCAGGAAATTACCTCTTCTGGGTGCCTTGACTCAGTTATCCCTGAATCCAGGCAGGGGGAGATGCCTTCTGAAGTAGTGTTTGTGCCTGAGTATGCTCCAGCTCTGGCTCCTGCTCCTGCTTTTGCAATGGACCTCCAGAGCTTGCTCTCTGTGTTTGATACAGTTTACCTCAGATCTTTGGCAGTTACCTCATGCTGAAGACTTGTCTAAGGCCATTGTGCCTATTTCTGTCTGTGATCCCAGCCAAATTGAAGCATATGTAAATTCCTGGAAGGCTGTGGATGTTTGTGTTTCCATCTCTGATGCTGCTACTAAGGCCATTGTGCCTCTTGTTGTTGAAGCTGCTGCTGCTGTTACTGAGGATACTGAAATGGTTCTTGAAATTGAAGATACATCTGCTGCTGAAGAAGTTGCTGCTTACCTAGAAGATCCTGCACCTGCTGTTGTTACTGTGATTACTGCTGCTGTTGCTTCAAAAGTTCCCTCTGCTCAAATTTCTGATGCTGCTCTTGCCCTGACTGCTGATCAGTTGAAGTTACAAGAGAAATACATAAAAAGCATTGATGATTTGTATGACAATCCTCAAAGTTCAGAGAGTGATCAATTTCAAACTGATTCAGATGACTCTGCAAATGCTATTGCCAAGAAGAGGAAGGCCAGAAGCAAGGCCATGATGTCAGTCCCCCCAGCTCAGGCAAAGGATTCTAATGACATTCCCTACTATATTCTGCATGACTGCCCCATATCTGAGCCCTGGATGCAGTATTCCAAGAACCAATCAAAGGCTATGAAGAAGAGAAGGAAGCTGAATAAGTATGAAAAAGGATCTTCTCAGTATCAGCCTCCTCCTCCTCCTCCTACAGATTCTGGTTCAGGCTCAGCCCCTCAAGCTCCAGCTTCCAGGCAAAGCTCCTCCCAGTCTTATCAGAAATATTATCAAAGGGGCAACATCAAAGGGGATATCAATCTAGAAGGGGCCAATATAGAGGAAGCCAGAGAGGGCACAGATTTCATCAAAGGGAAGGACAAGGCCATACTGATTCTACTTCAGGTCCTTTCCCTTATAAGCTAAAAGATGCAGTTGACTCCAGGACTCCTCCTACTGATTCTGAATCCATCAACAGATATGAACCTCCCGTTTCTTTTGAAGATCCTGAGAACAATCCCTTGTCCTGGACAGCTAGAATGAAAGAGTTGGCTGCTCTTAATCAAATAAAAAAGGCCAGAGAGCAAGGCAAGGACACTTCCAACATAACAACTTTATCAGATCAGAGAAAGAAAGAACTGGAGAAATATACATCAAGAAAATTCTTTAATCCAGAAGATTATATGAAGCTGCACCCTGAGGCTATAGTTCCAAGGCCTAGATCTCAAACTTCCTTAGGTGCAGAAGATGATAGAAGATCCAAGAAAGAAGCCCTCAATCCCAACAGAGAAATTATGTTTAAATAGGGAACTGAGAAGTAAATTGTGTAAGCTGAACAATCATCCTCCTTTGGATATTTGCTGACTTCTTATCTGTGATCTGCATTGCTGCTATATCTTTTCTTCTGCATTGTTGTTTTAGTTTCTGTCTTGAATGTATGCTTATTTATTTCCTAATTCTGTCTATAAATAGTAATCCTAACCCAAATAGGGGAGATTGTTGGAACACCCCATTACTAATTTGGGTAAGGATCACTATGTTTGTCTTAGGAAACCAGGTTGACCTAGTTGTATAGTTGTAAAGGTCAACATTAGAATGAGTCTAGGGCTTAGAACTTAGGTTTTAAGCTGCCCCCAGGACCATTCCAATATCAAGGATATAGAGCCAAGTCTAAGGCAATTTTCGTCGAGCTCCGGTCGACGAAACGTCGAACTCAGGTTCGACGCTCTCTGAGCTCAACTTGATAAATCGTCGAACTCCGGTCGATGATCTTCGAGCTCAGATCGACGATCTGCTTTCAGACAATTTTTGTTAGTCGTCGAACTGCATTCTACGTTTTTCCAGCTCAGGTCGACGATCTCTCTTCTTCTATTCTTCAGGTCGCTGAGCTCGGTTCGACGATCTTCGAGCTCAGTTCGACGTTTTCTGTCTGTTTGATCTGTTTCCATCTCTGAGCTCGGTTCGACAATAATAGAGCTCAGATCGACGATTTTTTTGAGAGATCAACGATTATAAGGATTCAAATGCTGCCAGTCTTTGAAATGTTTTTGAAATCTCACAGCATTTATGATAAGGAGATCTGCCAGCCGTTTGTCTTTATTCTGGAGCAAGTTTCAAGGAATTATTCAGGGAATGTTTTATTGGACCTTCCTCTAGAAGACAAGACTCTTTATGGAAGACATTTATGATTGCCAACGGCTATCCTGGACAAGAATTTTTTCAGAGAATAAGATCCTCCTTTTTGTCTTCAGAAATATAGAGAGAATATACAACACCCAGAGAACACAACAAGAAGAATTAAGCTGTGACAGATAACAAGTGATCATATTCTGAAGAATCAGAATAACAGTCTTTTTGCTTACAGAAAATTGATCACAGCCTCATCTCAAGAACTCCAGACACCTCATCTTTCAGCCTTTTTGCTGAAACAATCCTTTGCTGGAGATAAAAAGTTCTGAAGGCCTATCACCCTAGAGCAAAGCTTCCATTCCTGAACCTGTCTATAACTCAGGGGGAGCTTTGACAACAAAAGATCCACTAGTCTTCTCTCATTTGATTTTGACCATAGTGCTGTTGAATTCATTTTGAATTTGCTTGACAAATGTCTGGAAGGCATCAGGGGTTTCAGATTTCTTCCTTAAAAAGAACACCAAGGCAAATCTGGAAAAGTCATCAACAACCATGAAAGTGAGGGTAAGATTTATCTCAACTCTAGAGGGGGGTGAATAGAGTTTATTTAAATTAATTTCACAGTTGAAATTGATCAGCAAATATAAAATTCAATTTATAGTATAGTGTAGAGTGTTAATAAAGAGTTAAAAACAAAGAAGTAAAGAGCACAGCACACAGCAAACCAATCACACAAACAACCCAGAAGACACTAGGAAATATAGTGGTTCCCCAAACACCTGGGTACATCCACTCTTCTACCACCCTTGGTAGGAATCCACTCAGGATGAGTTGATCAGGTGTCCTGACACCAATGAGCTTTTGATAAGGTACTCAAAAACCAAAACTGGATTTTTTGATAAGGTGTCTTGCCACCATTGAGTTTTGACAAGGCTCTCAGAACCAGACAGAACTTTTGAAGGGAGTTCAAGAACCCTTTTACAACAGAAAAAGAAAAGGTAAAGAGGAATTCTCCTCTCCTAGAACACCCCAGTAAAATGGAATTGCTGAGAGGAAAAATTGGACTCTCATAGAGGTTGGTAGAACCTTGTTAAGTGACTCATCGCTCCTAAAATACTTCTGGGCTGAGGTAGTTAACACTTCATGATATGTCCTTAATAGAGCTTCTATCACCAAGAGCCACAAGAATACTACCTATGAGATCTTGAAAGGCAGAAAACCAAACCTGAGCTATTTCATGATCTTTGATTGCAAGTGCTATGTGCTGAACAATGGAAAAGTCCATTTAACTAAGTTTGCTGCCAAATCAGATGAAGGGATCTTTATTGGGTACAACACTCATAATAAGGCATATAGAATCTATAATTTAACTAGACAAGTTGTAGAAGAGTTTATGCATATTGTTTTTGATGAATCCAACATGGTTAATAGTGAGTTGCCTCGCTCCTCCTCTTATAGTATTGAGGGTACAGAGTAGATGATGGACAAGCTGACCGTCAAGGAAGCTACCCCCATAGTCTAAGATAATGATGATAGACTGTCCATTCTAAGAGATGGGCAAGACATAATTGAAGAAATTGAAGACCAGCTAGCTGAAAACCCTGATGATCAGCAAGCTGTAGTTAGACTGCCTCCAGCTACCAGGCATATAAGGGACCATCCAGCACACCAAATCATTGGTAATGCAAATCATGGAGTCCAGACCAGAAGCAAGAGCATGAATATAAATCTCTACTCAAGCTTTCGGTCTCAAGAAGAGCCTAAGAAGTTTAAAGAAGCAATTAAGGAGCAGTTCTTGATTGGAGCAATGCAATAGGAATTTGAACAATTAAAGAGATGTAAGGTCTAAAAGTTGGTTCCAAAACCACAAGAACAAAATGTCATAGGGACCAAGTGGATCTACAAGAACAAGTTTGATCAAGATGATATTATTGTCAATAATAAGGCTAGACTGGTTGCTAAAGGCTACAGGAAAGAAGAAGGCATAGACTTTTACCATACCTTTGCCCTAGTAGCCATATTGGAAGCAATAAGGATATTCCTTGCATTTATTACCTATCAGGGATTTAGAGTCTATCAGATGGATGTCAAGTCAGTATTCTTGAATGGGGACCGGAAAGAGGAAATATATGTGGATCAGCGACCAGGTTTTGTAGATCCTATCTCTCCAAAGTTTGTTTATAAGCTTAAGAAAGCTCTTTATGAGCTAAAGCAAGCCCCTAGGGCTTGGTATGAAACCTTGTCAAGCTTCCTAATTGAGAACAAATTCTCAAGGGGGAAGATAGACATGACCCTATTTCTAAGGGAATCAAAGGGCAAGCTTATCCTAGTCCAGATATATGTCGATGACATTATCTTTGGATGTACTGATGATAACCTTTGTAGGAAGTTTGCTAAACTTATGCAAGGGAAGTTTGAAATGAGCAGTATGGGTGAGCTCAATTTCCTCTTGAGAATCCAAGTAAAACACAGTGATGATGGATTGTTCATATTCAAGTCCAAGTTCACCAGGGATCTATTCAAGAAATATGGTATGGAGAATGCCTCCACCATGAGAACTCCAATGGGGTCATGTGTAAGACCCCCTCCCGAAACACAAAATATAGCACAAGGGGAGTATTAAGCCAAGAAAAGCCGCCTTGCGGTAGCGTTAGCACACGGGCTAACCTGTACTATAAGACACCTATCCTGCCAGCTACAATCAAGATCATTCATTGCCAACCCAACTAGTAGTATAAAACAGAAGTCAAATCCACACATAAGTAATATAGTCCAAAAGAAAGTACATCAAATAAAATAAACGTCAACAAGGCTTCTACAATATCATAGTATAAGCCAAAAAGGCTTCATGATGTGTCTCTCAGAACTCACATCGGTCACTGATGGTAGCGATAATATCTTCACTTCAGGCTCTGTCATCCTGGCCTGGCTGCCCTGCTACGTAACCTGCAACTGCTCTGTCTGCGGGGTTTCCTCCTAAAATTGAAGACGTAGAAACCGTAAGCCATAAAGACTAAGTTGCTATCACATCTGCTCCCCCGGTGACTCCTCGGCACCAGGCGGAGAAAGTAATAAGGGTATATATATATAAATAGTAATACAAACATGTGGTAAAGGATTAATCAATATCAGTGAATATCCGAGTAAGTATATCAAATGAGTATAGCAATTTACTCTAGCAGTTCTACCATCAACAATAATACAAAATATGAATCTATGACAGTAAGTAACTTAACTTATAGGAATGCCCAAACAAACATATAAGTTAAGGATACACTCAACAGTAGAGTAACTCATCGTATAGGAGTGCCCATAGAAACATATACAATGAGGATCTTGTGTATGTAATGTATGTAATGATATGAATGCAATACAATGACTCACCCATTATCATGCACATGCAACTACTATGTCGACATAGACTTGTAGTTCCCACTTTTCGAGCAGGTAGCTAACCTCTTAGGCGTTATCCATCGTGGCCAGACAGTGACAGTATAACAGGCTTCTCCACTACTAGGCTGGCATCCAAACTACCTGGCCTAGGCCTCTGTATGCCTCAATGCTAAGAACACAATAGCAGAGCTCACATGCGTACTACGGATCAAAGGGGTCTTGGGTACATGTGCACTAAGAACACATCCCAAACTGGCCTATCATCGTGGTACGGAAGGTGCCTCTGTGAACATATCACCAAAGGACCAAGGCCAACCGTCCACTAGCATAGAAGGTGCCTCGGGAAGTAAACACTGAGGACCAAGGCCCAACCGTGCAAGTATATCTGTCAACTCCCGTCGATGTGATGACTGGTTAGCCCGTAGACTTGCCACACTATCCTTAACCAGGGATTATTACATTGCATGTCAACTCACACCGCATGCAATTTCACATTAAGGGTTCTACTTGGACGCAAGGGTTCCACACCGAGTCCCTTATTTATTTAATCACATTTCGTGCTCAACAGAACACAAGGGCACCCCACCGAGTCCCTTATTTATTTAATCACATCTCGTGCTCAACAGCACGCAAGTGTTCCACACCGAGTCCCTTATTTATTTAATCACATCTCGTGCTCATTAGCAAACAAGGGCTCCATACCGAGTCCCTTATTTATTTAATCACATCTTGTGCTCATTAGCACACAAGGGCTCCACACAGAGCCCCATATAAACATGTTGTTTTAGTGCGGCAACACCCTCGCACTTCCATCCCTTCCACATGTCCTTCACAACAACATTATGGTACTTCACATATTAAGCGACCATTTGATTATCATAATTACATATAGAATATGGTCACCTAACTTTAACATCAACTGGATACAATCTCTTTACCGAGTTCAACCATTTGTGCACATATGGATTTATCAATTAAATGCCAACAACCATTCGTTCCTCGCAATCACTACCAATTATGTACAACAAACTTCAAGCCAACCTCTTCATTTTTCATCATATAACCATTATCAAGTACGTCCTTATCGGTTCATATATTTAAATCATTCCTACCATCCCAACTCGTCAACCCATTCGTTCATTAACCTCCACCAGACCCTCTCATTCAAGTACACTTCACTACACCATTGGTTCATTAAGGATCTATCCAACAAATCCCATTAACCATATTTTATCACAATTTCTTATAGGCTAAATTCACCAAAAACATTAACATTATTGTATTACAATCTCTCTACCAAATCCAAAGCCGATTCCACACAAACCCGAGAAATATATTTGTAGGAAAGATTACTGTACAGCCACTTCGATTGGGAATTCCCATGGCTACAAGAATTAGGTGAAGGCGTGTGACCCCTTGTCACAACCCGCATTTTCTCCGAATTAAAGAATTATCAGAGTATGAGAAAACGCGCGTCATGATGCCACGTCAAGCAGAGGATAACTGCTGACGCTCAGGCAAAACCATCTATTACACTTAATGAAAGAAATTTATGAGTTTAATGATTAGAAAATCAGTTATATAAAAGAGGCCGTATCCCTCGGCTCAGTGGATCACCTTGTCCACAGTAAAAAAATTATACTTAAGCGCTGCGGAAAAATACTTTATTCAGGTTTGACATCCTAAGAAGTGCATAAGAGCCCTAAGAGGACCACTTATGCCAAGCAAGACACTACATTTAATTTATATTATATATAAGAAAACGATCTTTATACGTTGTTTGGAAAATAGTGATTTACCTTTATAAAACATGCTGATCATGCAATAATCTTATAATAATAATAGTTGTAGTTTTAAAATAACTAGCAACCTAGCATAAATCCTCCTCAGAGCAAGTAGACTATCTCCAGAAAAATAGTAGCAGCAAAAGTAATATATCTAGTACAAAGGTAAAAACTACCAGTGGGCGCCAACAACCTGACACGAACCCACGGGCAAATATGTTTATCTGTAAGAAAAGTACTGAAAAACTACCTCATTAACAAAGCAACAAGATCTCCAAAGTCCAAGAGATCACCAGCAACACCACCACAACCTAGACACAAAACTGGCTACTGCTCAGAACCTGAGGCATTCAAAAGAAGAAAGAATACCTCAGCAAGCAAAACAAGGAAAAACTGCATGGAAGTGTCATCCAGGGAATGAATAAAAGAGGAAAACACACAGTAGAAAAAGTCACAATTGCCCAAGGCAAGACAACAAGGAATGCACTACGTGCGAGAAAACAGCACCAACCCTACCCAGAAACTACATCCTGCAGGGTCTACTAGGCTTCCAAGAGCCCAAAGTGCTGCAATCTACCAAGGAAGAAACTTCTAACACCCTAAGAAGTGGGAGATGGTAGTAGCTAAAACAAATAGCATGGATCCGGGTTGGAGGCAAACTCAGTCCCCCAACCACCATTTCCAAGCCAACAAGCTCAAGGGTCTACATGTTTAAGCACAAGGGACCTTCCACCCCCTTGCCCAGCCCGTACCTAAAGCAAGATAGAAGAATAAGGGTGGCCTTGGCTAAATTACACAACACCTCCCCCATGAAGAGCTTCAAACCACCACTACTAACCACGACCCATGATTCGGCCATTAGGAAAGAAAAACATGGCCGACAAGGAAACTACAAAAAAATAAACAAGGAATTCACTCGGGAACGTAAATCGAGGAAAAAGATATAATGTTGAAGTTACTCAACACGGCTCGGCGTTGAGTGGGACCCATTCAGTGCCTAACCAGACCTTGGCGTTGAGTGAGTTAGCCTCACTCAGCGCCAGATCAGCCATGGCGTTGAGTGAGAGTCACTCACTCAATCCCTCCGCAATAACAGCTCTGGCGTTGAGTGAGCTATCCTCACTCAACGCCAAAAAAGTTATGGCGTTGAGTGAGGTCCACTCCCTCAACGCCTTTAGCCAAAACCACAAATCCCAACAGTGGCATTGAGTGAGTCTACCTCCCTCAACGCCAAAGCAGCTTTGGCATTGAGTGAGGTCAACTCACTCTACGCTAAAGTTCATTTCCGCAGGAAAACCCTAAGCCAACGCCAACAAGAGGAGGTCGGCGGGAATGCCGACTGATTCTCGCCGAATCGGCTGGAATGCAGGATGATTCTCGCCGAATCGGCGAGAATCCAAAAGGATTCTCGACGATCATCGGGAATCAAGGATGATTCTCGCCGAATCGGCGGGAATCAAGGATGATTCTCTCCTAATCGGCGGGAATCAAGGATGATTCTTGCCGATCGGTGGGAATCACGTCGAAATCGGCGGGAATCAAGGATGATTCTCATCGATTTTGACTTAGACGAAAATTTTCACTCAATCACCCCACCACTCAGCCACAAAGAACAAACCGAACTATGGCTTTGAGTGTGTCCACCACACTCAACGCCAAGTCCGGGCGGCTTTTTTCTTTGAGTGTGTGCACCACACTCAACACCAAAACCCGAGAGTCTACCAAGGCTGGTTCTAACCAGAGCCCTACCACAACAACCTCCTTCTCTCTCTCTCTCTCGGCTCCACCCACAAAAGCACCAAACTAGAACTAAAAATCTGGAGTCTAAATGGTTAAAACAACCATCGGGTTGAGCAAAATAGCACAAGGAGGGGGGTTCATAGGCGAATCTAAGCCCTAAATTCAGCAAGGTAAAAGAGAATATGCTTGGTTTCTACCCTAGGGCTAACCGGGAAACATTCTAGAATATCAAAAGAATAATAATGGCAAGGGCAAGAATACCACTTGCCTCGATTTCCGGCGAAGCTTGGTTGGCCTTCCCTCCTCTTCGTTCTGCACTAGAAGGAGCAGCACCTAACAAGCAAACCCGCACTTTAATGGAGGAATAGCACAAGAACCGGAAATCCAAGTCTCCTAAAACTCCACGAAAATCAAACCTCTTACCGTCGAAATGAAGATCTGAGCGAGAGCAAGAGAACGCCGCTTTCAGAATCAAAATTCGTCCACGAACACTCTCGGAATCGCCGTCCGAAGGGGAAGCAGGTCCAGCGGTTCTCCTCTACTTTTCGCGAACAAGAGCAGCGGTTTCTTCTGGTCTCGGGAAGAAGGGGGAAGGAGTAGTGGGCCCGCCACTCCTTAATAAGGCTTTTATATAAGCATTAAGGCATTGGTTCAGCAAAACCGAACCCAACCGCCTGCTCCTTACATAAAAAATGGATTTCTTATAGTCTTTACTAATGGCACACCCAAAGCGACGCGAAAACCAAACTACCTCGGAATTCGACGAAATTCGCACCGTAGTTAAACATCCACGCTACGAACACAACGGCGAAGTCGAAATTAACTTTCGACGAACAGAACTCGAGTTATACCCTCCCTAAGCCAAAACACAAGCATCCCCGAGAGGCCACACCGGGTCACGAAAAACGACTCGGCTTGCTAGGGAGATCATGCCAACAGGATACAAAATAGGGCACCCAGTTCTAAGGAACTAAGACCACACTCCACAGATGGCACAGCCAATAAAATGCGTCGACGTAACGCCAAACGAGGATTAAAATAATCGCAGAAAAATCGGGGGCGTTACAGTCACTCCCCCTAAAAGTAAGTTTTGTCCCGAAACTTTATGCACCACACTTCTACTATAGAAGGAAAGTAATAATCCAAACATCACAAGAAGAAAAAACAAACCAATCTAATCAGGGAAACATCTGAGGGTAAGCCTGCCTCACAGCCGACTCTAACTCCCAAGTCACGCTCTCCAAATCCTAATTCCTCCAAAGAACTTTCACCATCGGAATAGACTTCTTTCGCAGCACCCATTCCTGAGTATCCAAAATACGGACCGGCACTTCAACAAAAGAGAGGTTGGGTTCCAACTGGGGCACAACGTCCAAGACTTGCCCACTGCTGCGCACACACTTCCGCAATTGGCTAACATGGAAAACATTATGAACACCTGGGAAGTTTGCTTGCAAATCCAACCTGTAAGCTGACACGCCAATCCGCTCCAAAATCTTAAACGGGCCCACATACCTCGGGTCCAATTTCCGATTCTTACCAAACCTCTTTAACAAACCATCGGGGAAACTTTAAGAAATACAAGGTCCCTTACACAAAACTCCAATGCAGACCTACGCTGATTGGCATTCTTCTCGTACCTCTCCTGATCTATACGAAGCTTCTCTCGAACAAGCTTCACTGCGACTTCCATTTCCTCGAGCGCATCAGGACCCAACAATGGCCTCTCACCAGCCTCAGCCTAAAATAACGGAGTTCTGCAGCGCCTCCCATATAAGGCTTCGAACGGAGCCATCTGTAAGCTCTCTTGATAACTATTGTTGTATGCAAATTCCATAAGTCGCAGCCGCTCGTCCCACGCTCCACCGTGGTCTAAAACATAGCATCAGATCATATCCTCAACTATCTGATTCACCCGCTCCGTCTGCCCATTAGTCTGTGGGTAGTACGCAGTAGAATACCTCAGATCCGTACCCAAACCCTCCTGCAGACTCTGCCAAAAACGAGAACTAAATCGGGAGTCTCGATCAGAAATGATGCTAACCGGCACACCGTGCAGTTGGATGACTTTATTCAAGTACAACTCCGCTATCTTCTTCATCGGGTAATCAATCTTATATGGCACGAAGTGAGCACACTTCGTCAGTCTATCTACTATGACCCAAACGGAATCAAATCCCCTCAGGGATCGCGGTAAACCCGTGATGAAATCAATAGATATACTTTCCCACTTTCAAGTCGGGATCTCTAACGGAGTCAATTTGCCACCAGGCCTTCCATGATCGGCCTTCACCCGCTTGCAAGTGTGGCACTCCACAACAAATCGGGCTATATCTCCTTTCATGAAATACCACCAGGCAATTTACTTTAAGTCCCGATACATCTTTGTAGATCCTGGAAGGTAGGCAACGCTGGATCCATGAGCCTCTCTACAAACCATACCCCGAATGTTCCCAACCGCGGGGACGCAAAATCTACCGCGGTACTTCAAAGTTCCCGCATCATCGATGGAATAATCCGACAACTCTCCTCTCTCAGTCCTGTAGTACAAGTGTAGAAGATCCGGGTCGTCTTCTGGTGAAGTCTTGTCAAAGAAATCCAAGATGGTTCTGCCACTGACAAACTACTCTTCAAGCCACAGCATCTCACTGATATATCCATAAGGAGGAACTCCTCCACTAAACGATCGGCGGTGAGATTAAAGATCTTTCCCGTCTTTCGGCTCAAGGCGTCGGCCACCACATTGGCCTTGCCTGGATGATACTGAATCTCTACATCATAATCGGCCACATACTCTAGCCACCGACGCTGGCGCAGATTTAACTCCTTCTGCATGAACACGTACTTCAAGCTCTTATGGTCGGTGAAGATCTTGCACTGAGCCCCATAAAGTAGGTGTCTCCACAGCTTCAACGCATAAATAACCGCTGCGAACTCGAGGTCATGCGTAGGATAATTCTTCTCGAGGTCATGAAGGATCAAGCGCATACCCAACTGCACCAAAAGTCCGGACTGTTAGAGAGGGCGCTACTTAATTTTTTATATAAGTAGCAGAGCGCCACGGGTCAAGTGAAGGAACGCCGGACCCAACAATCCCCCCCCCCGGCGTCCAGCACAACCCGTCGGCTCAGAGGTGGGGTTACCACATGGCCCACGCGGCTCAGAGGTGGGGTTACCACATGTCCACGGTTACCTGACCCACCGGACCCACACTGTTAGAAGGGAAAAATCAGGATTTAATAGTGCCCCCCCCCAGTCTTGAACACGTGACCTCCTCTGATATTACTTGAAGGATCAAGCGCATACCCAACTGCACCAAAAGTCCGGACTGTTGGAGAGGGCGCTACTTAATTTTTTATATAATTAGCAGAGCGCCACGGGTCAAGTGAAGGAACGCCGGACCCAACAAACCACAAGGCTGTAGACTTTCTTTCCTAGGCTTTTAATTGGCATAGGACCAAATAGATCCATATGCTTGAGGTATAAGCACCTCATCGTGTCTTTGGTGCCAATGCTCTTGAAGGAGGTCTATGTCTGTTTGCCCTTTTGGCATGTAGAGCAGATACCCTCCTAATGCATATAGACTAAAAGCCATTCGTAACAAGCTCTTTGTTGAGCAGCTTGCCTATGGTCCTATAATTAAGATGGGCAAGCCTCTTATTCCACTGGACATAGGAAGAGGCTTTCACATCTATAATAAGGCATACTGGTGAGTCTTTGCTTAAGCATAGGAAATCTAAACAGTAAACATTTCCACTCTTATTGTTGGGTCCATTGCCCACAATGTTCCATAAAGTGGATTTATAGAGGCATCGATATTAATACTAAGAGCATAGTTGTATTTGATGTGTGCTTAAGTTCAAGCATGCAGGTTGTACTTGATTGGACATGTGAACAAAAAGAGTTAGCTGGAAGTCAGATAATTTTACTAAGGAAAAAGCGTCGAGATAGTATAGACAGCTGAGAAGAATGTCTCAGCATAACTGCTGAGACAGCTGAGAAGGAAGTGTTGAGACTGTCAAAGCAGGTTGTCCTTGATTGGACAGGTGAACACAAAGATTAAGCTGGAAGTCAGATAATTTGACTAAGTCAAAAGTGTCAAGACAACTGAGACAGCTGAGAAGATTGTCTCATCATAACCACTGAGACAGCTAAGAAAGAATTCGTCGAGCTCAACTCACCATTCATAGAGCTAAATTCAGAGCTTGATATTCTGAGTTCGTTGAGCTCAGTTGAGAATTCGTCGAAATGAGTTCAGAGTTCGTCGAGCTCAGTTCACCATTCGTCAAACTCAGTTAAAAGTAAGGTAGGCTTAGTCAGTCAAAGCCAGTGTTTTTAAACACAGAAAATTGGCTAAGGCAGAAAGTATTGAGTGAGGCGTGCTCACTCAATGCTCTCAATGTCTAAGATGCTGCAGAGGCAAAAATATGGTTAAGGAAAAAAGAATTAAGTGGAGGTTGCTCACTCAATGTTGTCAACACATAGTGGAGAAAGAATTTTGTCTAAGGAGTTTTGCGTTGAGTGATGCTCACTTACTCAACGCCAAGTAGCAGAAAGCTGATAAAGAAAGTTGGCGTTGAGTGAAGCTGAATCACTCAACGTGTAGAAATAGATTTATATTCTAAGTAGTTTGGCGTTGAGTGGAGATTACTTACCTAACGCCAAGAAACAGTAAATCTATCTAAGTGTTTTGGCGTTGAGTGATGCTTACTCACTCAACGCCTATGCTAATGTTGTTTGATTTTTGGCTAAGTACACAGCTGGTGATGTCAACAAGTCAACATATTTCAAATAAGTTGCGGGATGGCTATAATACGCGACAAATGTTACAACAGACCTATTATACGACAGTTGGCATTAAAGCAAGGTTGCTGCTGGCCATTAATTATGTGGGGCCCACTGCTCAAGTGCCATTGTGTCAAAATCAATAAAAGGAAAAGTCTTTTACAGAGAAAGAGAGCTTTTCGAAAAAGCAATCAGGCAGTTCTTTTTCTACGACATTTTTGTGGAGCTGAACTACAAGAAGCTCAAGTCATCAAGATAGAGAGCAAGTTAGTTGTTAGTATCAACATCTTCAACAACAAGATAGCTAGTGTGATCTTCATCTACACCAGCAAGTTAGCTTAGAGGGATTCTCTGAGAAAAAGGTAGTAGCTTGGGCCGACCCTTGCAGCAGGTTCTTCACAGACCCAGCTAACAAATCCTAATGAACATTCTCTTGGGGAGCTGTGAAGAAGAACATAGGGCTGAGCAGTTGGCTAAGTTCAGAAAGGGGTAGATAAGCTGATCAGAAAGTTACTTCTAGCACAAAGCAAGATCTTCATCCTTGTTGCTGTGAAAAAAGGAGTAGGACTGGGATTCTCCCAGCTCATGATGAAGCAAGATCTACTGCAGTTACTTCTTTAGTTCCAACAAGATAAAATCCCTAGTGCTTAGAAGAGGAAGTTAGGTCTAAGTATTTTCTTAGTCCAGAATAAGTAGACTCAGGAAATATATTTCCTGGAGTCAAGGTTTGGCTGAGTTTATCTCAGTCCAGGTAGATTAGCACAGTGAAATTTCACTTGTGGCTAATCATCACACCAACCTACTTTAACCCTATAGGATCTAAGTATGGATCTGAGCTATAGGGCTTAACTGCCAAAGGTACCAGAGTGCTGCTCTCTGAGGTAGGATCCAAGTGTGGATCTATGTTGTAGGGTTGTTTAGCCTGAGATGTAAGTGCCTGGAAGGGCACTGAGGTAGGTACCTGCTGGGTACTGAGCTATAGGACTGATGCAGCACTCTGAGAGTAGGGACTTGTTCTTGAATCTGTAGGACTGAGAAGCCTGAGCTGTAGGCATTTGCATAAGTCTGAGGTAGGTGGCTTGAGGGTCACTAAGAGTAGGAGAACTGTAGAGCTCTGGCGTAGGATCCTTAGTGGATCTGAGGTAGGGCTGTCCTCCCAGCCTGAGTGTAGGGCTTAACAGCCTGAGGTAGGTGGTCTAATGACCATTATGTTGTAGGCCCTTGTGGCTGAGAAGTAAGTCTTGGAGGAGACTTGGAGATCCTGAGGGATCTGAGGTGTAAGCTTTTTGGAGCATGTTTTGGCGAAGTGCCTAGTCCAATAAGAAAGTTAAATAAGTGGGAGGGAAAATGAATGCACCCTAGATAAGGGAACCACTATAAATCACTGTGTGCTTTTTTGTGTTGTTTTCATTGTGTAGGTTGTGTACATCTTAAAAGCTTATAATAACTAAAAGCCAAAGATCTTAAAGAAAAAACATAAAAGAACTCAAAAAGAGACATATAACCTATTCACCCCCCCTAGGTTATTTAGCTATCCTTGAATTAAAGACTTTCAAGTGGTATTAGAGGGAGGTTACTCAAAAAGGACTTAACAGTCTGAGTAGACCTTAAAGGATAGCTAAAAGGTTTGCATTGGTGGGTTAAAAAGAGAACCATATGGAGAGGAGCTAAATGAAGTTTCAAGTCTGCAGTAAGAGCAAGAACAACATTGGACTGTTTGTATCTTTTGAAGATGATGATGTCTATGTAGATGCAAGAATAGAGATCAGGGCCCCTTTATCACACTCAGATAGTGACTCAGAGGTGGATGAAGCTGAGGAAGGTGAATGTAGATACTCTGGGCTGATAGCTATACTAGAAGAAGAAGAATTCAGCCATGATCAGCTTGGTCCAGATTAGGTACAATCTCTTTCTAATTCTTCTTATTGCTCATGGTATGAGTCCATTCAGACTCTGATGCTTCCACATCAAGTGATGATGAGATTCCTCTATCAGAAGATGATATCAATCAATTGACTGAGAATCATGATGAACTTCTGAAAGCTTTCAAGGAAAGCAAGTTGCTTGTTAAGAAACAAGTAGAGGAAATTACCTCCCTCCAGTTAGTTGCTCCCTGAAAAAACGAGACTTCATCCTTGCTATATCTGAAAGAGAGGGAAGTAGCTCATCTGAATATCATGATAGATATCCATGCTGAGTCCATAAAAATATAAGGACTCTATTATAAAGATTCTAGAAGAGAAACTTGAAAGGAAGAAGAGGATGGTGGCAAATTTCTCTAAGATAGAGCATATCAAGAGAAAATCTGAATCTGAGTGGATTTCTAAAGTTATACAATCTCAGAGGAGAGGCAAGCTTTAGTTATTCCACAGTCAACCTTTCATAAGGTAATCCTCCTTTCTAATAGTTATGACCAGGACTGCCTGGATGGTCGCTGTAAGAATGAGAATTCTTCTTGTAAGAATAAAAGAGTATCTTCCAATGGAAGAAGAAAGGGTAGGGGATTGAGTGCCTTTAAGTCTCCCCATGAAAATGTACAAATGTCCCATGCTTGACCATTTATATTTGGTGCCTCAGCCCCAACTCACAAGGGAAAGGGAGTGGCTTTCACTAAAGCCCATCAAACAAGGACTCAGACTAAGGGTCAGTCTAGTAGTCAGCCTAACTTGGCTAGCTCTGATGATATAAACAACTTGTCTTCTGCAAAGAATATAGCTGTAAATACCATTTAGGGCAAGCAAAGGAAGCATGCTAGAATAATTATCTTCAGTTAGATCCTTGCTGAAAGGAACGTGAAGAAAGTTGCTGCTCCTCTTCCTTCTGTTCTGTTAGCAGTTAACCACACTACAAGATTTGCTCAGAAAAGAAGGTATAATATTCATGAGTGTTGGTGTTGTGGTAAGGTGGGGCATTTTGCCCTAGATTGCAGGCATAATCCTTCTGTGTCTAGAGAAAAAGTTAGCCTACCTGTTAGAAATTCTGCAGGTAGGCAAGTTAGATTTCAGTCTAATCAGAACCTAAGACCCAATACCAATTGGGGACCTAAGGTAAGATAAGTTTGTTTTGCAGGTTAGTCTAAGTGCCCATCCCCCATGTAGGTACTCAGACAAAAGATGTTCCATAACTTGGACTGGAACAAGGAAGTTATCCTATAGATCATTCTCCAAGGATAAGGATGTTGCGTACATTCCTAAAGAAGGGTACAAGTGGTATCAAGTGGCATGGGAGAGCTGGGCCAGTTGTATCTACTCTAAAGATATGCTCTCTAGTCAAGTGGTACAATCACTATGGGAGTGGTAACTTGCCATGATCATGGATGAAGGCTAACTGGATCCAACCAGCAGGAATGTCTGGTTGGACAAAGTCTTGCTGGCACACCATCAAATCTGGAAATGATAAGTAGGTTGTACTCATCTCTGAGGAAAGCAAAAGTAGCTCCTCTGTGAGTAACAAGGAAGAGGCACACTGTGCTTAGCTGATAAAACTCACTATATAGAAGGGACAAACAGTCAAGTGGTATCATCAGTTGAAATGATGACTTACAGTCATAAGGACAGGATCTGTGCAAATGCTGACGGGGAACATGTTCAGTTAAGGTTACTGGAGAAGCTTGAATCTTACCCAAAGTTCCCCAGCACAGAATAGATCAACATTACTTCTGAGGATCAGCTTGCCCCCTTGGACATTGCAGAAGCTGAGAGGGAAACTAACCAAGTGATGGCAACTGCTGGAAGAAGGCAAGCTAATCAGTGTACTAGAATAGCTGGATTGCTCTAGCTATTGTTAATACAAGTCAGCTCATTCCTATTGGATTAGTAGTATAAAGAAACACTTGGTATCAGGATGATAGGATGGCTCATGAAAAGATAATTCAAGGTTCATGTGGTCTTAAAGTCCAATAGCTGGAGGAGAAAATTCAGCCTCATGAGAATGGAAACCTGGCAGCTGCACAAATGGTATCATCTACAATGAGATAGGGGAGAAGAGAATCACAGCAGACTAGCTCCTTTCTGTCTATTCAGAAACCACGAAGGGATTGATCAAGTGGTGATCAAGTGTGCAGATCAATGTGATGATCAAGGTAGTACTCAGTGGGCTGAACACTCTTGTACTGCTAATCAAAAAGTTGAAGCCAAAGGAATGTCTGCTGTTAAAGAAGGGGAGAAGATCTGGCTCAGCAAAAAGAGACTGCATGGTATAAGAGAGTTGCTAAGAATCAACATGGATGGAGCTTGATGAAATAACCATCATTCGTCGAACGGAGCTCGACGAAATCATCTTCATTCATCGAACGGAGATCGACGAAATCTGAATAATATATCGAATTCAAAATTGTCAAACAAAAAAATTCTTGGTATCAGAACTTCCTTATGGCATCAGAATCATAACCTCCAGATAAGTAGAATTTCTTTTATGTTGATATTCTACTAGTGTAATCTAAGTTGCTAGGAATCCTGACTGTCATAGCAGGACTATGCATATTTAGATTAAGTATCAATTTGTTAGGGAGCATATAGAAAAGGAACGACTCAGTCTTGAGTGTGTCCCCATAATCATGATAGTGGCTAAATATCTTTACTATGCCACTAGTAGATGTAAAGGTCAACACCCTCAAGGTTGAGTGGGTATGTTGAACTTGGTATAGCTTCTTTTGCTCCATATGAATCTTCTATTGTAGAACTCATCCTTCTTGTAGGAAGATTAGTCTCAGATAAAGTATCAAGACTGTCAAGTCTATCACTTGATGTCAAGCCTCTAAAGTGATATCAAATGGAATCAAGACTGAGATGGACTTAAGTGTCTAGTAGAGAGAAGACACCAGTTGCTCCTGCTGAGGAGGAGTAAATCCTGACGATGTAAGACAGAAAGCTTGAGAGAAGACATCATTGGTAATGCAAATCATGGAGTCCAGACCAGAAGCAAGAGCATGAATATAAATCTCTACTCAAGCTTTATGTCTCAAGAAGAGCCTAAGAAGTTTAAAGAAGCAATTAATCGTCCAGATCTTAAGAGCAAAAACAACTGCCCCCATCTCCAAATCGTGCACGGGATAGTTCTGCTCGTGTTGCTTCAACTAACGGGAGGCATAGGCTATTACGTGCCCGTTCTGCATCAGAACGGCACCCATCCCCTAATAGGAAGCATCTGTGTACACCTGGAATCCTTCCTTCCCTGACGGAAGAACAAGGATGGGAGCCGAGGTGAGACGATCCTTCAGCTCCTGAAAGGCAGATTCGCATCGTGGTGTCCAAATAAAAGGGGACTCCTTCTTCGTCAGAGACGTAAGAGGGAGAGCAATCTGAGAGAACCCCTTTACGAACTTTCGGTAATAACCGGCAAGTCCCAAGAAACTTCGAACATCCGAGGCCGACTTTAGTGGTGGTCAATCCCGTACTGCCTGGACCTTCGCCGGATCCACTGTCAGACCTTCTCCACTGATGACATGGCCCAGAAAGGCCACCTCCTTTAGCCAGAACTGGCACTTGCGATACTTGGCATACATCTTATGCTCCTGCAGCTTCTCCAAGGTCAAGGCCAGATGTCTCGCGTGCTCCTCCTCCGTCCTTGAATAGATAAGGATGTCGTCGATGAATATGATAACAAAGACATCCAGATATTGTTCGAACACCCGATTCATCAAGGTCATGAATGCGGAGGGTGCATTCGTGAGACCGAACGGCATCACAGTAAACTCGTACAAACCATATCTGCTGCTGAAGGCCGTCTTCGGGATGTCCTCCTCCCGAATGCGAAGCTGGTAGTACCCTGACCTCAGATCCAGCTTTGAAAACCAATGGGCTCCCTCCAGCTGGTGAAATAGTTTGTCTATCCTTGGTAAGGGATAAGTATTCCGGACCGTCAACCTGTTCAGGTCCCGGTAATCTATGTACAGTCGAAGGGTCCCGTCCTTCTTCTTAACGAATAACACCGGAGCTCCCCATAGTGAAGAGCTAGGCCGAACGAACCCGGCCTCCACTAACTCCTGAAGCTGGCTTCAAAATTCCACCAACTCCTTTGTGGCCATTCGATAGGGAGCTCTGGATACCGGCTTAGCCCCCGGTACGAGCTGAATCTGAAAGTCCTTCTCTCGGTGCGGGGGTAGCCCTGGTAGCTTCTCCGAAAACACGTCGGCGAAGTCCCGCACTACTGGAATATCTGAAATGGAGTCCTTGGCCACGATCGCCTCAAAAAGGACCTGATAAACTTCTTCCCCTTGCAGGTGGGACTTTACGGCCTGCACAGACGATAATAAGGTACGGGGTGCTTGTATAATACCTTCGATGACAATGAAGGAGTCGCCATGCCTCACGATGATCCTCTTCACCACGCAGTCGATCTGGGCATGGTTCCAGCACAGCCAAGTCATGCCCAGGATCAGATCGTAATCTGGCATCTTAAGAATCGTCGTTGGTGCCTCAAACGCCTTCCCGCCGATCCTCTCTTCCATATTGCAATGAGCAGAGGTCATTATCTCTGATCCATCGGGTAGGCATGCCATCATCATCTTCCCGGTTAATGGCTCCACACCTTCCAGTCCTTTCACGAAATCCTCCGACACGAACGAGTGTGAAGCACCAGTGTCGAAGAGAGTGTGAGCGGGCTAGCCGCTAACGAAGACTATGCCTGGGGTAATTAAGTGTCTTAGTATTCTTGTTGTAGTTGTCTTCTCTTAATTTCTAACTAGGTTATGCCTAGAATACTAGTTTATATGAAGAAAATTTAAAAGTACTGGCATACCTGCGATAACCTGCTCCGGGTTCCGGGGCTGTGTCAGGTCTAGAGCAGACACCTGCTCCCACTCTTGTCTGTGGCCTCGATCCTGAAATCCTCGTCCTCGGTCCTGTCCTCGTCCGCCAAACAGTCGGGGAGGTGGAGCGCCCTGATGTGCTGGTGGGGGTGCTCGCCTCATAGGGCAGTTCCTCTTGATATGCCCCGGCTGATTGCACTGAAAGCATACTGGTGCCTGCTCTGCTCTCCTTGGCATCTCCAGCATCTGTAAAGGCTGGGGAGCCAATACCCCCTGACTTCTCTGCTCCTGCCCAATCTCCTGACGAGACTATTCCCCGTTCCTTCTCTCCCCAATAACCAGTCCCCGAGGACGGTCTCTACGACCTCCAATCACCGTATCATTAGTCAGTCTCTTCCGGATCTTCACTGTAAGCTGATCCGCTTCTCTCTTCTTAGCCATCTCCAGAATCCTAGCCAAACTCCCCTCTGAGACGAAGAGGAGGGCCTGTCTCATGTCATCTTGCAGCCCCTTATAAAACTACCGGGCATAGCCAGCATCGCCCAACTGATAAGCGTCTGCATAGCGGGCCAGGTGAGTGAACTCCTGATAATACTCCACCACAGTCCTGTTCCCCTGCCTCAACAGCAAGAACCTATCCTCCAGGTCGTCCCTCGCCGACTGAGGTACAAAATGTTCCAAGAGCGCTGCTCTGAACTCCTCCCAAGTAATATCAGCGCAATCCATACCCGCAAAGGTGGTTTCCAGCTGAGATTTCCACCACCTCTTTCCGTGTGACTCTAGGCAGGAGACCGCCAACGCAACTGCTTCCTCCGTTGGGCATCGAATCCCCGCAAGCGTCTCGTAAATGGTATCCAACCCTTCCTCCGTACGTACTGTAGACTCCGTTCCCAGGTAGGATGGAGGGGAAAGTCCCCGGAAGATAGTCATCCAATTGGCCCCGGGGTTTGGCTGTGGAGCTGGGGCTTGCTGTGCTCTAAAGGCCTCCAGAATGGCCATCAGTGTTTGTCCCATCTCTGTCTCCTGGAACAGAGCTGGAGCCGGCGGAGGTGGGACCACATTCATGGCCTGAGGAGTCCCCTGCTGTGATGTAGGTTTCGTCGCAGGCTACAAGGAAAAATTCTATTTGTTAGAGAGAGAATGAATGGAATTTAAGAACGGGTAGGATGGACTTTCAAATGTGATTTCCCTTATGGGCACACCACTGCTTTTGCTGCTAGTTTGTCCGCAAACTAAGCTCGCACGGGGGAGGCCCAAGTTTTTGTAGACTAATTCTCTTCCGATCGAGGTCTGCCACTGATACCACTTGCAAGACCCCCCCCCCCTTTTTTTCTTTTCGAATACCGGGGTCTTAGCCCAGAATTGCCGCTTTGCGATGGCACCGACTCAAGGGAAGGTCGCCACTATAAAACACAAATTCTGTCGGCCCTTTTCGATCACAAAGAGAGAAGTAAGTATACATAAAATGTAAACAAGTCCACAAAAACATATATGAATAAAAAATCACAACCAGTCCATCAATAGATAATACAGAAAATAGAAGTACTGCAAAGATACAGTTCAGATGCAATATAGATAAACGGGATCGAGCCCGGTACATCAGAGTCCTCACTACAAATCACTCATCGCGGAAGCTATAAAAATACTAATCACTCACGGAGCTGGTCGCAGGTGCACCGGTGCTAGACTGACCCACCTCCATGCGCACCGTACTCCGCTGGTGCTGGTCCCTGGACTGCTGGTCCCTTTCTCCCATCCAGAGCTCCTGTAATATTGTGGTTCAAAAACCATTAGTCATAAATACTAAGCCCTATCATCCCCTACCCCTCCCCCTACGACTCTTAAGCACCGAGCGGAGAGGAGGAAAGGGAAGCTACAAAGGTGGAGAGTAATCAAGCAGATGACAATGGAACTAATCTAACAACTATCATGGTGTATAAACAACTATCTAGAATAAAGTACATCTAGCAATTCTACGGTAGTAAGTAATAAAGTAGACATGTAGTAAGTAGCAAATATATAAGAAGGCAGATAGAGAACAAATAAGTAAATAAGTAAGTAACCTTAACTTATATGAATGTCCATACAAACTTATAAGTTAAGGGGTCTTCTGCAAGGCTCCCATCGTATAAAAAGTCCCATACCGATTTATACGTTGGGGTGTCGGTTGTATGCAAATATGAGTGTAGTGATATGCTATGCCATGATTCATGCAAGTGCAACTCACGCACACGACTCTATGCGCACAGACCTTTAGTTCCCCCTGTTCAGGCAGCTAGCTTCACTCCCAGGAACCTCCGTATTGGCAAACAGAGACAGTGGGTCGGGCCCCCACTCCTAGGCGGGTATCCACACTACCGGGCCTAGCCCTTCCGTACGCCCCTAGAAGAACACAACCTAGAGTATCTGCGTACTAGTGCTGGCTATATCCACCAGACTTTTTTTGGCTAAGTGTCCCACTCCGCCGAGTCAACGTACCGATGTCGGTGTGAATGACAATCAAATACCGAAGACCCACCACCTTATTTTGTACTCAAACCCTCGAGCCCTCGGCTCCCCGGACTATCCCGTCTGTGCATCTACCTTCAGAGCTACCATCTGAATGACAACCAAACATACTTATTCTACCTCCCTAGCTACCGGGGTGTGTGAAAGTACAACCCTATTTATACTAGTTGCTCTTTTAATTTATTATTCCTACAGTTTACATTATCCCAGGACTGCCCCCGGTATTCCACGTGAAGGGTTCTCAAAGGGCACTAAGAACTATGATGGTAGCTGAAGCCCACCATTCCCATTCGTAAGGCACTTATTGTTATTGGTTGATACCCATTACCCGATCCCTTTTTAAGTTACTTTAGATCTAGCCCTAGAGTATTAAGACTCTTCCTCTCCTACCCGGGGTGGAAGATCTTTCGTCGTTCCCGAACGCCACTTAACACTAGTCAATCTCACACTCTACTTATCCTGACTGCCAATAATGAACTTAACTTATCTTGCCCTATCCAAACCAGTAAACTACAAAAATTCCATCTCCCCAAGTTCATTATCCACTCTAGTTCAGTTTCTGTGGTTTTTCTATATGCAGACCGTCGTAAGGTACATGAGGTATATAAGGGGAGGTACTCTAAATTGTCTTCCGAATCTCCTATAATATTTACCGGAGGTCTATCATGACACAATATAACAGTCCAAGATTTCCAAATTTTTCCTTTTTATTGGGCATTTAATTTATTTATTCTAAGCCTCTCAATGCCCTAGTATGAACATGAAGTGCACTAATGAGCCAACAATAAATCATCATAAAATCAGTAAAAATCCTATGAGATATTTAAGCAGTAATTCCAAGTTTTGAGAAATTTCAGAGGTGTTTAGGCCTATATTTCCTAAGATTTTGTCCAGAGAACTATAATGGTCCTATGATCCTCTACACCAAATTTCAAGTCAGTCCAAGGTCATTTGACTCCATGACCTTCACAACTCACCAGAAGCCATCTTTATGGTTTGGCCTTGGATTGTAGGGCAAATCTACCCCAATCTACCTCAAAATCCATGAGGGGGTGCTAGAGGGCATTCATAGTCAGTGGTAAAAATCTCAGCCTCTTTTGAGGTGATCTGACCACTCAAATCTCAAAGTGCACTTTTGACCTAAAAACCCCTTTATAGGGCATTGATTAGGTTTGTCCATTACCAACCTCAAATATCTCAAAATGAGATGAAAAATTATACAGAACCTTATGATAAACCCAGGGACCACTCACCAAGATTTGGGAGGGTTTGGAAGTCATTAAGATAACCAATTAATTTTTTCTAAGATTATTAAATTTTTCTAAAAAAAATTTAGAAAACAATTCTCCAAAAATTCCCATTTTTAAACAGGCCCTAGGTATAGCAAGGGTAGGCTCCCTGCCAAAATTTCAGATCATTTGGTCAAGGGATGAAGGGTGGGCACACCTTTTAGTCTCTGCCTAGCTTTAGGTCTAGATCCCACCAAAAGAGGCGCCCTGGTCAAACCAGTTGACCAAATTGACCCAAATCAATTTTAAAATATAGTAGACCTATAGGGCAACAGATTTCATGTTGTTCATTTCTTCATAAAAAGCCCATATGTATTTTTCCTAATTTATCTAAGATGGAAGTTATTTCAATGCAGAAAAATATTTATAAAATAAAAGCTAATTAAATAGCACAGATCTTGAAGCAAGATCTAAGGGCCCTTGCTTTGTCTTCTTCCTCCAGCCAAAGGCCATGATTTGCCTGACCTGGAGCTACCTCCAAGCGCAGCCGCCGGCTGTCTTGCCTCCTCCCTGGCCGGCCACCGTCACCACCACCTCCGTTGAGGTGGTGGCCATCGCCGGGCGGCTGTGCGGCCGCTGGAGAGGCTTTTTCCGGCGAGCCCGTAACTTCTTTTTTGCGGAAAAATCGAAAAGAGAAACTCTTCCGATCGGGCTCAATTGAGCCTGAGTCTTAATCCTAAAGAAATCTAAGATCTACCCGTAGAGAGAGAGGAGGGGAGGACCTTGTTCACGGGCTGGAGGCGTGCTGATCGACGGGATGCCATTGGCGCGGTGGTGGCGTCGTCGGAATTCTTCTACAGCACCGTAAAAGCTCCAAATCCGTCGGGTAAGGGTGGAAACTTCATCTCTGAGTCTAGGGAGCCTTTTTAAACCAGTAAAAGGAGGGAGGGGAAAGGTTTAACGCTGGTGGCCATTAATGTCCCATTATAGCTTTTTCGGCCATGGTGGTGGGGGCTGAAACGGCTCTGTGATAGCAAGCTAACGGCTGGAAACTCCTCCTCTTCCCTAGAGGAGTTGAATCCAGCTGTAAAAGGGGAGGGGGAAGGCCATGGCATCAAATGCCATTGATGGCCATGAAGGCCGGGGCTCAGCCATGGTCGTAACTGCTCCTTTTGCAAAACCGATGGTCTACGTGGCACAGCTTCGCTTGACCGGTTAACCTTCTTTAAAATAAGACTTATTTGGTTCTTATTAAAAGAAAACGACCCATTCCTAGACCGGCACGGTTCAGCTGAACCAGCACCCAACCCAAAACTCCTCCCAGAAAAAATTTCTAAGTACAATGGCGTTGAGTGAGCTCAGCTCACTCAACGCCATCCAAGCTACGGCGTTAAGTGAGCTCTGCTCACTCAACGCCATCCCAGACTATGGCGTTGAGTGAGCTCAGTTCACTCAACGCCATCCGGATTATGGCGTTGAGTGAGCTCAGCTCACTCAACGCCATCCGGATTATGGCGTTGAGTTAGCTCTGCTCACTCAACGCCACCTAGAATATGTCCTTTTTTAAAAGATTGCGTTGAGTGAGCTTATCTCACTCAACGCCATCTTGATTATGGCGTTGAGTGAGCTCTGCTCACTCAACGCCATCCAGACAACACCAAATGGCATTGAGTGCGGTTAGTGCACTCAACGCCGTTCAACTTATGGCGTTGAGTGCACTCAACGCACTAAAAGCCATCCCGCCTGACAGTTTACGGCGTTGAGTGAGCTAAGCTCACTCAATGCCTTCCATTCTACAACATTGAGTGAGCTCAGCTCACTCAACGCCAACCTGACGACACCAGATGGCATTGAGTGCAGTCAGTGCACTCAACGCTATTCAACTAATGGATTTCAGTGAGCTAAGCTCACTCAACGCCATCCAGACCACGGCATTGAGTTAGCTTAGCTCACTCAACATCATTCCAAGTTCACGGGCGTGACGGATTGGTCAAGGGCGTGTCAGGCCCATGTTGAAATTTCTAAGCTCGACGATCATCTTCCTGAGGTCGACGATCTTCGAAGGGGTCACGCCCTAGGTCACGGGCGTGACGGGTTGGTCACGGGCGCGACCACCCCTTGACTCGAAATCTTGGTTGGTATACTTCAATTCCTGGGTTTCCTAGGGTTCTGTTAAGACAAAACAACTTCCAGGGGTCTAGCCGGAATTGGGATGTTACACTGCCTAGGGAGGTCGGCAGACCGCTCGGTCAGCTGATCAGGCAGCTCGCTGGACTAAGCCGGGCGGACTGCTTGATCAAGCAGAGGGAAGGGCAGCCCGCGTGGACTGGGAAACCGAGTTCGCAGGAACCGATGCTTGGTCCTTGAGGCCTCTGCCATCGTCGTCCGTTGCCTCTAAATGAGAGCTATGGGGGCCTATTTATAGGCCTGAGGAGGTAACGGTCTCTGTAACGTCACCACCGGTGAGACGGTGAGTTGAGCGAGTATGAAGGCTGAGTCCGCGGAGTCCGCGCTTGGCCGCGCGGTCTGGGACTTGTTGCTGGAATTGGTCTTGCTGTTGGTGGACTGGGAAGAGTCCGCCTCTACTGCTGAGCGAGCTTGCGCTGGGCTGTGCGAGCTGAGGAGGAAATTGCCTGCTGCTGGGAAGCGAGCGCTGGAAGCTGAGTGGCGGACTGCTCAACGAGTCCGCCACTATTGCTGGGAACCTGAAAGGCTAGTTGGAAGATTGCTGAACGATTCCGCCTATACCGCTGCTGAGATGAGCGATTGGCTGCCGAGCTAGGGCTCTTCTTGCGGACTGCGCATCGAGCTCGCCTTACTTGCGACGGATGGGTCGAGCAGGCTGCCCGCTGGTGCATCCTTAGCTTGGGGATGAGGGTTAGCGACCCGACGGATGAAATAGTCCAAGCCGCACACTGCTGACTAGCGACCTAGAGGCAGGTCGCCACTACTGGCTAGAGTCTTGGAGACAGGTCGCCATTGCTGACTGATGACCTGGAGGCAGGTTGCCACTGCTGACTGGAGCTTGCCGCTGCATCAGAGGTAGGCAACCTGTCGGACTGATACCGAGTCCGCCTACTACTGGCGGATAGGAGGGTTGGTCTCTAACTGGCGACCTCCCTAAGGCGGGCTGAATACAGAGCCCTCAACCTTCTGAGCATGTCACTATCGAGCGGTCTGGGCGAATAGGAGTCGAGTCCGCCACTTTGCTTGGTATTCCGTACCTGTGGAAGCAGAATGAACCCATTGTACGGTTAACTGACCTAACCGCACGGCCTGCAGGGGCGAACAGAGACAGCAGTCCTCACCCCCTACAGAACGAGCGGGAGCTGCGCGACCTGGGCGGCCTTGCTAGAGAGACCGCCCTAGTCACGCAGACTGAGCAGACTAAGAGGTCAGTCCGCCCACCCTTAGAAGGGAAGGCTGACAGGCCGCGACCTCCTGGAGAAGTCCGCGACTTTCGAGCTGGCTACCTTGGGAGGGATCGCCGATTTCTGGGTTAACACCCTAGGTGCAGAGGATTGCAATGGAGAACGAGTTTCAGAAGTTGGTGCAAGGAGAGAGTAGCGTGGATGAGTACCTCCACGAATTTACACGTTTGGGTCGGTATGCAAGCACTACATTCGCTGATGAAGAGTGAAAGACAAACAGATTCTATGAAGGTCTGAGGGATGACCTGAGGCTACAACTCTCCGGGCCGATGACGCATGGCTTCTTGACCATGGTCAACACGGTCTGGTCTTTGGAGAAAGATATGAAGAATGTGCGGGCGAAGAAGGACTCTGGTGCTAAGAGGAAAGAGTTCAAGGTGCCGACTACCTCAAAGTCTGGGTATCGTAAGTTCTTTAAGAAGGCTAGGACTTCGTGTAATGCCCCCGGTTTTTCTGTGTTTTTTTAAAAAAATTTTGGCGTTACGTTCATGCGTTTCCGGCTTGTGCCGTTGTCAGAGCTTGGTCTTAGCTCTTTAGGTTCCATGTGTGGCTTGTTTTGTAGCCTGTTGGCAAGATCCCCTAGCATGCCGGGTCTGTTTTGGTGACTCATTGAGGCCTCTCGGGGGATGCTTGTGTTTTGGCTTCGGGTGGTGATAGCCCGAGTTTTGTTCGTCGAATGTTGTTTGCGACTTCATAGTTGTGTTCGTAGCCTTGGTATTTAACTACGGTGCTGATCTCATGATTTTCCGAGATCGTTTTGTTTTCGCATCGTTTTGACGCTTTGTTTATATTGTTTAATGATTGTGGCCGGTTTTTTTTTGTGGGCTTGTTAGTTTGTTTGAAGCTGGGTTTATTAGCTTAAGTTTTATATGTATATATGTTTGCATAATGGCATGTGGTGCTTGAATTATAATCTATTGAGTGATTTGAGCTCGGGTTTTAGCTTTATTAACAAGCTTAATTAGTGTATTAAGCTTTATATTTTCTTAGTGGCTGAGTAGAGTTATTTAAGGCTTGTATATTCTAAGATTTTGGCTTGCTTGGTGGAGCTCGGGTTAGGCAATTAGAGTATTATTTTTCACTAGCTGGTGGAGTAAGTTTAGATTTTTATATTGTATTATTAGTCTTGGGTGGAGCATGATATTAAAAGGCAGCATAGCGTGTCTTTTTATTTCATTTCCCTTCCCAATATCGGCGGCCAGCTTCCTGTGGAAGGGAGAAAGAGGTGGAGGCCAGAGCTTTGACCGACGATTGCTGGAAGTTTAGAGCTCGGTTTTCTTATGTGATAACAGATTCGGCTTGCTCCCGTCCCGATCTTCCTTCCTAGGTATGTTGTTCTGGTTCTAGAGCTGTTATTAGAGAGCTAGGATTTTCGGGTTTTCTTCTTCTTCTTCTTCCCTAAAGCCCTGTTCTTGCCGTAGGTGGCCAATCTTACTACCAAAGCCAGGAAGTGTTTGCTGCAGCTGCCACCATCTTGGTGGTGAGGAAAGTGGCTCTTTCGCCCTTGTTAATCTGAATCATTGCTTGTTAATATTCCTACTATAGCTCTGTTTTATTTCCTAATAGCTAGCCCAGTAATATTTTTTTTATTGTTCCAGCCATGTTCGGCTTCAGTATTATCCAGGCTTAGCTTAATTTTTTTTCTTTCTTCTCTTTCCTTGCTCTCGGTTTGTGTCCAGTTGGTAGCTAGAAGTAGAGTTTGGGCTTATTTAGGTTATAGTCTAATTTATTAGGATGCTGTGGTCGGGTAGAAGGGGGAGGAGAGAGAGTTGGAATTAATTTCCAACTCTCTGGTTCCAGACGTTGAGTGAGCATAGACAGGTTAGGTTTAGTTTAATAAAATATTCTAAGTCCAAAAGCATTGAGTGAGTGGACCTCACTCAACGTCTTGGCTGTTTGGCGCTGACAACGTTGAGTGAGTTGAATGAGTTAAGCTCAACGTCGTCAGCCTTGTTAGATGTGTTGGCGTTGAGTGAGTTGAGCTCACTCAACGCCATCTAGCCAAAATATTTTCGAAGTCTTTTGGCATTGAGTGAAGTTAAGCTCACTCAACGCCGTCCAGATTGGAAGTTTTTGTTAAGTCCAAATGCGTTGAGTGAGTAGACCTCACTCAACGCCTTGGCTGTTTAGGAGTTGACAACATTAAGTTAGGTGAACTCACTCAATGCTGTCTGCTTTTGATTGGCAATTAATCCTTTGGCATTGAGTGTGGTGAACTCACTCAATGCCGTGGGCTATTTTTGATTCGAAGTCAAAAGCGTTGAGTGTGGTGAACTCACTCAACGCCTTTTGGCTGTTAGGCATTTGGTGTTGAGTGTGGTAAAATCACTCAATGCCGCAGCTAATTTCTGCGGCTAAGTAGAAAGGAGTTGACAGCATTGAGTGAGTCAAGCTCACTCAACGTCGTCGTCCAGTGAGGATTTTTGCGGCTAAGTCATTTGGCGTTGAGTGAGTGGGACTCACTCAACGCCGCGTCGAGTGGACTCGAGGCCATCCCTGGTTAGTATTTGGCATTGAGAGGGTGGAGATCACTCAATGTCGCATCGAGTAGACTCGATGCTTTTGCCTTGGGTTGGTGTTTTCCTTCAGGATTGTTAGTGTGGCTCTTCCCTAGGGCGGTGTTGGATTTTCGGCTAGTTTCCGAATGCTGACTCGTGGATTATGGCAGGTGGTGCGTTTGTGGGCTCTATAAGGGGTGAATTGTGTGTGCTGAGTTGTGGCTACCACCACCTAGGCCATGTTGGGCTGGTATGGTTAGGTGTGTGGACCCTGTAGCTGCCACCAGTTGTTTTCACCCTGGAGTGTTTTTGGGTCTGGTTGTTGGTAAGGGCTATGCCGCCCACTCCGACCCAATGTTTTCACCACGACCAATAATTCACAAAGATTAGGACTGTTAGTTCCTTTCCTTTCTTATGGCTATTTCAATTGGCATTTGTTTGCCTTATTTCTACTGTAGGTGTTTGGCAGAGCATGTTGTTATTCATTCTTGCACCTTGTGCGTTTTGATTGCACTTTAAACAGTGTTTATTTTTGCATTCTTGATTATTTCCTTCTGTTCTTTTTGATAGCATTTGTTGCAGGGTTGGTAAACCCCTTCTTTTATTGCTTATGTATCTAATGCTCCACTTATTTTGATTTTATTCTTGCTGAGGTATTCCTTCTTTGAATGCCTCGGGTTCAGAGCAGTAGCAAGTTGAGCGGCTAGTTTTCTTGTGGAGCTTGTTTGTGGCCTCCTGGGTAGCTGAGATTTCTGTTCCTCATCCTTGTTAGGTAGTTTCTTCTTTCTGTATAGACATGCATGCTCACTAGTGGGTTCGTGTCAGGTTGTTGACGCCCACTGGTGGCTTACTTGTGATGTTGGGTATGAACTGAAAGTGTTGTTTTTTTTGCCTTTTTGGAGGTTGTTCACTTGCTTTCTGGGAATAATTTATGCTAGGTTGCATGTTTGGTATTTTAAACCCTAAAAGCATTACTATATGTACCTCATGCACGTCATGTTTATAAAACTAAAGAACTACTTTCCCAAGTAACGTAAAGGCTATTTTTATTACTATATTAAATTTAGAGTTGTGCATACCATGAGTCGTCCCTCGGGGACACTTATGCTCATTTAGGATGACAAAACAACTTAATCAAAGTATTTTTCGTTGCGTATAAATATATCTTTAAGTGTGGACTTGCTGATCGACTATGCCGAGGGATACAACCATTAATTATAATAGTTTTCTTTCAAAATAAACTATGATTTTCATTAAAAAAAGAGTCTTGAGTTTGCCTGAACGTGTGCAGTTATCCCCTACACGACATGTCATCATGGCACGTATTTTCTCTTGCTCTGATGCGATTTAATTGTTTAGAAAATGTGTGTAACGCCCCTATCCGTCAGATAGCATATAGCAGTAGGTCCGGCCGGGGCCCGACGCCATATACTACGGACAGACCGGTTGGTTACGCGTTGAAACCATTCAACCAATCGTGTCGTCCTACACAACATCTAGTGGAAGCAATTTATTAGGTTGCAAAAGAAATAAGAACCCAGCCACAACAGCATGAATGTCCACTACAAACTCAGGAATGTTCACATACACCACAAGAGAAATGGCCTTAAGGCCTTACAATGTTCACTTAACAAAAGAAGTGTTTTCATACTTCGGCTCGCAGGCCGGCCATACATGACAAACGGGAAAAGAAACATAAACAGTTAGGCCTTCGAGGGCCGGCACAGCAACAAGGGCTTTAGCCCGCTATTTCCCGCTCTGCTCCGCAGCACCTGCAAGACACAAACCACCGCCCGATGGCAAACAATAGCAACGGTTAGCAATGCCGACCAAATTATAACAACCCCCCCCCCCCAATCGGGGCGGCAATGCTCTTTCCCTGCACTTTGTTAGCATAGGCAATTTTATAAAGTATTTACACTTTCACCACAGGCGTAGGCTCGCACGGCCACACACCCCGTGCACTCAGGGCACATTCTCGGCGAACCGGCAACGTCACGTCAATTCAAGCCATAGACGTTCCCAATCCACCACCGCCTCTTGGACGGTCATCCATATGAGCATTTTGTCTTATTGGCCTTGGTCACGGCAATTTAAGTCATAGACCGCCGAAGACCCTCATCCATGCCAACGGTCCTACCGAATGGCATAGACCGGGTACGGTTCCGCCTGACCCATGCTCATACCGCAACGACAATTTAATCCATATGCGCAGGCCAAGACTCACCGAGTCCCGTTTCCACCACAATAATCACATAACCCGGTTATGTTCACGTTGGCTCCCCGGCCACCGTGTTGGCAAACTCGCTTTTGCCCAGTTTTCCGGGTACACCTTAGAGTTAATCTCTAAGGCTCCCTGATGCAATCTACCACGTAGAAAACCCGAAAACACCCAAACATCCGGATTCTTGCCCGGTTCAAATGCAATGCAACATCACCGATCCGGACCAACATGTCCGAATAGGCTTCACACACAATGCCTACGTCCGTTTTCGCATACGGACTCTACACAAGGGGGACTTCACATATCTACCCCAAGGAACGCTCCAACTCTTCGCTCACTCGCGAGAGAGGGCTTCCTATGCAAAGGAAAAGAGGGCTTCACATGCCCAAGGATGAGAAATCGTTACCCTTGCATTCTTCCGCGGCGCCATCGAAAACTATACGGTTGGAAAGCACCGCAACGGCGTCGCCTCTGCGGATCTGGACTCGGATCGCGATTCGGAGCTCCGAAGCTCTTCCGGCGGCCGGATCTTGGACTCCTCCTTCCTCCTTGCTCTCCCTTCTCTCTAACTTTTAGAGAGAGATTGGCCAATGGAAAATGGGTTTCTAAACCCTATTTCCCGACTATAACCACCCAAGAGCAGCCCCCCACCGTCGGATCCAAAGCCAAGGAAACGAACGGTCCGGATTAAATCCAAAATCATAAAATCTGGGCCGAACACGGGTTGGCACACGGCCATATGCCTGGCCGTGTAGCTCATTCGCCGTCTCGACCAAGATTGAAAACCAGCAACACGACATGTGACACGGCCTCCGACACGCCCGTGTCGCCTGCGACACGCCCGTGTCGGGACCCGTGTCACGCCCCCCGTGTGCAATATATCAACACTTCGCAGTCAGAGAGGTACACGGCTTGGTGACACGGCATCAGACACGCCCGTGTCAAACTAGACTTGCCCGTGTTCGTGCCCGTGTCACTACCCGTGTACCCAACAGCACAGCCGAGGTGTGACACGGCCTGGGACACGCCCGTGTCCTTGGCCGTGTTCCACCACACGACCATCGTCGACCTGAACTGGTCGACGACACGGCCCGAGCTCGACACGCCCGACACGGCCTCCGACACGCCCGTGTCGGGGCCCGTGTCACCTGCACCAAAACCCTGTCTTGGCCAAATTCGATCCCCGTCGCTCCTACAACATTTTGGGGTGTTACAATTCTACCCCCCTTAAAGAATTTCATCCACGAAATAAATAAAGGAAAAACAGGACTTAACGTAAAACAGTACCTGAGCGGAACAATTCCGGGTACTCCTCGAGCATAGTCTGCTCCCGTTCCCAAGAGAGCTCCTCACGCCCGCAATTATCCCACCGGACCTTAACCATCCAGATCTCCTTGTTACGAAGCCTCTTGACCTTAACATCTTCAATACGAATGGGCTTGACCCTAATCGTCAACCCCTCGTCCACCGGCACTTGATCAGCCGCGATCACCTGCGAAGGCTCTTGCACCGCCTTCCGCAACACAGAAATGTGGAACACATCATGTAATCCAATTAATTCCTCCGATAACCTCAGACGGTATGCCGCTTCGCCGACTCGCTCCAGAACCTCAAAAGGTCCAAGGTATCTTGGGCTCAGCTTCTTCAAGCGTCTCACCTGCAAAACCCCCTTAAACGGCTTCACTTTCAGATATACCAATCGCCTACCGCGAACTCCACGTTCCGGTGCTTGGCATTGTAATACTTCGCCTGTCCGGTCCTGAGCGATCAACAAGCGCTCCCGAATGATCCGCACTAACGAGGTAGCACTCTCCACCTCCTGCTTCTTGTACAACCTTGCCTCACCCGTTTCAAGCCACGATAACGGCGTGCGACACTTCCTACCATACAGGGCCTCGAAGGGCGCCATTTGTATACTTGCTTGGTAGCTGTTGTTGTACGCGAACTCCACCAAATACAGGTGGTCTTCCCAATGCTTACCGAAATCCAGAACACACATGTGTAGCATGTCCTCCATCGTTCTATTGACCCTCTCGGTCTGCCCATCCGTCTGCGGATGGAAAGCTGTGCTGAACTTTAACTTTGTTCCCAGCATTTACTGCACCAATCTCCAATCATTTGACGTGAACCGCCCATCGCGATCACTCACAATGCTACGGGGCACACCATGCAGCCTAACAATATTGTCCACGTATAGCTTCGCCAACTTCTCCACCGAGTCATCCTTCCTATGTGGAATGAAATGCGACACCTTGGTTAGCCGATCTACGATCACCCAGATGGCGTCGTTCCCCTTCTGCGACCTTGGCAACCCGTGCACAAAGTCCATAGATATATCGTCGAATTTCCACTCCGGTATAGGCAAGGACTTCAGAAATCCTCCCGGCTTTTGACATTCCGCCTTCACCAAGGCGCACGTTTGGCATTTAGCCACGTACAACGCCACATCTTTCTTGAGCCCCGGCCACCAAAACAACTTTTTGAGATCACGATACATCTTCGTGCTCCCTGAATGGATTGAGTACTTGGTATGATGAGCCTCGTACATCAACTCCGCCCGGAGGTTACCCCCACTCGGGACGCACAACCGATGATCCTTCCTTAGTAAACTATCTTCCACCGAGAACTGGGAATTTGACCCATCCAAAGCGGTCTCCATAAGCTCCTTCATGGAGTCATCTAACTCCAATGCCTGCCGAACCCGGTCAGCCAGGTCATACTGCACCTCTGTCTAGTTTAACATTGCTTTGGCGCTCGTCTGCTTGTCAACGCAACTGATCTCAAGCTCTTCCAACTCCCGTACTAGCAGCTCATCATGCACCGACAACCAGTTGGCTTGAGCGGGAGCCTTGCGGCTCAGCGCATCCGCAACTGCGTTGCCCTTCCCGGGTACATAATGTATTTTGAAGGTGTCGTCCCCTAGGAACTCCATCCACCTCCTCTGCCTCATATTAAGGTCCTTCTGATCCAATAAGTATTTTAGGCTCTTGTGATCGGTGTATATATCGCCCCTTACGCTGTAAAGGTAGTGCCTCCACAACTTGAGTGCAAATATCACGGCCGCCAACTCCAAGTCGTGCACCAGATAATTTCTTTCATGCACCTTCAACTGACGTGATCCATACGCTATCACGCTCCCATGCTGCAACAACACGCAGCCCAAGCCACTACCCGAAGCGTCGCTATACACCTCGAAGCCCTCGGTCCCACTCGGCGAACTAAGCACTGGCGCCGTGGTCAACCGCATTTTCTGCTCCTCAAAAGCTTGCACGCACTCTTGCATCCACAAGAATCTCTGATCCTTCCTTGTCAACTTCGTGAGAGGTAAAGCTATCCGCGAGAAGTTCTCTACGAAGCGCCTGTAATATCCGGCAAGCCTGAGAAAACTACGGACTTCCGCGACAGAAGACAGCGCAGGACACTACCGTATCGCAACAATCTTCGCCGGATCCACCACTATACCTTCCCCACTCACTATATGAACAAGGAATGCTACCGAGGGTAGCCAGAACTCGCACTTGGAGAACTTTGCGTAAAGCTCATTCCTTCTCAGAGTCTCCAACACCAGGTGCAAGTGCTTGAAGTGGTCTTCTTTGCACTGCGAGTACACCAATATATCGTCAATAAAGACGATCACAAAGCGATCCAGGAAGTCTCGGAACGTCCTGTTCATCAAATCCATAAATATCGATGGCGCATTCGTCAGTCCAAACGGCATGACCGTGAACTTGAAATGCCCATACCTCATACTGAACGTCGTCTTCGGGATATCACACTCCCTGATCCTCAACTGATAGTACCCCGACTTCAAGTCCAACTTGGAGTATACCGACGATCCAACTAACTGATCAAAGAGATCATCAATCCTCGGGATCGGGTACTTATTCTTCTCTGTCAGCTTGTTCAACTCTCTGTAGTCGATACACAGCCGCATACTCCCATCCTTCTTCTTAACGAAGAGGACCGGTGCGCTCCAAGGCGACGAGCTTGGACGCACATAACCTTGCTCCATCAGCTCCTCTAACTGAACTTTCAACTCTGCCATCTCCTTTGGCGCCAACCTATACGGAGCACGTGACACCGGTTTGGCCCCCGACACGAGCTCGATGGTGAAATCAATCTCCCGCTGCGGTGGGGCTCCGGGAAGACTATCCGGGAACACATCGGGGTATTCGCAAACCACGGGAATCTCTACCAAAGTGGACTTTGGCTCCACAGCCCCCACTATTGAGAAGAACAGCTCTGCACCAGCACGAATTGCCTTCACCACCTGAAGAGCAGACATCAGTGTCTTGCTTGACCCCTTCAGCCCCTCGAATATAGTCTCCCGCCCTACACCCAGCTTGACCTCCTTCCGGTCACAGTCAATCCAAGCTTTCTGCTCCGAAAGCCAATCCATTCCAAAGATCACGTCGAACTCTACTTGCGGCAACAATGACGCTAGCAAGTCGAACTCTTGGCCCCAATGCGAACCTTCACTGCGCACACTCTGTCCGCACGCATCGAGCACCCATTCGGTAGCAGCACATCCAACTTGTCCTTTGCCATCGAAGAAGGGACTCCGATGCGCGATATAAAACTTTCGGACAAGAAGGAGTGTGAAGCTCCCGTATCGAACAGTGCCCGTGCCGGACTATCACTAATCACAACAAAGCCTATACAAACAATATTAGGCTAACAAGCAATAGATAACGGTATTAAAGCTAACTTGCTATAAATTAACTCATACCTGTCACCACATCCGCTTGCTTGATGGCCTCCTGCTGGCCCAAGTTATAGACTCTAGGCTGAGTCGGAGCATAGTGGGACGCGGTCGACTCCACCGCTTTGCCCTTTTCCTCGTAGGTAGCTCCTTGTTTCCTTTCGGACTTTGAGCGTCCACTCCAGCAATCACGGGCAAAGTGCCCCGTCTTTCCACACGTGAAACAAGCGCCCGGGGTTCGATTGGTAGTTGCCCCGAGGCACCCATAGAAGAAGCTGGACCTGACGTCCTAGCCATTTTTGAAGAATTTTCGGTAGCCCGACTTCGACGTACTCGGCGCTTTGAACTCCGCTTTCTTACTACCAGATTCCTTCTTCGCTTGGACATTCTTCATGTCCTTCTCCAAGGACCGGGCCGAACTGACCAGGGTCATGAAACCCTGCGCCTTGGGCCCCGACAGTAGCAACCTTAAATCATCCCTTAGCCCTTCATAGAAGCGGTTCGTCTTGCGCTCCTCGTCTGCGAAGGTAGCGCCGGCATATCTCCCCAACCGAGTAAACTCGAAGAGGTACTCATCAACGGTGCAATCCCCTTGCACCAACTTCTGAAATTCGCTTTCTAGCGCAATTCTCTGCGCCGAGGGGAGGTATCGAGCCATGAATAGTCTCGCAAACTCCTCCATCGAAACTTCGGCCAACGGCCTTCCCTGCAACTGATGTAGCTCTAAGCCTTCCCACCATAGTCTTGCATCCCCATCCAAAAGGAAAGTCGCTATAGTGGTCTTCTGCCACTCTTCCGTTTCCGTCGCAGTCATCACCCTGTTGACCCTTGAGAGCCAATCCTCTGCTTGGGTCGGGGTTTCTGCCCCCGTGAATACCGGTGGATGAAAACCCATCACGTGCTTCAGTTGTCTTTCAGTTGCTCTCCGAGGCAACTCTGGCTCCAAAACTACTTGCTCAACCCTCCTTTGCTCTGCCGTCTGAAGCGGTACTTGCTCCACAGCAGGAGCAGGCTGCTTCACCTGCCTTGCAGGCTGCGCATTGATCATAGCAAAGACAGCTTCTGCCACCAATCTAATGGTCTCGGCAGACGGAGGTGTTGCAGGTGCATCGCTTGGCGCACTGCTCGCCTCAGAACCTGGCCGTTCAGACGGCCCAGCACCACTCCTGGTCACCTATAATCGTGCAAAACACCGATAAGCGACCAAAAATTACTGCAAACAGCAATAATAGGAACACGCAGGTTCCTCAAACATGTGTATTTTCATTCCTAAGTGGACATTCATGGGTTCTTTTCTTGTTATAACGATGACACACACACATGTGCTCACCACCCCTTAAAGTGAATTCGCCCACGAATTCATTTAAGCTTGACCGAAACCAGAAGTCTGATACCAATTTGTAACGCCCCTATCCGTCAGATAGCATATAGCAGTAGGTCTGGCCGGGGCCCGACGCCATATACTACGGACAGACCGGTTGGTTACGCGTTGAAACCATTCAACCAATCGTGTCGTCCTACACAACATCTAGCGAAAGCAATTTATTAGGTTGCAAAAGAAATAAGAACCCAGCCACAACAGCATGAATGTCCACTACAAACTCAGGAATGTTCACATACACCACAAGAGAAATGGCCTTAAGGCCTTACACTATTCACTTAACAAAAGAAGCGTTTTCATACTTCGGCTCGCAGGCCGACCATACATGACAAACGGGAAAGGAAACATAAACAGTTAGGCCTTCGAGGGCCGGCACAGCAACAAGGGCTTTAGCCCGCTATTTCCCGCTCTGCTCCGCAGCACCTGCAAGCTACTGACCACCGCCCGGTGGCAAACAATAGCAACGGTCAGCAATGCTGACCAAATTATAACGATCCCCCCCCCATAATCGGGGCGGCAATGCTCTTTCCCTGCACTTTGTTAGCATAGGCAATTATATAAAGTATTTACACTTTCACCACAGGCGTAGGCTCGCACGGCCACACACCCCGTGCACTCAGGGCACATTCTCGCCGAACCGGCCAACGTCACGTCAATTCAAGCCATAGACGTTCCCAATCCACCACCGCCTCTTGGACGGTCATCCATATGAGCATTTTGTCTTATTGGCCTTGGTCACGGCAATTTAAGCCATAGACCGCCGAAGACCCTCATCCATGCCAACGATCCTACCGAATGACATAGACCGGGTACGGTTCCGCCTGACCCGTGCTCATACCGCAACGACAATTTAAGCCATATGCGCAGGCCAAGACTCACCGAGTCCCGTTTCCCCCACAATAATCACATAACCCGGTTATGTTCACGTTGGCTCCCCGGCCACCGTGTTGGCAAACTCGCTTTTGCCCAGTTTTCCGGGTGCACCTTAGAGTTAATCTCTAAGGCTCCCTGATGCAATCTACCACGCAGAAAACCCGAAAATACCCAAACATCCGGATTCTTGCCCGGTTCAAATGCAATGCAACATCACCGATCCGGACCAACATGTCCGAATAGGCTTCACATACAATGCCTACGTCCGTTTTCGCATACGAACTCTACACAAGGGGGACTTCACATATCTACCCCAAGGAACGCTCCAACTCTTCGCTCACTCGTGAGAGAGGGCTTCCTATGCAAAGGAAAAGAGGGCTTCACATGCCCAAGGATGAGAAATCGTTACCCTTGCATTCTTCCGCGGCGCCATCGAAAACTATACAGTTGGAAAGCACCGCAATGGCGTCGCCTCCGCGGATCTGGACTCGGATCGCGATTCGGAGCTCCGAAGCTCTTCCGGCGGCCGGATCTTGGACTCCTCGTTCCTCCTTGCTCTCCCTTCTCTCTATCTTTTAGAGAGAGATTGGCCAATGGAAAAATGGGTTTCTAAACCCTATTTCCCGACTATAACCACCCAGGAGCAGCCCCCCACCGTCGGATCCAAAGCCAAGGAAACGAACAGTCCGGATTAAATCCAAAATCATAAAATCTGGGCCGAACACGGGTTGGCACACGGCCGTGTGCCTGGCCGTGTAGCTCATTCGCCGTTTCGACCAAGATTGAAAACCAGCAACACGGCATGTGACACGGCCTCCGACACGCCCGTGTCGCCTGCGACACGCCCGTGTCGGGACCCATGTCACGCCCCCCGTGTGCAATATATCAACACTTCGCAGTCAGAGAGGTACACGGCTTGGTGACACGGCATCAGACACGCCCGTGTCAAACTAGACACGCCCGTGTTCGTGCCCGTGTCACTACCCGTGTACCCAACCGCACAACCCAGGTGTGACACGGCCTGGGACACGCCCGTGTCCTAGGCCGTGTTCCACCACACGACCATCGTCGACCTGAACTGGTCGACGACACGGCCCGAGCTCGACACGCCCGACACGGCCTCCGACACGCCCGTGTCGGGGCCCGTGTCACCTGCACCAAAACCCTGTCTTGGCCAAATTCGATCCCCGTCGCTCCTACAACATTTTGGGGTGTTGCAATGTGGGTCATGACAGTTGGTATCAGAGGGAGGTTGCTTGACAATTGGTCGGGCAAACTTTCCTTGTTAGTGTTAGCTGTTTAGTGTCATATCATACACACACAGATATGTCATCAGTAAGTCTTGGCTGAAGCATGAACACTACACTCATAAGCATGAATTGAAGTATACGTTGCATATTATGTAGTATGGGATGCATAATATGTGTTTGTATATGGATCCACTATAGGCGGCAACATGTGAGGGTTATGTAGTATGAGATGCATAACCTCACCACATGAATGCCCATTAGCACGTTTTCCTTTTTTTCGTTTCATGCAATTTTATGTAGTATGGGATGCATAGCATTGCTATGTATACGATCGCTCATGACATGCATTAAGGCCTTTTTAGAATGCATAGCACAACATGCATAGCATAACATTGCATAAGCACAACGTGCCAAGCTAAAGATTTGCATGATGGCATATGTACACACATGGTTTTGAGTCAAAATAAATACAAATTCATGCATTCATGGTCTAAGCACATAAGTTAGTGTGATGGTGGTGAACCATTCTAGGTTAAGCATGTATAAACAAAATCCCAGAGCAAGTTTAGTAGTTGAAATTCATATTGAAGTATATTTGTCTGTACCGGGTTGTTTTGTTCTAGCTGTTAAGCTAGGTTTTAATTAGTGTTAATACGATTATAGGATGGCGAGGTGTCCTTCGACGAGATCGACTCCACAATCTGAGGGTGAGTCTTCAGGAGCGCAAAGAGAGGCTTTGATTGAAAGTCTGCGGCAGAGTAATGAAGCCTTGTCTAGGTAGGTGAAGGGTTTAAAGACTCATATCCAGACTCTATTAGCAGTTGTGGCAGGACAGCCTCCAAGAGTGTCGGACCCTGCTGTGGGTGTAGCTATTCCTGTTCCTCATGCTCCCCTGGTACCTCCTGTTGCGTTGCCCCCGAAGATGACATTTATATCGCACTTCCAGCAACTAGGACCCCCTACTTACGATGGGAAGGCAGACTTTATTGTTTTGGACGATTGGCTTATAGCCATCGAGGAGATGTTCTCCAATTCTGGAGTTACCCCTGATCAAAGGGTGATGATCACCGCCTATAAGCTTATGGAGTTAGCAAAGAGTTGGTGTCTGAGAAAGAAGGAGAGCTTGAAAGAGGGATGCTCATGGGAGACCTTCAAGGAACTGTTTCTAAGGAAGTTTCTGCCTTCGGTCAAGCGCGACTGCCTGATGAATGATTTCCTACATTTTAAGCAGAGGCAGCTCTCAGTGAGTGAGTACGAGATCGAGTTCAGCAAACTGAGTCGGTTTGCCCCTAGGCTTGGTAAGCTCTGAGGCGGATCAAGCTAAGCTTTTTCTTGGTGGCCTAAGAAGTGATGTCCAACAGTTAGTAAGTGCTTATGGATCAACGAGCTATGCTAAGGTGGTGGAATTTGCTTTGAAAGTTGAGGCAATTGAGAATGCAAAGTAAAGAGGGCAGCAAATGAGAAAAGAATAGATGAAATCAGTTGAAGGAAAGAGCCCTCAGGTACCCAGTGCTTCTTTAAGAAAGAAGAGCAAGGAGGTTTGTAGCTTCTATGGTCGGTCAGGACACCCCTTCGAGAGTTCTTTCAAAAGGTTAGGAGCTCAGAAGAAGGAGCATGTGCATGCAATTCAAGGTGCTCCCAGGAAAGATTTATTCTGTTCTGCATGTAAGCGGCCAGGGCATGATGTTGCCCATTGCTGGGGAAAGGATAAGAGTAAGGCAAGGAGTTGTTTTTTATGCGGTCAAGAAGGGCACATCAAGACTCAGTGCCTACAGCTCAAGCTTGTGGTGCAGCCAGTGCCACTCCAGGCATTGCCACCACAGGAGCGAGTGGTTAAAGGCAAGGGAAAGTTGAATGTGATTTTTTCAGAGGAAGATCAGACTTCAACTCAGGTTATTTCAGGAAGATTTAAGGTGAAGAACCGCTGGGCGCGTGTTCTCTTCGACTCTTGCGCTACCCACTCGTTTGTGGCTAGAGACTTTGTGGAGCTCTATTGTTTGGATCTAGATCGAGTTAGTGATGACTTTTGCGTCAAGTTTCCTTCCAATGATTCTGTGGTGGGCATTCAGGATTGTCTGATTTCATTGGGGGATTTTCTAGCAAAAGCATATTTGAAGGTGATCGACCTGGAAGACTTTGATGTTATCTTAGGCATGGACTAGTTTTCGAGGTATGATGTAGTTATCCAGTGCAAGGGTAAGAGCTTGGACATCGTTAAGGACAACGGTAAGCCTGGGATTGTTTATGCTGATCCACGCTAGGACTCCCCAGTCATTTCTGCAGTATGTGTTCAAAAGCTGTCTGATTCTGATTGCTTTGCCTGTTTGGTCTCAGTAGTGGGGACTTTTGAAATCAAACAAAGGGACAACGAATCAGTGGCACGGTTCATTGATCGATTTCAAAAAGAGATCCAGGGGGTGAGGAATGTGAACCCCGATTACTATAAGGTTGCTTTGATTCACGGCCTCCGAGAAGGCCCTCTAAAGTTTAAAGCAACAACAAAGATGCCGTCAACCTATCAAGAGCTAATAGCGATGGCCAATCGCTTCATTGAGGGAGAGAATGCAAAACCCAACCATATCTCATCCCTGACAGCAAAGGCTGGATGAAATGATGCCTCCAACGCCTCTTCTAGCAAGCATTATCACAGCAAGCCTCCTCAGCCCGATTTCCAGCCTCCTTCTCAATGGGGGCGAAACTTTCGCCACAAGGAACCCTTCATCAGCCATCAACAGTTTCATGATTAGAGACTGTCGTTGGCCGCCACTCCCGCCGTACCCCTTCAAGCGCTTCCCATCCTTCATAGTACCTTGCCTGCTTCAAGGCCACATGTGAGCAGCTCTGTGGAGGAGTTTGCGGATCTGGGGCTCGACTTTGAAGAGGTCGTCCAAATCATTCAGAAGAAGGCATAGGAAAGGAGGCAAGGGCCTCAAATAGATTGGAAGACCAGAAATAACTCTTAGTTCTGTGAATTCCACAAAGAGAAGGGTCATCTGACTTACGATTGCAAGGCCCTTCGACAGCTAGTTGAGAGATTGTTTGCGGAGGGAAAGATCAAGGATCCAGGCAAAAGGAATGATCCTTCAAAGCTCTCCACCTCCAAGGGTAAGGAGGTGGCTGAAGTTCAACTATAGTGCGTCGAGATAGAGGATGAGAGCCGTCTGGGGCCCATTAACATTCAGAATGAATGTTGCGATGTCATCGATGATGGAGCCTTGGGGAGGATCTTCTACATTCATGGCGGAACAGGAATCGAGTCGACTCAGAAGTCTTCCCTTACAAAGGTCACCTGAGCGGAGGTTGCCTCTACCTCTTCCTCTGCACCATCTTCGCGAAGGGTCACCTTTGGTAAAGCGGACCTTCCCGCGACTGCTAATCCTTTTGATGATGCTATTGTGGTCCAAGCGGCCATTGCAGATTATACAGTCGATGGAATCCTTATTGACACCGACAGATCCGTGAACCTCCTCTTCAAGCCAACCTTTGAAGCCCTGAAGACCGAAAAGATTCTACTTTCCACCGAGGGTCCACTCTAAAGCTTTTCGTGCAAGAGGAAGGAAGTCGAGGGAAGTGTCACACTCCCAGTGAGGCTCGGAGGGGTGACTAAGCAGATTCAATTCATCGTGGTAGATGCTCCAAGAAGCTATCACGCTATCTTTGGAAGGCCATTGCTCAATAAGTTTCAAGCAATAGTTTCAACTTATCACCTGGCTATTAAGTTATGCAAAGATGGTCGCCAGTGCAGGGTCAGAAATGACCCAAGACAAGCTCGAGAATGCAACATCCGAACAGTCAACGTAACTGAAGCCGCCCCTCCCGTCTTCCCAGCAGCAGCCAAAATACCCTCTCAGTTAGAAGCTGCCATGGATAGTAAAGGAGCTCACCTGGAACCTGCCCGGGTGACGCAAGGAGTCCCCATTATTGAGGGTGATGAGAGAAAGCTCTCCATACCCTCGGAATTGCCCGAAGATCAGAAGGCCGAGTTGATATCTTGCCTGCTGAAGAACCTGTATGTCTTTGCTTGGACGGCGGAGGACATGCCAGGAGTTGATCCTGATGTGGCCTGTCATCATCTCAACATTGACCAAACTGCCAAACCAGTACAACAGAAGAAAAGGGATGTGGCGGTCAAGCTGGCTGAGCCGATTAGAGAGGAGGTTGCCAAACTCCTCAAGGCATGCTTTATTCGCAAGATCGAATACCCGGAGTGGGTTTCAAATGTTGTAATGGTGAAAAAACTTAGGGGGAGTGGATAATGTGTGTAGACTTCACCCGATTAAATAAAGCGTGTCCGAAAGATTGTTATTCCTGTCCTCGGATAGATTCTTTAGTTGATTCTGTGGTAGGGTACTCTTTTATGAGTTTTTTGGATGCGTTCTCTGGTTATCACCAAATAAGAATGCATAAGCCTGATATCCCATGTACATCATTTATTACCAACGATGGTTGCTACTATTATCTCGTGATGCCCTTCGGGCTTAAAAATGCTGGCGCAACCTATCAACGCATGATGGATCATGTGTTTAGAGAGCAAAAGGCTAAAAACCTTGAAGTATATGTGGATGATCTTTTGGTTAAGAGTAAGTCTCTTCCACAACACATGTAGGATTTAGCAGACTTTTTCTACTCTGCGAAGGCATAGGATAAAACTTAACCCATCAAAGTGCGTTTTTGGGGCGAGTAAGGGGAAATTCCTTGGTCATCTCCTTACTCCAGAGGGCCTTGCCCCTAATCCTGACAAAGTTAAGGCCATTCTTGATATGGCTCCTCCCCATTCTCCGAAATAAGTTCAGCAGTTAGGTGGGAGGTTGGAAGGACACAGGAGATTTATCTCTCGAGTTGGAGATAAGAGTGCGTCGTTCTTCAAAACTCTTTGAGAAGCGTCCAAGTTTCAATGGACAGAAGCGTGCTCTCAGGCCTTTGAGCAGCTAAAGAAAAAACTGACTTCAACACCCTAGCTTCAGAGCCCCCGATCAGGGGAGATGTTGTTCTTATACCTAGGAGTTTGCACTGAGGCAGTCAGCTCTGTTCTTGTCTGAGAAGAAAGCAGGAGGCAATTCCTAGTCTATTACGTTAGCCATATTCTCAAAGACGCAGAAACGAGGTATCCAATCCTAGAGAAGCTGGATTTGGCGTTGGTTCTGTCTGTTCGCAGGCTCCGTCCTTATTTTCAGGCACACTCAATTCAAGTGGTCACCGATCAACCTTTTGAAAAGTGTACTGGAGAAGCCAGAACATTCAGGCAGGTTGGCTAAATGGGCAATCGTGTTGAGTGAGTTTGAAATCTCTTTGTGCCCAGGACAGCTATCAAAGCGCAGGTACTGAAGATTTTCTGATTTATACTACAGAGTCCAGTTCAGATCAAGTAGAGAGATCTCCTTTGGCTTGGAGCATCTATGTCAATGGAGCCTCCGATATAAATTCTTCTGGAGCAGGTGTGGTGCTAATAAATCTGAATGGCATCAAACATGAGCAAGCAATCAGGTTATACTTTCAAGTAACCAATAACCAAGAAGAATATGAAGCTTTGTTAGCAAGCCTGAGGCTTGCGAGGGAGCTCGGAATCAATCATGTACACATAAAGACTGAATCCCTGGTAATGCCATCACAAGTTCTTGGTAATTTTGCGACCAGGTAGCCAGTGTCGAAGAAGTAGCTTGCACTTGTGAAAATTGAAGTCGGCAGATTCAAAAGTTTTATCATTGAACACATCCCAAGGACAAAAAATGAGGAGGCAGATATTCTTGCCAAGTACGGACTCTCATAGGGAGGAACGACTTCTGAACTCTTCTGCCCGGCAGTGGATGAGGAAGAGTTGATGCAAATCGATCAGCGTCCCTCTTGGATGGATCCCTTCATCCTCTACCTATGAACTGGAAATCTACATCAGTCGATCAGAGACAAGAAAAGGTTCAAGATAAAAGCAGCATACTACAACCTAGTATCTGGTATTCTCTACAGGAAAACCTTCTTGTCTACGATGGAAAGATGTGTCTCAGAAGATGAAATTTCTGCTGTTCTTCATGAAGTACATTCTGGCGAGTGTGGAAGTCACTCAGGAGCGAGAACCCTGAAAAGAAGGATCCTGCGGCAAGGTAATTTTTGGCCTACTATGAAGAAGGATTCTGAGGCTTATGCGAGAAAGTGTGTTCGGTGTCAGAAGTTCGCTCCACTTCAGCATCAGGCCACTCAATCGCTTAGATCAATTGCAACCCCTTGGCCCTTTGCCATTTGGGGAATGGATCTTGTTGGTCCTTTTCCCATGACAAGTGGACAGCGGCATTTCATCATAGTTACGATTGACTACTTCAGTAAATGGATCAAGGCTAAGGCATTGGCGAAAACAACAACTCAGGTCATGAAGAATTTCATTTGGGGTGAGATAGTCTGCCGGCATGGTATCCCAATGGCAATAATCATGGATAACGGACCACAATTCAACAACGCTTAGATGGTATATTTTTACAAACAGATCGGAACCGAACTGCGCTTCGCATCAGTCCATCATCCTAGGAGAAATGGTCAAGTGGAAGCAGCCAATAAGCAGGTCATAGCTTGCTTAAGAAGAAAGTACAAAATCTCAAGGGCAGTTGGGTTGATCACCTTCCTTTGGTTCTCTTGAACCTGAGAACAACACCTTCATCTACAACAGGAGAAACTCCATTCAAGCTTTCTCACGGGTCAGAAGCTCTAATTCCAGTTGAATTTGAAGTCCCGTCACCAAGAGTTTTGCTTGCTAGGCAAGGCATAGAGGACTGGCTTGAACTAAATAATGAGGAGATGAAGTTCAGCTTGGAACATATGATAGTTTTACTTTCAAGATTACCTAGACACCTAGAGGGGGGGGTGAATAGGTTCTTATTTTATTTTCAAACTTAAGGCAGAATGATTAAGTAATTAAAGACTATTTTCTATGAGTTCTGCAGCTACTTTACCAATCACAATCACACAATCTAGAACTACACATCACAGATTGCAACAAGTATTTATAGTGGTTCCCCAAGATCTGGGTACATCCACTTTCCCCCTTCGCCTATCTAGCAGTGTGCTAGATTCAGCCAAACTCCTTTCTTTATCTCAGATCCTCAGATCCTATAGCTCAGAATCAAAAATGGATTCCTACAACTCAGAGTGATACCACACTCCTACAGCTCAGGCAATTCAGCCCTACCTCAGTCTTTATTCAAGACCTACAACTCAGAGATTATCACTCCTACACTCAGCCTTTATAAATTAGGCTTACAACTCAGATCTATTAAAAGATCCTACAAGATTTGAGTAAAATATATTTTTATCTTGCTCCTTGTGAGAGAGGTGGAACAAGACAGTGTTCTTGATCAGCTTCTTGATAAACCAGATGGATAAAATCAACTGGAACTTAGCTTTCTTCAAAGCTTCTTGAATCTGAACTTTGTTGAGTTGATCTTCTTTGAAATAAACTGATCAGCAGCTTTCTCCATAGATTTCAGAATTTGAATCTGAATACTCTTGACAGATAAGTTCAGAATCTGTTTCTTTTGAAATCTGAGACAGCTTTCTTCTTGCCTTCTTATGACTGGATCTCTCTCTATCCAAGTCCCTTGAAGATACTTCAGAATTCTTGACTGAATTCTACTTAGACAGATTCTGATAGTTCAATCAGAATATCTTCTTAAATCTGCAAAGATCTTCTTCTTATTGTTACTTGTTATTCAGTGTTCAGTTTTCAGTGTTTTTCTTTCAGACACTATCCGTCTATTTATAGCCTTCATTCCTGGTAACCGGCTGGTCCGGTTCCTAACAAACTTCTGTCTGTGTCAATCAAGTCAGTTAACCTGTAGAGACCCACAACTGTCAATTCTTCAAACTGCCAAGGAGTCTTTGTTTCTGCCAGAAAGTGTCGAGACAAACTGTCAATATTTGTCGAGACAATTGTTAAAATGTGTCGACACAATTTGATTAAGTGTCGACACAATCCTTTGTGATGTCGACACATATGTCTTGATGGCGACACAGCTTCTTGACATAAATTTTTGAGAATGTGTCGACACAGATAGTTGTGTGTCGACACAATTACTTCAGCCACAGACTTATTGTTGATTCTGCTAAGTGTCGACTCAGTCTCTAAGTGTCGACTTAGCTGTTGTTGACTTCTGCCTCTGTGTGTCGACACAGCCTCCTGGTGTCGACACAGTTGATGTCGAATATAATCTTGTGTGTGTCGACACTGCCTCCCGGGGTCGACACATTTGATGTCGACTCATTTTCTCTGTGTCGGCACAGCCTTCTTCAAGTGTCGACACAATCTTCCTGAAGTGTCGACACATCTTCTTCTGGTGTCGACACAAGGACTTAGAAATTTTTATACTTTTAACCTGCACATATTCAACTTAAACAACATCAAATACACCTTGATGTATATCATTATGCTAAGTTAGGCTTCTTCAAATCAGGTATACAATTTCCAATGTACCCAACAATCTCCCCTATTTGGAGAAGTCATAACCCATATTAGCTAATGATATACACCACTTATGATAATAAAAAATGATGATGTATATAAGCTTAATATTACAAAAATATTAACAATCAAAATATTTGCACAGATTCATCAAAGAGATAAAAAGATATACAAAAAAATTAATTAAAGAGCAAGATTTTGTGTATTATGTCAAAATGATTGTTTATAAAATGTTTAACACTGAATGTTTCACATTACACATTTTTAAACTAAAACTAAGACATCTTAGACTAAGACTGATCAGGCTCCTTTATAACAATCCCTCTTCCTGGTTGTACTTGTGCCTGGACAGAAGATTCAGTTTCTTCCATGGGCTTTTTGCCTTTAAGATTAGCCTTCTTCTGAGCCTCAGTCTTTGTCTCTCAAAATAGTGATACGGCTTGGGAAAGTATTTGCTAGGCTCCACAGCATCAGAAGGTAGCTTTCCCATCTTAGCTTTCCTTCTATGCTAAATAATAGCCTCCTGTCTGGCTTCATGCTTCTGCCATTCTTGTTCATTGTACCACTTGCCCCTTTCATGGACTTGATTGTTTACAGCTTTCCAGGCAGTTAGTATGATGTTTCTAGAGGTAGGGCTCCACTGTTCAAAATCAGGTTTTAGTTCAGCTTGCTCCCTAAATCTCTTCTTTGACAGTTGAGCCTCTTGCTGAGCCTTGATTGCAGCTTCAGGCATGTCTACTTTTCCAAGTATAATATTTGAAACCTCCTCTGGAGGACTATACATAGTTTGCACCTGCTGATGAATCATGTCAAAATCTGCAGGGGGTATATGACTTGAGCAACCTCTGGTTGGTTGCCTTCAAGTAGACCTTGTTGCTGTACTCCTGACTCTGCCATATTATCATCATCACAAAGGGGTGGATATCCCAATGTGGCTCTGACACTGTTAGTGACCCACTTGGCATGTTCTGAGCCAGCATAAATAAGTACCCTCTCGCCCTTTAGGACTTCTCTTGCTACATGATCTCTGAGATCTTCCTTCTGAAACCTGATCTGACTATCCAGATAATTAATGCCATCTTTGAAGAAGGGTTTCAACTTGTTAAGTTTTGCAGTAATTTCCTTCTGAGAAGTGGTTATGGCTGTCTGTACTGAGTCTAAAGCAGTTTTGAACTTAGTGTCATATGCTAGCATTTCAGCTGCCCTAGCTTCAGTCAATTTAGTCATGGTTGTTTGAAATTGAGCAAGAATATCTGTGTTGGCAGTTGTCAGATTGTCATTTAGCCTTTTCTGATTTTCAAGAATGTATCCTTGATTAATAGATTGAGCATTTATTTCTTTCTTCATTACTTCTTGTTGTTTGGCCAGATATACAATAGCATGTGCCCCTTTTGTAAAACAATCAGTCATTTCTCTTTTATGTTGATTGACTTCAAATCTTATAGACTTTATATCTTGAGCCAGATCAAACTGAAGATTTTTATGACTTTCATCAACATATTTCTCTAGAGCCTTTCTTTGTTCATCCATTTCATTTCAAGAGTTACCAAGAACTTTGCATAATCAAAATCTGAAGAGGTGGGTGGTGTTGTTTGAAGTGCTTTCTTATAGCTATGGCTTCTTCTCTTGAAGACCATAAGCTTCCTTTTCTTTGCCTCTTGAATTTCTTCATTCCCAGAATCAGAGGAACTCTCAATCTGAACTCTTTCTTTTTGTGAGGTAGGGATTTCAGTTTCAATAACATGTGGCTCCTGTTCACCTTCACCTGGTACCCTCTCCTCACTAGCTTGCTCCCCCTCAACCCTTTGGGTGTCATCTTTATCTGCTATGTCTACAGCCTCTTTGAAGAGATCATCCATTGTATATTCCTTTGGTGTTTGAGGAGGAGATGGAACATTGATTCTCTCTATAAGATCATCTAATCTAGCAGTATCTATCTCCTCTGATAAGTCAATACTTTCTGCTTCTTCTGTATGTGCAGTACTAGGCTCCCCCTGAACCTGTGCAGGTATCTGTTCTTCTGTTCTTGAATTGTTTCAGTACCAAGCTCAGTGTGATGATGAGCTGGAGACTTCTCAGCTCTCTCCTGCCTATCTTCTTCAGGCATATCCTTGGATAGAACTCTATCCCACCTGGAGAACAACCTTATATCCATTCTCCTCATATGATTGATCTTGGAGCCTGGTAGTTGTTGCATTACTTCTGGAATGATTCCAGCTAAGTAAAGACTCAGTATTCTAGCCATGTTTGGCTTCTTGATTGCCTCCTTGATTTTTTCAAACACAACTGCTGACTAGTTGGTGGGAATGTGAAATACAATCCTAGTCATTAGGTTGAACATGAAGACAGAGATCCTATCATGTCCACCAGTCTTACACAACACCACTTTCCCAATAACTTCAGAAAGGAATTTACCCAGATTATTCATGCCTTTTCGATTGAAGGCAGCACAAATCTTCATGGTGGGATCCAGTCCACACCACTGAAGTGTTTGCCTTGTTTGTGAGGCTGAAACCTCCTCTTCATCGTTTATCCTTGGAAGATGAAGGATTCTGGTTAATCGCTTCTGAGTCACCTTGACTCTTGTGTCTTGAATAATTGATTTGATTTTCATACCAGTAGAATCCACAGATGCGGTGGTGTAGAATGCAAGAACTTCCTTCTTCCAGACCTTGGTGGGTTCTAAGACAAGGAATTCAAGTCCACTGTCTATGAGAAGAGACACCACCATCTTAATCTCTGAAGCTGCATCGTCGAATGCATGCCTAACCAGTTCATATCCCTCGTTGATGGAATCTTCGATCTTTGGCGCCATTGAATCGTTGAGAAGGCTTGAGAAAAGAGAGAAGAAGGATTGTCGACACACAAGGTTTTTCTCTCGAAACCCTGGTGAGCGTGTCGACAAAATACGGCTGTGACCTATTTATACCCTTTTATGCCAAGAAGATCAAAAGGCGGGCAAAAATAGTCAAATTATGTCGACACAGACAATATGTGTCGACACAAATTCTGAATAAGTCGACAACAATACTCTAGTTGTGTCGACATGTCGCTCTAGTCTATGTCGACATAAAATCCCTGATGTGTCGACACATCTACTCTGTGTCAACACCATTTTTCTGAGTTTGTTGACACAAATCCTCTGTGTCGACACTTAAATCCTGAATGTGTCAACACAGTTTTACTTAGCCAAATTTTGCTAAACTAATCTATAGTTAGCATGCCTAATTCAATTTTAAATCTATTGAATTTTGTTTCATCCAGAGGCTTAGTAAATACATCTGCAATTTGATAATCTGTCTTAACAAATTCTAGTGAGATGTCTTCTTTTTCTACATGTTCTCTAAGAAAATGGTATTTTATTTCTATATGCTTAGTCCTACTATGTGAAACAGGATTATTTGCAATAGAAATAGCACTTTTAGATTCACATAATAAAGGTTTTCTACTTACCTGAATACCATAATCTTTTAGTTGATGCTGAATCCACAATAGTTGTGCACAGCAACTTCCAGCTACAACATACTCAGACTCAGCTGTGGATATTGCCACACTAGTCTGCTTCTTACTACTCCATGATATCAACCTTCCTCCCAAAAATTGACATGTACCTATAGTACTTTTTCTATCTTCTCTGCAGCCTGCAAAATCTGCATCTGAATAACCTATTAGTTGAAAATCTCCATTCCTAGGGTACCAAAGGCCTAGATTTGGTGTGCCCTTTAAATATCTAAAAATTCTTTTAACAACAGTGTAATGAGATTATTTAGGGATACCTGGTACATAGCACAGACACATGTAGCATACATAATATCTGGTCTACTAGCTGTGAGCTATAATAGAGAACCAACTATTCCTCTATACAAAGACTCATCTACAGGCTTACCTGTATCATCTTTACATATAGGCATATTTGTTCCCATAGGAGTTTTCATGGTAGAGGAAGATTCCATACCATATTTCTTTATCAACTCTTTGGTGAACTTAGACTGGGATTTGGATAAGCCATCATCAGTCTGTCTTACTTGGAGTCCCAAGAAGAACTTAGTTTCCCCCATACTACTGATGGGCTAAACCCGAACAGGCAAGCGTACCTGTCGAATTATAGTACCAAGGTCGTATTTAAACATGGGGTTGTCAATTACTGCTACTCACGCTTGAAATATTATCCTACCAGAAAATAGTTGGATTTTGAGAATTTTTTTAGTAAAATGAACGATAAATTGCGAGACGAAAACTTATATAAAAAAGCTAGCATTCGATCATTGATTCACCATGAAATGAAACGAGAAAATAAAAGGGGCATAGTTTTAAATTTGCAAATCCAACTCGGCCGTGATGGATCCGAAAATGAGACAAAATCTCACTAGAGCATTAGGCCTCCTAACTTATAGACTCTTTGATCAAAATCTCTTTACAAACCAAAGAAGCCTAAAGTTGCATTATCGAAGTGATCCGCACTATTGGATTTGACTCCAATCCGAAAGATTTACGTCGTCCTATCTCTAGGATTGCGTTCAACTCCTTACTTCTTTGAGTGATCTTTCACATCCACGAGCCTCTCGGCTATTCGAATATGAGATCATAAGCCTAATACCGTATACCGGAAATACGGAGTCGACGAAATAAAAATCAAAGAAAGACCGAGTAGAATTAAGCAAAAATAAAACTATGGAATAAAAGTAATTCTCATCTCAAATCATGGATCCTCATGATCAAATGCTAAAAGAAAATTAGCTACGCATGATTGAAAAGGAAGACAAAATAAGAGAAGAAGATTTCATATTTTTTAATACTAAAAGGAAAGATAGAACACAATAGCTTGAACAAAATGATATTACTTAAACAAAATGAGATTACAAAGAAAAGGAAACTAGAAATGAAAATTACAATGAAAAACACTCTCTTGACTTGTACTCTCCAAAAGCTCTCTCCAAAAGCCAACCTCCAAAAGCATGGGACATGGGTTCCTTTTATAGATGAAGAGGGAAGATTCTAGAATGGAAAATGAAGAGGGGATACAAAGGGGTGGCCAGCCACATCAAGGGGGGTTGATTCATGCATGCATTAATAAAGGGGGGAGAGAAAAGAGAAGATGCATGTATAACATTTAATGAAAAATATAAAATAAGAAGGGGGGTGAATGGAAGCTTGTAGAAGGGGGAAAAGGAGAGGGGCCGGTCATGTTTGAGATAGAAATGCATGCATGAAATAATGTGGAGAGAGAGAGAAGATGAGGTGGCAAGGAATACATGCACTAGAAATAAAGGGCCGGCCATAATAAGGGGAATGAATGGATTTAGATTTAATGAGGAGAGAGGGAGATGCATGCATGAGATAATAGGTGGCCGGCCATGCATGAAATTATTCGTGCATGGCATTTAATGAAAGAGGGGGGCTGCTTGGAGTTCGGGTAGAGGAATGTAGGCTGCATGGGCTTTAATTCTTCATGCTTGGGTTGCTTGAATAGCTGCTCCAAAAGGCTCGGGTTGCATGGGATTTTGAGGGGGCCGGGCTGCTCTTGATGCTTCATGTAGGGCTCGGGTTTAGGTTGTGGGCTGCTGCAAGTGGAGGGTCGGCCACATGAGCTGCTCTATTGCTTGTTGAAGGGCTTGAGCTGCACTATAGGGAGGGGCCGGCCCAAACCTACAAAATAAAATAAAAACAAAACATTTGTTATATCATGATATAAGTTTAAATAAAACTAAACATATAACATAACATAAAATAACAACCAAACATAAAATAAAACTATGAATTTATAAAGAATAACACAACAACAACATACAAGCATATGAAAACATAAAATTATAATAATAATAAGGGATTTAAGCTACTAAAGTACCCCAAAAAGAATGACTAAAACTAGTCATCAAATTCCCCCATGCTTAGACATTTGCTTGCCCTCAAGCAAATAGAAATAAGGAACTAGGGAAAAACAAAAAGAAAGCAAAAGATATATATATTTTAAGTTCCATAGTTAAGAAAAAAAAACAAGAAAAATTAAACTATCCTAATATTCATGTTACCAACTAGTGGAGTGAGAAGTGCACAATAGAAAATTTGAAAGTGGAACCCTAAAAATCTCATTAAAACATAAGAAAAGTCTACTAATTTCTAAATCTTAAAAGCAAGGCATCCAAAATAAATGAAAATAAGGACAACAAAAGTAGTGGTTCTAAATAAATGGCGCATTAACAAACTACTAGGTTGCTAGATAAACATTAACCCTAAAACACTCCAAGATAACCTCCAAAGAAATCCATCAATGATGGTGGCCATAGGCTTGTACGTTCACACTTTCTCCACTACGCGAAATTAAGTTCTAAGATCATTAGGACTTCTACTAGGCATTAAAACTTGGCTTAGGTAAATGATTAGGAAGTGGAATCAAAGATAAATATGAAGGTTTTAGGCACTAAACCAAGGTGAGCTCAAAAATAAATAAAGCATAATAAAAATGAGAAATAACAAGTATGTCATTTCTCCAATATGAAACTACGAAACAAGGTCATGAAAATTTTTCTTTTATAAACTTGGCCAAACATAAACTGTTTGCATTCTTTTTTTTATTTTGATTTTTCACTTTTCTTTCTCAATTTTTTTTCTTTTGGATAACATTTGATAAGAAAGCTCCCAAAAATAAGCTTGAGAATTTCCTATTCATTTCAAAAATAGTACCCTTCCACAAAAAAAATAATTTTTAAGCTCAAATTTATAGTGCAAAAATAGGAAAGGTATTTGGCTTTGGTGAACATCATGAAATGAAAGGTGGAGCTAAAAACAAAGAAAATAATGAAAAGGCCCAAAATTGTTTTGCAAGGGTTTTGTTTTTGGTGGGCACGAAAAGCTCAAACTATTCAAATGGTGGCCTAAATCATTTCTAAAGAACGTAAAAACGGCGCAAATGCTTCGAGAGTAGCTTGGTACAAGTTCTAGACACCAAGAAAGACTACCCCGCAAATGAAAAAGAACTAATGATACCTAGCAACCATTCATAAGCAACTAACCGAATAAAAAGACATAAATGCACATTGCTAGCTTGTAACGTAAAAACCGGATGCCTCTATTTAAGAAAAGGAAACTAGTAAAACTAAACTATGTTAAAATGATAGGTTTAGAAAACATTTTCAAAGTAATCTATATAGAACTACAAAAACCGCACGGGCCTACACTTCACTAGAAAAAACATGAAAATAAAGATAGAAATAATTTTAGATTTTGTTTTTCAAATAGATTTTAGCACATATTTTTTTTGATTTTTTTGTTTTTCTAATTTTTTGGGTTTATAATTTATAATTTTTTGGATTTTGATGACATAACATAAAATACTATACTAATATAAAACATAATTTTTTTTCTTTTCTTTTTGGAAGAAGAAAGATAGAAAGAAAGACTAAAAGAAACTAGACCCCCCCCCATGCTTAAATTCTTCATTGCCCTCAATGAAGATAACATAAAGAAAAAGAGAAGGGGACTGAGAAGAAGAGAAAAAGAAAATTGCAGGAAAATAAATAAATAAAAAGAACAGGACTTCCCCGGGTTTGTGAGATGAAGGCGGATGTCGCTCCCCCATGCTTGCTTTTTAGAGTACTTGATCGTCAGTAGGTATGACTTGATCCATCTGATATCAACAGCGGCGGAGAGGCGACCACGATCATGGACTTGATTGGCCTCCGGTAGAAAGAGCAAAATAAAAGAAAAAATAGAGAGTCCGTGGGCAGATGCCCGATAATGTTTTTTATTACAACAGTTCAAAGTCTGAATAAAAGAGTTTCATAATAATAATAAAAAGAATAACCATAAGTCCAGAAATAAAAATGTCCATCAGAAAATAATAAACTAAGAATCAAAAAGAAGATTCTCCTTTGCAGGAGTCATAGAATCATTAGAGAAATAGAGTTTAAGTCTATGGCCATTAACTTTAAAGTCCCCCTTATCGGGGTGTGAAAGTAGCACAGTGCCGTAAGGAAAAACATCCTTGACCGTGAACGGTCCGGACCATCTAGATTTGAGCTTTCCCGGGAAGAGACGTAAACGCGAATTAAAAAGAAGAACCTGATCGCCTGGTTTAAACGTTTTAGGGTGGCGCAGGTTCTTATCGTGATACAATTTCGTGCGTTCTTTATAAATTTTATTATTTTCATATGCGTACGCTCGCCACTCGTCAAGCTCATTTAGTTGGTTTTTTCTATGCTCGCCGACCGAGTGCGGATCGAAATTAAAAAACTTTAACGCCCAGTACGCACGGTGTTCTACTTCTACCGGAAGATGACATGATTTTCCATAGACTAATCGGAAAGGAGTACAACCGATGGCGGTCTTGTACGCTGTCCGATAGGCCCACAGAGCATCGTCTAATTTTAAAGACCAATCCTTATGAGAAGTAGAAATGTTTTTTTCCAAAATTCGTTTAAGTTCGCGATTGACTACCTCGACCTGACCGTTAGTTTGGGGGTGATAAGCAGTGGATAATTTATGCGTAACGCCATATTTGGCTAAAGCCTTAGTGAGTTGAGCGTTGCAAAAATGACTTCCCCTATCACTAACGATCGCTCGAGGAAAACCAAAGCGAGAAAATAATTTTTTTAGAAAATTGACAACAACACGAGCATCATTATTTGGTAGAGCTTGGGCCTCTGCCCACCTAGAAACATAATCGACTGCGACTAGAATATATTTATTTCCTATGCTGGAGGGAAATGGGCTGACAAAGTCTATGCCCCATAGATCAAAAACTTCGCACTCGAGAAAGTAGTTTTGTTCCATTTCATTTTTATTTGAGAGATTTCTAGTCCGCTGGCATCGATCGCACCCGCCCACAAAGATTTGTGCATCTTTAAATATGCTTGGCCAATAGAAGCCAGCACTAAGTACTTTGTGTGCGGTGCGGTTAGCTTGATAGTGCCCGCCAGTCGGACCTTCATGAACATGTTTTAAAATTTGGTGACCCTCTTCCCGCGAAACACATCTCCTTACCACCTAGTCCGCACAAATGCGAAATAGAAATGGGTCTTCCCAAAAATAATACTTCAACTCCGAAAAGAATTTCTTCTTTTGGTGAGTGGAGTATTCTTTTGGAAAGACCCGGACCACAAGATAATTGGCCAGATCGGCAAACCAGGGGGTAGGAGATGAAGAAATATTAAAAAGACGCTCATCCGGAAAAGAGTCATTAATAAAAGTTTCATTTAAAATATCTAGATTGGGATTTTCAAGACGAGAGAGATGATCAGCTGCTAAGTTTTCCGCTCCTTTCTTATCCCGAATCTCCAAGTCGAATTCTTGAAGTAAGAGGATCCAACGGATAAGACGCGGCTTGGAATCCGGTTTAGAAAGGAGGTACTTCAAAGTGGAATGATCCGTGAAAACAATAACCTTAGAAAGAGTAACATACGGTCGGAATTTATCAAAAGCAAAAATAACTGCTAAGAGCTCTTTCTCCGTCGTGGTGTAATTTTCTTTCGCAGAAGTGAGAGTTTTACTAGCGTAGAAAATCGGATGAAAGCTCTTAGCAATTCGTTGACCTAGAACCGCACCTACCGCATGATTACTCGCATCACACATTATTTCGAACGGTAAATCCCAAACTGGGGCGATCATAATAGGAGCATTTATAAGTTTCGATTTTATTAATTCAAAGGCCTCGAGACAAGATTTATCAAAAACAAAAGGAGTGTCTTTTTCGAGCTGGTGGGTGAGAGGTTTAGTGATTTTTGAAAAGTCTTTAATAAATCTACGATAAAAACCCGCATGACCTAAAAAACTTCTAATTGCTTTAACGGTTGTAGGTGGCGGTAACTTTTCAATTATTTCAATTTTTGCCTTGTCCACTTCAATTCCCAGCGGAAATTTTGTGGCCAAGGACTAAACCCTCACGTACCATAAAGTGGCACTTCTCCCAATTTAAGACTAAATTTGTCTCCTCGCAGCGTTTTAAAACTTTTCCTAAATTTTCTAAACATAGTTCGAAGGAATCGCCAAAAACAGAAAAGTCGTCCATAAAAACTTCCATAATATTTTCTACGTATTTGTCAAAGATGGCTAGCATACACTGCTGAAAAGTAGCTGGTGCATTGCATAGCCCAAAAGGTATCCTACGGTAGGCAAAAGTTCCAAAGGGGCAAGTGAATGTTGTCTTCTCTTGGTCTTCAGGTGCAATAGGGATTTGAAAGTATCCCGAAAGACCGTCGAGAAAACAATAAAAACTGTGCCTGGATAAGCGTTCTAGAATTTGATCGATAAAGGGGAGGGGGAAGTGATCTTTACAAGTGGCATCATTTAATTTGCGATAGTCGATGCACATCCTCCATCCCGTTACCGTCCTAGTCGGAATTAGATTGTTATTTTCATTAGTTATTACCGTGACGCCACCCTTTTTAGAGACTACCTGGACCGGACTTACCCACTGACTATCGGAGATGGGATAAATGATCCCCGCATCTAATAACTTGAGAACCTCACCCTTCACAACCTCCTTCATGTTGGGATTAAGACGTCGCTGAGGTTGGACTACACCTTTTTTATTATTTTCAAAAAATATTTTGCGTGTGCAGAAAGAGGGGCTTATGCCAGGAATATCACAAATTTGCCACGCTATAGCTCGGCGATGCTTTTGTAGTAGTTCGATCAATTGATCGTTTTCGGATTGGGAAAGAAAAGCCGAGATTATAACGGGCAATTTTGAATCTTTTGCAAGAAAGGCATATTTGAGGTGGTCAGGCAGTGGTTTTAAATCAAGCTAGGGTGGTTCGTCATAAGAATTTTTTAAATTTTTCTCTTTTTCAAAAACAAGATTTTCATACTTTTTTCTACTACATACAAAATTATTTTCAAAATTTTCTTGGATCGACATCACCGGGTTGTCAAAATTATGTGAAGAAATTTCAGAAAACGAAGAGGAAAATTCATTGGAAGAAATGTTGGAAAGGGAAAGTGAAGAGTCTTCATTTAGAACGTCAACAAAAAAACAAGAGTCATCATTTTTTAAGGAGTTTTTCATGGATTGATTTATGGAAAATGTGACCTCATCATCTCCCACACGCAAAAACAACTTTTCGTTACTAATGTCTATAACTGCTCGAGAGGTGGCTAGAAATGGTCGTCCAAGGATAAGAGGAACCTCGACGTCCTCTTCAATATCAAGAATGACAAAATCCACCGGGAAGATGAATTTGTCGACCTTTACTAGCACGTCCTCAACGATACCTAGTGGATTCTTAATAGACCTATCAGCTAATTGGATACTCATTCTTGTAGGGCTCAGAGTGCCCAATCCTAACTTCTTAAATAGTGAAAAAGGCATCAAATTGATGCTCGCTCGTAGATTCGCTAAGGCGTGTTTAACGAACAGATCACCAAAGACGCACGGAATGGAAAAACTACCTGGCTCATTTATCTTTTTAGCAGATTAGAATTTTTAACGACTGCCGAGCATTCTTCATTCAATGTTACATGTGATAAGTTCTCCAATTTCGTCTTGTTCGTTAATAAGCCCTTAAGATTTTTTGCGTACTTCGGCAATTGACTAATCACTTCATGAAATGGCAAATTAATGTGAATTTGTTTGAACATTTCAAGAAAGCGTTGGTACTGATCATCTAGTTTGTCTTTCCTAAGTCTAGCCGGATAAGGAGGTGGCGGAAATTCTTTTAGAACAATCGGAGCATCATTTTGAAAACCATTTTTTCTTTTGCAGAATTAGAAATAATGGAGCTATCCTTCTCTTTTTCAAAAATAGATTTTTCTTTTTCAAGATCTATGTTATCATTCTCCGTGGGGGTACAAACAGGAGGGACAATCACCCTTGGCTCTTCCCTTGTGGTGGGCTCGGTAACAACCTTACCGCTCCGAAGGGAAATCGCATTTGCGTGCTCCCTTGGGTTAGGCTCAGTGTTCGAGGGAAGAGTTCCAGGTGGTCTCTCATGAAAAGCCTTGGCGAGTTGGCCGACCTGATTTTCTAAGTTTTTCATTGATCCCGTTAAGTTTCTAATAGTAGCATCGTTCGAGCTTATACACTTAGCAAGGATCTCTTCCAAAGGGGAAGGTTTTTGAAAATTTTGTTGTGGTGGTGGTGGTAGTGGTGTAAAATCGTGCGGTGGGCGTACAACATTAGCGTTATTACTCCATGAGAAATTAGGATGGTTACGCCATCCGGGGTGATAAGAATTAGACGAAGAATTAAAACCAGGCGGAGAAGAAAAATTTGGAAAAGCAGAAAAATTGTTCGCAAAATATTTTTAGCAGGCCTGGGTATGTTCCCCAGATAATCCACCTGCTCGGTAGCAGCATCATTTTCAAATACCTTAGCGGCGGAGGGAGCAGTCATCTCCGAGATCTTCTTGTTTAGCATTTCCACTTGCATTGCTAGTTGCGTCACCGAATCAACTTCAAATATACCTGCAGGTTTAGATGGGCGAGACCTAGACGAATTCCACTGATAAGTGTTCATCGCCATGTCATCGATAAGCTCAAGAGCGGCTTCCGGAGTTTTGCAGTCAAAAGAACCTGCGAAAGCGGCATCTATCATCTGCTTAGTTTCTTGATTTAGCCCATTATAGAATGTCTGGACCTGCAACCATACAGGCAGAGCATGGTGTGGGCATCTTCTCAAAAGTTCTTTGAACCTCTCCCAAGTGTCATAGAGGGTCTCAGAATCAATTTGAGAGTATGAAGTTATATCATTTAGCAGCTTAGTAGTTTTAGCGGGGGGGGGGGGGGGAATAACGAGAAAGAAATTTTTCAGTTAAAATGTTCCAAGTAGTGATTGATCCTCTTGGAAGAGAACTCAACCACTGTTTGGCTTTAGTTCTTAAGGAGAATGGGAAGAGTCTAAGCCTTATCGCATCGTCTGAGACACCATTAATCTTAAAGGTGTCACAGATTTCAAGAAAATTAGCAATATGCAAGTTCGGATCTTCATCTTGTAATCCGTCGAACTGTACATATTGCTGCACCATTTGTATGATGCTAGGCTTAAGCTCGAAGTTATTGTTCGCAATCGCAGGTCGAATAATACTTATCTCTGTCCCTTCCAAGTTAGGTCGAGCATAATCGGACATAGTCCTTTGCTAAGCCATTCCTGGGTTAGGGTCTCCCATCTCAGAATTAAAAGTACAATCCCCGTAGGAATCCTCAACTGCTGTTTGAGAAGTGGAAGCCCCGAATCATAGTTGTCTCTGAAAGGAGTGTTCGATTTCCGGATCCAAATCAACAAGTAACGACGGATTCGCACGGGTCATGCACTAGCAAATAAAATGAAGGAGAGTGGAAATGAAAGCTTGGAAAAGAAAGAAAAAGAGAAGAAAGGATTTTTTTTAAAATAGATTTTTTTATAGCTTGGCTCTCGAACTTCCCGAGGACTACCCGGTGAAGGGTTCGCCCGGTACTAGGTAAAATGGTGGCGCTTAAAGCCCCATACCCTTTTCGAGAGATTTTAGGTGGGGTAGAAATAAGGTGAAGTGGGTTGATTATAAATATTTAAATATATAAATATAATTTTTTTTGATTTTTTTGTAGAAGTAATAGCGCAAGAGTTTTCAAAATATTGACGAGAAAAGTCCCCGGCAACGGCGCCAAAAACTTGATGGGCTAAACCCGAACAGGCAAGCGTACCTGTCGAATTGTAGTACCAACGTCGTATTTAAATACGGGGTTGTCAATTACTGTTACTCACGCTTGAAATATTATCCTACCGGAAAATAGTTGGATTTTGAGAATTTTTTTAGTAAAATGAACGATAAATTGCGAGACGAAAACTTATATAAAAAAGCTAGCATTCGATCATTGATTCACCATGAAATGAAACGAGAAAATAAAAGGGGCATAGTTTTAAATTTGCAAATCCAACTCGGCCGTGACAGATCCGAAAATGAGACAAAATCTCGCTAGAGCATTAGGCCTCCTAACTTATAGACTCTTTGATCGAAATCTCTTTACAAACCAAAGAAGCCTAAAGTTGCATTATTGAAGTGATCCGCACTATTGGATTTGAGTCCAATCCGGAAGATTTACGTCATCCTATCTCTAGGGTTGCGTTCAACTCCTTCCTTCTTTGAGTGATCTTTCACATCCACGAGCCTCTCGGCTACTCAAATATGAGATCATAAGCCTACTACCGTATACCAGAAATACGTAGTCGACGAAATAAAAATCAAAGAAGGACCGAGTAGAATTAAGCAAAAATAAAACTATGGAATAAAAGTAATTCTCATCTCAAATCATGGATCCTCATGATCAAATGCTAAAAGAAAATTAGCTACGCATGATTGAAAAGGAAGACAAAATAAGAGAAGAAGATTTCATATTTTTTAATACTAAAAGGAAAGAAAGAACACAATAGCTTGAACAAAATGATATTACTTAAACAAAATGAGATTACAAAGAAAAGGAAACTAGAAATGAAAATTACAATGAAAAACACTCTCTTGACTTGTACTCTCCAAAAGCTCTCTCCAAAAGCCAACCTCCAAAAGCATGGGACATGGGTTCCTTTTATAGATGAAGAGGGAAGATTCTAGAATGGAAAATGAAGAGGGGATACAAAGGGGTGGCCGGCCACATCAAGGGGGGTTGATTCATGCATGCATTAATAAAGGGGAGAGAGAAAAGAGAAGATGCATGTATAACATTTAATGAAAAATATAAAATAAGAAGGGGGGGTGAATGGAAGCTTGTAGAAGGGGAAAAGGAGAGGGGCCGGTCATGTTTGAGATAGAAATGCATGCATGAAATAATGTGGAGAGAGAGAGAAGATGAGGTGGCAAGGAATGCATGCACTAGAAATAAAGGGCCGACCATAATAAGGGGAATGAATGGATTTGGATTTAATGAGGAGAGAGGGAAATGCCTGCATGAGATAATAGGTGGCCGGCCATACATGAAATTATTCATGCATGGCATTTAATGAAAGAGGGGGCTACTTGGAGTTCGGGTAGAGGAATGTAGGTTGCATGGGCTTTAATTCTTCATGCTTGGGTAACTTGAATAGCTGCTCCAAAAGGCTCGGGTTGCATGGGCTTTTGAGGGGGCCGGGCTGCTCTTGATGCTTCATGTAGGGCTCGGGTTTAGGTTGTGGGCTGCTGCAAGTGGAGGGCCGACCACATGAGCTGCTCCATTGCTTGTTGAAGGGCTTGAGCTGCACTATAGGGAGGGCCGGCCCAAACCTACAAAATAAAATAAAAACAAAACATTAGTTATATCATGATATAAGTTTAAATAAAACTAAACATATAACCTAACATAAAATAACAACCAAACATAAAATAAAACTATGGATTTATAAAGAATAACACAACAATAACATACAAGCATACGAAAACATAAAAATATAATAATAATAAGGGATTTAAGCTACTAAAGTACCCCCAAAAAAGATGAATAAAACTAGTCATCAACTACTCATTTCAAACTTCCCTTGCATAAGTTTGGCAAACTTCTTGCAAAGGTTATTCTCTGTAGACCCAAAAATTATGTCATCCACATAGATTTGGACTAAGATTATCTTGCCTTTAGACTCCCGAAGGAATAGAGTCTTGTCTATTTTGCCTCTTGAGAATTTGTTCTTAATAAGGAAAGTAGATAGGGTATCATACCAAGCCCTTGGGGCTTGCTTTAACCCATATAAAGCTTTCCTAAGTCTAAAAACATAATCAGGTTTAAGAGAGTCTACAAAACCTGATGGCTATTCCACATAGACTTCTTCTTTTAGATCTCCATTCAGAAATGCTGATTTCACATCCATTTGGTATACCTTGAATCCTTGGTATGTAGCATAGGCAAGAAACATCCAGATTGCCTCCAGTCTTGCTACTGGGGCAAATGTCTGATCAAAATCTATTCCCTCTTCCTGTCTATATCCTTTAGCAACCAGTCTTGATTTGTTCTTTACAATTACTCCACTCTCATCCAACTTGTTCCTAAATATCCACTTTGTTCCAATGATGTTATGGTCTTTTGGTTTAGGAACAAGCTCCCAGACTTTGCACCTTCTAAATTGATTAAGCTCCTCTTACATAGCATTAATCCAATGTTGGTCTTGGATGGCTTCTTCAAATTTCTTAGGCTCCAATTGTGATAGAAAACTTGAGTGCAAGACTATGCTTGGATTTCTGCTTCTAGTCTGCACTCCTTGTCTTGGATCCCCTATTATCTGATTTGCTGGATGGTCTTTAAGATGTCTGATAGCAGGAGGTAGATTTCCTTCTGGTTGATTATTTCCAGTCCCTTCATTATGCTGCACTTCCTGGGAGTCATCAGCTTCTATAGAATCATGTACTCCCCCTGGACTGTAGCCAACATTTTCCATCTGTTCATTTGCTGTTGAACCTTCTGCAATTGAAAGCTTGTCCATCCATTTACTTATACCTGTTGGACGGTATGAACTATAAGGCAACTCACAGTTGATTAATCTTGATTCATCAAACACAACATGTACAGATTCTTCTACAACTTGAGTAGTCAAGTTGAAGACTCTATAGGCCTTACTATTTATGTTGTACCCAACAAATATCCCATCTTGGGATTTGGCAGCAAACTTAGTTAGATATGACTTGCCATTGTTAAGTATATAGCACTTGCAACCAAAGATCCTAAAGTAGGATAGATTTGGTTTTCTACCTTTCATAATTTTATAGGGAGTTTTTTTGTGGCACTTGGTGATAGAAGCCCTATTGATCACATGACATGCAGTGTTTACTGCCTCAGCCCAGAAATATTATGGAAGAGAGGTGTCACTCAATAGAGTTCTACCAGCTTCAATCAATGTCCTATTCTTTCTTTCAGCAATACCATTTTACTGAGGTGTTCTAGGTGAGGAGAACTCCTGGAAAATCCCAAAGTCTTCACATAATTTTGTCATACTTTCAGATTGAAATTCAGTGCCATGGTCACTTCTGATTTTGACCACTGTACAGTTTAGTTCATTTTGAATTTGTTTCACAAAACTAAGTAAGACACTTGGGGTTTCTGATTTTTGTCTCAGAAAGAACACCCATGTATATCTAGAATAGTCATCTACAACCACAAAAGTGTAGACCTTCCTACCTAGACTATGAACTAGCATAAGACCAAACAGATCCATATATAAGAGGTATAAGCACCTCATAGAATCCTTTTTTTCAAGACTATGAGAGGAGGATTTTGTCTGCTTGCCCTTTTGACAAGCTGAACATATCCCTTCCTTTATACACTTAACTTGAGGACCATTCCTCACTAACTCTTTGCTGAAGAGTTGGCCAATTGTCTTGTAGTTAAGATGAGCCAACCTCTTGTGCCACTTGATAGAGTGAGATGCATTATCATCAGCTACAAGACAGATGGGAGAAGCCTAGTTCTCACATACAAAATTAAGACAATAAGCATTCTCTTTCTATACCCAGTCAATATGATCTTTTGATCACTTGACCTTTTGATATGACATCCATCCTTAACAAATGAAATGTCATATCCAAGATCACTCAGCTGACTTATGCTAATCAGATTATGTTTCAAACCTTTTACATAAGCCACTTGGGTGATGGTAATTTGGTTTGAAGAAATGTTACCAAACCCTTTGATGATTCCTCTTTCAGATCCACCAAAGATTACTTTAGGTCCATCTTTGACAAATGTGTACTCCTTTAGCAGCCCCTTTATTCCAGTCATGTGCCTGGAACATCCACTGTCCAAGTACCATATAGGGGCATGGCAACTTGGACTTTCCTTTAATACAGAATTACTTTCCCTTAGAGCCCAAGAATGTCTTGGGTCCTTGGTTCCAGTTAGCTCCATTCATATCAAATCTTTTAGCAATTCCTCTAATAGGTAGATTGGTGTTCTTCCTGACACTTGTGTTATGCCAACAATCCAAGGCAAAATGCGCCCTACTTTGCCACAGCACCAGCAATCATATTTGTTGTACCTAGTTCTCGGTACAATCTTAGCAGTTTTGTAGTCTGGAAAATTCCTGACTTGTGCTGGTGCTGCTGCAGTCATACCCATTGGTTTCCTTGGAAGATGGGATTTATTGTCATGGACTGACTTATTGGCTTTAACAGCTTTGTCACTTAGAACCTCAATCTTCTTATGACCATGAATGTGTTCATGATCATATTTGTTAGAAGGCAAGTGCACCTTTCTAAACATAACAGGGACTGAAAGGTTTAGTGGCTGGACATGAGCTTTGCCTTTTATCTTGAATTGGGCAGCCCTGGGGTTACCTTTGAAGCCTAATCCTGCCTTACCCTTTTGAGCCACAAACTCATCTATTAAAGGTAAGACAGATTTTGGCTTAGAGTAACTAGCCACTAAATCTTTCTCTATTCTTAGTCTGGCCTCCAGACTCTTAATTTGATCATTGTTATATTTGATTGTGCCCATCTGAATAAAGGTTATATTTTTCAGTTTGGCAATCTCATTTAACTTTTGATCCATTACTTTTTCAAACTCAGTTGCAGCCACCTTAAGATCAGCAATTTCCTTAGCCTGAGTTTTGACTAGGTTCTTGCTTTTCTTAAGAGCCTGCAACAAGTCCCTATATTCATCCATCAACTGATGAATATCACCTTCAGATTCAGATCCATTCACATCACTTGATGTAGATGAATCTGACTCTGAACCAGTACTAAAATCAGAAGAACTAGAAACCTTTTGTACCTTTCTAGGACCAGGCTGATCCTAACATTGGTTATCTTCTAACTCAGCTATCAGACCCATGCATTCCTTGTCTTCTTGATAATGAATGGAATCCATCAGTTGTAGAAATTCCTCTTCTTCATTGGCTGCATACAATCCTATGTATGCTTCTACTTCAGATTCTGACTCTGATGAGGACTGATCTGAAAGACTCTTATCCTTCTTTGCAACAAAAGATTTCTCCTTCTTGCCCTTGTGTTGAGTCCTTTTTCTGTCTACTGACTCCTTTCTCTTTTCTGGACATTCAGCTACCATATGTCCAGTCTTATTGCAGCAATAACAAATAATCTTAGAAGTTATGGCTTTGTTGAGCTTAATTCTGTTTCTCTCATTTCTTGAGGATTTTCTCTTCTGATAGCACTCATCTACTAGCTGTGATGTGGAGGGCCAGGACTTCCACTACTTCTTTTTCAAGAACTTTTGAAATTGTCTTGTAAAGGCAGCAAAGTCAGTATCTGAGTCACTGCTCCCTTATTTCTGACTATCTGAATTTTCTGTTATTTCTTCTGTATCTTCCTAGAGAGGAGATGAAGACATCCTCCCTTTCTTTCTAGTTGCTTCAACTTTGAAAGCCACAGATCTATGCTCACCTTTTGTACTTCTTTCTTTCTCCTTCCTAGACATCAATTGCATTTCATATGAAAGCAATTTTCCAAACAAGATTGGAGGAGAAATATCATCTAACTTGGCCACTTCTCTAATGGCACATATTTTGGTATCCCAATCCTTTGTTAAATATCTGAGAAACTTGTCATTCAGCTCATATGTATTGAAGACTCTTCCATAGGACATTAGTTCATTCACAATCCTATAGAATTTCTTATAACACTCAGTTATGCTATCAGACTTTCCTTGTCTGAAGCTCTCATATTCTTGGTTGAGCATTGATTTTCTGTCTTGTCTTACTTCTTCAGATCCTTCCATATAGACAATCAAGGTGTCCCACATCTCTTTGGAGGTCTTGCAATGTATCAGATTTTGGAAGGTGGAATCATCTATTGCACTTACTATAATGTTTTGAGCTCTCTTGTCCATAGTGGCTAAGATGATTTCCTCCTTTGTCATTTCTGAAAAATCTTTAGGAGTTTTCTGATTTGCATCTAATACAGAAATCTTCATTGGAATGTATGGACCTTCTTTCACTGTAATATAAATTCTTGGGTCTGAGGCCTCCATAAACAGTCTAACCCTTTCCTTCCAGATTCCAAAGATTTCTTTTCTGTAGATGGGTAGCTTCATAGATCCCAACTCCTTGTGATTCTCACCGGAACCCATTTTCTTGATTCTTGATTCTGCCTTTAGATCTAACTCAGACTGTTAAGTCTTTCTTTGAGCAATCTCCCTCTGATACCACTTGATAATTTTACTTTCAAGATAACCTAGACACCTAGAGGGGGGGTGAATAGGTTCTTATTTTCTTTTCAAACTTACGGCAGAATGATTATGTAATTAAAGACTATTTTCTATGAGTTCTGCAGTTACTTTAGCAATCACAATCACATAATCTAGAACTACACATCATAGATTGTAACAAGTATTTATAGTGGTTCACCAAGATCTGGGTACATCCACTTTCCCCCTTCGCCTATCTAGCAGTGTGCTAAATTCAGCCAAACTCCTTTCTTTATCTCAGATCCTCAGATCCTACAGCTCAGAATCCAAAATGGATTCCTACAACTCAGAGTGATACCACACTCCTACAGCTCAAGCAATTCAGCCCTACCTCAGTCTTTATTCAAGACCTACAACTCAGAGATTATCTCTCCTACACTCAGCCTTTATAAATTAGGCTTACAACTCAGATCTATTAAAAGATCCTACAAGATTTGAGTAAAATATATTTTTATCTTGCTCCTGGTGAGAGAGGTGGAACAAGACAGTGTTCTTGATCAGCTTCTTGATAAACCAGATGGATAAAATCAACTGGAACTTAGCTTTCTTCAAAACTTCTTGAATCTGAACTTTGTTGAGTTGATCTTCTTTGAAATAAACTGATCAGCAGCTTTCTCTTTAGATTTCAGAATTTGAATCTGAATCTTCTTGACAGATAAGTTCAGAATCAGTTTCTTTTGAAATCTGAGAGAGCTATCTTCTTGCCTTCTTATGACTGGATCTCTCTCTATCCAAGTCCCTTGAAGATACTTCAGAATTCTTGACTGAATTCTACTTAGACAGATTCTGATAGTTCAATCAGAATATCTTCTTAGATCTGCAAAGATCTTCTTCTTATTGTTACTTATTATTCAGTGTTCAGTTTTCAGTGTTTTTCTTTCAGACACTATCTGTCTATTTATAGCCTTCATTCCTGGTAACCGGCTGCTCCGGTTCCTAACAAACTTCTGTCTGTGTCAATCACGTCAGTTAACCTGTAGAGACCCACAATTGTCAATTTTTCAAACTGCCAAGGAGTCTTTGTTTCTGCCAGAAAGTGTCGAGACAAACTGTCAATATGTGTCGAGACAATTGTTAAAATGTGTCGACACAATTTGATTAAGTGTCGACACAATCCTTTGTGATGTCGACACATATGTCTTGATGTCGACACAGCTTCTTGACACAACTTTTTGAGAATGTGTTGACACAGATAGTTGTATGTCGACACAATTACTTCAGCCACAGACTTATTGTTGATTCTGCTAAGTGTCGACTCAGTCTCTAAGTGTCGGCTTAGCTGTTGTTGACTTCTGCCTCTGTGTGTCGACACAGCCTCCTGGTGTCGACTCAGTTGATGTCGACTATAATCTTGTGTGTGTCGACACTGCCTCCCGGGGTCGACACATTTGATGTCGACCCATTTTCTCTGTGTCGGCACAGCCTTCTTCAAGTGTCGACACAATCTTCCTGAAGTTTCGACACATCTTCTTCTGGTGTCGACACAAGGACTTAGAAATTTTTCATACTTTTAACCTGCACATATTCAACTTAAACAACATCAAATACACATTGATGTATATCATTATGTTAAGTTAGGCTTCTTCAAATCAGGTACACGATTAACTGAGGAGAGGATAGAGGCAATCCTGCCGAAGAAGATGAAAAATACAAGAAATCTGCGGCGGTCATGGCAGCGACTTGCAAGGTCGATGTACCCGATTAGCTTGAGGACGAGACCGTGCGAACAGATGAGGTAAACGTATCCAAATTGCTCGAGCGCCATACTGAAAATTGTGCGGATAAGCGAGTAGATCTAACTTTGTCGCCCGCTATGGTTTCACTGCAGGAAAAGGAAAAATAAGTTAGCAGCAAGCAGCTATCCGGCAGCGTCTCTGATCTGGAGATTCTGTCGGCGAAAACAGGGAAGGTGATTCCTGGACCATCCGAGGTTGATGAAAAAGTTAAACTGCGGGAACGAATCCTTGCAGAGAAGAAGCTGATGACCGCTTGAGAATAGATCCATGATTCCTTTGTTCTTTCAGCTGCAGAGCAGGCTGAAGCTGACCGCCAAGCTGCTGCTAATCTTCTGCGGACAGGGAAGATAAAACCCGCCCAACGGTCATAAAAATTTCACAACCTTACAAGGAACCTCCGCGGTTAAAGAGGCCCATCCGCACAATAACCGAGACCGATGACTTACTTCTATCGCGCGAAGAGCTTGAAAAAAATAAGCGGGCTGAGCGACTTCTGAGGGACAATTACCTGAAGAAGACGGATCCTGAGAGACTGAGGTGACCTGTTTTTTCTAGCCGTCAGATAGCGGCTGCGACTAGAGAAGATAGACTCTGCTCCGATGCCTATTCTTCTAGCATCATTACTTGTTGATCTTGTCGCGCAATAAAACTAATTCTGCCCATCCTTTGCTTTGCGATGCAGATTTGGCAGAACTAAACTCTCAAGCTGTCGTGAACGAGACCGCGCGGCGACTTCGGGATGATGAAGGCTAATGCACCTTCTCCGAACTATTCGTCGACCTCGAGAAACTAAAGGCGAGGCTCAAATTCGAGGAAGAGGAGAGGACAGGCCTGGAGGAGCGGATAAAGGCTCTGTCCGCTGATCTTGCCTATTGCCGCGAGCGAGAAAGGTTGCTCGCGATCAAGTCTTGGTCCTGGGGAAGCGACTATAAAGGGCGATGGACGATGCTGCGTACTTTAAGAGAAAATATTATGAGAGGGCTGAAAAGGACAAGGGCTGGCGACCTTACTTTGCGAGTTCGGAGAAACCGCGTGAGTCAGGTCACGGTCCTAACAGGGGGGAAGCTTCTACCCCGGTGACCGGCCATGCAAACCTACCCGCACGACCTATCGAATAGGTGGCTTTTATTGAGCCAACAGTTCTGATGAGCCGCATTGTTCGGGTTACATCCTGGATTCACCGGGCCCAGAACACCCTTATCCACCACTTGATAAGCGCCATGTCCATTTTACTGTACATTAGCGATCAAGTCGCGCATATCGGCAGGGACCCTGCAGAACCTAGGGGCGAGCGATGCGAGGAGCGGCGCGAGGAGAGAGAGAGATCTGTAATAAGTTGATCGGACTGACCTTATTTTTTGATGACTGCTTTTAATACCTTATAATATTTATGGTGTGGTTTGTTAGTTCGATCGACTTGTATGTGCTTGTCACATGATATTATACACGTGCAATCTGTGATGCTTAAGATGCTTGCAGTTTGATTTTTTTGTTCGTGCAACCTTCCGTATTTTGCTTCTAAAATCTGCAGGAAATGAATAGCTCAGCAGATTCTTTGATTTAACCACGCAAATTATAAGGTGTTGAAATGATTGAAAAGATGTCTGCAGGAAGTGATGAATGTCCCGGCAGCTTCGTCGATCTAACCACGCGAATTATAACTCATCTTGCAGGTTCCATAAATATGGCCTAGCTCCGCATTTTATGGAAAAATTTCAAGTGCTCTACTTCCTGCTGCAAGAGTCAATGGCACCCGCGCGGGCTTCCGCTTCCACTGCCTTCCTTGACGCCAAGCACAGGAGGTCGAAAATGACCGTCAGCAAACTTGAGCGCTTCATCGCAACCCACATGACAAATACAGATGTAGTCACGTGACTACCGTGAGAGGATGAGAAAATAAATACTTCTGGAATGAATCTAGTTGCAATCCTGGTCGACCACTTCGACTTTGGTTTTAGCTGGCCACCACTAATTGAGCTCGTCGAGATTCTTGACTTCTTCGAAATCGTCCCCAGCCAACTCTTGTCGAATACGATTCCGTCGATGATGAGCTTTATCATCTACCTTCGGACCGAGCGGGAACGATTTACCATGGATCTTTTCTGCCACTGCTTCGTGGTCCGCTCCATCAACTCCGGCAAGAAGGACAGCCGGATCTTAAAAGGTGTTGTCTTTTTCGGCTGCACCAGGATGAAGACAGTGAACTTGACGAACAAGTTCCGAAACTGGTCCACCCGATTCCTCATGTTCGAGGGGAATTTGGGCCTTCTGCCTGTCCTCCCACAAGTCCGGTCGGCAAGGCTCTTCGAGCGGTTTGAGGTCGAAGGCATCGAGAAAGAAATCGCTGACTTCTTCGCCGGCTCGCGGCTAGACATCCTGCACTACATCCCGTTGTTGCCAGTCGTGGTGGATTTGCCTGCACAAGAATGTATACTTTTAGCGATTAGTTACTTTTCTTCGTCTTACCGTGCGGCTAAATATTTTGTCCCTCGGGAGCTATTCGGAAAGTTCCGGCGAACAAACCGGTTACACCAGAAGAGCCCGTTCTGACACAGAGCGAGGTTAGGAAGAAGAGGGAGGATGACCGCTGCGAAGAGCATGATGTCACTGCCGATTACGATTCTGAGCCCTTCACACCCCAAGGAATCGGGGAGAACTTGAAAGATCATCGCGGGAATACGGTTATGAAATGGCATCCGCGCGGGAAGAATGTTCAAGTTTCCACTGCTCTTCCCTTGTGGAAGAACGAGAAAATATCCAAACACGCCCGCGCGGTTAGCTGGGCGATGTATGGCGGGGAGAACCTGGCTGATCTGCGGGCAATTCCAACGAAAAAACTCCTGGCTTTAGCCACTCAAATCCACGTGAGAAGTTTTGTGACGGACCACTTCATCACTAAAGCCCTTGCTGAAGTGGTCGGCCTCGCCGAGCGGTTAGAGGATGAGATAGAACAACTCAAGGAAGAAAACGAGAAACTGAAGAATATTAATGCAGTAAGCTCTTACGCGAGCGGCTTTACCGGTTATCCTAACATTGACCGCAAATCTTACTTTAACTCCTTTTGCAGAAAGTTTATGACCCGGAGAATCCGGCATTTGTGAACGAGATTACTATGCACCTGCAGGAAAGCGGGGAGGATATGCTGGACATTCTGCGGGAGTGGGGAGCGCTTAAGCCCGACCAAGAAAAGACAACTTTTGACCAGATATTCCCCGGCTTCCAAGAGGTTGAAGCCGGGTGAGGAGGGCCGGCAAAAGAACCCGTTGACGAAATCCTTGTAGAGGATAAGCCCGCATACGAACAGGATGACGTACTCGCGGATGCTGATGCGGATGAAAGCTCAAGCTCAGCTAGTGATTCAAGCGAGGAGGGATCCCAGGCATCGGGATCAGTTGAGGCAAGTAGTTCTTCAAGTTCTTCTGGTGAGATGAACTATGAACCAGAGAGGAAAAAGACAAAGAGTTGATATGTAATGATTAAATCTTTTGATCCAGCGGTATGATTTATGTAAGCCGCTCGGATACAGATATTGTACTTTTTGAGAATGTAAATGATATCATTTGTTCGACTTTACTGGACATGTTGTATTCGCTCGATCTTATATTTATGTCCGCATGATTATAACACGCTGATTTATCCAGATAGTGCCATGAACGATCCGCAGGCGAATAAAATGAACAAATTAGAACAGGATAAATGCGGATAGATAAGCCCAATGAGATTATCCGTTGACAAATGCGTAATACTGGTTTACTTTCCCAAGCGACTAGGAAATCCTTGAGTTCGAAGCCAACAGTAATATGAAGTGATTACCACGCATAATCCATTCGAACGATTAAAAATGACATAATCTATTCGCGCGATTAATAATGATCACCAAGCATAATATCCTCGCAACTCCTAGCGATAATGTCAACAGGCTTAATATGCTCGCACGATTAATAACATATCTGTTATCCTAATCAATACGAAAGATTGCCCAGTATGAAGTATTCACGCAATTAATAACGATAACCGCTATATGAATGGATGATTACAAAACATAGCATAGCCGCGTGATTAAATCTGATATCCTCCGTATGAATAGAAGATTACTGAACATAGCATACTCGCGCGATTAAAGCTGATGTCCTCTGTATAAATAGAAGATTACTAAACATAGCATACTCGCACGATTAAAGCTGATATCCTCTGTATGAATAGAAGATTACCAAACATAGCATACTCGCGCGATTAAAGCTGATGTCTGCTATCCCAATCCATACGAACAAATTATTCGGCCCACCACTACTCTAACCGTGCGGTTAGTCGGCGAGAACACATTCAGCAAAGGTGTTATCAATTGTTTGCTTTAACAAGATCAATACCCAAACTATGCCGAATACCAATTCCAATCTGCTCTTTGAAGGAGTCTGATGATAAATCTCAGACACTAGGAAAGTTGGCTACAGACTTAGGCGACCAAGTGGGCAGGTGCATGTAGCAGTGCTTTCCTCACAGGATCGCAAAAGTTGTAGCTCTCATCACTTAAGAAGAAGATATCTCAGTCATCTGATAAATCAACTCTTACGGACTGAAGTGAATACCAGAATTCCGCCGGTTGAGAAATGAGCTACAGACTTAAACGACCAAGCGGGCAGGTGCATGTAGCAGTGCTTTCCTCACAGGGTCGCAAAAGTTGTAAACTCAATCCACACTCCACACAAGGGGAAAGGACTTACTGCCCTCTTGCCTGGAGTGCAGCCTAAGTTATTCTTTAAGGTAGGTGCATATAGCATTGCTTTCCCTGAGATCAACCCAGCTGTGGGTCTCCTACATGCACTGCTTGAGGGTTCCAAAGAGTATTCAACAGTCACATTCTAAGATGATTCGCGGGCAGGTGCGTGTTTTAGAGCTTTCCTCGTGTGCTCATCATAGTTATGACGATATCTCTAAAATGGCATGGTAGAGCTGACCACTACTCTGTCCCTCCATAATGCAGAGGTGGGGTTAGGTACTAGCCAGGATCCAAAGTCCCATATCTTGCCGCAATAGAACCGATAAGCTCCCACTACACGGCGCGAATTCTCCCGGCGACACGTGGTCTTCGTGGTGTTACGCTAATGTCAACGGTTCTAAGGGTGGTTTTTGCTGAACTCGGCGGTGTCTCTTGGAGTCAGTTTATCCTTATTTCTTAAGCTGACAAGAAAAGAAAACACTAGGAAAAGTATTAGTGAGGGGCTTTGAAACATAAGAACAAATTATAGAAAAACATATTCAACAAAGAAGTCCTTAGGAGATGAGTTGGTAATACAAACAACATGACGTATTTGCCTTCAACATTGAAGGTGAGGCTTTTGGATCCATTTATTACATGCCAGGGAGAATGTATGACACATCTCTTTCCTTTGAAGTCAATTGATCAGAATGGTCATCTTTTGAGAATATGTCGCGCATCTTACCCTGCCTCGGCATCCTTTGAATTAATTGCTTAAGAGCTCGACAATCTTCTGTCAAGTGACCCTTTTCCTTGTTGTACTCACAGAACTTGTCAGGGTTGTTGGTCTTCTGGTCTGCAAGCTGAAAAGTCCCCTTACCATTCGGTTTGTTCTTTATGACATAGTGAGAACTACCCCTTCAAGCCTCAGAGTACTGGTTAGCAAGATTAACTATCTCCTGATATGTTTTTTTGCTTCCGATAGTAGATTGAAACTTGAATGGTCCTTGTTTCAATCCTTCAATCAAAGCGATTTTAAATAAATCTGGTCCGGCCTCTTCAACTTCTATAACCTCCTTCTGGAAGCGAGCAATAAAATGAGAGAGTGTCTCATGCTCACGTTGTTTCACTCGAAACAAAGTTGACGCGTGTGCTTTCTTTTTTGAAAGAATTGGGGATTTTTGCATTATCTTTGCATGATTGGCCAGGTAGGGGGCAAACTGGGGACCAGGTTTGTAGCAACACATCCTTTCTTGCTAAATAATTGAAAACCGCACGGGGGCAGCAGTTAGCACTGGCGAGCTGGATGTCGGGAGGTATTGCGGGCAGGAGAGTGAAAAGGTAGAAGGTCCTCCGTGCAGACAAGGGGCTTGCTTAATGGGCGGATTGTCCATAGCTGAAGGTGAGTTTCCTGATGTTACTGTCGCCGCCGAGGGCTGTGAGTCTAGCCGACAGATAATAGCAGCTAAGTCGCGGTTAGTCGCTTCGGACAGCTAAACGATTTCCTGGCGAATTTTGTCAGTTTCCCGAGCTAACTTGATGATGACTTCCCAGAGTGTATCTTCATCTGGACGATTGTTGTTCTGTGCGGTCTGACGGTCTCACATTATCTAGCCGCGGGTTTCACCGGCCAACCGAGATCTAAAGGTCGCGTGTTAACTGTTGATGCACGAAATGCGAAGGGGAGTCGGGCACCACCAGCTAACAGTTTGAGCACTAGGGAAGGAGTGGGGAAAAGACTGTCGGCGAGTTGGTTAATAGCAGCCAGGACAAGAATCAGAACTATCCGCCCGAAGCGGTGACACCAGACTTCGCCCGTCGTGTCCTTAATGACTCTCTTGCGGAGGGCTCTTCTTTTATGTATGGAAAATGATTACAACGGTTAGACTCTCGAGACCGCGCGGACAGGATACCCGCTGCAGAAGGATTTCGAATCTGCTGCCAACAGGCGGCAAGCTTGGGGATTTAAACTCTGTCCCTAGAACGGTACTATTCACGTTTATTTATAGGCTCAGAGGCCTGCCCAACGGGCAGGGCTAGAAATATCGGCTGCCCGTGCACAGGAGAAACGGGCAGCGGTGACCAGATATAGGGGGGGCGAAAAGAGAGAGGGAGCCATCAAGCCGTGAGGATAGGCGGGTAAAGAGATCCTGACCGACCGCTCCTGGATGCCTGTCAAGCTGGAGAGACCCCGCGGGGAGACGGTAAGACGGCTAGAGGTGGCCTCGCCACTGGTACTTGGGGAGCGTTCAAATCCAGTGTTAACAGGCTTCCTCCAGCGACTTCACGCTGCAAGGAGTGGGCAGCGGCCTAAAGGATCTCCGCGTCAACCCGACCATGCTGTGGAATCCGGACGACGAGTTTGTGCAGGTTTCAACCACCCTCCCTCACTGGGGAAGGAAGAAGATAAGCCGCCACGCCTCCGCGTCCAGCGCGGCTTTGTATGGCAAGCGCAACCTGAAGGCGCTCAAGAAGATTCCAGAGGAAGACTTCTCGCGGTTTGCCACGCAGGTTAGCGCCAGAAGCTTCTTGGCTAACTACTACATGGGCTTGGCCAATAAGTGGTTAGTTACAAAGCAAGGCGACCTGCAGCGGCAACTCGCCGAGAAGGAAGAAGAGATTGCGCGGCTAAAGGAGTAGAACGCGGTAAGATATTACCTGGTTCTTGCGGCTTCATTTATCAATCCGCCCGGACTGAGCTTTCTTTTTCCCTTTGCAGAAAATGCACGATCCGGCCAACCCGGTCTTCCAGAATGCCGTCTTCCTGCAACTTGTCCAAGGGATCGACGAAGCGTGAAAGATAGGGTAAGCTCTGAATAACTCTAGAGGGGGGGGGGGGTGAATAGAGTTTTTAAAACCTTTTTGATACTTGCATAAATAAGAAGTCTTTAACAAAATATGTTACTATGATATAGGTGTATGAGTGTATTAGTGCAGCAAGTGAACTAGAGAAAAGATAACTAAGCTACACTACAAAATATATCATAGAACAAGAACACAGGAAAATCACAGCCACACAGACAACACATGAATTTTATAGTAGTTCCCCAAACATGGGTACATCCACTCTTCTACCACCCTAGGTAGGAATCCACTACAGGTTTTGATTAGGTGACTGCCACCAATGAGCTTTTGATCAGGTGCTCAAAAACCAACCCAGGTCTTTTCGAAGGAGACTTGCAACAAGAATAATTTTGAAGGGAATTAAAACCTTATACAGAGGTGGGGATGAGAGTGATGATTTAAGTCTTCTTTTCTCAAATCAAAATGAGAAGACTTTATGGATTCTGTGATGTTGTCAAAGATCCCCCTGAGATCTTGAATTGTTCAAGAGTGGAAGATTTGCAAAGGGTGAGTAGGCCTTCTGTTGAAAGATCTACTTTCTTAGATCCTTTGACTGATTTGAATACTTTTGTCACTTGAGATCCCAGAAAACAAAGAAGGAGAAGAAAGACTCTTGATAGTGATTGTTGTTCTTTCCACTTCTTTAAGAGCAGACGATTTTTCTTCAAAGAGCTGTATGCACTGCACTTGTGTGTTCTGAAAAGTTTCTGTGTGTCTTGCTTTTTTTTGGCTGAGAGATTTTTTGCTTTATAACTGTCTCAAGGTCGAATTCAAAAACCAGCAATTAATGCTTAGCCGAAATCTAGGGAATTAAAATGGCAAGAATGATGTCATATATTCTATTCTATGTCTGTGCCGAGATATAAGCAATTAATTCCATGGGGGATATTTGCAATCAATGCTGCCAGTAACTTCTCTATTCAAATGCATTGATTATCCAGGGAATTAACAGCCTATAATAGAAAAATAAGGAGACAGAAAAGGAAAGAATAAATAACAATATGTCTTACAGTTTTCATCGACCAGAGAACAGCTTTCGTCGACCTGTGATTAGCTTTCGTCGACCTATGATCAGCGAACAAATGCACTGCATAAACTGACGGATACTGTGCTCTAAGTTTGTTGACCTGAGAATGGCTTTTGTCGAGCTGAGAATAGCTGTTCGTCGAGCTGAGATCCAAAATCGTCGAACTCTGAATGCTGCTTGATAACCTTCTTCTTCTGTGCATCAAGTTCGTCGAGCTTGTTGATGCGCGAAATGCGACACCGACCAGTTAACGGGTGTTCGGTATCACAAGCTAGGTGAAGGAGAGGTTTGTGGGGATGAGGAGAGGAAAAGAGAGTCTGCCGGGCAGCTGGTTACTCTGAGTCGTGCATGAAGATAGAGAGAAAACTGAAGGGAGGGGGACGCTAGCAGCGGCAACAACGGACTTCACCCGCCGCGGCTTGAATGCCACTCTTGCGACGGGCTTTGCCTTTGATTATAACTCAGTATTACAGCTTGAGGTAGCACCTTTACATAAGAAAATAGTATAAAGGGTACAAAAGGGGAAGCTGGCGGCTAAAGAGAGGAGAAAGCCAGAGGCCGCGCGGACTGTCTAGGGAGGTCGGCAGACCGCGCGGTCAGCTTCTCAGGCAGCTCGCTGGACTAAGCCGGGCGGACTGCTTGAGCAAACAGAAAGAAGGGGAGCAGGTCGCACGGACTTGGAAACCGAGTTCGCAGGAACTGGTGCTGGGTCCTTGAGGCTTCTGCCGTCGTATCGAATGAGAGGTATGGGGGCCTATTTATAGGCCCGAGGAGGTAACGATCTCGGTAACTTCACCACCGGTGAGACGGTGAGTTGCGCGAGGATGAAGGCTAAGTCCGCGGAGTCCGCGCTTGGCCGCGCGGTCTGGGACTTGCTGCTGGAATTGGTCTTGCTGTTGGCGGACTGGGATGAGTCTGCCTTTGCTGCTGAGCGAGCTTGCGCTGGGCTGTGCGAGCTGAGGAGGAAAATGCCTGCTGCTGGGAAGCGGGCGCTAGAAGCTGAGTGGCAGACTGCTCCACGAGTCCGTCGCTATTGCTGGGAACCTGAAGGGATAGCTGGCAGACTGTTGAACGAGTTCTCCCATCCCGCTGCTGAGATGAGCGATTGGCTGCCGAGCTGGGGATTTTCTTGCGAACTGCACATCGAGCTCGCCTGACTTGCGACGGATGGGTCGAGCAGGCTGCCCGCTGGTGGCATCCTTAGCTTGGGGATGAGGGTTAGCGACCCAGCAGATTGAATAGTTTAGGTCGCACACTGCCGACTGGCGACCTGGAGGCAGGTCGCCACTACTGGCTAGAGTCTTGGAGACATGTCGCCACTGATGACTGATGACCTGGAGGCAGGTCGTCAATGCTGGCTGGAGCTTGCCGCTGAATCAGAGGTAGGCAACCTGTCGGACTGAGACCGAGTCCGCCTACTTTTGGCGGATAGGAGGGTTGGTCACCAACTGGTGACCTCGCTCAGGCAGGCTGAAGACGGAGCCCGCCACCTTCTGAGCATGTCTCTATCGAGCGGTCTGAGCGGATAGGAATCGAGTCTGCCACTTTGCTTGGTAGTCCGTACCTGCGGAAGAAGAATGAACCCATTGTTCGGTTAACTGACCTAACCGCGCGGCCTGCAGGGGCGAACTGAGGCAGCAGTCCGCACCCCCTGCAGAACGAGCGGGAGCTGCGCGACTGGGGTGGCCTAGCAAGAGAGTCCGATCAAGCCACACGGGCTGAGAAGACTGAGCGGACTGAGAGGTAAGTCCTCCCACCATTAGAAGGAAGGGCTGACAGGCCCTCCCAAGGCAGGTCGTGACTTGCGAGCTGGCTACCTTGGGAGGGATCGTAGATTTCTGGGTTAACACAATCCCCGCACTTTTTTAAGTCCCGAAGGGAACTTCGAAAAAGTTGGAGACCCACGAAAATAGTGATCCATCCCTCGAAAAAACGAGAGGCATGAAGATATATGACCAGATGTCTCTCCTCAGAAAAGGTTTGCCAATGCTTGTCTTTTTCCTGCAAAGGAAAAGTTAATTCAAGCGAAAAGAGGTACATCTCGGGTGTGCCTGAGTTGCTTTGCAAAATGAAGTGAATGTGAATGTCTTCCAATGATCTCTGTAAGTCAAAGGTGAGAGGAAAATATAGAATAATGATAACTTGCAAGTATCTGAAGGAGACTTGCAAGCACCTGTTAACTTCTGCAAAAAGAAGTAAGTTACAATCATGATATAAAACTAAGTTGCAAGTACCTGGATAGGACATGCAAATATCTGCTAGTCTCTACAAAAATAGGGTGAGTAAGTAGATATGAAAAAAGATTAAGTTGCAAGTACCTGAAGGGAACTTGCTAATATCTGTTGATCTCTGCAAAAGAAGAGTAAGCAAGCAGATATGAAAGAAGATTAAGCTGCAAGTACCTGAATGGAACTTGCTTATATCTGCTGATCTCTGCAAAAGAAGAGTAAGCAAGCAGATATGAAAGAAGATTAAGATGCAAGTACCTGAAGGGAACTTGCTTATATCTGCTGATCTCTGCAAAAGAAGAGTAAGCAAGCAGATATGAAAGTAGATTAAGCTGCAAGTACTTGAAGGGAACTTGCTAATATCTGCTGATCTCTGCAAAAGAAGAGTAAGCAAGCAAATATGAAAGAAGATTATGCTGAAAGTACCTGAAGGGAACTTGCTAATATCTACTAATCTCTGCAAAAGAAGAGTAAGCAAGCTGATATGAAAGAAGATTAAGCTGCAAGTACCTGAAGGGAACTTGCTAATATCTGCTGATCTCTACAAAAGAAGAGTAAGCAAGCAGATATGAAAGAGGATTAAGCTGCAAGTACCTGAAGGGAACTTGCTTATATCTGATGATCTTTGCAAAAGAAGAGTAAGCAAGCAGATATGAAAGAAGATTAAGCTGCAAGTACCTGAAGGGAACTTGCTTATATCTCCTGATCTCTGCAAAAGAAGAGTAAGCAAGCAGATATGAAAGAAGATTAAGCTTCAAATACCTGAAGGGAACTTGCTTATATCTGCTGTTCTCTACAAAAGAAGAGTAAGCAAGAAGATATGAAAGTGGATTAAGCTGCCAATACCTGAAGAGAACTTGCTAATATCTGCTGATCTCTACAAAAAGAAGAGTAAGCAAGCAGATATGAAAGAAGATTAAGTTGCAAATACCTGAAGGGAACTTGCTAATATCTGCTGATCTCTGCAAAAGAGGAGTAAGCAAGATATGAAAGAAGATTAAGTTGCAAGTACCTGAAGGGAACTTGCTAATATCTGCTAATCTCTGTTAAAAGAGGAGTAAGCAAGATATAAAAGAAGATTAAGATGCAAGTACCTGAAGGGAACTTGCTTATATCTGCTGATCTATGCAAAAAAGAGAGTAAGCAAGCATATATGAAAGAAAATTAAGCTGCAAGTACCTGAAGGGAACTTGCTTGTATCTGCTGATCTCTGCAAAAGAAGAGTAAGCAAGCAGATATGAAAGAAGATTATGCTGCAAGTACCTGAAGGGTACTTGCTTATATCTTCTGATCTCTGCAAAAGAAGAGTAAGCAAGCAGATATGAAAGAAGATTAAGCTGCAAGTACCTGAAGGGAACTTGCTTATATCTGCTGATCTCTGCAAAAGAAGAGGAAGCAAGCAGATATGAAAGAAGATTAAGCTTCAAGAACCTGAAGGGAACTCACTTATATCTGCTGATCTATGCAAAAGAAGAGTAAGCAAGCAAATATGAAAGAAGATTAAGCTGCAAGTACCTGAAGGGAACTTGCTTATATCTGATGATATCTGCAAAAGAAGAGTAAGCAAGCAGATATGAAAGAAGATTAAGCTGCAAGTACCTGAAGGGAACTTGCTTATATCTGCTGATCTCTGCAAAAGAAGAGTAAGCAAGGAGATATGAAAGAACATTAAGCTGCAAGTACCTGAAGGGAACTTGCTTATATCTGCTGATCTCTGCAAAAGAAGAGTAAGCAAGCAAATATGAAAGAAGATTAAGCTGCATGTACAACCCCGTATCCGGGCGAGCGAAATCCTCCCCAAGTGACGAACTTGGGGCGAGCTTTGAGCGACGTTTTGATGTCGCCCCGTTCGAAGACGTGCGGATGCTCGTGCGGGCGTGCAGGTGTTTACGGGCGTATGATTTCTAATATATATAATATATATTTACATATTATATAACATATATATTTACATATTATATAATAAATATAATATAATATATTATATAATATATATATTATATATCATTTATGAGGGGGAAAGGACAGCAGGTCAAACAAGGAGGGGGGCATCGGGCAAGTGAAGAAGGAAAAAACAAAAAGAAAACAAAAGAAAAAGAAGAGGTGGGGGAGCAGGGGGTACGGGCAGAGAGAATAAAAAAGCAAAAAGAAAACGAAAAAGGGAGGAGTAGAGAGAAAGCAGGCCGGCCTCCTCCTCCCGATCCAGCCGCTCAGCCGCCTGGAGCAGGACAGCCGCCCCTCTCCCTCTCTCCCCCGTCGCTCGGCCGCCTCCAAGCAAGGTAAAGCCCGAGCTCTCTCCCTCTCTCCCGCCGCTAGCTTCGGCAGCCCAACGCCGCAAGGAGCAGGCCGGGATCCGCCCCCTCCAGCAGGGACGAGCTCCTCTCGGCCCCTTCTTCCAGTCGCCGCCTCCAGCGGGGCCGAGCTCCTCTCGGCCCCCTCTTCCAGGCCGTCTCCAGCGGGTCCGAGCTCCTCTCGGCCCCTTCTTCCCATCGCCGCCTCCAGCGGGGTCGAGCTCCTCTCGGCCCCCTCTTCCCGTTCAGGCCGCCTCCTACGGGGCCGAGCTCCTCTCGTCCCCCTCTTCCCGCCACCGCCTAGGGCAAAGCAAGGCCCGAACTTGCTCTCCATCCTCGTCGCCTCCGCCGGCATGGAGCAGCACGCACAGCCGCCTCTCTCCCTCTCGGTTTTCCTCTCACACGCCGCCTAGGGTAAGGCTCGGCCTAGGAGGGAGGCCGACCACCGCCATCGCCGCCTCGAGCAAGGCTCGGCCTAAAAGGGAGATCGGCCACCAGCACCGCCACCAAGCACGCGTCAAGGGTAACGAAGTTTCTTCTTGGGCAGGTGAAGCCCTAATTTTACATATTTGCATGGAAGCCCCACTTCACTAACGGGTGGGGGAAGGGAGCTCTACGACAGGTCGACGTGTACGTCCCCGCTATTAATTGCATATAGTATCCGGAAGTGTGAGTACGGATTTAGACATGCTGTGTGAAGCCCATTCGGACGCATGAGCCGAATTGGTGATGTGCTGTGTGAAGCCCATTCGGACGCACGAGCCGAATTGGTGGTGTGCTGTGTGAAGCCCATTCGGACGCATGAGCCGAATTGGTGATGTTCTGTGTGAAGCCCGTCCGGACGTATGAGCCGGATAGGTGATGTTCTGGGGTTCCCGGAGAAGACTCCGAGGAAGTTGGATATTATCTATTTGCAGGGAATGCGCACCATGACCCCGAATAAGGGGTGTACGGAATATATTTGGCCAGCTTATGTTATCCGACTGTAGTTCAGCTGGCAGTCGTTCGTCGAGACGTTGGCGTACAGGTGTTACAGTACCAAGCGGGGAATAGCGGGCTTAAGCCCAAACTCGTGCCGGCCCTCGAAGGCCTACTTTTATTTATATTGCCGGCCTGCGTGCCGAAGTATGGAATTTATATTCCTGTAATAATTTATAATCTGTGATACCCTGTGAATATATGATTTACTCTTTTTGCTTTGGGTGAGCGGTGTGCTCGTGAACCGCTCGTCCCGTGGGAGCCCCGAGGTTTATGCCGGGAAGTCCCTGTTGGCCTGTTGATAGCCTTTTAAGGCAGCGGAGTCGCGCTGTTTGTAGCCCAGTTGGGCAGCGTGTTGTAGAATGGCTTGACGATGTTGCGCCTTTAGTAGCGCGGGTGAGGAATATTTTGTATAGTCCCAAGGAGATACATCTGGATAGGAGAGAGTTGGTCTTGAGACCCTCCTTAGATGTTCCGGTCGGCCAAGAGCGCCTTCCGAAAGTGTCTTAGCTCAGCTTTTGGCTTGGGAGGGGAAAAGTTCGTTAGTCTTCTGGGTATGCGGTGGGTCCTCGAGGCTGAGACCTTGGGTCTGTCCCTTACGTTCCTAGTCTAGAGCCTAGATTGTTCATTTGAGTGTAGTAGGTGTGCGGTCACCCCTCTTTTGGGACCCCGAACTCCACAGAAGCCAATTTTGGCTTCGGTCATTTTTGCCTTCAACAGTTATGGTGCGGTGAGTGTGGAGAGTGGCCAGCACAGAAAAACTCAGTTGAACATCGTGGCTATAGAAGAGGAACTAAGTGACGACCAGGGTCACGCGATGAAAGAAGTCCCTCCTTAGTTTCCTGTTTTCCAATTTAAGGTTGAGATGTAGTTGGGAAGGTCATCCTTGTGCGGAATGCTATATCGATATCAGGTTCACCATGAAAGAACGAGTCTTCATGAATGCGGAGTGGGACCTTGAGCTCTAGTCCCATCATTGTTTTTAAATCGTAAGCTTCAAGTAGAGCAAAGACGATTTGTTTATTTGTTTAAGGTAATGATTTGAATGGTCTGTCAACTTATTATTCTTCCAAGACATCTCTCAAGCTTTCATTTTGATTTACTAGGCTAGTGACCTTAGCAAAAAGAAAAAAAAGGGTCATTGAGTTGTTTTAGGTTCTTTCGTCGTGAGGATATATTCAAATATTAGGTGCAAGGAATAAATTCTGAGTTTAATAATCCTCTTAGAGCACCTATATTTATTTTCAAATGTTTGTCGAACTTTTCGAAGCAGTTTTGGATCTCACAAGGCGAGGATCATTTGGCAATGTGAGCTTTGTTTTCGCTTGTCGTATAAATTTCTTTAGTTTCCCTTCGTGAAGAACCTAAAGCCATCTTATGACTGGAAATTGGACTTGTTTTATAGAGTTCACATGAATCTAGTTGGCAAAAATGCATTTTAATGTTAGATTACAATTTTTACCCCAATCCGTAGCTCCGGGAGTTGGATTTTTCACCTGTTTGATGAAATGAGGTTTTCATCTAATTATGTCGTGCCTTAACTCAGGAGCTTTTGCTTGAGAAATATCCATACTTGTTTTGTTCGCTCGTGTTTTGTTACTTTGCAATACGTCGTAGAGCCAACAAAAGTATGATATTTGCGATAATGTTAGCCTTGCAGGATGATATTTTTGGTAATACTTCGTTTACGGATGGTTTGAATTTTGAAAAAGGTTCAGCTTTACTGGAATCATCTAGATATTTACAAACTCTATCAAAAGGTGTTACTATTTTATTTAACAAATGAAGTGCATATTCTCCTGAGTTCTTTATTTCATTGATCATTACAAATGCTTTGAGACTGATAAGGTTCGTGTTCGAGACGGTATATCGAGTTAGTGAACCTGTTGTTTTGTTATAAAATCTATATTGCCAAGCTGATCTTCCTATACTCAAATAATAGTACCTAGCCAGGGTTGTGTATTCGTTCGATACGATTCAAAAATTAGTCTAATCTATGACTTTCTTTCTAAAATTTAGAGAGTAAAATGAACTACCTATTTCAGTTTGAAAATTCAAAAGAGTTATTATTTTTGGGTTGGCCTAGTTTTTCACTTCAACTCAAAACATTTTCATATTGCCCTATTTTTCTTGACATTCCCCAACTCATTGATTTTCAAACTCAATATTAAGAACTAGTAAATCCAATATTAGTTTTCCAGTTGGTTTTGGATTTATGATGCTGAAGATTTTCCAGTTGCTACTGTTATTCAATATTGTGCAATGAACTTTATTGTTTGACATTTACTAGTTCGGTTGTTGCAACTATGCTGACATTTTTCCTTGCTTATGAGGATGCAGTAAAATGTTCAGATGGCTTATATGTTTTTGCTTTAGATGAGCTTTTTATCTATACGGTTTTCCGTGCTTATTTGGATATGAACTTCACCGTTTGCTTAATACGACCCTCGGTTTTCTTGGTTTGGTAAGAGTTTTTTCTGGATCTCATTGGTGCTATCTTTGTGCTTGAGAAGATTACGATTAATGATCTCAGAAATTTCAAACATGTCGGAAGTATATTTTCTCCTTATCAGGCATTGATTTTTGAGTGTACGATTCTAACTTTTGGAATAGTGTCGATAGTTTTAAAGGCCCTTTTCATTTCGAAAATATGTATTATCATTTAGGTGGTTTCTTCTACGACATGAGAGAGAAATGGTTGAATGGAAAGACCCCGAGCCAGGCTCGGCCCCAGGTAGACCCGCTGTGCAGGCTCCCATCAAGCTGGCAGGTCCGAATGCTCGCCTGTGGGGGAAAGGTTGGCTTTTGAGATGCTTCAGTTTAGCCACTTCTACGACACCCTGAGCCGGGCTCGGCCCAAGGTAGACCCGCTGCGCAGGCTCCCATCAAGCTGGCAGGTCCGAAGGCTCGCCTGTGGGGGAAAGGTTGGCTTTTGTGATACTTTGGTTTAGCCGCTTCTACGACACCCCGAGCCGGGCTCGGCCCCAGGTAGACCCGTTGCGCAGGCTCCCATCAAGCTGGCAGGTCCGAAAGCTCGCTTGTGGGGGAAAGGTTGGCTTTTGTGATACTTCAGTTTAGCCACTTCTACGACACCCCGAGCTGGGCTCGGCCCCAGGTAGACTCGTTGCGCAGGCTCCCATCAAGCTGGCAGGTCCGAAGGCTCGCATGTGGGGGAAAGGTTGGCTTTTGTGATACTTTGGTTTAGCCGCTTCTACGACACCCCGAGCCGGGCTCGGCCCCAGGTAGACCCGCTGTGCAGGCTCCCATCAAGCTGGCAGGTCCGAAGGCTCGCCTGTGGGGGAAAGGTTGGCTTTTGAGATGCTTCAGTTTAGCCACTTCTACGACACCCCGAGTCGGGCTCGGCCCCAGGTAGACCCGTTGCGCAGGCTCCCATCAAGCTGGCAGGTCCGAAGGCTCGCCTGTAGGGGAAAGGTTGGCTTTTGTGATACTTTGGTTTAGCCGCTTCTACGACACCCCGAGCCGGGCTCGACCCCAGGTAGACCCGCTGCACAGGCTCCCATCAAGTTGGCAGGTCCGAAGGCTCGCCTGTGGGGGAAAAGTTGCTTTTGAGATGCTTCAGTTTAGCCACTTCTACGACACCCCGAGCCAGGCTCGGCCCCAGGTAGACCCGCTGCGCAGGCTCCCATCAAGTTGGCAGGTCCGAAGGCTCGCCTGTGGGGGAAAGGTTGGCTTTTGAGATGTTTTGGTTTAGCCGCTTCTACGACACCCCGAGCCGGGCTCGGCCCCAGGTAGACCCGCTGCGCAGGCTCCCATCTAGCTGGCAGGTCCGAAGGCTCGCCTGTGGGGGAAAGGTCGGCTTTTGTGATACTTCAGTTTGGCCACTTCTACGACACCCCGAGCCGGGCTCGGCCCCAGGTAGACCCGTTGCGCAGGCTCCCATCAAGCTGGTAGGTCTGAAGGCTCGCCTGTGGGGGAAAGGTTGGCTTTTGAGATGTTTTGGTTTAGCCGCTTCTACGACACCCCGAGCCGGGCTCGACCCCAGGTAGACCCGCTGCGCAGGCTCCCATCTAGCTGGCAGGTCCGAAGGCTCGCCTGTGGGGGAAAGGTTGGCATTTGGGATACTTCGGTTTAGCCACTTCTGCGACACCTCGAGCCGGGCTCGGCTCAGGTATACTTATTGTAAGTAAGGGTATAAGGGCAGTTCGGTAGCAGGGACCGTTACAAGTATCAAGTGGTTCAAAATGATCAAAAGGTGCACGGAGAGTTTAGTGTTTTGAATGCAAATTTTGGATTTTCTCAAAAATTTTCTTTTGGCTCGGCTCCCACTCGCCGGATACTTGGGATTGGACATTTCTTTCCGAGCTTGTACCAACCTCAAAAAGAGCGGGGATTGTGTACAACCCCGTATCCGGGCGAGCGGGATCCTCCCTAAGTGACGGACTTGGGGCAAGCTTTGAGCGACGTTTTGAAATTGCCCCGTTCGAAGACGTGCGGATGCTTGTGCGGGCGTGCAAGTGTTTACGGGCGTATGATTTCTAATGTATATAATATATATTTACATATTATATAACATATATATTTACATATTATATAATAAATATAATATAATATATTATATAATATATATATTATATATCATTTATGAGGGGGAAAGGACAGCAGGTCAAACAAGGAGGGGGGCATCGGGCAAGTGAAGAAGGAAAAAACAAAAAGAAAACAAAAGAAAAAGAAGAGGTGGGGGAGCAGGGGGTACGGCCAGAGAGAAGAAAAAAGCAAAAAGAAAACGAAAAAGGGAGGAGTAGAGAGAAAGCAGGCCGGCCTCCTCCTCCCGATCCAGCCGCTCGGCCGCCTGGAGCAGGACAGCCGCTCCTCTCCATCTCTCCCCCGTCGCTCGGCCGCCTCCAAGCAAGGTAAAGCCCGAGCTCTCTCCCTCTCTCCCGCTACCGGCTTCGGTAGCCCAACGCCGCAAGGAGCAGGCCGGGCTCCGCCCCCTCCAGCGGGGACGAGCTCCTCTCGGCCCCTTCTTCCAGTCGCCGCCTCCAGCGGGGCTGAGCTCCTCTCGGCCCCTTCTTCCAGGCCACCTCTAGCGGGGCTGAGCTCCTCTCGGACCCTTCTTCCCATCGCCGCCTCCAGCGGGGTCGAGCTCCTCTGGTCCCCCTCTTCCCGTTCAGGCCGCCTCCAGCGGGGCCGAGCTCCTCTCGGCCCCCTCTTCCCGCCACCGCCTAGGGCAAAGCAAGGCCCGAACTTGCTCTCCATCCTCGTCGCCGCCGCCGGCATGGAGCAGCACGCGCAACCGCCTCTCTCCCTCTCGGTTTTCCTCTCACACGCCGCCTAGGGTAAGGCTCGGCCTAGGAGGGAGGCCGGCCACCGCCATCGCCGCCTCGAGCAAGGCTCGGCCTAAAAGGGAGATCGGCCACTAGCACCACCACCAAGCACGCGTCAAGGGTAACGAAGTTTCTTCTTGGGCAGGTGAAGCCCTAATTTTACTTATTTGCATGGAAGCCCCTCTCCACCAATGGGTGGGGGAAGGGAGCTCTCCGATTGGTCGACGTGTACGTCCCCGCTATTAATTGCATATAGTATCCGGAAGTGTGAGTACGGATTTAGGCATGCTGTGTGAAGCCCATTCGGACACAAGAGCCGAATTGGTGATGTGCTGTGTGAAGCCCATTCGGACGCACGAGCCGAATTGGTGATGTGTTGTGTGAAGCCCATTCGGACGCATGAGCCGAATTGGTGATGTTCTGTGTGAAGCCCGTCCGGACGTATGAGCTGGATATGTGATGTTCTGGGGTTCCCGGAGAAGACTCCGAGGAAGTTGGATATTATCTATTTGCAGGGAATGCGCACCGTGACCCCGAAAAAGGGGTGTACGGAATATATTTGGCCAGCTTATGTTATCCGACTGTAGTTCAGCTGGCAGTCGTTCGTCGAGACGTTGGCGTACAGGTGTTGCAGTACCAAGTGGGGAATAGAGGGCTTAAGCCCAAACTCGTGCCGGCCCTCGAAGGCCTACTTTTATTTATATTGCCGGCCTGCGTGCCGAAGTGTGGAATTTATATTCCTGTAATAATTTATAATCTGTGATGCCCTTTGAATGTATGATTTACTCTTTTTGCTTTGGGTGAGCGGTGTGCTCGTGAACCGCTCGTCCCGTGGGAGCCCCGAGGTTTATGCCGGGAAGTCCCTGTTGGCCTGTTGATAGCCTCTTAAGGCAGCGGAGTCGCGCTGTTTGCAGCCCAGTTGGGCAGCGTGTTGTAGAATGGCTTGACGATGTTGCGCCTTTAGTAGCGCGGGTGAGGAATATTTTGTATAGACCCAAGGAGATACATCTGGATAGGAGAGAGTTGGTCTTGAGACCCTCCTTAGATGTTCCGGTCGGCCAAGAGCGCCTTCCGAAAGTGTCTTAGCTCAGCTTTTGGCTTGGGAGGGGAAGAGTTCGTTAGTCTTCCGGGTATGCGGTGGGTCCTCCACGCTGAGACCTTGGGTCTGTCCCTTACGTTCCTAGTCTAGAGCCTAGATTGTTCATTTGAGTGTAGTAGGTGTGCGGTCACCCCTCTTTTGGGACCCCGAACTCCACAGAAGCCAATTTTGGCTTCGGTCATTTTTGGCTTCAACACTGCAAGTACCTGAAGGGAACTTGCTTATATCTGCTGATCTCTGCAAAAGAAGAGTAAGCAAGCAGATATGAAAGAATATTAAGCTGCAAGTACCTGAAGGGAACTTGCTTATATCTGCTGATCTCTGCAAAAGAAGAGTAAGCAAGTAGATATGAAAGAAGATTAAGCTGCAAGTACCTGAAGGGAACTTGCTAATATCTGCTGATCTCTGCAAAAGAAGAGTAAGCAAGCAGATATGAAAGAAGATTAAGCTGCAAGTACCTGAAGGGAACTTGCTTATATCTGCTGATCTCTACAAAAGAAGAGTAAGCAAGCATATATGAAAGAATATTAAGCTGCAAGTACCTGAAGGGAACTTGCTTATATCTGCTGATCTCTGCAAAAGAAGAGCAAGCAAGCAGATATGAAAGAAGATTAAGCTGCAAGTACCTGAAGGGAACTTGCTTATATCTGCTGATCTCGTGATAATAATTATCTCACGTGACCAAGCATGATGCTTCATATTTGAAAGCCAGATCAGCCAGATAGAAACATTTTGATTAGACTTCAATAACATGGCTTGTCAATAAATAGAAATAGATTCCTCGATTGAATGATAGTTGCCAGGAATGAACATAATCAATTACCAATAGATAGTATATAATAAATCACAGGTAGCCACGCGGAGTGGATATGATTGCCTGGAGATGCTTTCTAGCTACCACTAAGAAGTGGAATTGACTATTCTGAGAAATACAAAAGGCCACCATGCGGAGTGGATCTGACGCCAAATTGGAAATAGGGCTACCACGCAGGGTGGGTTTAATGACACAAGTTTCCTCAAACAATTGAAAAGCAGACTTGGTTGTCACTTTGGAAAATGGGCGACCACTTGAAAAGTGGGTTTATTACTGCTAAGAACTTTTAAGCGACCATGCTGAGTGAGTTTAGTGCTGTAAGAAGTTTTCTTTTCCAAATCAACAAGTCATGCCTTTAATAGAAGGAAGAAGCGTTTTGCTAAAACAGACTTTACCACTAATAATTTGAGAGTAAGAACTCGATGTTGCAAGAGAGGACTTTATAATGATGTTTTCAAGCAATATAATCTTGCGACTAGCCTTCTTTCAGTAATCTCTCTACGAGCTTATGAAGAGCTCATCATTTCTCGGTATCATGACCCACACAAAAGTGGTATAAATAGAATAAATCTTTGCGATATCGACGACCAGGTCACAGGAGAGGAGGCCTAATTAAATCTGGCTCCTGCTGAATAATATGAAGAACATCTTCCATAGAAATAGTCAAGTCCGTATACTTCCTTCTAGGCTCAACTTGCTTTTATAGGCAAGAAGCAGGAAGCTCATTATCAGAAATGTGAGTTGATACATTAGAGTTATCCATACCTAACTTTGAATGCTTTGATTGAGATGTAGATGAATCCCCACGATCGTAGCATATATATCGAGATATCAGGATATTAGGATCTTGATCATATTGGGATAGGTTGCTGTTAAGATTAAGAGGTAAATAATTGTGAAGAGATCCACTATCCAACTGATGAGATGAAATCTTCACTGGCACTTTAGCCATCTTTTTTAGATGAGATATATATCCAGAATTCGTGGCTTCAGCTCCAACAAACCGATTTGCATAATCAATAAGATCCTCTTAGGTGTCAGGCATTTTTATAGTGACTTTGAATTTAAGAGGACCTTGCCGGAGTCCACTTATGAAAGCAATTTTATAGAAATCTTGATCAGCATTAACAACATTAAGAGTTTCCTTCTGGAATTGATTGATGAAGTTAGCATAAGACTCGTCGTCTCCTTGCTTTATCTTCAAAAGAGCTCCTATGTCCTTCTTTCTCTTCCTAAAAGTTCCGAACCTTGAGAGGAATTTTCTTTGAATATCGCTGAAGCAAGTTATTGATTGAGACTGTAAGTGGTAGAACAAGTCCAACACTTGGGCACCAAAAGATATGATGAAGAGTTTGCATTTGATGCCATCTGATAAAGCTTTCAATGAAACAACTGACTAAGAAGCTTGCAAGTGAGAGATGGGATCGCTCGTCCCTGAGTAGACTGGGAGATGAGGCTCTTTGAAATCATATGGAACAACTTTTCTTCGAATATGGGATGTGAAGGGAGAGGGAACTTGCTCTTCTCCTGCAAAAGATTTTAATCCATCTGGTATATGAGAATAAGCATTCATGTTTACCTTATGAAGCTTGCTATGAGAGATGTAAACTCCTTAGATAGTAGGAGATCGAGGTCGCTACTTGAGATGGACACTTCTAAATGACTTGAGGTGTGCTCAAGATCTTTTGATGGAAAATCCTTGAAGACAGGAATCGCCGAAAAGGAAAAACTTCAATAACTTCCAAACGGAGTGGAATTTGAGCAATCTGAGGGCCAAAAAAGCATCTGAATGGGCTTCCAATTCGCCGGGGGGTAGATCTCCTCGAGTCGGTTCCGACAAGCTTTGAATTTCTGAAATCAGACACTCGGATCAAAAGTTAAGGCTGTTTGAAGTTAAGGTACGCTCTGAGCTTAATCTCATCTCTTCATTGCAACTGCTGCTCATCAACTGCTCAGGATCTGAAGGTTGCATGTTAACTGTTGATGCACGAAATGCGACACCGACCAGTTAACAGGTGTTCGGTCTGACAAGCTAGGTGAAGGAGAGGTTTGCAGGGATGAGGAGAGGAAAAGAGAGACTGCCGGGCAGCTGGTTACTCTAAGTCGCGCATGATGATAGAGAGAAAACTGAAGAGAGGGGCCGCTAGCAGGGGCAACAACGGACTTTGCCCACCGCGGCTTGAATTCCACTCTTGCGACGGGCTTTGCCTTTGATTATAACTAAGTATTACAGCTTGAGGTAGCACCTTTACATGAGAAAAAAGTATAAAGGGTACAAAAGGGGAAGCTGTCGGCTAAGGAGAGGAGAAAGCCAAAGGCCACGCGGACTGTCTAGGGAGGTCGGTAGACCGCGCAGTCAGCTGCTCAGGCAGCTTGCTGGACTAAGCCGGGCGGACTGCTTGAGCAAACAGAAAGAAGGGGAGCAGGTCGCGCGGACTAGGAAACCGAGTCCGCAGGAACTGATGCTGGGTTTTTGAGGCTCTTGCCGTCGTGCCGAACGAGAGGTATGGGGGCCTATTTATAGGCCCGAGGAGGTAACGGTCTCGGTAATGTCACCACCGGTGAGACGGTGAGTTGCGCGAGTACGAAGGCTGAGTCCGCGGAGTCCGCGCTTGGCCGCGCGGTCTGGGACTTGCTGTTGGAATTGGTCTTGCTGTTGGCGGACTGGGATGAGTCCGCCTCTGCTGCTGAGCGAGCTTGCGCTGGGCTGTGCGCGCTGAGGAGGAAACTGCCTGCTGCTGGGAAGCGGGCGCTGGAAGCTGAGTGGCGGACTGCTATACGAGTTCGCCACTGTTGCTGGGAACCTGAAGGGCTAGCTGGCAGACTGCTGAACAAGTTCTCCCATCCCGCTACTGAGATGAGCAATTGGCTGCCGAGATGGGGCTCTTCTTGCAGACTGCACATCGAGCTCGCCTGACTTGCGACGGACGGGTCGAGCAGGCTGCCCGCTGGTGGCATCCTTAGCTTGGGGACGAGGTTTAGTGACCCGGCGGATTGAATAGTTCAGGCCGCACACTGCTGACTGGCGACCTGGAGGCAGGTCGCCACTGCTGGCTAGAGTCTTGGAGACAGGTCGCCACTGCTGACTGATGACCTGGAGGCAGGTCGCCACTACTGGCTAGAGCTTGCCGCTGCATCAGAGGTAGGCGAACTGTCGGACTGAGACCGAGTCTGCCTACTACTGGCAGATAGGAGGGTTGGTCGCCAACTGGTGACCTCCCTCAAGCGGGCTGAAGACGGAGCCCGCCACCTTCTGAGCATGTTGCTATCGAGCGGTCTGGGCAGACAGGAATCGAGTCCGCCACTTTGCTTGGTAGTCCATACCTGCGGAAGCAGAATGAACCCATTGTTCGGTTAACTGACCTAACCGCGCGGCCTGCAGGGGCGAACTGAGGCAGCAGTTCGCACCACCTGCAGAACGAGCGGGAGCTGCGTGACCTTGGCGGCCTGGCTAGAGAGTCTGATAAGGCCATACGGGCTGAGCGGACTGAGCGGACTGAGCGGACTGAGCAGACTGAGAGGTCAGTCTGCCCACCCTTACAAGGAAGGGCTGACAGGCCCTCCCAGGGCAGGTCGCGACTTGCGAGCTGGGTACCTGGGGAGGGATCGCCGATTTCTCGGTTAACAGAGCTGAAGTCTGAGATCGTCGAGCTGAGTCTACAGTATGGACTTAGAATATTTTCTGGTGTTGAATGTTGAAGTATTGATCTGACATATAGAGCGTTGAATGATCTTAGGCTCTGGGTGAGCTTTGGCTTTGAGTGAACTGTGGCGCTGAGTAAACTGTGGCGTTGAGAGATCTTTGGCTCTGAGAGTTGAAGTATTAGTTGACCTGAAGACAGAGTTCGTCTAGCTGATGTTCTTTAGTTCGTTGACTTAAGTTTGACTAGAGGAGTTATCACTTTGTCCAGAGTTCGTCGAGTTGAGATCTAAGTTCATCGAGCTCAGCTCAGAGAATTGTCTCTGAGTTAGTCGAGCTGAGCACGACGATCGTCGATCGGAGATCGACGAACGTAGATCTCCTTTTTTTAAAAAATTTGAATTCTCTAAGTCTTGAGTCTTTAGCAGTGTTGAAGTCTGGTACTTTGTACTGTTGACTCTAAGGACTTGATCTAGACTCTAGGACATGACTATGACCCTGATCTATACATGTTGGGTCATTTCCTAACTCAGTGAACCTAGCCCAAATCCAACTAGGGATTCTAACAATCTCCCCCTATTTAGGTGAGGTCACTAATAACAGACTCAATACAAGAATAAATATACAAAGCAGGAACACAATATATATACTTGGCAGATAATTTAATAACAAGTGTAGCAGATATATGTACATAGTCAGCTTTATAACAGAAAAGAAAACATAATTTTAACAAAGTATACCAGAAGTAGCAATTCTTCTTCAGGATTTTCTGTTTCTACTTCTTAGATTTTTCTTCCTTCTTCTTTTCTCCAGGCTTTGTAAATATAATCTCCCTGTTAGGATTAGCAGCTTCTCTTTTTGATGTATACAAATTTGCTGCTCCAATCACTATATGGGTTGAAGTTCTGGGAACAATTGCCTCTGGATGTCTAGCCATATAATCAGTAGGGTCAAATAATTTCTTGCTCACCTGAAGTCTTTCAAGTTCTTTTTCTCTATAAGAAGACATTATAAAGAATTTAGTTGGATCCTGTCCTTCTTCTCTAGCCTTTTTCATCTGTGACCGAGCAATCAATTCTTGGAGCCTTTCCATCCTGAAATTTGGATCATCATCTTGACTGACAGATGACTGATCTTCTTGAGAGGGTAGTAGGGTGACAGGCCTGAATTGTGTTGACTGTTCTTGGAAGTTTGTAGCATTCTGGCTTTCACTACTTTGAGTGTACAGTGATTTTGGAGGTGCAAATTCACTGTATTTTCTTTTGGGTTTATGTGATATAGAGTGTCTTCTTGATTCAGCCTGTGGTTGAGGAGGAGAGAATTCTGGTTTTGATAATCTATTTCTTTTATTTGTTCTATACAGCTAGTACTTCTTTGCTGACTGCTTCCATATGATTATTGTCTGGATGGCCTTTCTTGCCTCTGATAAGTTCTGATGAATGAGGGCTTGAAAATTGCATCTGACTTTTGAGAACTAATTCCAGAAGCACCAGCAGCTAGTGGAGGAGGAGGAGGGGGATCCTTCCTGTATTTGTGAGCTGGGGGAGGAGAGTACCTTCTACTTTTCTTCCTGGCCTTTTGTTCATTCTTTGAGAGCCACATCCAGCCCGGCATTCCCTTGTATGGGGTTATTTTTTGTAGGATATAGTAGGGAGTATCATTGGTGTTTCCAGGTTTGGGAGCAGGAGGAGGTGGAGCCTTCCTATTCTTAGATTCCTCCTCCTCCTCATCATCATCATCAAAATATTGAGGTTTGTCATACATAGCATCAATCTCTCTTAGTGCTTCATCAGAACTTATTTTCTTTGTTGCATGAGATGGAACTGGGGAGGGAACTAGAGAACTGTATACTTCTGTGTTCTGATCAGCTAACATTTTTTCTTCCTCTATGTCAGCCATAATCAATGCATCCAGATTTGGTATTGGAGAATCATCCATTATAAAGACTGGGACCATAGGAGAAGATATAGTTTGAGAGGCAATCTGTCTAGATGATGGAGTGGCAGGAATGACAAAATTAGCCTTTAGCTGTTTAACAACATCAGGGCTTATTGGGGAAGAGTATGGAATAATAGCTAATGATGGCTTGGTATACTCAGTTGGAGGAAGACTGTGATGAGTTGTATCAAAAGAGCTTAACAAACTTATCAAGTCTACTGTGAGATTTATGAATATATCACCAACAATATTTATTTTTGGTATAACTGACTCATCAATGTCCATGTCAGTTTAGATAAAATGAATCAAATCTAATAAATTTGTTTCAGCTTCTGTATCCATTTCTGTTGTATCTGATATTTGTACAACTGCTGCTGGTCCTGCTGCTGCTGTTGTGACTGCTACTTCTTCATTAAGTATCTACCCCTGCCTGGTTGCTGCAGGTGGTGAAGCCAGGCCCCCAACTGAAGATGGAGCAGTGGTGAGGGCAGATATTTGGGTAACAAGAGATAAGATGGTGGCAGCAAGAGGAGAAATAGCCACTGCTATAAGAGTTTTGAGTAGTGGTGTGAGAAGAGTGATGAGAGTGGTGGTAAGAGAGGGATTCTGAGTTGGATTGGCAGAAACTTGAGCAGTAGTTGAAAGAGTAGATGTGGGTGATGGAGGTGGAGGTGGAGTTTCTAAGGGAGAGTCATTTTGTGGGGATGGGGAGTTCAGGGGAGAAGAGAGCAAGTTAAAGGAGGGGAGGGAGGAGAGGTTGATGTGGGGGATGTCAACCAGGTGAGATGGTAGAGGGGATAGAGGTGGTGTAGGGATGGAGGTGTCAGGTTGAGGTGAAGGAGGATGAGATGGTAGATGTGTAGGGGAAGAGAGAAGTGGAGATGCTAGTGCTGTTGGAGTATGGATGTGGATGGTTGTAGAAGGTTGGGGTTGTGGGACTTATTGTTGGGATGAAACTAAAGGGGCAGGAGATGGTGGAGGGGTGGAAAGGAGCCGTTCAGTGGGGTGGGGAGATGCTGGTGCAGCTTTTGTACTCTTGGAAGTTTTAGTGGAGGAGGAGGTAGCCTTAGTTGGCTTGGTGATGGTCCTCTCCCACTTGCCAAAAAGAGTATAGGTGAGTCTCTTTGAGGCATTGATGGATATGGTCCAGGAGATCAGGGATCCTGCAGCCTTTTACTTTAGGTAGATCCATAGGATCCTCCCAAAGCATACCTCTTTCTTGTTGTTCTTCTTTGTGATCAAATTGAACAAAATCTGTGCCCAGTTCATAGCTTTCTTATTTAACATGGCGCACATGACCAGGAACTAATGCCTGGTGATATAATCATGCGCAGTGTGCTTCCTGAGCAACACTTTCCCAACTATGTCTGCGAGAAATTTAAACTCGGTAGACAGAAGTTTCTTGAGGAGCTTATTTGGGGTGTCTCCAGAATACCCCATTGTATCGAGGTTAAGAGAAATTTTGTTACCCGCGATGGTGCCGGTCATCTTGTTCTCATCGACAGTAGTTGTGTACACCCATTCTCTGATTTCTGTAGCATATATCTTTATTCGGGTTGAGAGCAAAGTCTTCAGTTGTTCTTCTTCTAGTAGTTGGAGAATGTTCAAGAAAACTGGATCAGAATACTGGAATGATTCAAAGTCTATGTCGAAGCCAGTATCAAATTTCATGGCAGTGAGAGAGCCAGCGGGAATCACCATAACAGCACCTGCAAAAGGAAAACGACGATCAAGTGCAAAGGGAACTAAAAGTGCGAGACGGAGGTTGAAGAAAACCTAAATATAAGGTTTTCCAGAATATGAACCGACAAACTCTGTTCGACGAAAAATTAGAAGATCTTCAATCTGAGATCGACGAAATAATTTAGAGTCAACCAGTTCGCCGATCTCAGGATGAAGATTTGAAAGCATTTCGTCAATCTGAGGTCGACGAAAGGTTTCTGAAGTAAGTTCGTCGATCTTAAGTCGACAAAAATCACTTCACCAAGAGATTTCGTCGAGCTCAGGTCGACGAAAAATCTTAGGAACTGTTATTAGTTCGTCGACTCAGGTCGACGAACAGAGACATTTCTTTGACTATAGACAGAGCATTAGATTAAATCCTGACCATTTATCATACCAAGCTGATTGACAAAGAACAGATGCTTGGATGAGTCCAATAGTTTAGTGATTATATCTGCTCTTTGCAAATCAGTAGAGATAAATTCAAGTTTAATCTTTTGTTGGTCAACACAATCTCTAATGAAGTGGTGTCTGATGTCTATATGCTTGGTTCTAGAATGCAATACTAGATTTTGTGCAATTGAAATAGAACTTGTATTATCACATAGAATTGTTGAATTATTTATGTTTACACCATAATCCAGTAGTTTGTTTTGTATCCACAATATCTGTGAACAATAACTGCCTGCAGCCATATATTCAGCTTCAGTAGTGGATGTTGAAATAGATGTTTATTTTCTATAGAACCAAGATACAAGTCTGTCACCAAGGAACTGACAAGTTCCAGAGGTGCTTTTTCTGACTACTCTGCATCCAGCATAATCACCATCAGAAAATCCAGTTAACACAAATGATGATTCTGTTGAATACCAGAGGCCTAGATCTGGACAACCTTTTATATGTCTTAAAATCCTTTTTAATAAGATAAGGTGAGATTCTTTAGGGTTCACCTGGAACCAAGCACAAAGACATGTGGCAAACATAATGTCTGGTCTGCTTGCTGTCAAATACAGTATGGATCCAACAATAGCCCTATTCATGGTCTGATCAACTGGTTTTCCAGATTCATCAACATCTACAATAGCATTGGCATCCATGGGGGATTTCATGGGAGAGGCATCATTCATCCAAAATTTCTTAATAAGCTCTTTAGCATATTTAGACTGAGAGATCAAGATCCCTTCAGGGGTTTGTTTCACTTGGAGACCAAGGAAATATGATAACTCACCCATGCTACTCATCTCAAACCTTGAATGCATTAAATCAGAAAATCTTTTCCACAGATTTGGATCAGTGGAACCAAAAATTATGTCATACACATATATTTGTACTAAGAGAATTTTATCATGATGCAGTTTTGTAAAAAAAGTTCTATCTACCATACCTCTTGAAAAACCATGCTCTAAGAGAAAGCTGGCTAAGGTCTCATACCAAGATCTTGGAGCTTGCTTTAAACCATAGAGAGCCTTATGCAATTTTAAAACATAAGAGGGATGAGATGAAGAGATAAAACCTAGGGGTTGTTCAACATACACCTCTTCTTTGAGTTCTCCATTTAGGAATGCACTTTTCACATCCATCTGCTAGACTTTAAACTTTTTGAATGCTGCATAAGCTAAGAAAGTCCTTATAGCTTTAAGTCTGGCAACTGGAGCAAAGGTTTGATCATAATCAATTCCTTCCTCTTTATCCTTGAGCAACAAGCCTTTCCTTGTTCCTCACTATCACACCTTACGCATCAAGTTTGTTTCTGAATACCCACTTAGTCCCAATTACTGGATAGCCCCTGGGCCTTGTAACTAAGTCCCAAACTCTATACCTCTCAAACTGGTTGAGTTCCTCTTGTATTGCAGTGATCCAGTTTGGATCTTGCTCTGTATCAGATATGGATTGAGGCTTAATTTGAGAGAGAAAGCAGGCAAGCATCACATCAGGGTTGAGTTGATGTCTTGTCTGCACTCCTAATGATATGTCTCCAATTACTTGAGATCTAGGGTGATCCCTAAGTGTGACAAGGTAATTAGGTGGAGTTGGTTCAGTAAAAGTTATTTGATTTAATTCCTCTTGTGGAATTGTATCAACTGTTGGAGGAAATTGAGCTGCTTCCACAGTCACTTCTTCACTTTGAACTTCTGATATAGCTTGTGGAGAGGGATGAGATTAATCCTTTGAAGTAAGATTTAGATCATCCAAGCTCTCACACAAATTTTGTACCTGCAGACTATTGTTGGTAGAGATGTGTCTCTCCTTGTAAAATATATTAGATTCATCAAATATTACATGCATAGATTCCTCAATTTTTAATGTTGATTTATTAAACACCCCATATGCATTGCTGACTTGGGAATATCCTTGAAAAATTCTCATTGCAGCCTTAGCTTCAAACTTTCTAAGATGTTTCTTGTCATTGTTGTGAATATATCATATACATCCAAATACTTTAAAATAGGTTATTATCGGTTTCTTCCCTTTAAGTAGTTCATAGGGAGTCTTAAGCTTTAGTTTATGTATTAGACTTATATTCAAGACATAGTTTGTTGTGCCCATAGCCTCAGCCCAATAGGATAGGGGCATGTAAGCATCTTCAAGTAATGTACCTGTAGCTTTAATGAGTGTTCTATTCTTCCTTTCAACTACCCCATTTTGTTGAGGAGTTCTTGGAGCTGAGAAACAATGTCTGATACCTTTCTTCTCAAAGAACTCTAGCATAAGAAGAGATTCAAACTCAGTACCATGATCACTTCTTATCAATGCAACTTGAGTAGAATACTCAATCTGTATGTTCTTGAGAAAATATGTGAGAACCTTAAAAGTATCTGACTTAGTTCTCAAAAAGAAAATCCATGTGAATCTGGAGAAATCATCTACAATAACAAATGTATAAGACTTTCCTCCTAAACTTTGTACTGCAATAGGGCCTAAAAGGTCCATATGGAGCAAGTATAAGATTCAAGGTGAATCACTCTTATTAATGGATTTAAAACTAGATTTTGTTTGATTTCCTAGCTGACAAGCCCTGTAGAGGCCTTCCCTCTTGTAGGGACTAGAAGGTAAACTTCTAACAAGATTGTCTTTAGATAACCTAGCTATATTTTTATGGTTTATATGTCAAAGTCTTTTGTGTTATAATCTAGTTTGAATGCTGATAGAATTGAATAAGAAAATTTCAGATTTAGCTGATTCAAAATTTACTAAGTAGATGTTGCCTTGTCTAATTCCTGTTAAAATAGTTGTGTTATATACAGAAATAAGACATAAAGAGTTAGTAAAACTTACTTGATAACCTGTATCACATAGTTGGCTTACTGATATCAGGTTATGCTTAAGACCATTTACATAAGTCACTTTCTTGAATGTGACAGCTCCACAGTTGAAATCTCCATAGCCTTCTATCAGTCCAAAGCCCGAGTCCCCCAAGATTACTTTAGGTCCAGTCTTGGCTTTATAGTTGATTAGGCATTCCTTACAACCTATCATATGTTTTAAGCAACCACTGTCCAGGTACCACTTGTTTTGGTTGACAGGGTTCTCTTCTACCTACAAGGAGGATTAGCAGTTTTTGACCCAGATTACCTTGGGTCCTTGTTGTTTAACATAACTGAAACTTGAAATAAATGAGCATTAAGTTTGGCCCTTATAACCTAAAGGATGATACCTTCTGGGAGGTATGACCCACTGACAAAAGGGATTAAAGGGTTTATCAGTTTTTAGGTTACTCTGGTTATAAACTGAGTTTGACAAATTTGAGTATGTTCGTCGATCTGAGCTCGATGATCTGGGTTGAGTTCCTTGATCTCTGCTCGAAGAATGGAGGTATCCATTCTCAGAGCCCCAGAAACGTCGATCTCTGGTCGACCAACCATACTGATTTTGTTAATCCCAGTTCGAAGAATAGTTTACATTATTATTTGCATTCAGGGTTCGTCGTTCTGAGGTCGACGAACCATACCCATTTCGTCATTCTGCGTTCGACGAAATATGCTGAACATAGTTATGCTATTTGTTTTTCTTTTTCTAATTGGTTTTTATTAAGTTCTAACTGTTTAAGAACTTCATTAACCTTCTCTACCTGTTCAGTATTTTTCTTACCATTTTTAGAGATGAAGTAAATGGGTTTTGATAATTGATTTTTCTGAATTAGGATTGGTTCACTAGATGAGGCTCCTAATCCTTGTTTATTATTATTAGATCTTGTATTAACTGTGTTAGTTATATCTAACAGTTGTAAGCTTCTATCATTCAGGGATTCTTCTAGTTCCTTAGCCTTACTTATTTCAGATTTTAGAAAAACTATTTGTTGATTGGCTAAGCTTAATTCTTCAGTTAATTTTTCACTTTCAGCAATGATTTTGTCTTGTTCTAAAAGTTTTTCCCTGAGAAGTTTGATTTCCTTCTCAGATCCTATTAGGTCTAAACACAAGAGTTTAAATTCAGATTGAAATTCTTTAGATTGAAAGTCATAAGGAAGCAATTACTTTATCCTCTTCAGAGAGGGATTCTTCATTATCTGATTCTTCTTAAATTAATCTGTTGCTTCCTGCATCTATTGCCATAAGACACATTTCCCTTGCCTTCTTTTCTACTACATCATCTTCACTAGAGCTGGAGGAGGATGTTTTATCTTTAGTATCACTCCAGGTTTCAGCTACAAAGCCCTTCTCCTTCTTTTTGTACTTGCTGGAGGAGGCCTTGTTGTGCTGATGTCTTCTTGAATCATTTTCTTGCCTTTTGTCTTTCTTTTGGAATTCTGGGAATTTTGATATGAAGTGTCCAGGTTTCCTGCATCCAAAACTGACAACCTCTTTAGAAGGGGTCTTATTATACCTGGATTTATCTTCATTCCTCTAAGTCTTCCTCCTGAAGTCCTTCCTTGCCATTTTATAGACTCTCTTAGCAAAGAGAGCCATAAGATCTTCATTGGCTGGCAAGTTGGGAGATTCTTATACAGCTTTGAGTGCTAAGTTCTGTTCCTTTCTAGTAGGTGTTGAATCCTTTGGTTCAACTGCAGCTTCTCTTGACTTGATCAATTGCTCATAGGATTTGAGCTTTCCAAGCAAAGATTCTGTTGAGATTTCACCCATGCTTCTGGCTTCTCTAATGGGCCAAATTCTAGAGTCCCGAGTGCTAGGGAAGCACATGAGGATCTTGTCATTGACCTCAGTCAGAGTAATTTCTTTGTCCAGTGTTCTGAGTTCACAGATGATGGAGCTCAGCCAATTGTACATTACTTCCACAGATTCTGCTTCATCTTTCCTGAAATTCTCATATTGAGATATGAGGTTGGATCTTCTATCCTTCCTCTCATTAGTAGATCCTGCTACCATTTGGTTGAGGGAATCCAAAATGGCTTTGGCCGATGTGCATTCAACAACTTTCTGAAATATGTCGTCTGATATAGTTTTGGCCAGTATGTTCATAGCTCTGGCATCAGTTTGATCTAGAGGAGGTACTGAACTGAGATTTATTTGGGTTGAAGTAGAGGCCACTAGAGCTGGTGGTCCTGTCAAGATGGAAATAAAAATGTCCTCATCAATAGAGTTCATATAAAGTTTGATTCTTGCCTTCGTGATTCCAAACTTTTGCAAGTTACAAACTGGAGGCCTGGTGCTGGCTTAATCCTTGTTTTGTGCCATGATATCAGAAAATAAATTTAAACTGAGAAACTAGTAAGACTTATTCAGAGTTTACCCTGAGGATCTTGATTATTCTAGGTGTGAGCCTGTATGATGTGATTAACCACCCTCTGATACCAATTGAAAGATAGGGTAAGCTCTGAATAACTCTAGAGGGGGGGGGGGGTGAATAGAGTTTTTAAAATATTTTTGATACTTGCAGAAATAAGAAGTCTTTAACAAAATATTTTACTATGATATAGGTGTATAAGTGTATTAGTGCAGCAAGTGAACTAGAGAAAAGATAACTAATCTACACTACAAAATATATCACAGCACAAGCACACGGGAAAATCACAGCCACAAAAACAACACAAGAATTTTATAGTGGTTCCCCAAACATGGGTACATCCACTCTTCTACCACCCTAGGTAGGAATCCACTACAGGTTTTGATCAGGTGACTGCCACCAATGAGCTTTTGATCAGGTGCTCAAAAAACAACCCAAGACTTTTGGAAGGAGACTTGCAACCAGAATAATTTTGAAGGGAATTAAAACCCTGTGCAGAGCTGGGGATGAGAGTGATGATTGAAGTCTTCTTTTCTCAAATCAAAATTAGAAGACGTTGTGGATTCTGTGATGTTGTCAAAGCTCCCCCTGAGATCTTGAATGGTTCAGGAGTGGAAGCTTTGCAAAGGGTGAGTAGGCCTTCTGCTGTAAGATCTACTTTCTTAGATCCTTTGACTGATTTGAATACTTTTGTCACTTGAGATCCCAAAAAACAACGAAGGAGAAGAAAGACTCTTGTTAGTGATTATTGTTCTTTCTTCTTCTTTGAGAGCAGTTAATTTTTATTCAGAGAGCTGTATGCACTGCACTTGTGTGTTCTGAAAAGTTTCTGTGTGCCTTGCTTGTTTTTGGCTGAGAGATTTTCTGCTCTATAACTATCTCAAGGTCGAATTCAAAAACCAGCAATTAATGCTTAGACGAAATCTAGGGAATGAAAACGGCAAGAATGCTGTCATATATTCTATTCTATGTCTGTCCCGAGATATAAGCAATTAATTCCATGGGGGATATTTGCAATCAATGCTGCCAGTAACGGCTCTATTCAAATGCATTTATTATCCAGGGAATTAACAGCATATAATAGAAAAATAAGGAGACAGAAAAGGAAAGAAAAAATAACAATATGTCTTACAGTTTTCGTCGACCAGAGAACAACTTTCGTCGACCTGTGATCAGCTTTCGTCGACCTGGGATCAACGAACAACTGCACTGCATAAACTGACGGATACTGTGCTCTAAGTTTGTCGACCTGAGAATGGCTTTCGTCGAGCTGAGAATAGCTGTTCGTCGAGCTGAGATCCAAAATCATCGAACTCTGAATGCTGCTTGATAACTTTCTTCTTCTGTGCATTAAGTTTGTCGAGCAGAAGACTGAGATTATCGAGCTGAGTCTGCAGTCTAGACGTAGAATATATTCTGGTGTTGAATGTTGAAGTATTGATTTGGTGTTTAGAGCGTTGAGTGATCTTGGGCTCTGGGTGAGATTTGGCTTTGAGTGAACTGTGGCGCTGAGTCAACTATGGCATTGAGAGATCTTTGGCTCTGAGAGTTGAAGTGTTAGTCGACCTGAGGAAAGAGTTCGTCTTGTTGATGTTCTTTAGTTCGTTGACTGAAGTTTGACTAGAGGAGTTATTACTTTGTCTAGAGTTCGTCGAGCTGAGATCTATGTTCATCGAGCTCAGCTCAGAGAATTGTCACTGAGTTAGTCGAGCTGAGCACGATGAACGTGGATCGGAGATCGACGAACGTAGATCTCCTTTTTTAAAAAACTTGAATTCTCTAAGTCTTGAGTCTTTAGTAGTGTTGAAGGCTGGTCCTTTGTACTGTTGACTCTAAGGACTTGATCTAGACTCTAGGACACGACTATGACCCTGATCTATACATGTTGGGTCATATCCTAACTCAGTGAACCTAGCCCAAATCCAACTTGGGGTTCACACAGAGTGCTTAACCGCCTCTGAGATCTTGGCGGCCTCGCCCTAGGATTCACCGACTACTGTTGCGCCGCCCTGTTTCCATCATTGAAGAAAAATGTGGCCGCTGTTTACCGAGAGCTCAAAGGCAAGGAGAAGGTCGACGGAGGGGGCGAGGACATGGATGAAGAGGAGGAAGATAGCCAAGGAAGCCGGACTGAGAGTGCTTCTTCAGAAGCCGGCGGTCAAGCTTCCGGGACCGCGCGGGTTGAACCACCCAATGAGTCTGAGACCGGGAACACTGGCAGTTCGCGTACGTCTTCATCAAGCAGCGACGGTTACTCGCCATCAGAGGTCGATGTCAACGGTGAAATAAGTACATATCATCTGTGACTGTAGTCGAGCGGGATAAGTACGCAATATCTGTGACTGATGTCGAGCGAGATAAGTACGGAATATCTGCGACTGTAGTAGAACGAGACAAGTATGTAATATCTGCGACTTATGTCAAGCGGCATTTCCACCACACATCTCATACTAGTGTCAAGCGGGATGTGGAGGGCTCAAGAACTTCGCCCGATATTCAAATATTTCCTTAATCAAAAGGCGTTTTGCATCCATACGAGTAAATGTTAGCATCAAAAGCAATAGCTAGGATATAATTCAAATGGTGTATGAATGCATGTATGCACTGAAGGATGTAACCAAAGGATATATATTTGGAACTTGATCCTGATGACATATAAATGCTCTATTATTCCAATATTAAGCACCTTTTTTATTAAGAAAACCAAATCTTTGCTTGTACCACTGACTTTGCTAGAAAAGAATACGCTAAAGGGTCACTTCATGATATAATCTTGTAATTTCCTAGCCTCCGCAAATTCACCCGCAAGTTTCCGAAGAGCCATAAAATCTTCTATTAGATGGCCTATATCTTTATGATACTTGCAGAAAAGTTCTTCATGCAGGTATTTGATCTTAGATTTCATGCATCGAGGCTTTTTGAACTCTGGTATTTTTTGAAGAACATCCAGGAGATCTTCCATAGATATTTTAAATTTGATATACTTATCTGAACTTTTTTTACGTTTTAGAATTTTAGGATCGAAGGATATGATAGGACGTGTCTCTGCAAACTTGATCATATCATCCAACTGAGGAGGTACTACAGGTATATTCTGAGGGTGAGGAAAAAACTCGTAACTTCTGAATTGTGAAATAGCCTGTGAAGAACTGAGCTGTTGATCACCAGAAATTTACTGGGACTGCTTACCCTTCTTATTCAAAAGCAAGATGTAACCTTTATTTTCTTCTTCACCCATTCAGAACTTATTAACAATATCGATGAGATCTCCATAAGTCTTGAGGTCTTTAGTAGTAAGCTCGAACTTTAAAGGACCTTCTCGAAGTCCGTTTACGAAAGCACATCGATAATAATCCTGATGAACATTAACGATATCCAGAATTTCCATTTGAAAACGATCGACAAAGTTCGGATTAGACTCGTCATCCCTCTGCTTGATACGGAAGAGAGCTCCCATGTCTCTTTTTCGCTTCTTATAGGTACCAAACTTTGAGAGAAATTGTCTTCGCAGATCTTTGAAGCTAGTGACAGATCGAGGCGGTAAACTATAGAACCATTCTCTTACATGACCGCCAAAAGATATAATAAAAAGTTTGCACTTGATGCCGTTTGACACTTTCCTTAGTGAAACAGCTGATTCAAAAGCTTGCAGATGAGAAACTGGGTCATCAAATCCAGAATACTCGGGTAGACGAGGCACTCTGAAATCATTAGCGACAATCTCCCAACGAATTTGGTTGATGAATGGAGAAGGGACGTCATCTTCTCAAGATGGAGGCTCTTGATTTCTATGATCTTGGTTATGATGAAAAGTCATGTTTGGTTTGGGAATTTCAAAAGAAGGGTTGAAAGTTTCTTGTACTGCAGATTGCAACATGCACTCAACTTGATTGGCAGATAAGTCACTACTACTTTCAAGCGTTCCATTATTTTGATATGAAACCTCTTGCGCCTTTGAGGTATCCTTAACGGCTGATAAAAATTTGGAGTCACTTTGTTCCTTTGTAAAATACATTTCGAGCAGAAGAAAAACAACCAATTAGAACTTTGAAACCACCGGACAGCTGCGGCTTGAACAGACGTCTTGTTGATGGTAGAGGCCGGTGAGGAGACCGGAAAGAAAGCTTGTGGGCTGGTGCCGGACTGAAAGCAATAACCGAGGATGCACGGCTTAGCTGACTAGCCGCCTTGGTCTTGCGGTTAGAGCGGTCTGACGCTCTTAGTCCGCTGATTTCATCAACTACTCGGGATCTGAAGGTCGCGTGTTAACTGTTAATGCACGAAATGCGAAAGGGAATCGAGCACCATCAGCTAACGGTTCGAGCACTGGGGAAAGGAGGGGAAAAGTAAGTGGGACTTCTGAGTAGTCGGTTACTAGCAGTTAGAATAGAAACTAGAGCAAACCGCAAAAAGCGGCGACACCACACTTCGCCCGCCGCATCCTGAATGCCTCTCCTGCGACGGGCTTTCCTTTTATTAAAGATGAAGCGGTTACACTTTGGTAGGAGAAAAAAGAAGAAAAGAGAAGCCGGCCGGACAACAAGCCGCAAGGCATTAGGCTCGAAACCGCAGCTCTTAAAGAGCGAGCTTCTAGACTCAAGTCAGCGTGCTTTGGGTGTGCCTCCAGCCCTTATTTATAGGCTTGGGGGCCTGACCAAACGGGCAGGGCTAAAATTACCGGCTACCCGGGGTACAGGAAGAACCGGGTAGGGGTGACGGGAAGCAAGTAAAAAGAGAAGAAAGGGGAAGGCCGCGCGGCCTAACAGTCTTCCTATGATGAGCTGTGAGGCTCGGCCTCTAGACGGGCTTCCCTAGGCTCCCTCTGGCGGCGACCTAGAAGCGAGGCTGCCCGGCTTCAGTGAGAACGGACCGGCATTCTGAGAATGGCGGTTAGGAGACCAGGCCGCACGGCTTGAAAAGTCCATGCGAACTAGTCGCGGATTCTGGGTTATTAGACTCGAGCCCAGGAGCCCACTTGTTAAAGGCTGCGGACTTGAGTCTCGAGCTTTGCGGACTCCGGCTTGCTTTCTGCATAGCTTTCTTTCCTCTTCTTGTAACCCGTCATTTGCAATCAAAGTAAAGCTCGTCGCAAGAGTGGCATTCAGGCCACGCGGGGTGAAGTCTTGTGTTGCCGTGATTCACAGTTCTTCTGTTCTTCTCTTCTCGTCCGCTAAGTTGATTGCTTCTTGAAGTTTGCTTTTTCCACCTTCCCCAGTGCTCGAACCGTTAGCTGGTGGTGCTCGATTCCCTTTCGTATTTCGTACATCAACAGTAAAGATATCCACTTTTACACCATTTAAATAGTGCCGCCACAACTTTAGTGCAAAGTTCACTGCTCCAACTCCAAGTCGTGGACGGGATAATTCCGCTCATGCACTTTCAATTGGTGTGAGCCATAAGCAATCACCTTGCCAAACTGCAGAAGAACGCAGCCTAAGCCGCTCCCTAAAGCATCACTATAAATCTCATAGTCGTCTGTACCACATGGCGATGTTAACACAGGCGTCGTGGTCAAATGATTCTTTAGCTCTTCAAAAGCTCGCGTGCACTCCGGTGACCAAACGAACTTCTGATCCTTCCTCATTAATGTGGTAAGAGACAAAGCGATCCGTGAGAAGTTTTTTACAAAACGTCTATTGTAGCCCGTCATGTTTACCCGAGAGACCGCCATTCAGTTTCTCCCTTAAGATGAGTCAAGGGTCCGATCCTTGGCCACGTAACCGTAGGACCGTGGCAATCAGCAAGTCATTTTTTTCGTCCGGTAGTCGTCGTTCTTTTTATTGAAGACCGCATAGCCGCGCTGTTAAAAGCCTGCCCTCTTTCTTCTCTAGCTGTGCATCCTGTCACCGCTGCCCGTTCTGCTGTCCATCGGGCAGCCGGTGATTCTAGCGCCTGCCCGCTCGGGCAGGACCCCGAGCCAATAAATAGGTATGAACAGTAATCTCTAGGCATTGCGAATCGAATCCTCAAGCTCGCCGTCTGTGGTAGCGGTCTCGAATCCTTTGCCGAGCGGGTTACTGTCCGATCGGGTGCTCCTTGGTAACCGCTGTAATTGCTTAATCTATGACAACCGAAAATCCCGTTGCAGGAGTGTCTTTAGCCACGACGGGCGAACTTCGATGTCGCCACTATTAGCCATGTTGATGCACGAAATGCGACAAGGATTCGAGCACCACCAGCTAACGGTTCGAGCACTGGGGAGAGAAGAGAAAGCGAACTGCAAGCAGTAGTCTACTAAGCGGATTTGACAAAAGAGCGAAGGGTCCGTGAACCACGGCAACACAAGACTTCGCCCGTCGCGGCATAAATGCCACTCTTGCGATGGGCTTGATTTCGATTTCGAATGATGGATTACATAAAACGGAAAGGAAGCTGTGCAGCAGGCAAGTTGGAATCCGCAAAGCTCGGGATTCGAGTCTGCAACCACTAACACATAGGCTCTTGGATTCGAGTCAGCTTGCTTTGGGTGCACCACTTCCCCCTATTTATAGGTTTGGGGGCCTGCCCAAAAGGGCAGGGATAAAATAACCGACTGCCTGGGGTACAGGAGAAACAGACAGCGGTGACGGGAAACAAGAGAGGGACAGGCAGCCCACACGAGATAGGCGGACTGTGTTTGCAAGATGGGGCAACCTCGCATCTGTCGAGCACCATCCCTGCTGGAGTGTCGCGGCCTAGGCGGACTGGCTTTCGAGTCCGGCGAATAATTGGCACGTTCCAGAGAGACCAAAGCAGAGCGATCTGAGCGGACTGAGAATCGGAGTCCGCTTTTGGAGCATCCTGACGACTTGAGAGGACTTGGAACTCCATCCGCCAAAAGAGGAGCACGCTGAGTATGTTGCGGATTTCGGGGTTAACATAATCCCCGCACATTTCCAAATTTCGAGAAATTTCGAAAATGTTTCTCTAACCACCGAGTCCGCAACCATCATCAACGCCGCATGGGCTATAAATACGGCCTGGGGCCTTTCATTCTGCCACAATCGTCTGCGCAACGGGATGATACTCACCACTTGCGGTCTATCTTCTTGAGTCCGGCATGGCGAGGTTGGGATCTTTCTTTGGCAATCTTCCCAAAGACCATAAATCTAGGGAGCCCGCAACCCGGGTGAAGAAGGTGGTCTAGCGAGGGGAAACGAATGTTCACGATGTCGGAGAGAGTTCGCAGAAGGAAGGGACGTCCGCAAAGAGCAAGGAACAAGATCCCTCGAAAGCATCTTCTCAGGGCGCAACAAGACTTCTCAACCGCAGCAGGCTTCAGATCAGACCCCCACGGGCTCTGGCGGAATGGCGATAGTCGCCACCACCTATGGAACATTCATGCTGCAACAAGATACTGGGAAGGAGTTTTCTTCACCAGAAGTTCGTCAGCCGGACACTGGGGCAGTGTGCACTATCGATCCGGATGCTGAGAAGCAGATAAAGGCTCAAGAGAAGATCGGACGGAGAAGCTAACCGTGAATCAGGTCCCATCTCCCGCGTCTTTCTTGGTTTCAGCCGACACTGATCAGGACGTAGTCCGCGTAAATCTACCGGACCCTGAACGGGTTGTGCCGTCCTTAAAGAAGACTCCTGAGAAGAAGTGGAAGAGAGACAAGTCTTCTGTTTCTGATCGGGTGGAGAAGAGATTGAGGGCTAACAAAGAGAAGAACATCTCTGTGCGGATAGGAGCGGCAAGCTTGCAACAAAGACCGTGGGAGAGAGAAGTCCCAGATGCGAGCTTGATCACGCCAGAAGCTTCAGTCTCGGGCAGTGATTCCTTATCGGCGGTCAGTCTGTCTACCACCGAAATACTCGATTCTATAGATAATGAGCGGCTTGCTGACATTAATCAGTTTCTGCTTGAGGTGTTGCAGTCTGATGTCGAGATAGTGGGAGAGAAGATTGCCAAACCCACTTCCTCTACTGCGGATGATAGAAAAGAGAAGGCGAAGGAGCAACTTGCGATCATGTAGGCTAAAGTCGAGGCGGTATCTGAGAGGCTAGAAGCGGATAAGCGAGTTGAGGATCTGCGGGCATCGGCTGAGCTGATGCGGTCAGGTAAATTGCAACCGCAACCCCAGCATTTCCAGCAACGATGGTTATATAAATCTCCAATGCGAAAGTCGCGGCCAATAAAAATCATCACCGAGACCGAGGACATAGTTGCTTCCAGCAATTCGATGATGTAAAAAAGAGAGAAGGTTCACCGAAGGTGGAAATAACATTTAATTGCCTTTGATCCAGAGCGAGTACGGCGGTCTACCGTGGATAGTCGCCAGATTGCAGCAATGATTACGAAAAGTGAACTTGCCTTCATCTCTTTTTCTTGAATTTGCCGCAACTTGTAAACTAAAGTGCATTTTGATTCTTGTGTTGTAGTGCGAAACTCGCCGCAAGGATCTGTCGAAACTGGCAAGATCACGCCGTCCCCCGCGGACGCTCCTGTGCCCGCATTGACGACTGCCCATGCCGAGCCTACACCAGGGGAGCAGTCCATCCTGGAGAAGTACATTGCGTTAGCGAAGAAATACGAAGAAGAGTTAAAACAAGTGCGGGCTGAGGCCCAGAGGGGAAAAGAGCGAGAAAAGATGCTGGAGAGCCAGGTCGCCAGCGTTTCTGTTGTGGTGAAAGATTTAAAGAAGGAAAAGCAGCATCTAAGCGAAGATGCTCAACACTACAGGAACAGATACTTGGCCCTAGTGCGAGAAGGGAAGAAACAGGCTGCCGAGGTCGTCGAAATCCGTCAGCCTTCGGCTCCGCCCGTCCTGGATGGGGTGCCAACCCAGGCGGCGAGCGGGGGGGGGGGGGGGGGGGGGTGGTGGATGCGGACTCAAGACCGACAGGAGAGCTCATGATCCCGTTCAGCCGGGTTGTGAGGGATACCGCCCGCATGCATCGGACTTTCAACAATATGCATCACTTCGTTCAGCAAATGTACAGAGAAATTCTGCGAGGTAGCGATCAAGCGGACTATATCGGGGTGGATGACGAAGAGCAACCTGCTCACCGGCCAGACTGGAAAGAGCGACCCGCACAACGTCTAAGTCGCTGAGTCTGCAAGAACCTGATTAATCTGTGAACGCCATTCATGATTCGGATATTAACATTTTTGTATAACATGTAACATTGTACAATATTATGTACTCCCTATTAAGCTGTGATCTATGCTGAATGTTATTTCGCTGAGTGCTTGAATGTGTTTTATGCTAACTCGATGTGAAAGCTGCTTTCCCAACGTGCTGAAATGTTTTTCTGATTGGGCGAGCGATGCCTGCTATTTCCCATGTGTTGAATCCGGGCAAACTTGGCTAAGTCTGCAGGGAAATTGGGAAGAAGCGAGCTGCGCGGATTAATGCTGAATCCGCACAAACTGTACTAAATCTGCAGGGAAAGTGATGAGTCCATATTTTATACTTAATTCCGGACTCATCTAGGCTTATTTTCTTGTCTTTGCACACCGTTTAGCGTCATTTGCACTCCTTTTGGTTCGCTACGACATTCCAAGTCTTGTGCACCTTTTTAGCCTATTTCTTTGCATGTGTGTATTTCCCTTTTGCTGTGCATTATATTTATGTCTATGACTGCCATGTCGACATCCCGTCCAGTTTTCCTGCAGGTTCTGGGATCGTGTGGGAGTCCGGGTTAGGGCTTTCACCATTTTTGACAAAGGATCCAGTGGTCGTGCGTTTTTACCCACGCACGACCATCGACCTCTTTGGCGCACGATCATTGGTCGTGCGCAGTCTGCCCTCTTTTATGAAAGTTCTGCCCCTGCCATATCGCACGATCACCAGCTATACCGCGCACGATCACTGCTCGTGCGCTGCCGGTCGTGTGCAGTCATGACATCTTTTTCCACTTTTCTGCCTCCATATCGCAAGATCACGGACCATATCGCGCACGACCACTGGTCGTGCACCTGTGATCGTGCGCGCTGTTTATTCTACTTTATATAAATACAAAGGTTCCGCCCTAATTTCGGGAGATCGCCCCTTTCCGCGATTTTTCCGCCGTTTTCTGCTCCGAAGAGGGATTTCGCCGCCCTCCATCATCCTCCACCATAGGGAGTTTCTCCGGGCAAGCCTTTAACGCCTAATCAAAGACGGAGCATCCCCTCGACCTCCTCCTTCATCCCCAAGCTTCAAGCGGAGTTTTGACCAAGCTTTCTCCATCAGGCTAGGAGGAGCTGGAGCCGCAATCTACCGGGTCATTTCAACGAAGAAGACGGGTCCATTGGGAGTGAGTGACAGCCTCCTCTACCCCGGATGCATTTGAGGACCGAGCTTGGACTCGGATTGACAACCCGGGATTCCAACCGTGAACCCTCAATAAGACTTCGGATTCGGTCGATTCGCACACCTCTTCCTCTTGTTGTTGTTAGCTGAGTTATTTTCCATGTATTGATGAAGAATGCTTATTTGTAGTTAACATTTACTCTTATTCATATCTATGTGAGTTAGTGTTTTTGTTATATTTACTTGAGGTGCGCCATATTCCATCCTCCACCATCCACCCTTGACACACTAGCAATTGCTAGTGGCGTGCGTTGCGAAGAGGTGCTTACGACCCTCATTCCGCCATTCTAACCACCTCATCCGCTAGCCTACTTGTCCATCCGCCAAGCGATTCGGTGCATAGCGGCCCGTGTAGTTTCCTTCCCGCCTGGCGAAGCATCGCATAGCGGCGTTGCATAGGAGTAGCTTGTAGATTTTACTTCTTGTTTTCGCAACAATCAAACCCCCCCCTTTTTGAGCCGACCCGAGGACTTCAATCTCAAGTCCTCATCGACATTAACTCATCCCTTACTGTGTTCCTCAAGAGACCGACACTCGAGGATTTATTCCCAAACTTTATTACTTGTGCGACCGGTGCGCTTGCCGTATTTTCCACGCATCAAGTTTTTGGCGCCGTTGCCGGGGAACACAGTCGTTTGAGTTTTTGGAGAGGAAGATTTGAGATATTTTCCCTTTCCATTTGTATATTTCATGTTTTATTTTTGTTTTGGTTTTTAGTTGTTGTTTTTTTTATTTTATTCCCTTTCTAGTTTTTATTTTGCTATAGCAGGCTGTTCCACTCTTTATTTGCTTGCGAGTATTTAATTTCTGCTTAGAAAATTTCTTGTGGTGAATTCTTTTCTATTGCACCATGTATTCTTATGCGAATATTCATTGCCGTTGGTGCGGGGATTATAGGCATAACAGTGATGAGTGCCCCACTGAAGAATGGGAGCATAATTCTCGTGGTTCAGTGTATGGAGCACCGTTGTCTTATGGTACTTCATACACCGTACCACAGTCTTATGGTCACTACTCGTCTCCGCCTCCACCTTTTTCATATTCCACCCCGGTCCCTTCTTGACCGAGGGGTATTGGAAAACGGTGTTTGTGTTGTCGTAGCACCGACCATGTGTTGAAAGATTGCGCAGAATTTCAGCGCCAGATGGAGGCGGATGATGAATCGGATATCCGGATCGTCTCATCCACCTCTCAAATGGCCGCTCCTTCTGATTCTGATGATGTATCCGCAGTACCACCTTGTCTATGGGGGACTGCTGTGGATACACCCATCAGACCTTCCACTAGTCGATGTGATGACATTGCGGTACCGTTGCCCTCTATACCTTCTTCCCCTCTTCTTGATTCACCCCCGGAGGAACCTGCACCTACTTTCTCTGATGTTGTTGTTCCTCCGCTTTCTTTGCAAGAATCATCTACTCCTCTTTTTAGTGAGTTGGTTGATGATGTTGTGCCCTTTAGAGATTGGGAACATGAGGATGCGCCATGGTGTGACGAGGACATTATTCTCGTCAATGGAGAATATTATGTCTTGGAACACAGTGACGCACCGAGGTGTGTTGATGAGGAGATCCTTGCTGATGAGGAAGTTCCCACTTCCTTATTGGTTGAGGAGGTCCAAATCACCATCGAGGACCTCATAGTCTCAGTTTCCCCTCGCCATGACTCACATGACACCGACAGTGATCTATGTTTGGATCCTGCTGAGAGTGATTCCGGGATCACTCTCCATATTTCTGATTCTTTTAGTTTTTCTTCTACTTTATTTCTTGATCCCCCTTCTTTATCTGAGCCTGTGCAGGTGGAATCTCCACGGGTATGTGACGTTGTCGATGCGCCTGGCATTTTTGCCGCTGCCGTCGCTTCCTACAAACCGGTGGTGAATGATACCTTGCTAGGCAAGGATTTGTTTTGTGGTGAGTTGAGTGAGGACCAGTGCTCCTCCTCATCTTACTTCCTATTCCCTCTGCCTGCGAGGAGCAGGTATGATTATTTAGGCAGAGGGGTAACTGTGCTATCGCCGTATCGGTACCCGTTACCGCAACGGATATTAGGACAGTTGCCTGTGCACTTTTCTTTTCATAGGCCCATTAGCTAGAACCTTTCTTTTGCTGAATAAGTCGTGCTGGGATGACAATAACCCCAGTACTTATCTTTCATTTTCTGCAATTTTTATTTTTTTATGTCTAGCTTAGTTTAGTATTTATTGTTTTTTTGTCTTTTCTTTTCTTTTGTTTTTGCGGAGCTCACCCCTGCAGGTTTCCATTGCGAATTCATTCTGGCGGGGTTGTGATCCTTCGTTTGGCGGGCCTGCTTCTACTTTTCATGCGTCTTCTGGTATGCTCACTAGCTGAGCATTAGGTAACCTCTTCCCTTAGCTCTTTTTGATTTAAATTTCTATATCGTATGCTATGCTGCTTAGTTTAAGTCTGGGGGAGAGCTACTAGTTGTTTCCTTTTGCACGTGCACATTGCATGCGCATACTAGAAGCTTTTATAGTTATTATTTTGTTTAGTTCATTTCTTGCACACCACTGCACCCACATGAGCGCGTGCTTAACTTTTTGTGTGTTGCGAGTTAAACTCGTGTCTTTGTCAGATTTTGGTAAAATTATGGTGCTGGCTTAGGATTGTGAGACGGAGTAAAATGTTGGCCTTGCTGTGTTTCTAGTCAACTGCTCTCGTTTTGTATAGAAATTTGTGTAGATTTAATTTTTTCGTATGCTTATAGTTCTATATTTTTCTATTGGCGTAAATATTTCTTATTCTACTCAAAAGTTGGTGAATCCGGTGTGAATCAAACGGTAGCGTAGGAATGTGTGTAGCCGCCACTAGACTCGTATTGCTTGAGTCGGGAGGAAGGATTATCTTTCTCGGTTGCTAAGAACTTGCCCCAAGCTATTCTTGAAGCATTGGTACACGGTTAGTCTAGCGTGAGAGTGATGTAGGCCACCTTTTGGCCCGGTTGAGCTTTGTACCCATTCCTAACATCGTCCTCGCTAAACCCCTTTGTGCCTACCCTTCCTTTTGATTCAGCTCCACTATATTCGCCAAAGCCCCATAGCCGATCCTAGTCGCACACCCAAGTCGAGCTTAGTGTTTTATATTTTCATGTTGGGTTGTGAGGTGGTGTTATTATTTGTGAAAATGTGGAAGTGCTTTCAAGTTATATCTGCTAAAATTATGAAAATAAAAAGATGAAAAAGAAAAGAAAATGATTAAAAAAAAGGGGTGAAAATGAAAAGTGAAAAGAAAAGTTTGATTGAAAATCTTTATTTGAGATGTTTTGGATTTGGAGTAGGCGGTGCACACACCCATTTAGTAAAAGTTAAGTCTGGGGGTGTGGTGCACCCGTGTTTATTTTGTGGGCAGTGGGTACTAGTTTTGTACGTTAGCTCATTTGGGTTAGGTGCATACCCTTCATGTTTATCCTTGTTTTCCTCAGCGTAACCCAAGCCCCATTATTACCCGAAGTCCTACGGACTTGCGCTTGAGTTGACTAGTGCCGTGGAGAGAGTGCGAACGGGCAAGCGTATGGTTTCCGACATTGGTGGATTCCTTTAGAGGTGATCCCAAACCCCGGTCTTCGGCAATGCTCACCTTAGTGGCCTGCCTACTTTCTTCCTACGTAGGACCAGCTGATTCACCGTGATTCCACTTTTGAGTAATAATAAATTTTTGATACGCATTGTGAAAAATATAAAATATTTTGTATACTTAAAAATTTCCTCTACTTTATTTTTATGCACGCGAGCATGCAACTTCGCATGGTACTCCGTTTTGCAATTTCTTTGTTAGCTAGTTCTTTTTCCTTGTCTGCTTAAGTTGTGTTTACTCGGGACGCGCAAACGGTTAAGTCTGGGGGTGTGATGAGTCCATATTTTATACTTAATTCCGGACTCATCTAGGCTTATTTTCTTGTCTTTGCACACCGTTTAGCGTCATTTGCACTCCTTTTGGTTCGCTACGACATTCCACGTCTTGTGCACCTTTTTAGCCTATTTCTTTGCATGTGTGTATTTCCCTTTTGCTGTGCATTATATTTATGTCTGTGACTGCCATATCGACATCCCGTCCAGTTTTCCTGCAGGTTCTGGGATCGTGTGGGCGTCCGGGTTAGGGCTTTCACCATTTTTGACAAAGGAGCCAGTGGTCGTGCATTTTTACCCACGCATGACCATCGACCTCTTTGGCGCACGATCATTGGTCGTGCGCAGTCTGCCCTCTTTTATGAAAGTTCTGCCCCTGCCATATCGCACGATCACCAGCTATACCGCGCACGATCACTGCTCGCGTGCTGCCGGTCGTGCGCAGTCATGACATCTTTTTCCACTTTTCTGCCTCCATATCGCACGATCACGGACCATATCGCGCACGACCATTGGTCGTGCGCCTGTGATCATGCGCGCTGTTTATTCTGCTTTCTATAAATACGCAGGTTCCGCCCTAATTTCGGGAGATCGCCCCTTTCCGCGATTTTTCCGCCGTTTTCTGCTCCGAAGAGGGATTTCGCCGCCCTCCATCATCCTCCACCATAGGGAGTTGCTCCGGGCAAGCCTTCAACGCCAAATCAAAGCCGGAGCATCCCCTCGGCCTCCTCCTTCATCCCCAAGCTTCAAGCGGAGTTTTGACCGAGCTTTCTCCATCAGGCTAGGAGGAGCTGGAGCCGCAATCTACCGGGTCATTTCAACGAAGAAGACGGGTCCATTGGGAGTGAGTGACAGCCTCCTCTACCCCGGATGCAGTTGAGGACCGAGCTTGGACTCGGATTGACAACCCGGGATTCCAACTGTGAACCCTCAATAAGGCTTCGGATTCGGTCGATTCGCACACCTCTTCCTCTTGTTGTTGTTAGCTTAGTTATTTTCCATGTATTGATGAAGAATGCTTATTTGTAGTTAACATTTACTCTTATTCATGTCTATGTGAGTTAGTGTTTTTGTTATATTTACTTGAGGTGCGCCATATTCCATCCTCCACCATCCACCCTTGCCGCACTAGCAATTGCTAGTGGCGTGCGTTGCGAAGAGGTGCTTACGACCCTCATTCCTCCATTCTAACCACCTCATCCGCTAGCCTACTCGTCCATCCGCCAAGCGATTCGGTGCATAGCGGCCCGTGTAGTTTCCATCGCGCCTGGCGAAGCATCGCATAGCGGCGTTGCATAGGAGTAGCTTGTAGATTTTACTTCCTATTTCCACAACAATCAAACCCCCCCCCCTTTTTGAGCCGACCCGAGGACTTCAATCTCAAGTCCTCCTCGACATTAACTCATCCCTTACTGTGTTCCTCAAGAGACCGACACTTGGGGATTTATTCCCAAACTTTATTACTTGTGCGACCAGTGCGCTTGCCGTATTTTCCACGCATCAAGTTTTTGGCGCCGTTGCCGGGGAACACAGTCGTTTGAGTTTTTGGAGAGGAAGATTTGAGATAGTTGCCCTTTCCATTTGTATATTTCATGTTTTATTTTTGTTTTGGTTTTTAGTTGTTGTTTTTTTTATTTTATTCCCTTTCTAGTTTTTATTTTGCTATAGCAGGCTGTTCCACTCTTTATTTGCTTGCGAGTATTTAATTTCTGCTTAGAAAATTTCTTGTGGTGAATTCTTTTCTATTGCACCATGTATTCTTTTGCGAATATTCGTTGCCGTTGGTGCGGGGATTATAGGCATAACAGTGATGAGTGCCCCACTGAAGAATGGGAGCATAATTCTCGTGGTTCAGTGTATGGAGCACCGTTGTCTTATGGTACTTCATACACCGTACCACAGTCTTATGGTCACTACTCGTCTCCGCCTCCACCTTTTTCATATTCCTCCCCGGTCCCTTCTGGACCGAGGGGTAATGGAAAACGGTGTTTGTGTTGTCGTAGCACCGACCATGTGTTGAAAGATTGCGCAGAATTTCAGCGCCAGATGGAGGCGGATGATGAACCGGATATCCGGATCGTCTCATCCACCTCTCAAATGGCCGCTCCTTCTGATTCTGATGATGTATCCGCAGTACCACCTTGTCTATGGGGGACTGCTGTGGATACACCCATCAGACCTTCCACTAGTCGATGTGACGACATTGCGGTACCGTCGCCCTCTATACCTTCTTCCCCTCTTCTTGATTCACCCCCGGAGGAACCTGCACCTACTTTCTCTGATGTTGTTGTTCCTCCGCTTTCTTTGCAAGAATCATCTACTCCTCTTTTTAGTGAGTTGGTTGATGATGTTGTGCCCTTTGGAGATTGGGAACATGAGGATGCGCCATGGTGTGACGAGGACATTATTCTCGTCAATGGAGAATATTATGTCTTGGAACACAGTGACGCACCGAGGTGTGTTGATGAGGAGATCCTTGCTGATGAGGAAGTTCCCACTTCCTTTTTGGTTGAGGAGGTCCAAATCACCATCGAGGACCTCATAGTCTCAGTTTCCCCTCGCCATGACTCACATGGCACCGACAGTGATCTATGTTTGGACCCTACTGAGAGTGATTCCGGGATCACTCTCCCTATTTCTGATTCTTTTAGTTTTTCTTCTACTTTATTTCTTGATCCCCCTTCTTTATCTGAGCCTGTGCAGGTGGAATCTCCACGGGTATGTGAGGTTGTCGATGCGCCTGGCATTTTTGCCGCTGCCTTCGCTTCCTACAAACCGGTGGTGGACGATACCTTGCTAGGCAAGGATTTGTTTTGTGGTGAGTTGAGTGAGGACCAGTGCTCCTCCTCATCTTACTTCCTATTCCCTCTGTTATGATTATTTAGGCAGAGGGGTAACTGTGCTATCGCCGTATCGGTACCCGTTACCGCAACGGATATTAGGACAGTTGCTTGTGCACTTTTCTTTTCATAGGCCCATTAGCTAGAACCTTTCTTTTGCTGAATAAGTCGTGCTGGGATGACAATAACCCCAGTACTTATCTTTCATTTTCTGCAATTTTTATTTTTTTATGTCTAGCTTAGTTTAGTATTTATTGTTTTTTTGTCTTTTCTTTTCTTTTATTTTTGCGGAGCTCACCCCTGCAGGTTTCCATTGCGAATTCATTCTGGCGGGGTTGTGATCCTTCGTTTGGCGGGCCTGCTTCTACTTTTCATGCGTCTTCTGGTATGCTCACTAGCTGAGCATTAGGTAACCTCTTCCCTTAGCTCTTTTTGATTTAAATTTCTATATCGTATGCTATGCTGCTTAGTTTAAGTCTGGGGGAGAGCTACTAGTTGTTGCCTTTTGCACGTGCACATTGCATGCGCATACTAGAAGCTTTTATAGTTATTATTTTGTTTAGTTCATTTCTTGCACACCACTGCACCCACATGAGTCCGTGCTTAACTTTTTGCGTGTTGCGAGTTAAACTCATGTCTTTGTCAGATTTTGGTAAAATTATGGTGCTGGCTTAGGATTGTGAGACGGAGTAAAATGTTGGCCTTACTGTGTTTCTAGTCAACTACTCTCGTTTTGTATAGAAATTTGTGTAGATTTAATTTTTTTGTATGCTTATAGTTCTATATTTTTCTATTGGCGTAAATATTTCTTATTCTACTCAAAAGTTGGTGAATCCGGTGTGAATCAAACGGTAGCGTAGGAATGTGTGTAGCCGCCACTAGACTCGTATTGCTTGAGTCGGGAGGAAGGATTATCTTTCTCGGTTGCTAAGAACTTGCCCCAAGCTATTCTTGAAGCATTGGTACACGGTTAGTCTAGCGTGAGAGTGATGTAGGCCACCTTTTGGCCCGGTTGAGCTTTGTACCCATTCCTAACATCGTCCTCGCTAAACCCCTTTGTGCCTACCCTTCCTTTTGATTCAGCTCCACTATATTCGCCAAAGCCCCATAGCCGATCCTAGTCGCACACCCAAGTCGAGCTTAGTGTTTTATATTTTTATGTTGGGTTGTGATGTGGTGTTATTATTTGTGAAAATGTGGAAGTGTTTTCAAGTTATATCTGCTGAAATTATGAAAATAAAAAGATGAAAAAGAAAGAAAATGATTAAAAAAAAGGGGGTGAAAATGAAAAGTGAAAAGAAAAAGTTTGATTGAAAATCTTTATTTGAGATGATTTGGATTTGGAGTAGGCGGTGCACACACCCATTTAGTAAAAGTTAAGTCTTGGGGTGTGGTGCACCCGTGTTTATTTTGTGGGCAACGGGTACTAGTTTTGTACGTTAGCTCATTTGGGTTAGGTGCATACCCTTCATGTTTATCCTTGTTTTCCTCACCGTAACCCAAGCCCCATTATTACCCGAAGTCCTATGGACTTGCGCTTGAGTTGACTAGTGCCGTGGAGAGAGTGCGAACGGGCAAGCGTATGGTTTCTGACATTGGTGGATTCCTTTGGAGGTGATCCCAAACCCCGGTCTTCGGCAATGCTCACCTTAGTGGCCTGCCTACTTTCTTCCTACGTAGGACCAGATGATTCACCGTGATTCCACTTTTGAGTAATAATAAATTTTTGATACGCATTGTGAAAAATATAAAATATTTTGTATACTTAAAAATTTCCTCTACTTTATTTTTATGCACGCGAGCATGCAACTTCGCATGGTACTCCGTTTTGCAATTTCTTTGTTAGCTAGTTCTTTTTCCTTGTCTGCTTAAGTTGTGTTTGCTCGGGACGCGCAAACGATTAAGTCTGGGGGTGTGATGAGTCCATATTTTATACTTAATTCCGGACTCATCTAGGCTTATTTTCTTGTCTTTGCACACCATTTAGCGTCATTTGCACTCCTTTTGGTTCGCTACGACATTCCACATCTTGTGCACCTTTTTAGCCTATTTCTTTGCATGTGTGTATTTCCCTTTTGCTGTGCATTATATTTATGTCTGTGACTGCCATGTCGACATCCCGTCCAGTTTTCCTGCAGGTTCTGGGATCGTGTGGGCGTCCGGGTTAGGGCTTTCACCATTTTTGACAAAGGAGCCAGTGGTCGTGCGTTTTTACCCACACACGACCATCGACCTCTTTGGCGCACGATCATTGGTCGTGCGCAGTCTGCCCTCTTTTATGAAAGTTCTGCCCCTGCCATATCGCACGATCACCAGCTATACCGCGCACGATCACTGCTCGTGCGCTGCCGGTCGTGCGCAGTCATGACATCTTTTTCCACTTTTCTGCCTCCATATCGCACGATCACGGACCATATCGCGCACGACCACTGGTCGTGCGCCTGTGATCGTGCGCGCTGTTTATTCTGCTTTCTATAAATACGCAGGTTCCGCCGTAATTTCGGGAGATCGCCCCTTTCCGCGATTTTTACGCCGTTTTCTGCTCCGAAGAGGGATTTCGCCGCCCTCCATCATCCTCCACCATAGGGAGTTGCTCCGGGCAAGCCTTCAATGCCAAATCAAAGCCGGAGCATCCCCTCGGCCTCCTCCTTCATCCCCAAGCTTCAAGCGGAGTTTTGACCGAGCTTTCTCCATCAGGCTAGGAGGAGCTGGAGCCGCAATCTACCGGGTCATTTCAACGAAGAAGATGGGTCCATTGGGAGTGAGTGACAGCCTCCTCTACCCCGGACGCAGTTGAGGACCGAGCTTGGACTCGGATTGACAACCCGGTATTCCAACCATGAACCCTCAATAAGGCTTCAGATTCGGTCGATTCGCACACCTCTTCCTCTTGTTGTTGTTAGCTTAGTTATTTTTCATGTATTGATGAAGAATGCTTATTTGTAGTTAACATTTACTCTTATTCATGTCTATGTGAGTTAGTGTTTTTGTTATATTTACTTGAGGTGCGCCATATTCCATCCTCCACCATCCACCCTTGCCGCACTAGCAATTGCTAGTGGCGTGCGTTGCGAAGAGGTGCTTACGACCCTCATTCCGCCATTCTAACCACCTCATCTGCTAGCCTACTCGTCCATCCGCCAAGCGATTCGGTGCATAGCGTCCCGTGTAGTTTCCATCCCGCCTGGCGAAGCATCGCATAGCGGCGTTGCATAGGAGTAGCTTGTAGATTTTATTTCCTGTTTCCGCAACAATCAAAACCCCCCTTTTTGAGCCGACCCGAGGACTTCAATCTCAAGTCCTCCTCGACATTAACTCATCCCTTACTGTATTCCTCAAGAGACCGACACTCGGGGATTTATTCCCAAACTTTATTACTTGTGCGACCGGTGTGCTGCCGTATTTTCCACGCATCAGAAAGCAGGGAAGAAGCGAGCTGCGCGGATTAATGCTGAATCCACACAAACTTTACTAAATCTGCATGGAAAGCAGGGAAGAAGCGAGCTGCGCGGATTATTGCTGAATTCGCACAAACTTTACTAAATCTGCAGGGAAACAGGGAAGAAGCGAGCTGCGCGGATTAATGCTGAATCCGCACAAACTTTACTAAATCTGTAGGGAAATAGGGAAGAAGCGAGCTGCGCGGATTAATGTTGAATCCGCACAAACTTTACTAAATCTGCAGGGAAACAGGGAAGAAGCGAGGTGCGCGGATTAATGCTGAATCCGCACAAACTTTACTAAATCTGCAGGGAAACAGGGAAGAAGCGAGCTGCGCGGATTAATGCTGAATCCGCACAAACTTTACTAAATCTGCAGGGAAACAGGGAAGAAGCGAGCTGCGCGGATTAATGTTGAATCCACACAAACTTTACTAAATCTGCAGGGAAACATGGAAGAAGCGAGCTATGCGGATTAATGCTGAATCCCCACAAACTTTACTAAATCTGCAGGGAAACATGGAAGAAGCGAGCTGCGCGGATTAATGCTGAATCCGCACAAACTTTACTAAATCTGCAGGGAAACAGGGAAGAAGCGAGCTGCGCGAATTAATGCTGAATCGGCACAAACTTTACTAAATCTTTAGGGAAACTGGGAAGAAGCGAGCTGGGCGGATTAATGCTAAATCCGCACAAACTTTACTAAATCTGCAGGGAAACAGGGAAGAAGTGAGCTGCGCGGATTAATGCTAAATCCGCACAAACATTACTAAATCTGCAAGGAAAGCTGGGAAGAAGCGAGCTGCGCGGATTAAATTTTCAGCCTTTGCGGATTGGCTGTCACCTGTCTTGTCAGTCTTTCCTATATATAGGGTCTCATTTCATTTTCCTTTGTATTAGAAGTTGAATCTGAAAACTCCTGCGACCTGGATAAATGGTATCCGCCCGCACAGATGCTGCAGCCGCGTTTCACTCCGCCGAGCACAAGAGGAGCCGGCTGACGGAGGCTGACTTGGAGATCTTTCGAGAGAGACATATGGCGGGCTCGCCGGTGCTCGCGCGACTTCCCGAAAGTCAAGAATAGCTGAATTTTTCTACCGCTACCCAAATCGCGGTGCCGATCGATCACTTTGACTGTGGGTTTAGATTCCCCTTGCTCTGGGAGATTGCCGAGATTTACGATCACTACGGAATAGTTCCAGGCCAACTCGCGCCGAATACGGTAGCTGCGATTTATGGCTACCTTACCTACCTGCGATCTGAAAAGATCCAGTTCTCCTTGAACATTTTCAGAAAGATCTTCTCTGTCCGCGCGATAACTCCGTCCGAAGATCACCAGTACAAGGGCGTGATCTATTTTTACTGTCGAGGGATGAAAATCGCAGGTCTCCAAAACAAAATCCACAACTGTACCTCGAGATATCTTATCTTTGAGGGCGACCTGGGAATCCTCCATACCAATCCGCAAGTGCGTGCGGATGCCAACTTCAAAAGCGTGCCGCTGGACACGATGGAGTCTGCCTTTTTCGAGTTTCTGGCTGGGGCTAGGCTCGATGTTGACTATTATATCTCGCTGCTGCCCAGCTTGGATACTGTAAGCCGACAAGAGAGTAAGTGTTGCGATCCACCTTTGTATCTGCCAACTTTTTTTGTTTCTGATCTCTTTTTCTTTTTGTACAGCGACCTTGTCGGTACCCGCCAATCTTCCCCTAACTCCTGCCAGCGAGAATCCTATGTAAGGAGAAAGAAAAAAGGAAATTTCAAAGAAGAGGAGAGAGGAGGGAGACCCTGTGGCGGACTACTCTTCATCCGAGAGCTTCGACATGGTAGGTTTTGGAAAAAACCAGAGGGATCTAAGGGGCAATCCGCTGATCCATTGGCACGAGAAGAAGAAGTTCGTCCGCCTTTCTACTGCTCTTCCTTCGTGGAAGAGCCCGCGCACTTCCCGTCATGCTCACATGGTGATTTCCGATTTGTATGGGAAACAAAACCTCCACGAACTGCGAAATATTCCGACTGCCGAGCTCCCTCTAGTCGCGGCTCAGGCTAGTGCGAACAGCGCTGCCACCAACCATTTCATGGGCCGGGTGACGCGCGAGTTTCTCAAGGAGAACGAACGCCTGTTACGAGAAAACAAATCTTTGGGGGACAGGAACAAGCGATTAAGGACAAAAGTTACTAAGCTTAAGGAAGCTGGAGCGGTAAGTACGAATAATTTGAACTGTCACCCGTCCGCAGCGGATTGACTTGCTTACTTCTTGCAGGTCGTATATGATATCACCAACCCTGACTTATAGAATGCAATGTTCCCCTTCGTTAAAGAAAGTGTGGAAGTTGCTATCGAGCGCTTTATCAATGATGGACTTGTCAAGGAAGGCGTGGACTCCGTCTCTTTTCTGCAACTATTCCCGAACTCGAAGATCAGGTCGCCGAATTCGAGCGGACTGCTAAAGGGAAGGAGGTCGCCGATGATGGGGAGAAACTTTCTGATGATAAGAGCCCCGAGATCGTGTCAAGTAAACAAGGAAGCCAATCGATTCAGTCAGACGGGAGCAGTGAGCGGACGGAGCCTACGGCGGCTAGCGGACGGAACTTGTCCAGCTCTAGCTCCGATGGTAACAGCAACAGCCATTCAGGTGGCTACTCTCCACTAATCAATGTAGATGGGTCGAGTCCGGAAACCCCTGCCGAGAAAAGATAAAGGACCGAGGAGTAGATATTGCAATGATTTTTTCATCTTTATTGTAGAAAGAATGCGGACTCCGAGTGAGTCCGCGAATACTTGTAAAATATTTTTGAATGAAATGAAAATGATATTTTTTTCCATCCGTGGTATCCGCTTGTTGTATGGGTACTAGTCCGCGCTTGTATAAACGTTATTCACATAGCTTAATTTTTTAATCCGCCAGCAATTGAAATTGTTATACCAGCATGAACCAAATCATCCTTTGCAGGTTTCAAGATAATATATGCAAAAATAAGAGGGCAATTTGGGATTTGCGAACCTGTCGAACTCCATCTGTAGTTCGCTGATAATAAAAATTCAGTGTTAAACAGACGAAAACAGCAGGCTAAGTCGACTGGGAAATAAAGGCTGAATGGATTCAAAAACTGCGAATTGCGCGAATTGAATAGCTGAGATCCGCGGATAACTAAAATAATAATAGAAATGACTTATAGCTCATGACCAAGTGGGCAGGTGCAGCTAGTGCGGCATTGCTTTCCGCACCGGGCTATGAACTATAGTCAACCCCTTCAGCGGATCGAGCGGATTGCGAACTGGAATCCGCCAAAGTGTTATCTTACCCAAAATGATGCATCCCTCTTGCCTGGAGTACAGCCTAAATTGATCCTTTGGGCAGGTGCGGCTGGAGAGGCATTGCTTTTCCTAAGATCAATCAGGTTGTGCATCTCCTGCAGGCACTACTTGAGGGTACAAATGAGTGTTCAAAAGTCACAAACTAAGATGATCTGCAGGCAGGTGCGGCCGGAGCGGCATTGCTTTCCATGTGTGATCATCAAAGTTGTGGTGATATCCCTTAAATGGCGTGGTAGAGCTGACCGCCACTCTGTCCCTCCAATATGCATAAGTGGGGTTAGGTACTAGCCGGGATCCGAAGTTCAGTATCCTACCACAGTAGAATTGGTAAGATCCCACTACACGGTGCGAAATCTCCCCGCAACACATGGTCTTTGTGGTGTTATGCTAATAACGGCAGTTCTAAGGGAGGTTTTTGCTGAACTTGGTAATATCTCCTGGTATTAGGTAACATTTCGAATCATCCATGATTAGCACATAAACTGCCAACCTTTGGGACACGAAGATACTTGAAGATGTGTTAGCGAGGAGTTTTATTACTAATAACAAACCACTTTACAAATTTTCATAGAAAAGGGGAAGAAAGAAAGAGATTCAGGAGTAAAACCGCTTTAAGTCATCACCACTCCAGGTATGCGGTATGTCTTCTCCTTCGTATGTTTGTAGACGATAAGCCCTTTTTCGAGAGCTTCCTTGACGATGAATGGTCCTGCCCAATTTGGATCGAGCTTCCCAACTTAGCCAGTTCTTGCCGCAGTGTCTACTTTTTTAAGGACTAGATCTCCCACTTGGAAGTGTTTGATCCTCACGTTCCTCTCAAAGTGGCGATCCATCCTCCTTTTTATCTCTTCCTGTCTGATCGCGGCTTTATCTCTAATCTCTTCAATATATTCCAGACTGAATCTCATTTCTTCATCGTTTAGCTCAACCCAATCTTCCTTACCTTGCCTTTCCAGCAGGACTCTGGGTGACGGGACTTCAAACTCAATAGGAATTAATGCTTCCGACCCATGAGAGAGTTTGAATGGAGTTTCTCCCGTTGATGATGAAGGTGTCATTCTAAAGGTCCAGAGGACCGAAGGAAGTTGCTCTGCCCAGCTTCCCTTGAGATTTTGCACTTTTATCTTAAGCAAGTTAAGGATCATCTTATTGGCTACCTCCACCTGTCCATTGCTCCTCGGATGATGAACTGATGTGAAGCGTAGCTCTATTCCAATCTGCTTGCAGAAATCTATCATCTCGGCGTTGTTGAATTGCGGTCCATTATCAGTGATTACTGTCATTGGGATACCATGTCGGCAAACTATTTCTCCCCAAATGAAATTCTTCACAGTCTAAGTTGTTGTCTTTGCCAGCGCTTTATCCTTGACCCACTTGCTGAAGTAGTCAATCATGACAATAATGAAGCGCCGTTGTCCGCTCGCCATCGAAAAAGGACCAATGAGATCCATTCCCCAAATAGCAAAAGGCTAGGGGGTGGTGATCGATTTAAGGGATTGCGCAGCCTGGTGTTGAAGTGGAGCGAACCTTTGACACTGGGCACACTTCCTTGCATAAGATTCAGAGTCTTTCTTCATCGTGGGCAAGAAGTAGCCCTGCCGCAGGATCCTTCTTTCCAGGGTCCTTACTCCTGAATGGCTTCCACACTCACCGGAATGGACTTCTCGGAGAATGGTAGGGATTTCTCTTTCTCACACACATCTCGCCATGGTAGGCAAGAAGGTCTTTCTGTAGAGAATACCGGATACCAAGTAATAATATGTTGCTTTTATCCTTAATCTCTTCTTATCCCTTACTGACTGATGCAAGTTCCCAGTTGACAGATAAAGGATGAAAGGGTCCATCCAAGAGGGATGCTGATCGATTTGCATCAATTCTTCCTCCTCTACTGCCGGGCGAAAAAGTTCCGAAGTTGTTCCTCCTGACAGAAGTCCGTACTTGGCAAGAGTATTTGCTTCCTCGTTCTCCATCCTAGGAATGTGCTAATTGGTGAAGCTTTTGAACTTCCCGACCTCAATTTTCACGTGTGCAAGATATTTCCTCAACACTGGCTCCCTAGGTCTCAAAATTACCCAAAACCTGTGATGCCATTACTAGGGAGTAAATTTTTATGTGGACATGGTCAATTCCGAGCTTTCTTGTGAGCCTCAAACTGGCCAACAGAGCTTCATTCTGCTTGGTTATTGGTAACTGGGAAATAAAACTTGATTGACTGTTCGAGTTTAATGCCATTTGGATTTATCGGGATCACCCCTGCCCTAGAAGCGTTCCTACCAGAAGCCCAATCAACATAAATGGTCCAAGCCAGAGGAGACTTTTCTGCTTGCTCAAAACCAGACTCTGTGGTAACAATCAGAAAATCCGTCAGCACCTGCGCCTTGATGGCTGTCCTGGGCATATAGGAGATCTCAAACTCACTCAGTTCGATTGCCCATTTAGCTAGCCTGCCCGAATGTTCTGGCTTTTCTAGCACATTCTTCAGAGGCTGATCAGTGAACACTTGGACCGAGTGTGCCTGAAAATAAGGACGGAGTCTGCGAGCTGACATGACTAACGCCAAAGCCAGCTTCTCCAGAATCGGATACCTGGTCTCTGCATCTTTCAGAATGTGGCTGATATAGTTAACTGGAAATGTCCTCCGATTTTCCTCTCGGAAAAGAACGGAGCTGACTGCTTCAAGACCAACTCCCAGGTACAGTAGCAACATCTCCCCTACTCTGGGGCTTTGCAACAAAGGTGTAGATGTTAACTATTTTTTCAACTGCTCAAAGGCTTGCGTGCATTCTTCCGTCCACTGAAATTTGGACGCTCCCCGAAGAGTTTTGAAAAATGGAGCACTCTTATCCCCAACTCGAGAGATGAATCTCCCGAGTCCTGTCAGTCTCCCCCCTAACTGCTAAACTTCTCTCAGAGAGCAGGGGGGAGCCATATCAAGAATGGCTTTGACTTTATCTGGATTAGGGGCAAGGCCCTCTGGAGTGAGAAGATGACCGAGAAATTTTCCTCTGCTTGCTCCAAAGGTGCATTTTAACGGGTTAAGCTTTATCTTATGTTTTCGCAAAGTGGAAAAAGTTTCCATCAGATCGCACAGATGCTGCGGGTGAGACTTGCTTTTTACTAGGAGATCGTCCACATATACTTCAAGGTTTTTGCCCTTTTGCCCTCTAAACACATGATCCATCATGCGTTGATATGTCGCGCCTGCATTCTTAAGCCCAAAGGACATTACAAGATAACAATAACAACCATCGTCAGTGATAAACGATGTGTGAGGAATATCAGGCTTGTGCAATCTTATTTGATGATAACCCGAGAATGCATCTAGAAAGCTCATAAAAGAATATCCTAACGCAGAATCAACTAGAGAATCTATCCGAGGCAGGGGGTAGCAATCTTTAAGGCACGCTTTATTTAATCAGGTGAAGTTTACACACATTCTCCACTTCCCCCTGGTTTTTTAACCATTACAATGTTTGAAACCCACTCAGGATATTGAATTTCTTGAACAAAGCGCGCCTTAAGGAGTTTAGCAACCTCCTCTCTGATGGGTTCCGCCAGCTTGGTCGTTGCATCTCTATTCTTTTGTTGCACCGGCTTGACGGTTGGATCAATGTTAAGGTGATGGCAGGCCATGCATGGATCGACTCCCGGCATATCCTCCGCTGACCAGGCGAAGACGTCCAAGTTCTTCAACAAACAGGAAATCAATTCTGCCTTGATCTTCCGGAAGTTCTGAGTTAATGGTGAGTTTTCTCTCTTCTCCTTCAGCGATGGAAACTTCTTGCGTTACCTGGGCAGGTTCCAGGTGAGTTCCCTCTCTATCTGCAACAGTTCTGGATTGGGTAGAAACTTCTTCTATTGCTGGGAAGATGGGAGGGGCGAGCTCGGTCACGTTCACCGTTCGCAGGTAGCACTCCCTGGAATGCCTCGGGTTGCTTCGGACTCTGCATATCCTGCCGTCGGCATAGAACTTGATAGAAAGGTGATAGGTTGACACCACCGCTTGGTATTTATTCAACAATGGCCTCCCGAAGATGGCGCGATTGAAGCTTGGAGCATCTACCACTACAAACTGGACTGGTCGGGTGGCTCCCCCGAGCTTCACTAAGAGGATGACGCTCCCCTCTACTTCTTTTCGTTCTCTAGAAAAACCATAGAGTGGTCCTTCAGTGGAAAGCAAAGGCTTTTCGGTTCTCAGGGCTTCAAAAGTTGTCTTGAACAAAAGATTACCTGAGCTACCCGTGTCGATAAGAATCTGATCAACAATGTAATCCTCTATGGCTGCTTTGACCACTATAGCATCATCAAAAGGATTGGCTGTCTGGGGCATATCTCCTTGTACAAAAACAATATCAACCCCGTAAGGGGCGGAAGAGGAAGAGGAGGCAACCTCTGCCTAAGAAACCCTTGCAATCGATGATTTCCAAGTGGCTTCGGTCCCTGCCCCTCCATGAATGAAAAAGAGCCGCCCGAGGGAACCCTCATCATCCGCGTCGAAGAACTCGGGTCGAACGTTGATGGGCCCTAGCCGGCCAACATCCTCCACCTCCACACATTCCATCCGAACCTCTGCTACTTCTTTGCCTTTAGCGCTGGAAGGTTTCGAGGAGTTGCCTCTCTTGTTCAAATCCTTGATCTTTCCTTCGGAGACTAGCCTCTAAACCAATTGTCGGAGGGCTTTGCAATCTTCAGTTAAGTGGCCTTTCTCTTTGTGAAACTCACAGAATTGAGAATTATTTCTGGGCTTCCAGTCTCTCTGAGGTCCTTGCCTCTTCTCTTCTTCTTTCTTCTGGATGATCTGGACGACTTCTTCAAAATTGAGTCCCTGATCCGAGAACTCCGCCACTGAATTGCTCTCACGCGGCTTTGAGACTGGTAAGCTATTCTGGTAGATGGGGAGAGCCTAAAGAGGAGTAGCGGGAGTGACGGCCAACGGCAGTCTCTGCTCTCGAAACTGTTGATGGCCGAGAAAAGGTTTCTTGTGACGGAGGTTTCGCTCCCTCTGAGAAGGGGGCTGGAAATCAGGTCGAGGGGGCTTCCTATGATGATGGTGGCTGCTGGAGGAGCCGTTTGAAGCATCCCTTCCTCTGGCCCTAGCCGTCAGGGAAGAAATGTAGGTGCTATTGGCATTTTCGCCTTCAATAAAGCGATTGTGCATCGCTATCAATTCCTTATAGGTTGACGGCGCCTTGGTTGTCACTTTAAACTTCAATGGGCCTTCCCAGAAGCTGCGAATCAAGGCGACCTTGTAGTAGTCGGGGTTCAAATTTCTAACTCCCTGGATCTCCTTCTGAACACGATCAACGAATCGCGCCACCGATTCGTTGTCTCTTTGTTTGATATCAAAGAGGGCTGCCAGCCCATCTTTCCTCTTCTTTGTGGTAGCAAATCTCAGGAGAAGCTCGCTGCGGAGCTCAGCAAAGGAGGAAATCGTGCCCGAAGGCAGCTCATAGAACCATTCTCTTGCTTGCCCCTCAAGGGTGGTGACTAGAAGTTTGCACTTCAGGGCATCAGAGAGGCATCTTAAAGCGACTCCCCCTCAAACGCCTGCAAATGGGAAACTGAATCAGTCTCCCCTGAGTAAAAAGGAAGACGGGGTTCTCTGAAATTGCTGGGTGCGGACTCCCATCGAATTCTAACAACAATGGGGGAAGGAGTATCAAGCTCGGCGGATAAGCGGACTAGAGCTCGAGGGTTCGCGGGATCTGCGGACTGCTGATCAGCAAACTCAAGCCGGCGGGCTTGAGTTCCCCTGGATGCTTCCCTGAAGAAATCCACGAGGGGAGCGAACTGATCATTCTAAGGCTGCGGTGGGGCTGCTAGCTAAGCGTGGTTGTGGGACTGATTGGCTGCAGGTGATTGTTGTGGAGTTTGGCGAGCTGGCGCTCTAGCAATGTCCTCTGTGACCTGGGGAGCGAGAAGATGAGTCAGTGTGAGCAGGGCTTGGCTGATGGTATCAAGCCGCTAGTTGGTCTCTCTGCGGGATAACTTGGCTTCCCAGCAAGATTGTTCCAGTGCCTCCACAGCGAGTCGTCTGGCGAGCTGGAGAGATCTGAATGGCAAGCTAGGCAATCTGACATCTCTATCCGTGAATTTCAAAAACTGTTTGAATATCTGAAGGTCGCGTGTTAACTGTTGATGCACGAAATGCGACAAGGATTCGAGCACCACCAGCTAACGGTTTGAGCACTGGGGAGAGAAGAGAAAGCGAACTGCAAGTAGTAGTCTACTAAGCGGATGAGACAAAAGAGCGAAGGGTCCATGAACCACGGCAACACTAGAATTCGCCCGTCGCGGCCTAAATGCCACTCTTGCGACGGGCTTGATTTTGATTGCGAATGATGGATTACAGAAAATGGAAAGGAAGTTGTGCAGCAGGCAAGTGAGAATCCGCAAAGCTCGGGATTCGAGTCCCCAGCCTCTAACACGTAGGCTCTTGGATTCGAGTCAGCTTGCTTTGGGTGCACCACTTCCACCTATTTATAGGTTTGGGGGCCTGCACAAACGGGCAGGGCTAAAATAACCGGCTGCCCGGGGTACAGGAGAAACGGGCAGCGGTGACGGGAAACAAGAGAGGGACAGGTAGCCCACGTGAGATAGGCGGACTGTGTTTGCGAGCTGGGGAAACCTCGCGTCTGTCGAGCACCATCTCTGCTGGAGTGTCGCGGTGTGGGCGGACTGGCTTTCGAGTCCGGCGAATAATTGGCACATTCTGGAGAGACCAAAGCAGAGCGATCTGAGCGTACTGAGAATCGGAGTCCGCTTCTAGAGCATCATGACGACTTGAGCGGACTGGGAACTCCGTCCGCCAAAAGAGGAGCACACTGAGTATGTTGCGGATTCTGGGGTTAACAAGCGACACCCTTTTGTCTCCTTTTCATTTAATTGCTAGTAACCGACAACTCGATGTTCCTCTTTTACTGTTTTCTCTCTCTCGCAGGTTCTCCAGCGACCAAGAGACGTTCTTGACACGAACATTGAACACGTGACCTTCAGATCCGAGTTGTCTGTGAATCCGAGCAGTTTCGATATGTCGGACAGGCGATCCCCTCACTACTCTCATTCTCATCATTCTAACCGCGCGAGGTCCTCAAAAAAATCCCTCTGGAGGGCGCTCGAACAATCTCGCCAGGATATGGAGCGAGATAGGTGGGAAACCGGCGAACTCCTTGATGCAATCGACCAAGCTCGAGCAGCTCTTAACCAAAGGTTACCGATGCCTACAACCGTGGCACCCGTGGAACTTGCAATCTTTTCGACACCGACGACCAATCAGCCTGCTTTCAGCCATGTCAGACTACCACGCAACCGCAGCCCCAGGAAGACGAGCTAAATCCTTTCATGGGTTATTTCCAAGATATTACTAAGGCAGGTCCGGCTAAGCGGTTAGACTTCGAAGAAGACCGCCAGCCCGACATACCCACTGATTTCCCAAATTCTAACCGCGCCTCACATTCAACCCCGGTTGAGATGGAGGACCGGTCTCCATTTGTCGCGCGGATAAGGCAAGAGCCCGCACCAATCAATTTCAGAGAACCTCGTTTACCTTTTATACTGGCGCATCCGATATGGTTACGCACCTGCAAGCATTCGAAGATGTTGTGGCCCTTAGATGCCTAACAGATACACTAAAGTGTAAGTTGCTGGTGACGACTTTCTATGGGCTGGCTTGAGAGGGGTTTCATGAGCTTTATCCTCGCTCAATTAACTCTTTCGCCGGGCTCTGCCAAGAGCTTTTGTTGAGGTTTTCAACCTCCAAAAAAATAGGAAAAGTGGTCCCGCAGCTCTTTTCAAAATTATACAGAGGGAGGGCGAAAGCGTGGTGTTATTTGTAGATCATTTTCAAAGGGAAATTCTGGAAGTAGAGAATGTAGACCCATATTATTACAAGGTCGCCCTTATCAACGGCCTCCAGGAAGTCCCATTAAAGTTCAAAGCCACGACAAAGGCTCCGGCAACTTATCAAGCCATAATCACTCTCGCAAATAAGTTCATTGAAGGAGAAAGTGCTAACCCAACCTATATTTCAACTCTAACCTCTATGGCAGGTGGTGGCGGCTTAGGAGTTCTTCCATGGCGCGCCACATTCCAAAAATTTCCCGTTATGATCATCAGTCCTCACCTTTAAGGGGTTGAAACTTTCGTCATAAGAGGCCATTCCTCAACCATCAGCAGTTCTGAGAGCGAATGCTGCCATTGAACACTACTCCTGTTCCGGTAGTCCCACAAGTCCTTCCTATTAGTCAGCACGGAGATCCTCACGTTATGAACATGACTTGGGAGGAAGTCGCTGAGGTCCTTCAAAGAAAAGACTTCAGAAAAGCCAAACCGTGGGGAGAGGTAAGACCCCCCCCCCCTCCCCAACTCTAAGAATTTCTACAAATTTCACAAAGAAGAGGGGAACCCTATAGAGCACTGTCGGGCCCTTCGCTTTTTGGTAAGAAGACTGGTTTCAGAAGGAAAAATGTCAGACCTTTTCTGTAAAGAGGCTCCCGTAAATTCAAACACCTCAAAGGGCAAAGAGGTGGCTGAGGTGCTCCAGGAATGTGAGGACATCGCTGACGTTGGCAGCCTAGGTAATATCAATTACTCAAATGATTGTGTGGATGTTCATGATGAGGGAACCCTCGGGAGGCTTTTCTGCATCCACGGAGGGGGAGGCCTCGAATCAAGCCGAAAATCTTCCATTTCAAAGTTGTGTACTCAGGAGGTGGCTATGAGGTCTTCTTCGGCTCCAACTAGAGAACTCGTTACTTTTGGTCCATATGACCTCTCATCCATGGCCAACCCATTCAATGATGCGGTTGTTATCCAAGCCGTCATCGAAAACTTCACAGTAGACAAGATTCTGATAGATACGGGAAGCTCGGTGAATCTCTTGTTCAAGAAGACGTTCGAGGCCCTAAAGACCGGGAAGCCATTGTCTTCTACCGAGGGGCAACTCTACGGCTTCTCAGGAGAGAGGAAGGAAGCAGAAGGAAACATTTCGCTACTAGTAACCCTGGGGGGAATCACCAAGATGATCCGGTTCGTGGTAATCGACGCGGCAAGCAGCTATCATCCGATTTTTGGAAGGCCTCTACTAAACGAGTATTGGGAAATTATGTCGACTTACAATCTGGCTATCAAATTCTTTGCTCAAGGAAAACAGTATCGGATCAGGAGTAACCATCGAGTAGCCCGAGAATGTTATGTGAAAATGGTTAATGTGATCAAACAGGTAACCCCTCCAACAATCACGACAGTTGAGCTTGGAAAACCCAAAGAGAATGCGAAGGAAGGACTCCATCTAAAGGCTTCTCAACCTATCATAAAGTGCCCATCGCTGAGGGAGAGGAGAAAAAGCTCTCCATTAATGCGGAGTTATCAGAAGAGGAGAAAATCGAATTAATCTCCTATCTCCTGAAGAACCTCGACATCTTCGCGTGGTCTCCTGAACATATGCTCGGAGTGGATCCAGATATAGCGTGCCATCATCTAAATATCGACCCGAAGTATAAGCCTGTATAGCAAAAGAAGAGAGACGTCGCAACAAAACTGGCCAGTCCAATTTGGGAAGAGTCACCAAGCTGGTAAAGGCTAAATTTGTTCAAGAAATACAATATCCCGCCTGGATATCGAATGTTGTAATGGTACCAAAACCGGAGGGAAAATATAGGATGTGCGTAGATTTCACAAAACTCAATAAAGCGTGCCCCAAAGATTTCTATCCCCTACCTCGAATAGATACTTTAGTAGATTCTGTGGTTTGTTATTCTGTTATGAGTTTTTTAGATGCGTTCTCTGGGTATCACCAGATTAAGATGCACAAACCCGACATACCACACACGTCTTTTATCACAAATGAAGGGTGTTTTTGCTATCTAGTGATGCCTTTTGGGCTTAAAAATACAGGAGCTACCTATCAACGCATGATGGATTCCATTTTCAAAAATCAAAAGGGAAGGAACCTAGAAGTCTATGTTGACGATCTCCTCATAAAAAGTAAATCCTTTTCGGCGCATTTACAAGATCTCGCAGAAACCTTCGCAACCCTACGGAAATTTAGGATGAGGCTAAACCCGTTGAAGTGTGTTTTTGGGGCCAGTAAAGGGAAGTTCCTTGGTCACCTCCTTACCCCTGAAGGGTTGGCTCCAAATCCTGATAAGGTAAAATCTATCCTGGGTATGACACCTCCTCGCTCCCCGAAGGAGGTCCAACAGCTAGGAGGAAGGCTAGCAGGTATTATCCGCTTCATCTCCAGGGTAGGAGATAAGAGCACTCCCTTCTTTAAGACTCTTCGGGGGGACTCAAAGTTTGAATGGACTAATGAATGCGATGAGGCTTTCAAATAACTCAAAAGACAGTTAACAACGACTCCATTGTTATAAAGTCCTCACCCAGGAGAACCATTATATATCTATCTAGGAGTGGGACCCGAGGCGGTTAGCTCCGTTCTTGTCAGGGAAGAAAAGAAAAGGCAATTCCCAGTATATTATGTTAGCCATATCCTAAAGAGTGCTGAATTAAGATACCCTATCCTTGAAAAGCTAGCCTTGGCCTTGGTCATCTCTGCATGTCGACTCCGTCCATATTTCTAGGCACATTCAATCCAAGATGTGGTGGATCAGCCCATAAAAGGGATATTGGAAAGGCCAGAACATTCAGGAAGACTCGCTAAATGGGCGATCGAGCTAAGTGAGTTCGAAATCGCATACGTACCACGAATAGCTGTTGGGTATTGTATCCACAATGTACCTGATTTGAAGAAGCCCATGAACAAGCTAAGGTATATAGACAATGTGTTTGATGAAATCTTTTAAGTTGTGCTTGCAGTTATTCCACGCTAAGTACACACCAATGTCAGGGTGCAGTGGGTCAATATACACGGGTCTGCGCGACGTAATCCCTCGTTGAGCAGATCAGTGTGTTGGCCTACGTGTACTCTCTCTATTGGGGTGTACTTAATTTCAAGTACAGGGCTATGATAAAGCAAGAGCAGACATGGAGCAAGGATGGGCCAAAGACCAGCTCACGGGTTGAAAGAGGAGAAATAGTCCAAGTGAAAATCGTCGAGAATCACTATGTGATTCTCGCCGATTCGTCGAGAATCACTTGTGATTCTCGACGAGTCATCGAGAATCACTAGATGATTCTCGCCGGTTGAGGCCAGCTGACTCAACGTAGCCAGAAAATTATCTAAAGGCAGAATCGTCGAGAATCACTAAGTGATTCTCGCCAATTGGTCGAGAATGTCTTTGCATTCTCGACGATTCGGCGAGAATCTAATGTGATTCCCGCCGATTCTCCCCGGCCTCTATAACCTGTGATGCTAGAATTAGCCAAGTAGGATTCGGCGAGAATCGCAAGTGATTCTCGCCGATTCGTCGAGAATCACTTACGATTCTCGCCGAATTTGACTTGGGCAAATTTCCGACATTTCCTGGACCGGTCCAAGTTTCAAGCGGTATTTCGAACCGGACTTCAGTCTTTGCTTTGGTAGGGCCCACAACGGTCATCTTTATGACCTAGTGTATAAATACACAGGTATTGGTGTACAGTAAACCAAGAAATACAGAATACGAAAGGAAGCGGCCGTCAAACCCTAATCTCGCGAACCTTCTCCGTCGCTGCCGCTCGTACAGTGATCACCATTGCTGATCTTGATCTTCTCCAAATCCACGGTGATAGAAGCCATATCTTGCATAGCGTCTCACGTGTTTAACCAGAGATCTTTTGTCTCTTGATTTGAGATAGGGAAATCCATCCCCGTCCGAATCGATCGAGACGATCGATCCTAGTGTGACCGTTGGAAGACCTTGCCGACTTCGCTAAGAAGATTGAATCTCCAGTGCTTTGCTGCTGTCTTCAGTTGCCGCCGCCAACACCGAGAGCCTTGCCCCCGCTCGTCTCCGCCACCGGTCTCGGGGAGATTCTCTCCAAGTGAGATCTAGGGTTGTGGACTCTTCGTTGACTTCAGGAACACGTCGTCGAACGAAGAGGGACACCTTAGTCTCCATACGTTGTTTGTATTTCTTACAAGCAATTTTCAATTCTTTGTAAAGGACCGATTGGTCTCTAGTTGTAGGGTTGGGTGCAACCCATGTTGTGGGAGTGTGACTCCTACGTGTGGAAGGGTTCCTTCCGATAGTGCAAGGATTGGATTTCAATCCTGTTGGTGAAGTGACCGAGTCGCCCCTGGATTGGGAGATAGGTCGAAGGGGGAAAGTGGACGTACCCAAATCGGGGAACCACTATAAATTGCCTGTATTATTCTCTGTGCTGTGTGTTTTATTTTGATTCTACAGGTACACTTTTAATTCCGCAAATACGCTGCAAGTCACCTATCCCCCCCTATAGGTGAAGGTAGTTGACACTAGGTGAACTTTCAAGTGGAATCAGAGCGAGGTTCCTCATCAAAAAGGTTCACACCTTGAGTAGAATCCTGCCACCAGTGTCAAGAAGAAGACCGATATCTTCCATGGACGGACTCAAGCACTCCGGCAAAATCCCAGTATGCACCAGACTGAACTTTCCTATCTGGAAGGAAAGAATCAGATTCTACATGGAAGCAGTCGACCCCCGGCTCTTCATGATAGTGGAGGAGGGACCTTATATTCCCACCAAGGCCTCCACCATTGATTCAACCAGGAAAGTGCCCAAGAAACTTTCGAAAATGGACAAGGACGAAATTGTTCTGTTCGGACTCGACAAGAAAGCTCAGAACATCCTGGTAAGCGCAGTTGACGACTCAATGATGCAGAACTTCAACAACTACAGGACAGCCAGGGATCTCTGGAGCTGTCTGATTGTCCTAATGGAGGGCACAGATGAAGTGAGGGACGATCGGAGATCCCTCCTCAATCAGAAATATGAGGCCTTCTGGCAAGGGCCGAAGGAGGAGATCGGAGTTACCTTCGAAAACTTCCTCAAGATCGTCAATGCACTCAAAGGATATGGAAAAGTGTTCACTGACGGTGAACTCAATGATAAGTTCCTTAGGTCCCTCACTAAGGAATGGGAGACAAAGATCTGCGCCATCCGCGAGTTTGGCAGACTTGCGGAAACTGATCCACAGATTTTGTTCGGGAAGCACATGTCCTATGAGCTTCAGTTGAACACAAGGAAGGCTGAAGAGGAAGCAGAGAAAGCCTCGGCCAAGGAAAAGACGGTGGCCCTGAAAGCCATTCAATCCAAAAAGGGCAAGGGTGTCGCTTCTTCCCGTGCGTGGAAGAGGGATGAAGAGGAAGACTCTGAGCCAAGCTCCTCCGGCTTAGAATTGTCAGAGGAAGATTTATCCCTTATCACACGGGAATTCAAGAAGTTCCTCAAGCTGAGGAATCAGAGAAAGAGAAACGGCTCCTCCTCAAGGGATCAGAAGAAGAACTATTCCTCTGACAGGTATGTTTCCAAATCAAACAAACACCGCTCTTCTGACATTATATGCTTTGGTTGCAACAAGCCAGGACACGTCGTGGCCGACTGCCATCAAGGCAAGAGGGAAAAGGGAAAGGGAGAGGAGCACAAGTCCTCAAAAGACAAGAAGAAGGAGAGGAGTTACATCGCAAAGAAGCCAAAGACGCTGAGTGAATCTGACACGTTAGACACCAGCGATGATGAGGAAGCCTACTTTGGGCTAATGGGTCGCTCTGATTCAGAAGGAGAATGCCCCCCATTTACTGGGAAGGTAAAAGCTCACACTCCTCTCTCCGAATCTGACTCTGATCCTGAGTCTCAGGATGATGACCCTGAGGATAGCCCTTCTGCCCTTGAAGCTGAGCTCCTCGATAAGTATGAGCTTCTGCTCAATACTTTCCTGAAATGTCGAAAGAAACTGAAGGCTGAGAAAAATGAAGTTAAATTCCTTAAAGGTGAGAGTGTATCCCTGAGGGAAGAGATCACCAGTTTGATCTCCCTCCGATAGGATCACTTGGACCTGACTTCAAAGCATTCAGAGTCTCTCAAGCTCCTTGATCTTAAGCAGGAGGAAGTCGACAAGTTGGAAGAACTAATTGCGGCAGAAAGGAAGATCGTCAAGAGCTTCTCTATGCCAAAAACTGTTCTTCCATTAGTTGATACCTTCTCTGCTCAAGCCAAAGGAGCTGGCCTGGGGCATGTAGGGGTATCTAGCTCCTCATCCAGGAGAAACAGGAACAAGAGGAAGAATAAGGCTGCCAAGAAAGCCTCTGCTGTTGAAAAAGGAAAGGCCCCACTCAGCCCTGTTGAGTTCAGAAAGCCTAGCTTTCCCTGTAACCAACATGACTTTGAGTCAACATATGGGCATCACTTCAGGCCCTCGGTTGCAAAGCCGAAGAGCCGGTATGATGGGTGGACCTTTCCCTGTAACTTCAGTGAGAGTGTCTTCAAGGCACCTTATGAGGAAATCCACTTGGGAAATTATGGTCAATTCTTTAGTGGTCATAATAGGATGCAGGCACCTAAGGCCAAGCCTGTTACACTGAAAAGCCAAGAGGTGAAGAAGTCATGTGACAGTGGTCATCATGTTGCCTCCACCTCCAGGTCTTCGACCCCGGCTGAACCCCACGTTTCAAGGGTGAAGCAGGCGCCCAAGAGAAAGTATAACAGGTTTGACTGCTGGTGCTGTGGCAAAACTGGTCACTTTGTCGTGGATTGTTGGTTTAATCCAAGGTATAATGAGACTCCTTATGTTAGCAATGCGAGGCCGACCACTCGTAGAGTTAACCAATCGAGGGGGAGTATGCTAACAAGGAATCTAGGACCCAAGTTCGATTGGGTTCCTATGGCAAATTAATTCTGTTTTGCAGGAATGTCCAAAGGCCAACAAAACTCCTATTTGGTATTTGGACAGTGGATGCTCCCGTCACATGACCGGGACAAGAAGCCTGCTGAGGGAGTACTCTCCAGTCGAGAATGGACCCAAAGTCATATTTGGGGGATCTGATCGGGGAGTCACCAGAGGTTACGGTATGATTTCCAACGGTATACTCTCTATCACTAACGTAGCTTATGTTGAAGGATTAAATCATAACCTGATCAGCATAAGCCAATTATGTGATAAAGGGTATGACGTTAAGTTCTGCAAGGATAAATGCCTGATAATATCATGTGATTCTTCGGAAACTGTATTAACTGGCATTAGGAGCAGAAATATTTTCTGTTTAGATTTTCTTAGTTTAGATTCTTCTACCCCAGTATGCCTCATTGCTAAAGGCAGTGCATCTCTTTATGAACAATGGCACAAGAGATTGGCACACATTAATTACAAGACAATTAATATGCTATTTTCCAAAGACTTAGTAAGGGATGCTCCCATTATTAAGTGCATTAAAGATAGTCCATGTCCTGCATGTCAGATGGGCAAGCAGACTCGGGCTACCTTTAAGGGCATCCCAGACAAAGACTCCTCCAGATGTCTTTATCTTCTGCATATGGACCTGTTTGGTCCAATGCAAGTTCATAGCTTAGGAGGGAAGTCGTATACGCTAGTAATTGTAGATGATCACTCTCGGTTTTCGTGGGTGTTCTTTTTAAAGCGCAAGTCTGATACGTTTGACATCTTCACCAGTTTTGTCAAGCAGATACAGAACGAACTTAACTGCTCAGTGGTCAAAATCAGAAGTGACCATGGAACAGAGTTTGAGTCTGGGGCTATGACAGAGTTCTGTGAAGAGCTTGGTATCTTTCATGAGTTCTCCTCCCCTCGCACTCCTCAACAAAATGGAGTGGTAGAGAGGAGGAATAGAACAATCATTGAGGCGTGTACGACAATGTTGAATGACGCTTCTCTTCCAGAATACTTGGGCCGAGGCTGTCAATACGGCTTGTCATGTACAAAACCGGCGTTAATCAACAAGAGCCATCGTAAGAGTCCTTATGAGCTACTGAAAGGCAAGAGACCAACCATGTCCTATCTAAGGATCTTTGGTTGCAAATGTTATGTACTGAATAATGGGAAGTACCCTCGTACTAAGTTTGGTGAAAAATGCTTCGAAGGCATAATCATGGGCTATAGTAGCTACAGCCGGGCTTATAGAGTTTTCAACAAGAAAACCCTAATGGTAGAGGAATCAATAAATGTTGTATTTGATGAAGGAATCATGCTTAATTGCAAGACTTCTAGTTATCCTCCTGAAGATGCAGGTACCAGACTCGAAAAGTTACAACTGGATGATCCCGAGAAAGATGCAACTCCAAAATATGTCAAGGTCTCCACATCAACGCCGATCGGAGAAGTTGAAGATCAAAATGAAGCAAATCCTTTAGAAGAAGGAGAGGCCCAAGAAGTAGTCGAAGCTCCTGATGCAAGACTTCTAGAGCTCAGACACGTGAGGGATCATCCCAGAAATCAAATCATTGGAGATCCCCGAGACGGTGTCAGAACTTGCCGAGGTACTCTTAACGAAATCTTGCACCTTAGCTTTCTGTCGCAGGTCGAGCCAAAGAAGTTCGACGAAGCAAACAAAGATGCATCGTGGATTTTGGCCATGCAAGATGAGCTGCATCAATTCAAAAGATGCAAAGTCTGGACGCTGGTTCCCAGACCAAAGACGCAAAATGTAATTGGCACCAAGTGGATCTTCAGAAACAAGTTGGATGAACATGGAGTCATCATCAAAAACAAAGCCAGACTAGTGGCTCAAGGATACAGACAGGAGGAGGGGATTGACTTTGACCAGACGTTTGCACCAGTTGCACGGCACGAGGCAATCTGGCTATTCCTAGCCTATGCCTCTCACAAAGGATTCACAGTCTATCAGATGGACGAGAAATCGGCTTTCTTGAATGGAGATTTGAAAGAGGAAGTATACGTTGCTCAGCCTCCAGATGCTGATTTTGCAGGAAGTAGGGATGACAGGAAAAGCACCTCCGGGACGTGTCAATTCCTCGGAAGAAGGCTTATTTCATGGAACAGCAAGAAGCAGAATTGTGTAGCAACCTCCACTGCAGAGTCTGAGTACATCTCGGCTGGCAGCTGTTGCGCACAACTCCTATGGATAAGAAACCAGTTAGCCGACTATGACCTCCAGTTCAAGGAAGTACCAATGTACTGCGACTCCTCAAGTGCAATTGCTATTGCCAACAATCCGGTATCGCACAGCAGAACGAAGCATATTGAAGTGCGCTACCACTTCATTCGGGAGCACGTGGAGAACAAGGACATCTCTCTCTGCTATGTCCCCACGGACAAGCAGATTGCAGATATTTTCACTAAGCCCTTAGACGAGGCCAAGTTCAGTCTCTTCAAAACTGAATTGGGGATCCTCAACTATAAGGAATGAAGACCACAGAAGCTCATGGCTCGTGCATCTAGGGGGAGCATCTGCCAGGAACTCAAGTGTAAGCATAGGTGCAAGAACTGAGGGGGAGCATGGGGTCATATGCACCAGACCCAGATTTGCAGAAGCCGAAAAGGGGGAGATTACCCTCTCGGCTAAGGCTAAGGTGGCTCCAAGCTTGCTCTCAAGTAATTGGTAATGAATATCTCTCTCAACTCATCTCTCAACTCAATTTTAAGCTTATGAGTTTCATTCCTATATGCTCTATTCACCTTAGCTTATAGGGTTTAGGCTTCTTCAAATAGGGGGAGATTGTTGGGTATTGTATCCACAATGTACCTGATTTGAAGAAGCCCCTGAACAAGCTAAGGTAAATAGACAATGTGTTTGATGAAATCTTTTAAGTTGTGCTTGCAGTTATTCCACGCTAAGTACACACCAATGTCAGGGTGCAGTGGGTCAATATACACAGGTCTGCGCGACGTAATCCCTCGTTGAGCAGATCAGTGTGTTGGCCTACGTGTACTCTCTATATTGGGGTGTACTTAATTTCAAGTGCAGGGCTATGATAAAGCAAGAGCAGACATGGAGCAAGGATGGGCCAAAGACCAGCTCACGGGTTGAAAGAGGAGAAATAGTCCAAGTGAAAATCATCGAGAATCACTATGTGATTCTCGCCGATTCGTCGAGAATCACTTGTGATTCTCGACGAGTTGTCGAGAATTACTAGATGATTCTCGCCGGTTGAGGCCAACTGACTCAACGTAGCCAGAAAATTCTCTAAAGGCAGAATCGTCGAGAATCACTAAGTGATTCTCGCCGATTCGTCGAGAATGTCTTTGCATTCTCGATGATTCGGCGAGAATCTAATGTGATTCCCGCCGATTCTCCCCGGCCTCTATAACCTGTGATGCCAGAATTAGCCAAGTAGGATTCGGCGAGAATCGCAAGTGATTCTCGCTGATTCGTCGAGAATAACTTACGATTCTCGCCGAATTTGACTTGGGCAAATTTCCGACATTTCCTGGACCGGTCCAGGTTTCAAGCGGTATTTCGAACCGGACTTCAGTCTTTGCTTTGGTAGGGCCCACAACGGTCATCTTTATGACCTAGTGTATAAATATACAGGTATTGGTGTACAGTAAACCAAGAAATACAGAATACGAAAGGAAGCGGCCGTCAAACCCTAATCTCGCAAACCTTCTCCGTCGCCGCCGCTCGTATAGTGATCACAATTGCTAATCTTGATCTTCTCCAGATCCACGATGATAGAAGCCAAGTCTTGCATAGCGTCTCACGTGTCTAACCAGAGATCTTTTGTCTCTTGATTTGAGATAGGGAAATCCATCCCCGTCCGAATCGATCGAGACGATCGATCCTAGTGTGACCGTTGGAAGACCTTGCCGACTTCGCTAAGAAGATTGAATCTCCAGTGCTTTGTTACTGTCTTCAGTTGCCGCCGCCAACACCGAGAGCCTTGGCCCCGCTCGTCGCCGCCGCCGGTCTCGGGGAGATTCTCTCCAAGTGAGATCTAGGGTTGTGGACTCTTCGTTGACTTCAGGAACACGTCGTCGAACGAAGAGGGACACCTTAGTCTCCATACGTTGTTTGTATTTCTTACAAGCTATTTTCAATTCTTTGTAAAGGACCGATTGGTCTCTAGTTGTAGGGTTGGGTGCAACCCGTGTTGTGGGAGTGTGACTCCTACGTGTGGAAGGGTTCCTTCCGATAGTGCAAGGATTGGATTTCAATCCTGTTGGTGAAGTGACCGAGTCGCCCCTGGATTGGGAGATAGGTCGAAGGGGGAAAGTGGATGTACCCAAATCGGGGAACCACTATAAATTGCCTGTGTTATTCTCTGTGCTGTGTGTTTTGTTTTGATTCTGCAGGTACACTTTTAATTCCGCAAATACGCTGCAAGTCACCTATCCCCCCCCCCCCACCATAGGTGAAGGTAGTTGACACAAGGTGAACTTTCAACAGCAATAAAAGCTCAGGCTTTGGCAGATTTCATGGTAGAAACCATGGAGCAAAGTTTTGCTCAGAAAGAAAATTTTCTGTCTGCTTGGATCATTTATGTCAATGGAACCTCTGGAAAGAATTCGACAGGAGCAAGGGATAGTCCTCCTCAATCCAAACAGAGTCAAAATAGAGCTTGCGTTGAAGTTCTTTTTCCCGGTTACTAACAATCAGGCCGAATATGAAGCACTTCTTACAGGGTTAAGATTCGTGAAAGAGCTCGGCATCGATCACGCCCACGTCAAAATAGATTCCTTAGTAATGGCATCGCAAGTGCTCGGGAACTTCGAAACCCGAGAACCAATTCTCAAACAATATCTCGTGCTGGTGAAAGCAGAAATCGGGAGATTCAAAAGCTTTGTTATTGAACACATCCTTAGGATCGGAAATGAGGAAGCCGATGCCTTATCAAAATTCGGCGTTACTACGGGGGAAGTAGCATTTGAGCTTTTTCAGCCATCGGTCGAAGAAGGGGAGGCAATGCAAGTCGACCAGCGTTACTCCTGGGTAGATCCATTCATTATTTACCTATCAAAAGGAGAATATCACCCTGCTATTAAACATCGAAGAAGATTCAAAGTTAAGGCAGCATATTACAACATGATCGCCGGGATACTTTATAGAAGAACTTTCATCTCACCCATGGCAAGATGTGTTTCGGAAGAGGAAGTCCCCACAATACTTCAAGACATCCATTTGGGAGAATGTGGTAGCCATTCTAGAAACAGAACCTTAGAACAGCGGATCTTACGTCAAGGATATTTTTGGCCGACAATGAGGAAAGACGCAGAGCTGTATGCCAAGAAATACGTTCAATACCAAAAATTTGCTCCACTTCAACTCCAGCCCGCTCGACAACTTTGCTCGATCACGACACCATGGTCGTTTGCAATTTGGGGGATGGACCTCATCGGGCCATTTACAATGGCGAGTAGTCAACGACGCATCATCATGGGTATGATTGACTACTTCACTAAGTGGATTAAGGCCAAGGCGCTAGCGAGAACTATGGCTCAAATAGTCAAAAAATTTATTTGGGGTGATATAATTTGTAGGCACGGAGTTCCCATGGCAATAATCACAGATAACGGACCTCAGTTCAATAACGCGGAAATGAATTATTTTTGCAAGAAGGCGGGAACCGACCTCTGATTTTCCTTAGTACATCGTCCCCGGAGCAACGGCCAAGTAGAAGCAGCCAATAAATGAATCTTGAACTTGCTCAAGAAAAGTGTTCAGAGTTTTAGAAGTAGTTGGGCTGATCAACTCCCCTCAATATTATGGGCCTTAAGGACTACACCTTCTAGCTCCACAGGAGAGACTTCATTCAAGCTCTCACATGGATCAGAGGCTCTCATCCCAATAGAATTTAAAGTACCATCACCCAGGGTCTTAATGGCTAGGCAAAACTGGGCAGACTGGCTTGAAATTATTGATGAAAAAATGAGATACCGTCTGGATCAAATCTAGGAACTTCGAGATGAGGCTACCATCAGGCAAGAGGAAGTGAAAAGGAGGATGGCGCGATATTTCGATCAGAAGGTAAGGGTCAAACAATTTCAGGTAGGAGACCTAGTTTTGAAGAAAGTGGATGCTGCAGCAAGAAATAACTCGGTCAGAAAATTGAATCGCAATTGGATCGGGCCCTTTATCATAAAGGAAGTTCTAAAAAGGGGAGCGTACAAGCTGCAAACGTATGAAGGGGAGGACATCACTCATACCTGGAGCAGGGATGATTTGAAGCGGTTTTATTCTTAAGACAAATCGTGTGGTATTTACTCTCAAGACTCGAAGCTACGAAATATGAAGCCCGGGGTAACACCGCCGAGTCCAGCTCGATCCCCCACGAGAGTCGTTGTCATTAGCGTAACACCACCAAGACCATGTGTAGCGGGGAGTTTTCGCACCGTGTAGTGGGAGCATGCAGATTCTCGTGCGGAGGGCTTTTGGGCGTTGGATCCCAGCTGGCACCTAGCACACCACCTCTGTATTTTAGGAGGGTTAGGGTGTGTGCTTTGCTCTACCATGCATCATAAGGGATATTATTACGGTTTTATTTATCTTCCTTGAGATAAGATAGTGCGTTCTCAGCACCCACCAGCCTCATCCTTGTTAATCAATCTAGGTCGTGGTAATCGGGTACACCTCCTTTCTTTTTTCTAAACTCAGTTTTTATCTCATAACCGCACGGCAAGGTGAAACTGGGTTGATCGCAGGGCGAGTTTTTCGGAGCTTCTATTCACTGTCGGATCAGCGTTAAAGCCAGTCTCTCGAAGAAAAATTGTCAAGACAAGCGGGAGAGGTGACAAAAAGCAGCGAACCAGTCACCACCACTGGCACAACCAGTAAATAATTATCTTGTAATCGCTCGGATATAAAGTTGCAAGTCGCCAGCTTGTTATATGGAATTCTGTACTATTTTTTCTAATCTGGATGTAATCGCGCGGATATAAAGTTGCAAGTCGCAAGCTTGTTATATGGAATTCTGTACTGATTTTCTTGTCCAAATTATAATCGAACGGACAAAAAAGGTACGAACCACAAACCCGTCACGCGGAATTCGGTGCATGATCAAGTTGCGAAATCTTCATTTCAATCCGTTAATTAATCGAGAAAATAAAAACCATTCAACCGCACGACATCACACAGCATGAAAAATTAAGAATGTCATTCATAAAAAAGGCCATTACACATATACCGCGTGGTTTACAAAAATATAATCTGCGCGGTCTGAAAAGAGAAAATAGATACATCTCGTCTATATCTTGGCTTTCTTCTTCTGGCGATCCCGTCCCGAGCTGGTCGAACTTGAAGCACTCGAAGACTCGCTCGACCCGGAAGATTCTTAAGAATCGGACTATCCGCTGTCCTCAGAATCTTTCTCGGTAACTTCTTCGGCATCATCCTCTTCACCATCGCGGGTATCGGCCTCAGCCTTAGAAGCAGGAGTTGATTCAACTATCTTAGCCTCACTGGCTGCATTATCCCGCTCGGCCTCCAGATTCCTCCGGTACCAAAGAACCTCTCTCCTTGAGGATGTAAAGAATGTCCTCCCCTCCTTCTCGCAAATGGGAGATGATTTCGTGCAATAAATCCGGGTTCTCCCGGTTATACATTCGCTGTAAGATTAGAAGCAATATAAAATTTGGTTAGAATTTGAGACCGGTCGGATAAAAAACAATGAGTAAGGTTCTTGTTACCTCGACGCTCTCCCTCATCTTTTTGTTATCAGCCTTCAGAGCTTCATTTTCTTCTTCTAACTCCTCCACCCTTTCCTCTAGCCGCTCGGCTATGCCAGTAACCTCGGTCAGGGCTTCACCCATGAAGTGATCAAGCGTGAAGCTTCTCGCCCCAGCTTGAGCGGCTAAGGTGGGTAGTCGTGCGGTTTGCACTGATTTCATCTTGGCCATGTTTTTATTCCCATATAAGTCAAAGCCAGCCGCCCGGGCATGACGAGTAAGTTTGGAGCTTGACCAGGGAGGAAGAGAAGTGGAAACCGAGATATGTTCCCCATTCCGATGAAATCGCACGGCCTCCTTACCGCGGAGATCCATCAGGGGCTTCTCGATCCAATCCAGCACGAAAGGAATGGCTGGACTTTCACTCGAAGCAGGGTCATCGGCCTCGATACGGTCAACTTCCCTCTATTTACGTAGCTCACTTTGAGTCAGCACCAGACCTTCTGGAGAGATCGGTTTGCCCGCCGGAATCTCTAGCTGAACTGTAAAGGGAGGGGGGGTTAACAGAACGCCACAAATACAAACTTCTTAAAGCAGTAGAATGCTTACAGTTGGTCGTATCGTATTCGGCCGCGACTACCCGCAGTGGAAAATAATAAATGATATCCAGCCACTTCTTCTTGTAGAAATTTGCGATTTCTAATTCCTTCCCCCCGAGCTCTATCCTTCTAAAGATATTAGCCGCGTGGGCTTGCGGACATAGGGGGAGGACTCTGAGGTTACCCGTAAAGACCAGATATCTAGTCGACCAGTCCGTAACTTTGTTAGGGAGATTTACTACCTTCAACCCCTTGCAGCAGAAGTAAATAATGTCGCGGAAAAGTATGTTTTTCTTTTTACCCGCCCTGATCGATCAGGCCACGAAACAGTTTCTGAAGAGGTTCATAGTGAATTTTACCTGCTCCGAACGCGGATAGATCAAAAAACTCATCATGGCACCAATTGTGTTCGGGGGAGCTGACTGAGGACGACTCCGTAAAAGTCCATAATTTCTATCAGCTAGATGAACGGGGGGAAAGAAAAACCATGTTCAAAGTGATCGAAGGGTATGACAGCAATATTATTTCCAACCGAATTTAACCACTCCATCGCAGAAGGTAACCGCACGACTATTGAGTCATTGTGCATATGCATGTGCACAAATTGCAAAAGCTCTCTTTCGGTCAAGGGGGAGCTCCTGAATTCTGACCGGAGAAATACGAAGGAAGCACTAGATCGCTCGGATACCATTTTTCTTACCCGGTGGAAGAAATGAACTCTAATTTAATTATAAGGGAAGAATATTCTGTACTATTTATAAGGAAAATTGTAATCAGAAAATCATAAATGATCGAACATATGGTAGAAAAACCGCGCGGGTATATCGGAACGTGAAGCCGAGTGGTTAAAAGATATAATGGTAAGGGAAATTTAAAATTCAAACAATAGTTTACGAATAAATTTAACCGCACAGTGCCACCAAGTTCAAATAAATATACAAAACTATTTTCCCTTTGCATTCACTTCCCTCTTTCTCTCGTCACTTATTAGTTCGTCGCGGTCTGATAGGTCCCCACCAATGTGAGCCACCAAGTCACCCGCGTGCAGAATCATTGAGATCGCAGTGGATAGATGGTGAAGCACAGTGTGATGGTGCCAATGAATCCTTGCAGCGTCGCAACCCACACAGCCAAGATATACCCCCGTTTCAATGGAGGCCGCTTGTCCAGCAAGTCGGGCGGTTGAAGATGCTTGATTCATCGACAAGGTCTCATCCCGAACCATACCATCATCCCTCTGGTTCCCGGGCCAGTGTCGCACTTTATTCTCTGCCTGATGACACCGGTTTCGGTAGTAGGCGACATTGTCCAATAGTCGTTTTTGTCGTTGATCTCAATCTCTCAACTCTTTCTCGTGTGATGCGGCTTGCGCGATCAGCTGTGCCTTCCCACATTTTGTCTCTTCTCGGGCAGCTCTGGCCTCCTCCAATGCCGGACGGCTTCTTTACGGGCCGAGTTCACCTCTCCAGCCAAATTCTCTACCGTCAGTTTTAGCGCACCTTTCTCCTCCTCCGCAGATTGAAGATTTTCCTCTAACAACGCGAGCTTACGGCTAAGTTCACCAGAAGGCATCTATTCCTCGTCAGGAGGAGGTGGACTGTTCACAAGGATAATCGCCGAACCTCCACCATTTGTCACTGAAACAGCAATACAACAAGCGGTTAAAAGAGGGATCATCGACGGATAAGACGGACAGTAAAGGGGACGGTACTTTGAGGCAATGGCTCAAATTCCAGTATTTCTCTCACTGCCGTTAACTCACGGTCGGAGAATATTGGTCATCGCGTGTTCTCCGGATCGATCCTCCTTATCTAGGCTTTCCAAAGTCGCGCGAACTTGGTTCTTCCCGCCTCATATATCTCCTTGGTCATCGGGATTTCCCTACCTTTGGAGATCAGGCGGACTACACGTTTTCTCCGCAGTATCTTCTTTGCGAGATTTTCCTTACTCGAAGCGGACAACAACTTACCTATCTGAGGGGTCTTACCTTCTTCTACCCGCTCATGCATGTCCAAGTCGGTCTTATCGTCAGGGGCAAGGCCATCGGTCAGAAGTGCTTCTTCGATGGCAGGCTCTTTCTTGAGCTCGACGAGGGATTCGGTTATGGGATTCACACCACTCATTACGGTCATGCTGTTAAGAATTTACTCCATCCCCTGCAAATAACCGGCGTTAACAGGGAGGTCAAGTTCTAGAGAGTCTTCATCTGCAATATGAAATTTCTCTAGCATGGCCAATGCAGTTAACTCTGACGGCTGTTCGATCTCCTTTTGCGAGTCAGCAGATATCTCACCCTCCTCAGAAATGGCGGACAGCAGGGCCGTAGCGACTTTGAGAGCGAATGGCTTCTTATTCTCTTTCCTCTTTTGACGAAGCTTCCTTTCTACCCGTCCCTCGGGGGTCGGCCCGGATCGGCGTTTTTGTTTCCCGGAGTGGGCTCGCTGATCCCTAACTCAAGTTTCAGTTTATTCGCCGCAATGAAAGCGTCCTTCATGGCCTTCTCCCTGATGTCAGTAAGAGTGTCGGCTGAGGAAAGTAATCCGCTGTCATGATTGTGTGGAGTGTCATCTGGGATGTCGACGTCGGGGGTAATGGCGGTTTTAGGGGTGACAGGTAGGTCAATTTTGGTCCCACCTTTCCCGCTCTCCTCGCTCGGTTTTTCGGCTAGAGTAATCAGTGATGTAGGAGCTGTAGAAGTTTTCTGAGTCGATGTGTCGGGCGGACTAGCAACTTTGGCCGTATTTTCCCGAACGAGCGGTTTTGCATTCAAATCGGATTTCCTGTACATGTCTCCCAACAGGCTTTTCATCGGAATAGCGAGCAACAAAGTGTTAACCGCAGTCCAAGTATGTTGTCTCCCAGGGGATAACTGGATATCTCTCCTTCCGACTGTATTTATAGCTTCGGGGCGTATTAAAGGCTACGTCGGTCTGGCGGGTAAAGCTAACATTTCCAAAATTCTACAACATTCGGAAATGTGCGGGGATAATGTTTACCCGAGAGACCGCCATTCAGTTTCTCCCTTAAGATGAGTCAAGGGTCCGATTCTTGGCCGCGTAACCGCAAGACCGTGTCAATCAGCAAGCCATTTTTTCCGTCTAGGAGTCGCCGGTCTTTTTATTGAAGACCGCGTAGCCGCGCGGTTAAAATCCTGCCCTATTTCTTCTCTAGCTGTGCATCCTGTCACCGCTGTCCGTTCTCCTATCCATCGGGCAGCCAGTGATTCTAGCACCATCCCGCTCGGGAAGGACCCCGAGCCTATAAGTAGTCATGAACAGTACTCTCTAGGCATCGCGAATCGAATCCTCAAGTTCGATGTCTGTGGCAGCGGTCTCGAATCCATTGTCGCGCGGGTTATTGTCTGATCGAGTGCTCCTTGGTAACCGTTGTAATCGCTTCATCTATGACAACTGAAAAGCCCGTCGCAGAAGCGGCTTTAGCCGCGACGGGCGAACTCCGATGTCATCGCTATTAGCGGCACCCTTTTGTCTCCTTTTCATTAAATCGCTAGTAACCGAAACCTCGCAGTTCCTCTTTTACTGTTTTCTCTCTCTCGCAGGTTATCCAGTGACCAAGGGATGTTCTCGACACGAACACGTTAGCCCAAGTAAACTCATGACTTCACCATTGAAGATAACACCGGCCACTCCCATATGGCACTTATCTTTAACAGATCCACCGCAATGCCCTCTCCACTCCCCACATGGCCAAGAAAAGCTACTGACAATAGCCAGAACTCGCACTTTGAGAACTTGACATAGAGCTTATTCCTCCTCAGGGTATGCAACACCAATCGCAAAAGGTTCGCATAATCAGCTTCAGACTTAGAGTACACCAAGATATCATCGATGAAGACGATCACAAATAGTTCTAAGTACTCTCGGAACGTACAGTGCATTAGATCCATGAATACCGATGGTGCATTATGTAACATCCCATTTCCGGCTAGACCCCTAAGAGTCAGTCTGTCGTGAGAGAACCCTAGAAGCCCAAGAATTGAAGTACAACGACTGAGACTTCGGGTCACGGGTTGGTCACGCCCGTGACCTATGTGTCACGCCCGTGACATAGGGCGTGACTCCTTCGACGATCGTCGATCTCTCTAAGACGATCGTCAAATTTGATACCCGGGCCTATCACGCCCGTGACCTATGTGTCACGCCCGTGACCTAGGGCGTGACTCCTTCGACGATCGTCGATCTCCGTGGGACGATCATAGAACTTGTAACCCGGGCCTGTCACGCCCGTGACCTATGTGTCACGCCCGTGACTTAGGGCGTGACCCCTTCGACGATCGTCGATCTCAGCGGGACGATCGTCGAAGCGCAGAATTTGCGTCATGGCCATGTCACGCTCGTGACACAGGTGTCATGTCCGTGACCTAGGGCGTGACCCCCTTCGGCGATCGTCGATCTCAGCGAGACGATCACCAAGCGTGGAATTTGCATCTTGCCCCTGTCACGCCCGTGACCCATGTGTCACGCTCGTGACCTAGGGCGTGCCCACCCTTCGACGACCGTCGATCTCAGTTCGACGATCGTCGACCTCAGAATTTGCTACTTGGGCCTGTCACGCCCGTAACCTATGTGTCACACCCGTGACAAGGGCCGAAACGTCCGCCAGACTAGAAATTTCGATAACCGACGTCATAATCAATTCTGGTTATGGGAATGTACAGCAGGAATATTTATGGGCCGTTTCCTTCTATAATTATTTAATAGAAAAAGATAGAGTGAGGTCCAATAGGAAATCGCCACATGGATCAGCCAATTCATCTTCCACCTTTTCCTCTTCCCTGCATCATAACCGAAATGTTATTGAGAAGAAACATTCATAGCCAAGAATGTTTCATCCTTTCCCCTCCCACTTGGGAAATCTATAAAATCCCACTTGGAGCAAGAGGAGAAGGTTACACGCTTGATCAAACAAATTCAGACTTTTGCTCTTGCTGTAGGAGAAGTTCGGGAATGCCATCACCGCGCCATGACAATCCGACGTTCATCTCGCCTTCAAACCGCGAACAAGTTCCTCCTCTACTTCTTCTCTTATGGGTAGATCTTAGGATCTTAGAAATGAAGTTCGTGCTCAAAGGAGCCGGACCTACCTCGTGTTTTCATGGAAAACCATGAAAAAATATTGTTTTGAGTTCGCCGGAAACTGCCACCTCCGGCGGCCAACCCACCGCCGACCGATAGCCATCGCCTCAACGGAGGTGGTGGTGGTGGTGGCTGGCCAGGGAGGTGATCGGATAGCCGGCGACGGATCACGGAAAGGTTACAGGATATACGAGTTTCTGTGTTCTGGTTTTCGGTTTCATGTAGAAGTTGAACAGTAAAATCACTTAATAATATATAAATTATGTATATAATACATAATGACAAGATACATTATTTGAGTATATTTTTAGGCTGCAAAACGAGGCACTTAGAGGCCGATTTAGGAAAAATGGCCAGTCACAAAAGTTGTAGCCCTTCGAGTCTATATTAATTTAAAATTAGTTTCAACTCGTTTAGGTAAGCGGTTTGACCGCAACACCTGTTTTGGTGGGGGCTTTACCTAGAGTTGGGCATAAATTAAAATGGATTCCCACTCTTTGTCCCTTCTCCAAATGACCTGAAATTTGGGCAGGGGGTTAACCTTAGCTATATCTAAAGGTAGTCCAAAAATGGGAATTTTTGGAGACAATTTGCCTAAAGTTTTTGTTTTAATTAAATAAAGATAGAGGAATTTATTTATGTAGTCAAATAACCTCCAAACCCTCCCAAATTTTGGTGAGTGGTCCCTGACTATAAAACTTAGCTCTGTACAAATTTTCAACTCATTTGGATGAGTTTTGGATAGGGAGTCACCTATTCTTAACTAGGCAAAAGTGAGGAATTTTTGAGTAAAAAGTGCACGAGAGGTTGGAACAGTCAAATCACCTCAACTGAGGCTGATATCTTTACCACTAACTTGGAAGGGTTATTATAACCCACTTGGAGAAAATGGTGTGGTTTAGGGGTTGTTTACCCTAGGATCCAAACTCAAACCCTAGATGGAGGGTTTTGAGGGTTGTGAAGGACATAGAGGCAATTGCTCTCGTATTGCCTTGAAACTCTATAGAGTTGACAATAGCATGATAAGAATCATCGGAATTGAATCTTGGAGAATTTGGAGACAAGTAGATACCTTAAAACCTTAATCTTAGCTTTAGGGTAAAATACTAAATAAGCATAATCTGTCACTAAACATTATCTAAAGGCTATGAAACTCGGGAAGAGTAAGTTTTGGAGTGGGTAGAAGCTATAGGAAATTTACTGGAATTTTATAATGTTTATTTCATGCACTTCATTTGTAAAGTTAATTATAACCCCAATTGATGTTTTAATTATTTGTAGCTTTCTGTTCATGGAAATCTCATGAAATCTTGGAAATAAATGTTTTAGGATAGAATGGTTATCCTTGAATTTTTGTATAATTTTTAGTTGAGTAAATCAAGTACTTCCTTCACAATTGTTAAAAAGAGGTTCTATGTTTTGAAAATTATTTAGGGTTGATTTTATTACTGAACAGTTATGAAACTGGGCCAATGCTATTTTTAAACGTTTATCTACATATTAAAAATTATTTATAATTTTTGGAAGAATATTCTCTGTACTTAGTTCATAAATAATGGAAGATAGTAAATATTGCTAAAATAGTTTTGTTGCCCTTTTAATGATAGAAAAATAATGATACCTTGGATTTACCCTATCGAGATAACCTACTATTTATTGTAATTTTGTTGGACATGATGCATGAGAACTTAGGGTAGTTCATGTTCAAACCGGAAGCCTTTGGAGTTTTGAGGAAATTAATTAAATGCCAGATAAATTAGGAAAATTACCACATTCTGGATGTAGGCCATTTATATCATGATAAGTCTCCAGTAAATAATTAGGGGCATTTGGATGAGCTTTGGGATCATTGCATAACCGGTTCGACATATAGTCTAGGTTGGTCTGCATATAGCAAATTTGTGAATTGCAATAGGACAGGATCTGAGAAAGTCGTTGGAGTTAGTTATTTTGTCTGGGTGGACAATTGTGGAAGATATCACAATAGGATGATATGAAGAGTAGAGAGAAGTAGTGATAGCTAGAGTTAAGAGGTGCTCGGGTTCGACGAAAGATCGTCTTTCCCGAAGAGAGGAAGGTTAGAAATCACCCTAGGATAGTCTATCGTAATATGAGAAGGGAATGGGTAAAGTGGATCAACCAATAACAATAAGTGCCTTGCGAAAGGGAACGATGGGCTTAAGCTACCATCATAGTTCCTAGTGCCATTTGAGAGCCCTTCACAGGGAATACAGGGGGCAGTCCTGGGTTAACGTAAACTGTAATAACAAACTGACAAGAGTACCTTAGTAATTAGGGCTGCACCTTTCACAAACACTGTTGGCACAGGAAGATTGATGAGAGCTTCGGCTCGGTTGGTTAAGAGACGGACGGAATGGTCTGGGGAGCCTCGGCTCGGTTGGTTAAGTGACAGACGTTTTGATCCGGGGAGCTTCGGCTCGGTCTTTGTGTGTTTATGATTAAACTTGCTTGTGCATAAAAAGGAATAAAAATTAAGGGGGTGGGTCTTCGGTATTGGAGGGTCGATGCACCGATGCCAATACGCTGACTCGGCAACTGTGGTTAGCACTTCGCCAACAGAAGTCCGGTGCGCCAGCCGGCAACAGTACGCAGGCGTCCGCTTAGTGCACCAAGCGTTGAGGCGTATGATAGGTCTGACCGGTAGTGCTTTACTGGTTTAGAGGTGGGCAAGGCCCAACCCACCGCTTCCGTCTGCCACTACGGAGGTATCCTGGGAGGTAACGGCTCCGAAAGGGGGAACTAAAGGTCTGTGTGCACAGAGTCGTGTGTGTGAGTTGTACTTGCATGATTCATCATACCCACTTGCATGTCATAGCATAATCGATTCATTTAACCCTGACACCTAAAGAATAAGTGGTATGGGACGCTTATACATTAGGACCTGCAAAACGACCCCTTAGTCTATAAGCTTGTGTGGGCAAGTTTATAAATTAAGGTTAATTTCAATATAAATATATGCTGCTGTTTGATAACCGACACCCCAACGTATAAGTGGAATGGGACACTCTATACGATGGGATCCTTGCAGAAGATCCCTTGGCTTATGCGCTTTCGCACATAAGTTAAGGTTACCTTTCCTACTTTCTGTTTCTGTTATATTTATTATAGAATTGCTAGATTCGTTCCGCTGCCATCTGTTTCTTGATTAAATCTCCACCTTCATGTCCTTCCCTTTCTTCCTCTCCGCTTGGTACTTTAGGAGCCATAGGGTAAGGGGTAGAGGATGATAGGGCGTACTCTTTATGACTAACGGTTTTCGAACCGCATCGTTTAGGGGATCGCGGAGCCCAGCATGGAGGAGCAGCCCCAGAGACCGGTGCGCTTGGAGATGGGGCAGTCTAGCTCCGGAGTTCATACAGCCGGGACCGTGAGTCTTGACCTTGAGTAGTTTTGTTTTTGCTTCCGTATGAGAGATTGTAGTGAGGACATGATGTACTGGGCATAAGCCCGCATTTATAGTACTCTTATTATTGTTATTCTGTGGACACTCCCTTCGTGGATATTTTATTCTATATATGTAATATACTTTCAGTGGACTTGCTCTTACTTCAAATATTGTGCTACCTTTCTGTGATCGAATTGGCCGGTAGAATCGGTGCCTTGTGGTGATGACCCTTCAGGACATGAAGGTGTCACCGCAAAGCGGCGATTCTAGGCCTAAGACCCCGGGTTTTAAAAAGAAAAAAAAAGTGGCGGGTCTTACAAGTGGTATCAGAGGGAAACATCGATCTGAAAAAGGTAGCTGTCCACTATCTTTGGGTCACCCCCGCTCGAGTTTAGTTTGGGGACAAACTAAGCAGCGGAAGCAGTGGTGTGCCCATATGGGGATCACATATAAATTGTCCACTTTTATTTAAGATTGAACGTTTTCTTAGTATGGGTTTTTGTTACGCAGCCTCCAGCACAGCCTACGCCACAAGGCAGAGTTTAGCAGGCTCAGGGTGTTGCACCACCTCCACCAGTCCCCACTCCTTTCCTTCAGTCAGACATGGGACAAACTCTGACTGCCATCCTGGAGGCTTTCAGGGCCCAGCAGGTTCCGGTCCCGCAGCCAAATCCGGGGGCCAACTGGCTGAGCATCTTCCGAGGACTGTCTCCCCCGTCCTACTAGGGGACAGAGACGGCGGTTCGGATGGAAGAGTGGCTGGATATTATGTACGAGATGCTGACCGGGATACGGTGTCCCTGGGAGGAGAGGGTGGCTCTGGTTGTCTATTGCCTGCAGTCCCATGCCAAGAGGTGGTGGAAGACGCTGTTGGACACGATATATGCCGATAGGGAGGTTGCGGAGGTTACCTGGGAAGAGTTCAGGGCCGCGCTGCTGGAGCATTTCGTTCCGCAGTCGGCCAGGGATGAGTTGGATGAGCGGTTCTTACAGCTGAAGCAGGGCACCCGGACGGTGGTCAAGTACCATCGGTAGTTCGACCTTCTTGCTCGATATGCAGATTCTTACCAGCTGGACGAAGCAGGGTACATCAAGAGGTTCTATAAGGGCCTGCGGGAAGACTTGAGGGAGGCTTTGTTGTTTGTATCTGATGGTCCTCTCTCCCGGATTTTGGAGATGGCAAAAAGGATTGAGGCTGATTGGCACACCACCCGGGGCCGGAAGCGGCCAGTAGAGGATCAGGGACGGAGAGTCAGAAATGACCAGCGGCGAGGTGCTATACCAGAGGGGAGAAGGGCAGACGACCAGCCTCGTCAGGAAGTGAGGCAGGAGCCGAGGGAGCAGGTGATATTGGCCCCTCAACCTCTTCGGATGCAGGAGATGCCGAGACCCGGGGGAATGGCGTATTCCCCACCAGAGTGCTTCCTTTGTCATCATATTGGGCACATCCGGAGGAACTGCCCGATGAGGGGGGCACCACCTCCACCACTATAGGGTGGCCCACCAGCTCAGCATTACGGAGGCCGAGGACGCGGCCGCGGTCGTGGATACCAGGAGGGAGATCGTAGACAGGGAAGAGAGCAGCAGGTATATGCTTTGGACCTTGTGCAGCCTCGGAATCCGGAGCAGGTCATAGCAGGTATGCCGCAATGCTTCTTTATTTTCATAGAATTTCCCTTTTAATTGTTAAAACTTAGAACCGCACTAGATAGATTAACAAGGAAAGAAAATTCTTTATAGAACCCTAAGACATCTAATCACCCCAGGTATAGTCTTCATCAGCGGCAAGCCTGCCCGTACGCTTTTCGATACTGGAGCTACTCACTCCTTTGTGTCGGAGACGCTCGTAGAAGGACTGGAAGGCGTGGAGCGATTCACGGCTTGAGGTTGAGGGTGCGACTACCGGAGGGATCTGAGCTACTTACCACGGATCACTGTAATATGGAGGAAGAAATTGGTGGAAAGGCGTTCGAGGCTCCAGCGATGATTTTGAAGCTGACGGACTACGACCTGATCCTGGGCATGGTATGGCTGCAATGGAACCATGCCCAGATTGATTGCCAAGCGAAGAGGATCACCGTGAGACACGGGGACTCTTTCATTGTCATCGAAGGTATACGACCTGCCTCTCGTATACTCTTATCTTCGGTACAGGCCGTCAAGGCCCATCTGCAGGGAGACGAGGTATACCAGGTGCTTTTCGAGATGACCGAGGAGAAGGATCGGATTGACAATATACCGGTGGTTTGTGACTACGCCGATGTGTTTCCAGAGAAGCTGCCAGGATTGCCTCCGCACAGGGAGAAGGATTTTCAGATTCAATTGGTGCCAGGGGCTAAGCCGGTATCCAGGGCCCCCTATCGGATGGCCCCGAAGGAGTTGGCGGAGTTTCGGACTCAGCTGCAAGAGTTGGTGGAGGCGGGATTTGTTAGACCGAGTTCCTCGCCATGGGGAGACCCGGTCCTATTCGTGAAGAAGAAGGATGGGACACTTCGCCTGTGCATCGATTATCGAGCACTAAACAGGCTTACCGTCCGGAATACCTATCCGCTCCCATGGATAGACGAATTGTTCGACCAGTTGGAGGGAGCCAATTATTTCTCGAAGCTGGACTTGAGGTCAGGATACTACCAGCTGCGGATCCAGGAGGAGGATATCCCGAAGACGGCCTTCAGTAGCAGATATGGCATGTATGAGTTCACCGTGATGCCCTTCGGGCTCACGAATGCATCGTCGGCATTCATGAGCCTCATGAACCGGGTTTTCGAGGCCTACTTGGATGTGTTCGTCATAGTATTCATAGACGACATCCTGATCTACTCTAGGACAGAGGAGGAGCACACTCGGCATCTGGCAATGACTTTGGAAAGGTTGCGGGAGCATCGCCTTTACGCAAAATTCAGAAAAGTCAGTTTTGGTTGAAGGAGGTGGCCTTCCTAGGCCACATTATCAGCAGAGCCGGGTTGGCAGTGGATCCCACAAAGATTTAGGCAGTTCGAGATTGGCCGCAGTTAAAGATAGCCACCGATGTACGAAGTTTCTTGGGACTTGCCGGTTATTACCGGAAGTTCGTGGAGGGGTTCTCTCAAATTGCCCTCCCCCTCACATCTTTGACAAAGAAGGAGGCACCTTTCATTTGGACCCCGCAGTGCCAAGCGGCTTTCCAGGAGATGAAGGACCGACTCATCTCAGCCCCTATTCTGGCCCTTCCATCTGGAAAGGAAGGATTCCAGGTGTATACAGACGCATCATACCAGGGGATGGGAGCGGTGCTAATGCAGAACGGACACGTCATAGCATATGCCTCCCGCCAGCTAAAGACCCATGAGAAGAACTACCCAGTACGCGACCTTGAGATGGGAGCGGTCGTTTTTTCTCTGAAGGTCTGGCGCCATTATCTTTATGGAGTCCACTGCGACTTCTACTCCGACCACAAAAACTTGAAATACGTGGACACGCATAAGGAGCTGAATATCAGGCAGAGGCGCTGGGTGGAGTTCTTAGCAGACTATCAGTATGAGATGCACTACCATCCAGGGAAGACAAACGTTGTGGCCGACGCGTTGAGTCGGAGAGCTGCCACTTTCGAAGACGGACCCCAGGTTATGTCCATAGAGTTAGTCCGGTCATTCAGGGATATGCAGATATCCCTAGTGTCCGAGGATGATCCAGAGCTGTATAGGGAGAATCTGGCATCGATAGTGGCCCTAGATGATATTCGGGATCGCATTCGGGACGGACAGAGGATAGATGCATGGGCAGAGCCGATGTTCCGAGCCTTGGAGGAGGGTTTGACAGGAGATTATTCTCTGAGAGATGGATTGCTACATTTCAGAGGCAGAGTATATATACCCGCAGGAGGCCAGATCCGAGAGGATATTATGACGGAGGCGCATTGCAGCCGGTACTCTGTGTACCTAGGGATCACAAAGATGACCGCTGATCTGAAGAAGACGATGTTTTGGCCGGGCATGAAGAAGGACATTACGTACTTCGTGACCCATTGCGAGGCGTGTCAGTTGGTGAAGGCGGAGTGCAGGAACCCCGCAGGACTGTTGCAGCCACTCCCGGTGCCGGAGTGGAAGTTTGATGATATAGCTATGGATTTTATACATGGGCTTCCCCGGTCTCGGACAGGGAATGACTCAATCTGGGTGATTGTTGATCGGTTGACGAAGGTGGCCCGCTTTATACCAATCAGGAAGGATGACTCGGTGGGAGTGCTGGTATGGAAGTTCGTGGAGCAGTATATCCGATACCATGGCGTGCCCAGGACAATAGTGTCGGACCGCGATGGACGGTTTACATCCAGGGAGTGGCGGGCAGTGCAGGCATATTTTGGCGCCCGATTGACTTTTAGCACGGCCTTCCACCCTCAGACGGACGGGCAGACAGAGCGCACCAACAGGACGTTGGAGGATCTACTACGACTGTGTATACTGGACCGAGGGGAGCCGTGGGAGAAGATGTTGCCGTTGGTCGAGTTCTCCTATAACAATATTTACTAGTCCAGCATCAGGATGGCGCCTTATGAAGCCTTGTATGGAAGAAAATGTAGGACCCCGCTTTCTTGGGTTCAAGACGAGGATCCGAAGGTGTTGGGATGGGATTTTGTTGAAGACACCGAGCCACAGGTGAGACTGATCAGAGATAGGATGTTGGAGGCGCAGAGCAGACAAGCTAGGTACTATGACGCCCGGCATCATTAGGTTGAGTTTCAGGTAGGGGACCGAGTGTTCTTGAAGATCCAGCCCATGCACGGAGTCTCACGGGTGCGCGGTCGGAGGAAGAAGCTCAGCCCTAGGTATATGGGCCCTTACCGGATCCTGGAGCGGATCGGGCCCCTAGCCTACAGGCTAGAGTTGCCACCAGAGCTGGCAGCTCTACACAACGTCTTCCACATTTCTTCGCTGAGAAGGGCTCTACTACGCCCGGAGCAGCGGATTTTGACCACTGAAGGGCCGGTAGCTTCAGACCGATCTGTTCACTTGGAGCCGGTTCGGATCGACGACAAAGGAGTACGGATCTTGCGCCGCAAGAAGATCCCCTTAGTCAACACGGTCAGGAGGAGCACACCTGGGAACCGCAGGACCTGATGAGGCAAAAATACCGGGAGTTATTCAGTCAGGTATACCTCACCACCTCTTGGTATACTATAAATTACCTTTTTGTACTAAACTGGTAGGACTAGATAAGGAAAAATTGAGAACCTAGGCATGCGCAGGAAAGTAGGGGCTAAACTTTTGTTTATTGGGGAGATTGTCTTCGTTTATCAAACAAGTAGTCGCTTGAACCCAATAGAAAAACCGTATGGGATGTTACAAGTTTAATTTATTTCGGTAGAAATCCCCGTAGGCTTAACCTCAATTTCGGGGACGAAATTTTTGTTTTGTTTATTGGGATTTGTAACATCCCATTTCAGGCTAGACCCCTAGGAGTCGGTCTGTCGTGAGAGAACCCTAGAAGACCAAGAACTGAAGTACAACGACTGAGACTTCGGGTCACGGGTTGGTCACGCCCGTGACCTATGTGTCACACCCGTTACATAGGGCATGACTCCTTCGACGATCGTCGATCTCCGTGAGATGATCGTCGAATTTGATACCCGGGCCTGTCACGCCTGTAACCTATGTGTCACGCCCGTGACCTAGGGCGTGACTCCTTCGACGATCGTCGATCTCCATGGGACGATTGTCGAACTTGCAACCCGGGCCTGTCACGCCCATGACCTATGTGTCACGCCCGTGACCTAGGGCGTGACCCCTTCGACGATCGTCAATCTCAACGGGACGATCGTCGAAGCGCAGAATTTGCATCATGGCCATGTCACGCTCGTTACCCAAGTGTCACGCCCGTGACCTAGGGCGTGACCCCCTTCGGCGATCGTCGATCTCAGCGAGACGATCGCCGAGCACGGAATTTGCATCTTTCCCCTGTCACGCCCGTGACCCATGTGTCACGCCCGTGACCTAGGGCGTGACCACCCTTCGACGACCGTCGATCTCAGTTCAACGATCGTCGACCTCAGAATTTGCTACTCGAGTCTGTCACGCCCGTGACCTATGTGTCACGCCCGTGACAAGGGCCGAAACGTCAGCCAGAATGGAAATTTCGGTAACCGACGTCATAATCAATTCTGGTTATGGGAATATACAGCAGGAATATTTATGGGCCGTTTCCTTCTCTAATTATTTAATAGAAAAAGAGAGAGTGAGGTCCAATAGGAAATCGCCACCTGGATCAGCCAATTCATCTTCCACCTTTTTCTTTTCCCTGCATCATAACCGAAACGTTATTAAGAAGAAACATTCATGGCCATGAACGTTTCATCCTTTCCCCTCCCCATTGAGAAATCTATAAAAGCCCACTTGGAGCAAGAGGAGAAGGTTACATGCTCGATCAAACAAATTCAGACTTTTGCTCTTGCTGTAGGAGAAGTTCGGGAACGCCATCACCACGCCATGACAATCCGACGTTCATCTTGCCTTCAAACCGTGAATAAGGTCCTCCTCTACTTCTTCTCTTATGGGTAGATCTAAGGATCTTAGAAATGAAGTTCGTGCTCAAAGGAGCCGGACCTACCTCGTGTTTTCATGGAATACTATGGAAAAATATTGTTTTGAGTTCGCCGGAAACTGCCACCTCCGGCGGCCAACCCACCGCCGACCGATAGCCATCGCCTCAACGGAGGTGGTGGTGGTGGTGGCTGGCCAGGGAGGTGATCGGATAGCCGGCGACGGATCACGGAAAGGTTACAGGATATACGAGTTTCTGTGTTCTGGTTTTCGGTTTCATGTAGAAGATGAACAGTAAAATCACTTAATAATATATAAATTATGTATATAATACATAATGACAAGATACATTATTTGAGTATATTTTTAGGCTGCAAAACGAGGCACTTATAGGCCGATTTAGGAAAAATGGCCAGTCACGAAAGTTGTAGCCCTTCGAGTCTAGACTAATTTAAAATCAGTTTCAACTCGTTTGGGTAAGCGGTTTGACCGCAGCACCAGTTTTAGTGGGGGCTTTACCTAGAGTTAGGCATAAATTAAAATGGATGCCCACTCTTCGTCCCTTCTCCAAATGACCTGAAATTTGCGCAGGGAGTTAACCTTAGCTATATCTAAAGGCAGTCCAAAAATGGGAATTTTTGGAGACACTTTGCCTAAAGTTTTTGTTTTAATTTAATAAAGATAGAGGAATTTATTTATGTAGTCAAATAACCTCCGAACCCTCCCAAATTTTGGTGAATGGTCCCTGACTATAAAACTTAGCTATGTACAAATTTTCAACTCATTTGGATGAGTTTTGGATAGGGAGTCACTTATTCTTAACTACGCAAAAGTGAGGCATTTTTGAGTCAAAAGTGCACGAGAGGTTGGAACGGTCAAATCACCTCAACTGAGGCTGATATCTTGACCACTGACTTGGAAGGGTTATTATAACCCATTTGGAGAAAATGGTGTGGTTTAGGGTTGGTTTACCCTAGGATCCAAAATCAAACCCTAGATGGAGGGTTTTGAGGGTTGTGAAGGACATGGAGGCAATTGCTCTCATATTGCCTTGAAACTCTATAGAGTTGACATTAACATGATAAGAATCTTCGGAATTGAATCTTGGAGAATTTGGAGACAAGTAGATACCTTTAAACCTTAATCTTAGCTTTAGGGTAAAATACTAAATAAGCACAATCCGTCACTAAACATTATCTAAAGGCTATGAAACTCGGGTACAGTAAGTTTTGGAGTGGCTACAAGCAATAGGAATTTTACTGGAATTTTATGATGTTTATTTCATGCACTTCATTTGTAAAGTTAGTTATAACCCCAATTGATGTTTTAATTATTTATACCTTTCTGTTCATGGAAATCTCATGAAATCTTGGAGATAAATGTTTTAGGACAGAATGGTTTTCCTTGAATTTTTGTATAATTTTTAGTTGAGTAAATCAAGTACTTCCTTCACAAATGTTAAAAAGAGGTTCTATGCTTTGAAAATTATTTAGGGATGATTTTATTACTGAAAAATTATGAAACTGGGCCAATGCTATTTTTAAGCCTTTATCTACATATTAAAAATTATTTATAATTTTTGGAAGAATATTCTCTGTACTTGGTTCATAAATAATGGAAGATAGTAAATATTGCTAAAATAGTTTTTTTGCCCTTTTGATGATAGAAAAATAATGATACCTTGGATTTACCCTATCGAGATAACCTACTATTTATTGTAATTTTGTTGGACATGTTGCATGAGAACTTAGGGTAGTTCATGTTCAAACCGGAAGCCTTTGGAGTTTTGAGGAAATTAATTAAATGCCAGATAAATTAGGAAAATTACCACATTCGGGATGTAGGCCATTTATATCATGATAAGTCTCCAGTAAATAATAAGGGGCATTTGGATGAGTTTTGGGATCATTGCATAACCGGTTCGACATATAGTCTAGGTTGGTCTGCATATAACAAATTTGTGAATTGCAATAGGACAGGATCTGAGAAAGTCGTTGGAGTTAGTCATTTTGTCTGGGTGGACAATTGTGGAAGATATCACAATAGGATGATATGAAGAGTAGAGAGAAGTAGTGATAGCTAGAGTTAAGAGGTGCTCGGGTTCGACGAAAGATCGTCTTTCCCGAAGAGAGGAAGGTCTGAAATAACCCTAGGATAGTCTATCATAATATGAGAAGGGAATGGATAAAGGGGATCAACCAATAACAATAAGTGCCTTGCAAAAGGGAACGATGGGCTTCAGCTACCATCATAGTTCCTAGTGCCCTTTGAGAGCCCTTCACAGGGAATACCGGGGGCAGTCCTGGGTTAACGTAAACTGTAATAACAAACTAACAAGAGTACCTTAGTAATTAGGGCTGCACCTTTCACAAACACTGTTGGCACAGGAAGATTGATGAGAGCTTCGGCTCGATTGGTTAAGAGACTGACGGAATTGTCCGGGGAGCTTCGGCTCGGTTGGTTAAGAGACGGACGTTTTGATCCGGGGAGCTTCGACTCGGTCTTTGTGTGTTTACGATTAAACTTGCATGTGCATAAAAAGGAATAAAAATTAAGGTGGTGGGTCTTCGGTATTGGAGGGTCGATGCACCGACGGCAATACGCTGACTCGGCAAGTGTGGTTAGCACTTCGCCAACAGAAGTCCGGTGCGCCAGCCGGCAAGAGTACACAGGCGTCCGCTTAGTGCACCAAGCGTTGAGGCGTACGATAGGTCTGACCGGTAGTGCTTTACTGGTTTAGTGGTGGGAGAGGCCCAACCCACCGCTTCCGTCTGCCACTACGGAGGTATCCTGGGAGGTAACGTCTCCGAAAGGGGAACTAAAGGTCTATGTGCACAGAGTCGGGTGTGTGAGTTGCACTTGCATGATTCATCATACCCACTTGCATGTCATAGAATAATCGATTCATTTAACCCTGACACCTAAAGTATAAGTGGTTTGGGACGCTTATACATTAGGACCTGCAAAACGACCCCTTAGTCTATAAGCTTGTGTGGGCAAGTTTATAAATTAAGGTTAATTTCAATATAAATATATGCTGCTGTTTGATAACCGACACCCCAACATATAAGTGGTATGGGACACTCTATACGATGGGAGCCTTGCAGAAGATCCCTTGGCTTATGCGCTTTCGCACATAAGTTAAGGTTACCTTTCCTACTTTTTGTTTCTGTCAAATTTATTATAGAATTGCTAGATTAGTTCCGCTGCCATCTGTTTCTTGATTAAATCTCCACCTTCATGTCATTCCCTTTCTTCCTCTCCGCTCGGTACTTTAGGAGCCATGGGAGAAGGGGTAGGGGATGATAGGGCTTAGTCTTTATGACTAAAGGTTTTCGAACCATATCATTTAGGGGATCGCGGAGCCCAGCATGGAGGAGCAGCCCCAGAGACCGGTGCGCTTGGAGATGGGGCAGTCTAGCTCCGGAGTTCATACAGCCGGGACCGTGAGTCTCGACCTTGAGTAGTTTTGTTTTTGCTTCCGCATGAGAGATTGTAGTGAGGACATGATGTACCGTGCATAAGCCCGCATTTATAGTACTCTGATTAATGTTATTCTGTGGACACTCCCTTTGTGGAGATTTTATTCTATATATGTGATATACTTTCAGTGGACTTGCTCTTACTTCAAATATTGTGCCACCTTTCTGTGATCGAATTGGCCGGCATAATCGGCGCCTTGTGGTGATGACCCTTCAGGACGTGAAGGTGTCACCGCAAAGCAGCGATTCTGGGCCTAAGACCCCAGGTTTTAAAAAGAAAAAAATAGGGGGGGGGGGTCTTACACATTACATAGCCCAAACGGCATTACAGTGAACTCATAATGACCGTAGCGTATTCCAAACGCTATCTTGGGAAAGTCAAATTCCTGAATCCTAAATTGGTAATATCCAGATTTTAAATCAAATTTAGAATAGACGGTTGATCCCGCGAGCTGATCGAACAAGTCATCTATCCGTGGAATCAGATACTTGTTTTTCTCTGTCAGCTTATTCAATTCGTGATAGTCGATACACAACCGCAAACTACCGTCCTTCTTTTTCACAAAGAGAACAGGTGCGCTCCAAGGTGACATACTTGGGCGTATATAACCCTGTTCAAGCAACTCTTGCAATTGAACTTTCAGTTCTGCCATTTCCTTTGGCGATAAATGATATGGCGAGCGGGCCACAGGTTTCGCACCTGGCACCAACTCAATAGCAAATTCAATCTCCCGCTAGGGCGGTAACACAGGAAGATCCTTAGGAAACACATCAGCAAACTCTTACACAATCGAAACATCACTCACACTGGCCTTTGGCTCAACATCATTAATAAGCGTGAAGAATAACTCCGCCCTTCCGAACAGCATTGACGACTTGGAGCACAGACATTAAGGTCCCGCCAACTCCTCGCATGCCAGCGAACTTAGTCTCAAGCTCGTTATTCTGGCCCAGTGTGATCTCGTTTAAATTGCAATCAATAAAGGCACGGTGCTCCGAGAGCAAGCCCATACCAAAGATCACATCAAATTCCGATATCGACAGTACAGACGCATTCAAATAGAAATCCTGACTTCCTATTTGCACTTCCACGTAGCAAGACCTATCTGCATGCATTACACACCCGTTTGGTAGCAATACCTTCACACTATCTGCCGTCATATGACTAGGGAATCCGATTCATTCTACGAAGTCCTCAAACAAGAATAAATGTGAAGCACCCGTATCGAATAGTGCTCTCGCCGAATGGTCCCGAATCAGGATAAAGCCTAAGACAAACACATCATACACAAGCTACACACAAGGTATGCAATATAAAAAGCAACCAATCAATATCTTAAATCATACCTGTGACAACGTCTCTTTCCTTTATGGCCTCATGCTGGCCAAGATTATAAACTCGGCACTGCGCCTGGGATGCATAGGAATCCACCACTGCCTTTCCCTTCTCAGCATAAGACGCTCCCGTATTCTTTTCCCCCTTTGGAGGACCAACTCGACAGTCATGGGCTATACGTCCCACTTTTCCACATGTAAAGCATATACGAGACTCTTTCCTTGACTTTGCTCCCAACTAAATTGTAGAAGGGGCAAGTCCAAAAGATTTAGACCTCTTGCTCCACTTCTTTTGGTAGTTCGATTTACCAGGACGGGGCACTTTGAACTCAGACTTCGTCATAGGCAAGTCCCACTTTCCTTGCACCCGTTTCATATCAGTTTCCAGCGCACAAGCAGTATCAACCAATGCCTGAAAACCTTAGTTCACCGAACTCGAGAGCAGGAATCTCAACTCATCCCGAAACCCTCCATAGAACCTATTGGTTTTCTGTTGTTCATCAGCGAAGATAGACCCGGCATAACAGCCCAACCTCGTAAACTCATGCAAGTTAGTATCCACACTACTTTCTCCATGCGCTAGACGTTGGAACTCATTTTCCATGGCGATACGTTTTGCCGCTGGTAGATGCTTTGCCAAAAAGAGCCACAAAAACTCCTCGAACGAGACTTGTGTAAATTGCCTGCCCAAAAGCTGATGCAACTCCATCTCGTCCCACCATAGCCGAGCCTCTCCTTTCAATAAGAAGGTGGCCAAGGTGACCTTCAAATTTTCCTTCATTCATATCGCCGTCAGTATACGCTTGACGCGCGACCACCAATCCTCCACTTGCATCGGGGATCCCACACCCGTAAATGTAGGAGGATTGAAGCTCATAAGATGCTTCAACTATCACTCAACTGCTCGAGGATCAATAGCCTCAACAGGTTCTGGCCTTGCAACCACCTGTTCTTACACCACTGCCGGCTGCGCCAGCCCAACAAGCAGAGCATGAATCATGACAAATAGCGCCTCAGCAACTAAGCGGGCTGTTTTCGTAGAAGGAGGAGGTGTAGGCACCTTATCTGGTGTCGTACTCTCATCAGAACGCTGGGGCTCAGACTTCCCAGCACCACTCCGAGTCACTTATAGGTGAATAAGACACACTTTAGCGACCTTGCACAAGCAATAACAACAACATAGGAACGCGCAGGTTTCTCAAACAAGTGTATTTGCATTCCTTAGTGGACATTCTTGAGTTCAATAATGTTAAAGCGGGTCGCACTTACACGTGCTCGCCACCCCACAAAAGAATTTGACCACGAATTCGAAAAAGGAAGACCGAGACAAGCTGATTCCAAATTATAACGACCCCATCTGTTACATGACATATAATAGAGGGTCTGGTCGGGGCCCCACACTATATGCCACAAACAGACGGCGAAGTTATAAGTTAATACCAAACCATAATCGCACCCTAACTCAAAGCATGCTAGCAGAAGCTTAATATTAGCATTGAACTCAATCATCACGAATGTCCACTATATATAAAAGACACATTTATATATACACCGATAGGAATGTACCAAATACACAAAAGTTTGGCCTTAAGACCTTACAGTTACGCTTAACAAGTGTGGATTACAAACATCGGTGCGCAGGCAGGCCACACATGAAAACAAAAGGGCTTCGCTCAGGCTTCGAGGGCCAGCAACAGCAGCAAGGGCTTCAGCGTGCTATTTCCCGCTCGGTTCTCCAGCAAATGCACAAGGACAGCCAACCACAACGGTGGCAAACAGGGCAACGATCAGCATTCAGCCGACCAATTTATAACGACCCTACACCTTTCCCAGGGAAATGGTATTCCTTCCTTGTAGGCATAGCTTTACATAAGCAGATATATCATACAGTGTGCACTCATGTACAATCAACATATCACAACTACCAGCCACGCGACCCGATGGTCCGTGCATTAAGGGCACATTATTGGTGTACCGACGAACCAGGGTCTAGCCACCGTTCAAGGTCCGAAACCCGACGGTATTGAGCACTCAATCTTAATGGCTTGCAAGCTTAAGACTCTCATTATGCGCTCCAACGAGACCAATAACTAGGTCTACCAATCGGTCAAACATAACACAAGTATAGATCAACAACCCCCTGTTGCTCAAGTCGCCATGCCATCAATGAATACTGAAGTACTCATGGCCAATTTATAGGCACGGGTCGGTTTCACCTTTTCTGTTCGACACTAAGCCTTTTTAAGAGCACACAGCTCATAATAGCCACACTGTCCTCCATGGACTGGTTTCACCATCCAAAAAGGGGATATAATGCCAGCGTTCCTCGCGGTCGCTTGGCGGGTTCAGCAGAACCCACTTTCTGCCCCCAAACTCAACCCAAACACGGCATACAGCACAAGAATCATGAGGGTATTTTCCTGGAATTCCACTCCAATACTTCCTGTTAGTATCCTTCACAGGCACAAACCATCGACTCCACAACATACATATTTATACGCAGAGTCTTCTCCAGTGCGCAAATAAAATATCACTAATCCAGACCAACCTGTCCAGATGAGCTTCACACAGGATGCCTATCCCGTACTACACATTTTCGGGTCTATATGTAAGACTGGGGATTTCAAGAATCAACCCAAGGAAATCCATCAATAGCTACCTTTTGGTGTAGGAAATCCACGAATATGCCAAAGAAGGACTTCACATGTCCAAGGAATAAAGATTGTTACCCTTGACGATCTCTTGGGAGCCATGAAAAGCTAGCCAGAAAGAAAGCACCGAGATGCTCTTGCCTCCACAAATCTGAACTCGGCTCGTAATTCCGAACGCTGAAGCTCCACCGGCGGCCAGATCTCTCTTCTTCCTTCTTCCTTGCTCTCCCTTCTCTCTAGTTTTTTTAGAAAGAGAATAGCCAAGAATAAATGAGAGATAACTCTCAATTCCTGGACTTAACTCAGTTGGGAGAAGCCTGGACCCTTAGATCCCATCTAAAGGAAATGAATGGCCAAAAATTGCCCTGAAATAACTTTTCCCGGGCCGAACACGACTTTTGACACGCCCGTGTTACAGGCCGTGTAATTTAAGCGGCAATAGAACTGACTCATCCAGTATAGGACACGGGCTTAGACACGCCCGTGTCAAGCTTTGACACGCCCATGTCAACCAGTATACGCCCATATTGCGGGGCGTGTCCCTCAATCTACACAGGACCAAACCATCCAGAAAGGGACACAAGAACCCAACACGCTCGTGTCAAATTTATCACTCCTATGTCACCCAGAACATGCTTGGGATCCAAGCCGTATTCCTCGGGCCCCATAAACTGGACAAAACCCGAGAAGTACACGACCATGTGAAACTCCCGTGACACAGGCCGTGTGCCCAACACGAAATAGCCTCTCGAACATCGTCGAGTGTAGAACGTCGAGCTCATGGCCAAACACGGCCCTGGACATGCCCGTGTCACAGGCCGTGTGCCACACTCGACACTGCCTCGCGGCGCACTCGAGACCACCTTACCACACTCGAGTATACCGAGCAGGACACGGCCTTGGGACACACCCGTGTCCCTGGCCGTGTTGCCTCAGGCTAAGCAAGACACGGCTTGGGACACACTGGTGTCCCAGCCCACTCAAACTCAAGAATTTTGGGGTGTTACAGGTATGATGCTATTGAGAAGGCAATGATAAAGGAAGGACCACTCAAGTTTCAAGTGGTTGCATTGGAGTGTTGAGTTAGTGGCATCAACTCAAGTGGTATGATCTCTAGTCAAGTGGTATGATCACTATTGGAGTGTAATCAATCTAGCATCAGGAGAAAAGTTCTCCCATGATCCTATCTCCTCCCTCATTAGATGAATGCATATTGATGAAGCCAGAAAGGGGCAGGAGTTGGAGAACAATACTTGATATGACTTGACATGTTTAGTAAGTTCATATACTTATAGGAGTGGGTGAACATTGACTACATGTTGAGTCAGTGCATATTACTTGGAAACATTCAAGTGGTATGAGGAAAGTAATGACTTGACATGTTGAGTCATTACTGTAAATTGGAAAACATTGAACAAGCTACATCTGCTAGATTATATTTGCTTAATTTATTTTATTTTATGTGTTAATGCTTCTTAGTATTGCTGTATGTTCTACCTTCTTCAAATAGGGGGAGATTTTTTGGAATATTGCCCCTAAATGTTCCCTGGATTTAAAGAGGAATCCCATCAATACTAAGAACATAATTTTATTTGATGTATGTTCAAGTTCAATGTGTGCAGGATGTTCTTAGGAACAATGATTAGACAGGTTATCTAAGTGACAGTGACAGGTGGACATAAGGAAGAGTGCTGGGAAGACAGAAAGTTGTCTAAGTCCACATGCAATGAGTGAAGCCAGTTCACTCAATGCCAGATGTCAAGAAGCACTGAGTAAAGTATGGGCAGTCAAAACCTAATTGTTGACAAGACAGAAATTTGTCTAAGTCATTAGGTGTTGATTGAAGTCAGTTCACTCAATGCTAGATGTCAAGAAGCGCTGAGTAAAGCATGGGCACTCAAATCCTGACTATTGGCATAGCAAAATTTTGGTTAAGTCCACAGGCGTTGAGTGAAGGAAGTTCACTCAACACCATATAACAAGAGGCATCGAGTAAAGCTCAGATAGTCAAAGCTTTAGCATTGGCAAGGAAGAAATCTGGCTAAGTCTAGAAGCGTCGAGTGAGGATAGCTCACTCAATGCTTGAAGAAAGAAGCGTTGAGTCAAGCTTAAGTAGTCTAAGCATCTGAAGATCTATCTAGAAATCTAGCTAAGTCCAGAAGCATTGAGTGAAGGCAGTACACTCAATGCCCAGAGAAGAAAGCGTCGATAGAACAAAGTTCAATCAAAGCCTCAGAAGATGTAGACAGAAAATCTGTCCAATTAAAAATGCGTTGAGTGAGGACAGTTCACTCAATGCCAACTCAATAGAGAAATAAGCTAAGTACAGAAGCATTGAGCAAAGGCAGTTCACTCAATTCCTCATCGAGAAGACAAACAATGGTAGAAAGCGTTGAGTGAAGACAACTCACTCAACGCATTCATAAAGATGGAAATCGGCTAAGTACAAAAGTGTTGAGTGAAGGCAGTTCACTCGACGCCTCAGCAAGATAGCAGGTGTTGATGTACGAAATGCGACAAGGACTCGGGCACCACCAGCTAAATGTTCTAGCACTGAGAAATAAAGCAAAGTACAAGCTGTAGTCTACTTAGAGGATGAGAGAAAAGAACAAAGGAGTCGCGAACCCCGGCAACACCAGAATTCCCCCGTCGCAGCCTGAATACCACTCTTGCGACGGGCTTGATTTTGTTTGCAAAATGATGGGTTACAGAAGGCGGAAAGAAAGCAGCGCAGCAAGCAAGTTGGTATCCGCAAAGCCCGAGATTCGAGTCCACAGCCTTTAACATGTAGGCTCTTGGGCTCTAGTCAGCGTGCCTTGGGTGCACCACCTCCCCCTATTTATAGGCTCAGGGGTCTGCCCAAACAGGCAGGGCTAAAATAACTGGCTGCCCGGGGTACAGGAGAACCAGGCAGCGGTGACGGGAATCAAAAAGAGGAGGACAAGCAGTCCGCGTGCGAAAGGCGGACTGGGCTTGCGAGCTGAGGCAGCCCCTTGGCTGTGTGGAGCGCCATCCTTGCTGGAGGGCCGCGACCTGGGCGGGCTGGCTATTGGGTCCGCCTAGGGAATGGCAAGATCTAGAAACTGACCAAGTCAGGGCGACCTGAGCGGACTGGGAACAGGAGTCCGCCTCTGGCGTGCCTTGACGACCTGAGAAGACTGAGGGTCTGGATTCCGCCGAAAGAGGGTCTTGGCCAGGCATGTTGCGGATTCTGGGGTTAACATAATCCCCGCACATTTTCAAGTTTCAAGAAATTTCGAAAATGTTTCCTTAACCGCTGAGTCCGCAACTATCATAAATGTCGCTTGGGCTATAAATACGGCCGGGGGCACGGTATTCTGCCAAAACTGTCTGCGCAACGGGAGATGTCCACCACTTGTGGTCTGCATCTTTGAGTCCGGCATGGCGAGACTTGGATCCTATTTTGGCAATCTTGCTTCCCAGACCGACAAGCCTAAGGCGTTCGCGGCACCGGTGAAGAAAGTAGTTCACCAAGGCGGAACGGCTGTCCGCGATGTTGGAGAAAGTTCGCAAAAAGAAAAAACGCCCGCTGATTCGGTTCGCAGCGGCAAGGAGCCGTAGCGCGAGAAGTCGGATGTCTCTCTTGCCCAGAATATGCCTCCCCAAAGCACGGAAAAGACTTCTAATCTGCAACAAACTCTTGACCAGGTCCCTGCGAACTCCGGGGGAATGGTGATAGACGATACTCCTTTTGGTACATTCATGCTGTGCATTGATGTCGGAAAGGAGGTCTCTTCACCGGAAGCTCGGCAGCAGGACACCGTGAGGGCGCAGACTGCCGATCCGGAGGCTGAAAAGCAGACAGAGAAGCTGGCTAAGGATCAGGACGCGGCTACAACGATTTCCTTGGCCATAGTCAGCACAGATCAGGACACAATCTACGCAAACCTGCCAGAATCTGAACAGGTCGTGCTGGCTTTGTAGAAAAAGGCTCCTAAGAAGAAGAGGAGGGAAAAGTCTTCCATTTCTGAGCGGGTGGAGAAAAAGTTACGGGCTCAAAAGGAGAAGAACGTCTCCGTGCGGACAGGCACGACGAGCTTGCAGTATAGACCGCGGGAGAAAGAAGTTCCAGATGTGATTTTGATTACACCGGATGCCCCCATCTTAGGGGGCGACTCATCTGCGATTAGTTTGTCTACCACTGAAATACTCGACACTATTGATAACGGGCGGCTTGCTGACATTAATCAGTCTCTGTTGGAGGTGTTGCAGTCTGATGTCGAGATACTGGGTGAGAAGGTCGTCGAGCCCGCCCCCTAAGTTGAGGATGACCAAAGGGAGAAGACGGCGAAGGATCAGCTCGCCATCATGCAAGCCAAGGTTGAGGCGGTTTCCGAAAGACTGGAGGCGGATAAGCGAGCTGAAGACCTGCGGACGACGGCCGAGTTGATGCGGTCGGGTAAATTACAGCCGCTACCCCAGCGATTTCACCAACGATGGCTTTATAGGTCCCCCCACGGAAATCGCGGCCTGTAAAAATCATCACTGAGACCGAGGACATAGTTGCTTCTAGTAAATTCGTTGCCGAGAAAAAGGCGAATGTATATCGAAGATGGAAGCAACACTTAGACGCCTTTGACCCGGAGGGAGTGAGGCGGCCTGTCGTGGATAGTCGCCAGATCGCTGCGATGATTATGAAAAGTGATTTATCTTTATCTTTTTGAACTCACCGCGACCTGGAAACTAAAACGGATTTTGTTCTTTGTAATGCAGTTCGAAACTTGCCACAGACTCCGTCGAGGCTGGAGAGATCGTGTCGTCGCCCCCCAGATGCTCCCGTGTAAGCATTGACGACCGCCCCAGCCAAGTCTGTACAAGGAGAGCAATTTGTCCTGGACAGATACATTTTGTTAGTAAAAAACTATGAGGAAGAGTTAAAGGAGGTGCGAATTGGAGCCAAGAGAGGAGAATGGCGAGAGAAGGTGCTGGAGGGCCAGGTCGCTGACATCTCCACGACGGTAGAAGGTTTGAAGAAAGAAAAGCAGAAGCTGAGCGAGCACTTCCGCCACTATAGAAGCAAATATTTGGCTCTAGTGCGGGAAGGGAAGAATCAAGTATTCGAGGTCGCCGGTACTCGGCCACAAACGCCTGCTCAACCCGCTCTGGGAGAGGCAACAGCTCCGGCGGCGAGCGGGAAGCCCGCGGTGGCCGCAGATTCGAGGCCGGCCGGCGAGCACGTGATCCCGTTCAGCCGAGTCGTCAGTGAAACTGCACGCATGCATCTAACCTTCAACAACATGCACCACCTAGTCCAGCAGTTATACAGCGAGATCCTGCGAGGGAGAGACCATGCGGCCTATATTGGGACGGATGAAGAGGAGAAACCTGTCCGCCAAATAGATGGAGAGGAGCGACCTGCTTGTCGTCAAAGTCGTTGAGTCCGCGAAGACTTATGAATATTGTATAATTTGCTGTGAACGTTATTCTTGCGTGACGCGGATATTACTAGTTTTTGTATAACGTTGTATTGTATGATATTGCATATTCTTTTATTATGCTGTGATTTGTGTTGATTGCTTCTCTGTAGGGTGTTTGAATGTGATTTGTGTGAATTGCTATGCGCGAACTGAAGAGAAGCGGACTGTGCGTATTGAGCTTGAATCCGCACAAACTTATATAAATTTGCAGGGAGCTAGGAAAGAGGTGAGCTGAGCGGATTGAGTTATCAACCTTAGCGGATCAGCTGTCATCTGTCTGTCAGAATTCTTTCTATAAATAGGGTCTTCATTTTCTTTCGGTATCAGAAACAGTTTGATCTGGAAACCCTGCGGACTGAAGAAATGGTGTCCGTATGTACAGATGCCGCAGCCACCTTTCACTCCGCCGAACACAAAAGAAGCCGGCTGACCGCGGCTGACCTGGAGATCATCTGGGATAGGCACATGGCGGGGTCGTCGGTGCTCGTGCGGCTTCCTGATGATCATGAACGACTAAACTTTTCTGCCACTACCCAGATCGTGGTGCCCATCGATCATTTCGATTTTGGGTTCAAGTTCCCCCTGCTCTGGGAGGTCGTTGAGATCTTTGAGCACTACGGGGTGGTTCCAGGCCAGCTCGCGCCGAATACCGTCACCGCAATCTACAGCTTCCTTTCATACCTGCAGTCATAAAGGATCCAGTTCTCCCTGAACATATTCAGGAAGATCTTCTCTGTCCGCTAGATTACTCCGTCCAAAGATAACCAGTATAAGGGCGTAATCTACTTTTACTGCCGAGGAACGAAGTTTGCGGGCTTGCCGAACAAAATCCACAACTGGACCTCGAGGTATCTTATTTTTGAGGGCGACTTGGGGTTCCTTAACACTAACCTGCAGGTGCGCGCGGACTCTGACTTCAAAAGTGTGCCATTTAATACGGTGGAGTCTGTCATCATGGAATTTTTGTCCAGGGCAAGGCTTGATATTGAATACTACATCCCGCTGCTGCCGGACCTGGATACTATAAGCCGCCAGGAGAGTAAGTATTGCGACCTGACTTTATATCCACACGTTCTGAGGTTATATGACTAACGAGTTTCTTTTTTGCAGCGACCTTAGCGGTGCCGGCCAATTTACCTAAAACACCCGCCGGGCTGACTCCTACATAGGGAGAAAGAAAAAAGGAAGTCGCAAGGAAAGAAGGGAGCACAACGATCCTGCGGCGAATTACTCTTCATCCGAAAGTTTCGATATGGTGGGCTTTGGGAAAAACCAGAAGGATCTCAGGGGTAACCCGATGATCCATTGGCATGAGAAGAAAAAGTTTGTCCGCCTCTCCACTGCTCTTCCATCCTGGAAGAATCCGCACCCCTCTCGTCATGCCCATGTGGCGGTCTCCGCTCTATACGGGAAGCAGAACCTCCGCGAGCTGCAAAGCATCCCTCCAGGCTAGCGCGAATAGCGCCGTCACCAACCACTTCATGGGTCGGATGAAGCGCGAGCTGCTCAGGGAAAACGAACGCTTGATGCGAGAAAAAAAGTCTCTAAAAGACAGGAACAAGCGGTTAGGGACGAAGGTCAATAAGTACAAAGAAACAGAAGCTGTAAGTATCGGTAATCGTTTGTCTTTGTTGCTTGTCCGCATCGGACGGATTCATTTACTCTCTTTCCAGATCACATACGATGTCACCAACCCAAGCTTCTAGGTCGCTATATTTCCTTTTGTGAAGGAAAGCGTGGAAGTTGCTATTGAACGCTTCATCGACAATGGGCTTGCAAGAGAAGGCGTTGACTCTGTCCCCTTTTTGCAACTATTTGCCGAACTCGAATACAAAGTCGCCGAGTTTGAGAAACCGGCAAAAGGGAAGGAGGTTGCTGATGAAGAGGAGAAACCTTCTGATGGAGACACTCTTGAGGTCGCTGTGTCAAGCCAGCAAGGGAGCAAGTCCGACCAGTCTGCCTCTTTCGAATCTAAAGGAAGCAGCGAGCGGACGGAGCCCGCGACAGTGAGCGAACGGAGTCCGACCAGCTCCAGCTCCAGTGGTGGCAGCATCAGTACTTTAGGCGACTATTCTCCCTTGGTTGACGTGGACGGGTCGAGTCCGGAAATGCCTGCCAAGAAGAAGCAAAGAACAGAATAAGAATAGGCATTATAACTTTTTGTTTTTGTTATAAAAAGAGAGCGGACTCCGTTTGAGTCCGCCAACACTTGTAAAAAGTTTTTGAATGATATGAAGAGGATATTTTTGTCTCATGGTGTTTTGATCTTTTTGTGGTGTATCTGTCCGCGTCATATACATGTTATTCGCGCAACATAATTTTTTCAATCCGCAAATAATCCCTGTTGAAATTTTTGGAACTTGTTGCGACATGAACCTTATCTTTTCCTTTATCGGAAGTAATAATCATTAAGCAGGCCCTTGACGAGTTCGAACAGCAGTTCGTGCTTTACATCAACAAAATCAACCTTTACGAATCCCAAGACAACTAATATAATAACAGGAGCTGCGTTTTAGAATAGTTCTGATGGGATAACGCTGATTTGCGGGTTAGCTGAATTTAATCCATAGTCCCCCGATATTTGAAATCGAGACGCAACATTTATTTAACCGAAATGAACCCTGTGGACTAAGCGGACTGAAGAATTTGAGTCCGCCAATAATTGTAATAATGATAGAAATGATCTATAGCTCAAGACTAAGTGGGCATGTGCGGCTAGTGCGGCATTGCTTTCCACACCGGGCCATGAACTATAAGGTCAACCCGAGAAAACCGGTGGACTGAGCGAACTAAAGAATTTGAGTCTACCAGTAATTGTAATAACGATATAAATGATCTATAGCTCATGACCAAGTGGGCAGGTGCTACTAGTGCGGCGTAGCTTTCCACACCGGGCCATGAACTATAAGGTCAACCCGAGAAAACCGGCGGACTGAAGAATTTGAGTCCGCCAATAATTGTAATAATGATAGAAATGATCTATAGCTCTTGACCAAGTGGGCAGGTGCGGCTAGTGCGTCATAGCTTTCCACACCGGGCCATGAACTATAAGGTCAACCTTAGAAAACCGGCGGACTGAGCGGACTGAAGAATTTGAGTCCGCCAATAAGCTTATTGATTGAAATTGAAATGCCGCCCTCTTGCCTGGAGTACAGCCTTGATTTATCCTTCGGGCAGGTGCGGCCGGAGCGACATTGCTTTTCCTGAGATAAACTAGGTTGTGGGCCTCCTGCAAACACTTCTTGAGGGTACCAAGGAGTGTTCGAAAGTCACAAACCAAGATGATCTGTAGGCAGGTGCGGCCAGAGCAAGCATTGCTTTCCATGCGTGATCATAAGACTTGTAACGATATCCCCTAAATGGCATGGTAGAGCTGACCTCCACTCTGCCCCTCCAATATGCAGAAGTGGGGTTAGGTACTAGCCAGGATCCAAAGTTCAGTATCCTGTTGTGGTAGAACCGATAAGCTCCCACTGCACGGTGCGAAATCTCCCCGCAACACGTGGTCTTTGTGGTGTTACGCTAATAACAACGGTTCTAAGGGAGGTTTTTGCTGAACTCGGCGATGTCTCCTGGTTTTAGATGCTAGATCTGCTCATGGAGCGAAAAAGGAGAAAGCACCCAAAGAAGTGTTAGTATGCAAACTTCAACAAGCATTAATTTTCAAGTAATTTGCGTAACAAAGAAAGGAGAGTTCAGGGATGGAACCATTTTTGAGCTGCCCTTACTTAACATATTAAATGCCAATATTTGAGACAAAAAGACACATGAATAAGTGTTAGCAAGGAGCTTTTTATTAATGATACACGTCTTTACAAGTTTGCATAAAAAGGAAAAAAGAAGAGAAGAGGTTTAGGAATAGAACCGTTTTAAGTCATCTCCACTCCATGTATGCGGCATATCCTCTCCTTCATATTTTTGCAGACGATATGCCACCTTCTCGAGCACTTCCTTGATGATGAATGGTCCAGCCCAATTCGGGTTGAGCTTTCCGACTGAGCTGGCTCTTGCCGCAGCATCTACCTTTTTAAGAACTAGGTCTCCCACTTGGAAGTGTTTGATCCTTACGGTCTTATCAAAATGCCGAGCCATCCTTCTCTTGACTTCCTCTTGTCTGATTGCAGCCTTATCTATGATCTCCTCAATGTGTTCCACGCTGAATCTCAATTCCTCATTATTCAGTTCCTGCCAATCTTCCATACCTTGCCTTACAAGCAGAACTCTGGGTGAAGGGACTTCAAATTCAACAGGAATTAGTGCTTCCGATCCATGTGAAAGCTTGAACTGAGTTTCCCTTGTTGAAGATGAAGGCGTCGTTCTCAGGGTCCAGAGAACTGAAGAAAGTTGATCAGCCCAACTTCCCTTGAGGTTCTGTACTTTCTTCTTAAGCAAGTTGAGAATTTTCTTATTTACTGCCTCTACCTGAACATTGCTTCTGGGGTGATGGACTGATGCAAAACGTAGCTCTGTTCCGATTCGCTTGCAGAAATCTAGCATCTCAGCGTTGTTGAATTGTGGTCCATTATTAGTGATTATTGCCATCGGGATACCATGTCGGCAGACTATCTCTCCCCAAACAAAATTCTTTATAATCTGTGTGGTTGTCTTTGCCAATGCTTTAGCCTCGATCCACTTACTGAAGTAGTCAATCATGACTATGACGAAACGCCGCTGTCCACTTGCCATGGGAAAAGGACCAATGAGATCCATTCCCCAAATGGCGAAGGGCCAAGGGGTTGCGATTGATCTAAGGGATTGGGCAGCCTGATGTTGGAGTGGTGCGAACTTCTGGCAATGAACACACTTTTTCGCATAAGCTTCAAATTCTTTTTTCATTATGGGCCAGAAATAACCCTATCGCAGGATCCTTCGTTCCAAAGTTCTTGCTCCTGAGTGGCTTCCGCACTCACAAGAATGGACCTCCAAAGGATGGTAGGAACTTCACTTTCTGATACACACCTTGCAATGGTAGCTAAGAAGGTCTTTCTGTAGAGAACTCCAACCGCTAAGTAATAGTGCGCTGCCTTCAATCTGAATCTCTTCTAATCTCTGACCGACTGATGCAAGTTCCCAGTCGAGAGATAGAGGATGAACGAGTCCATCCAAGAGGGGTATTGATCTATCTGCATCAATTCTTCCTCCTCTACTGTCGGGCGAAAGAGTTCAGAAGTCGTCCCTCCTGATGAAAGTCCGTATTTGGCGAGAACATCTGCCTCCTCATTCTTTGTCCTCGGAATGTGCTCAATGGTGAAACTTTTGAATTTTCCGACCTCAACTTTCACAAGCGCAAGATACATCTTCAGCACCGGCTCCCTGGTCTTAAAGTTACCCAAGACTTATGACGCCATTACTAGGGAGTCAGTCTTTATGTGGACACGGTTGATCCCGAGCTCTCTTGCGAGCCTCAAGTTGCCCAACAGAGCCTCATATCCTGTCTGGTTGTTGGTCACTGGAAAGTAAAACTTGATTGCCTGCTCGAGTTTGATGCCATTTGGATTTATCAAAACCACTCTTGCTCCGGAAGAATTTCTTCCTGAAGCCCCATCTACATAGATGGTCCAAGCCAGAGGAGACCTCTCTGCCTGATCAGAACCAGATTCTGCCATATCAATCAGAAAATCTTCAAGTGTCTGCGCCTTGATGGCCGTCCTGGGCATATAGGAGATCTCAAACTCACTCAGCTCGATTGCCTATTTAGCTAATCTGCCAGAATGTTCTTGTTTATCCAACACATTCTTCAAAGGTTGATCAGTGACCACTTGGATGGAGTGTGCCTGGAAGTAGGGACGGAGTCTACGAGAAGACATAACCAGTGCCAGAGCTAGCTTCTCTAGGATTGGGTACCTGGTTTCTGCATCTTTCAGGATAAGGCTAACATAATAAACTGGAAATTGTCTCCGGTTTTCCTCTCGGACAAGAACTGAGCTAACTACCTCAGGGCCAACTCCCAGGTATAGGAACAATATCTCCCCTGCTCGGGGGCTTTGTAACAAGGGAGTAGAGGTTAGTTGTTTCTTCAACTATTCAAAAGCTTGAGTACACTCTTCCGTCCACTGAAACCTTGACACTCCCCGAAGAGTTTTAAAAAAATGGGGCACTCTTATCCCTAAGCGGAGAGATAAATCTCCCGAGTCCTGCTAACCTCCCCCCTAATTGCAGAACTTTTCTTGGAGAACGGGGGGGGGAGCCATATCAAGGATGGCTTTAACCTTATCTTGATTGGGGGCAAGGCCCTCTGGAGTAAGGAGATGACTAAGGAATTTCCCCTTACTTGCTCCAAAGACGCATTTTAGCGGGTTAAGTTTAATCTTGTACTTTCGCAAAGTGGAAAAAGTTTCTACCAAATCGTGCAGATGTTGCGGGAGAGACTTGCTTTTAACCAAGAGATCATCCACATATACTTCAAGGTTTTTACCCTTTTGTCCTCTAAACACATGATCCATCATGCGTTGATACGTCGCGCCACCGTTTTTATGCTCAAAGGGCATCACAAGATAGCAGTAGCAACCATCGTTGGTAATAAACGATGTGTGAGGGATATCAGGCTTATGCATTCTTATTTGGTGGTAGCCAGAGAACGCATCTAAAAAACTCATAAAAGGATACCCTACTGCAGAATAAACTAAAGAATCTATCTGAGGCAAGGGGTAGCAATCTTTTGGGCACATTTTATTCAATCGGGTGATGTCTACACAAATCCTCCACTTACCCCTAGCTTTCTAACCATTACAACGTTTGAAACCCACTCAGGATATTGAATTTCTTGAAAAAGAAAGCGCCTTGAGAAGTTTGGCAACCTCCTCTCTGATTGGCTCTGCCAGCTTGATCGCCGTATCTCTCCTCTTTTGTTGCATCGGCTTGGCAGTTGGATCAATGTTGAGATGGTGGCAAGCCACGTCGGGATCGACTCCCGGCATGTCTTCCGCCGACCAGGCGAAGACATCTAGGTTCTTCAGCAAACAGGATATCAACTCTGCCTTTAGGTCTTCTTGCAATTCTGAGTTGACGGAGAGCCTTCTCTCTTCCCCCTCAGCAATAAGGACTTCTTACTTCACCCTGGTAGGTTCCAGGTGAGTGTCTTTGCTATCTATGGCAGCTTCTGACTGAGTAGATACTTCTGCTACCGCTGAGAAGATTGGAGGGGCAACTTCGGTCATGTTAACTGTGCGGAGGTAGCATTCCCGAGCTTGTCTTGGGTAACTTCTGACCATGCATTGACGACTCTTTTTATTGAACCTTATAGCTAGGTGGTAGGTTTAAATTATTGCTTGGTATTTATTTAGCAGAGGCCTCCCGAAGAGGGCATGATAGCTTCTTGGAGCATCCACCACTATAAACTGAATCTGCTTGGTCACCCCCCAAGCCTTATTGGGAGTACGACGGTTCCCTCGACTTCCTTCCTCTCGCCGAAAAAGCCATAGAGTGGCCCTTCAGTGGAAAGCAAAGGCTTTCTAGTCTTTAGGGCTTCAAAGGTTGGCTTGAAGAGGAGATTAACGTAGCTGCCAGTATCAACAAGGATCCTATCGACTGTATAATCTGCGATGGCTGCTTGAACCACAATAGCATCATCAAAAGGATTAGCGTTCGGGGGAAGGTCCTCGGGACCGAAGATGACGCTTCCCGAAGACGGGGCAGAGGAAGAAGTAGAAGCAATCTCTGCTCGGGTGACTCTTGCAAGGGAGGACTTCCGAGTGGACTCAGTTCCTGCTCCACCGTGAATGTAAAAGAGTCTCCCTAGGGCTCCTTTGTCGATGATATCGCAGCATTCATTATGAATACTAATGGGCCCCAGACGACCCTCATCCTCTATCTCTACGCATTCTAGTTGAACCTCTGCCACCTCCTTTCCTTTGGAGGTGGAAGGTTTTGAAGGATCATTCCTCCTGCCCAGATCTTTGATCTTGCCCTCGGCGAACAACCTCTCGACCAATTGTCAAAGGGCCTTGCAATCTTAAGTCAGGTGGCCTTTTTCCTTGTAAAATTCAGAGAATTGAGAGTTATTTCTAGGCTTCCAATCCCTCTGAGGCCCTTGTCTTTTTTCCTCCACCTTCTTCTGGATGATTTGGACGACTTCTTCGAAATCGAGTCCAGAATCCGAAAACTCGTCCACGGAGCTGCTCTGATGTGGCCTTGAAGCAGGCAAGGCATTCAGGTAGATGGGCAGAGCCTTAAGGGGTACGGCGGGAGTGGCGGCCAACGACAGTCTCTGCTCACAGAACTGTTGATGGCCAAGAAAAGGTTTCTTGTGACGGATATTTTGCCCCCTCTGAGGAGGAGGCTGGAAATCAGGTCGAGGAGGCTTGCTGTGGTGGTGGTTGCAGGAGGGGGTATTGGAAGCGTCTCTTCCTCCAGCCTTAGCTGTCAGGGATGAAATGTATGTGGGATTGGAATTCTCACCTTCACAAAAGCGATTGACCATCACTATCAATTCCATGTAGGTCGATGGTGCCTTGGTTATTACTTTAAACTTCAGCGGGCCTTCCCGGAGGCCATGAATCAAGGAAACCTTGTAGTAGTCGGGGTTCACATTCCTCACCCCATGGATCTCCTTCTGGAACCGGTCAACGAACCGCACTACCGATTCGTTGTCTCTTTGTTTGATATCAAAGAGGGCTGCCTGCCCATCTTTTCTCTTCTTTGATATAGTAAACCTCAGAACGAGTTCGCTGTGGAACTCAGCGAAGGAATAAATTATGCCTGAGGGCAATTCATAAAACCACTCTCTCGCCTGCCAATCGAGAGTGGTAACTAGAAGCTTGCATTTCAAGGCATCGAAAAGGCATCTCAAAGCGACTGCCCCCTCAAATGCCTGCAAATGGGAAACTGGATCGGTCTCCCTTGAGTAAAAAGGGAGACGGGGTTCTCTAAAATTGTTCGGTGCTGACTCCCACCGGATTCTGTCAACGAAGGGAGAAGGAGTCTTGAGCTCGGCAGATGAGCGGACTGGCGCAAGGGGGTCTGTGGGCTCAGCGGATTGCCGATCAACAAAATCAAGTTGGCGGGCTGGAGTCCCCCTGGCTGCCTCCCTGAAGAAATCCATCATGGGGTAGAACTGGTAAGCCTGAGGTCGTGGGGGAGCTGTGGGCTGTGCTTGGTGGCGAGACTGAGGAGTGGCGGCAGGTGGCTATTGGAGAGAGGTTTGACGAGCTGGAGTCCGGCGGACTGGAGTTTCAGCAATATCCCTTGCGACCTGGGGAGCAAGCCACTGAGTTAGCGCGAGTAGAGCTTGGCTAATAGTATCAAGCCGCTGGTCGGTCTCTCTGCGAGATAACTCGGCTTCCCAGCGAGACTGTTCCAAAGCCTCTCACAACGAATCATCTGGCGAGCTTTAGCAGTCTGATCGGCAAGCTCGGCGGTCTGACATCTCTATCCGCAGATTTCAAAAACTGCTTGGATCTGAAGGTCGCGTGTTAATTATTGATGCACGAAATACGACAAGGACTCGAGCACCACCAGCTAACTGTTCGAGCTCTGAGAAAAGAAGCAAACTGCAAGCAGTAGTCTACTTAGCGGATAAGAGAAAAGAACAAAGGAGTCGCGAACCACGGCAACACCGGACTTCGCCTGTCGCGGCCTGAATACCACTCTTGCGACAGGCTTGATTTTGATTGCAAAATGATGGGTTACAGAAGGCTAGAAGAAAGCAGTGCAGCAAGCAAGTTGAAGTCCGCAAAGCCCGAGATTCGAGTCCACAGCCTTTAACAAGTAGGCTCTTGGGCTCGAGTCAGCGTGCCTTGGGTGCACCACCTCCCCCTATTTATAGGCTCGAGGGCCTGCCTAAATGGGCAGGGCTAAAATAACCGGCTGCCTGGGGTACAGGAGAACCGGGCAGCGGTGACGGGAATCAAAAAGAGGAGGACAAGCAGTCCGCGTGCGAAAGGCGTATTGGGCTTGCGAGCTAAGGGAGCCCCTTGGCCGTGCGGAGTGTCATCCTGGCTGGAGGGCCGCGACCTGGGCTGGCTGGCTATTGGGTCCGCCTAGGGAATGCCAAGATCTAGATACTGACCAAGTCAGGGCGACCGGAGTGGACTAGGAACAGGAGTTCGCCTCTGTTGTGCCTTGACGACCTGAGCGTATTGAGGGTCTGGATTCCATCGAAAGAGGGTCTTGGCCAGGCATGTTGCAGATTCTGGGGTTAACAGCAGGCTTCAGAGAAGCGGATAATTCCAAATTCATTGAGTGATGAAGGCTCACTCAATGCACTCAATGCCTATCAGTAGAAAGTTTGTCTAAGGACAAATGCGTTGAGTGAAGGTCATTCACTCAACACACTCAACGCCTAATGGTACAGAAATAATGGCTAAGTCCAAATGAGTTGAGTGATGAATGTTCACTCAATTCCTGGTAGTGCAGATTTTTTAGCTAAGTGTTTTTGCGCTGAGTTAAGGCTGTTCACTCAACGCATTAAACCTCTGTGATGAATTGCTTGAATTTGGCTAAGTCCACAGTTGCTCACATCAGCGAAAATTCAAATTATTACGAGAAGTCTACAGTACACGACAAATGGCGTCGCATGCCTACTATATATCATTTTCTGTAAAAGCAAATTTGCAGTCAACAACTATAGCTGGTCCCATAGGTCAAAGAGCCATTGGACGATGGAAGATAAAAGTATTCTAATCAGCAAGGAGAAGATAACTTTTAGAGATTTAACTGTTCGTAAATAGGCAGAGCTTCATCTTCTTCCTTTCAACATTATTGCAGAGCATGAAGAACAAGTTCAAAGTGCTGATCTAAAAGTTCAAGCAAGTTAGCTGTTGTGATTCTCACCTGCAATAACAAGTTAAGAGAAACTCTCTATGATAGAAGAAGCAGTAAAGGGATAACCCTAGCTGCAGCAGCATTTTTACAGTTCAAGCAGATATTTCCTGAAGATCATTTTCTTGTTGCTGTGAAGAAGTTAGGGCTGAGTTTTTTTCAGCTCAGGAAGAAGAAGGTAGGGCAGTTTAATTATAAAGGTTGAGGTAGGAGTGCCCTGTATCTGAGGTAGGGCTTTGGTTGAGGTAGGAGTGCTCAAAGTGGTAGGGACTTTGTGCCTGAGTTGTAAGATCCTTCTGTATATCTAAGATAGTGCCTTTGTGCCTGAGCTGTAGGAGAGTCATTCTCTCTAAGTTGTAGGGCTATCCTCCTAGCCTAAGTGTAGGACTTATGCTCAAGTCTGAGGTTGGTGATCATTGGATCACTGAGCTGTAGGATCCAGTCTTGAATCTGAGTTGTAGGACCATATGCCTAAGGTAGGTCTTGGAGGAGACTGAGAGATCCTAAGGGATTTGTGTTGTAAGTTCTAAGGAGCCAAGTTTGGAGAAGTGCCTTGTCTAATACACTATTAGAAAGGTGGGAAGGACAGTGAATGTATCCATAATCTAGGGAGCCACTATAAATCTTGTGTGTGCTGTTGTTAACTGTCTTAAAAGCAAAGCATAACTAACTCACAACACACCTAAAACAAGAAAGAAATTAATAAGGCCCAAAAACTTATTCACCCCCTCTATGTGTTTAGCTATCCTTGAAACTAAAGACATTCATTTTTCGCCAATTGTATTCGTCGAGTATTCTCGACGAATTCGTCGAGTATCTAGTGAAAACATCGATTTTTTCCTGAGAGGCTGATGAGTCCTCTTTATATACCTATTTTCGGATCATCTAGGCTTATTTTCTTATCTTTGCACGCCGTTTAGCGTCATTTGCACTCCTTTTGGTTCGCTACGGTTTTCCACGTCTTGTGCACTCTTTTAGCCTATTTCTGTGTGTGTGTGTATTTTCCCTTTTTGCTTGCATATTATTTATGTCTGTGACTGCCATGATCGACATCCCGTCCAGTTTTCCTGCAGGTTCTGGGATCGTGTGGGCGTCCGGCATCGAACTTTCCCCATTTTTGGCAAAGGAGTCAATGGTCGTGCGTTTTTGCCCACGCACGACCATCGACCTCTTTGGCGCACGATCATCGGTCGTGCGCAGCCATGACCTCTCCTGTGAAAGTTCTGTCCCGGCATATCGCACGATCACCAGCCATACCGCGCACGATCACTGCTCGTGCGTTGCCGGTCGTGCGCAGTTACACTTTCTTTTCCCACTTTTCTGCCTCCATATCGCACGATCACAGGCCATACCGCGCACGACCACTGGTCGTGCGCCAGTGATCGTGCGCGCTGTTTAAATCTGTTTTCTATAAATAGCGCAGGTCCGCCCTAATTTAGATCAATCCGGAATCTCGCGATTTTTTCCGCCGTTTCTCGTCCCGAACGAGGGTTTCCGCCGTCTTCCTCCATCTCCCACCTTAGGGAGGGTCTCCGGGCAAGCTTACAACGCCAAATCAACGCCGGAGCATCCTCTCGGCCTCCTCCTTCATCCTCAAGCTTCAAGCGGAGTTTTGACCGAGCTTTCTCCATCAAGCAAGGAAGGGCCGGAGCCGCAATCTACGGATCACTTCAACGAAGAAGACGGGTCCATTGGGAGTGAGTGACAGCCTCCTCTACCCCGGACGCAGTTGAGGACCGAGCTTGGACTCGGATTGACAACCCGGGATTCCAACCGTGAACCCTCAACAAGGCTTCGGATTCGGTCGATTCGCACACCTCTTCCTCTTGTTGTTGTTAGCTTAGTTATTCTCTTTGTATTGATGAAGAATGTTTATTGTAATTAACGCTTGTGCTAAATCATGTCTTTGTGATTTGTATTTTCGTTATTTATTGTTTGAGGTGCGCCTTATTATTCCACCATCCATCCGCCCTTGCCGCACTAGCAATTGCTAGTGGCGTGCGTTGCGAAGAGGTGCTCACGACCCTCATTCCGCCATTCTCACCACCTCATCCGCTAGCCTACTCTTCCATCCGCCTAGCGATTCGGTGCATAGCGGCCCGTGTAGTTTCCATCCCGCCTGGCGAAGCAGTGCATAGCGGCCTGCATAGTAGGATTTCCGCCGTTCTCTCCACCTCATCCGCTAGCCTACTCGCCCATCCGCCTAGCGATTCGGTGCATAGCGGCCCGTGTAGTTTCCATCCCGCCTGGCGAAGCATCGCATAGCGGCGTTGCATAGGAGTAGTTGTTAGATTTTTACTTTATTTTCCACAACCATCAAAACCCCATCGTTACCTCCGACCCGAGGACTTCAATCTCAAGTCCTCCTCGACATTAACTCATCCCTTACTGTGCTCCTCAAGAGACCGACACTCGGGGATTTATTCCCAAACTTTATTACTTGTGCGACCGGTGCGCTTGCCGTTTTCCACGCATCAGAGGCTAATCCAATTCATCGAGTATTCTCGACAAAGTATCCTTGGGTTTTGGTTGAATTCATCAACTCAAATTCGTTGAGAAGAGTTCATAGGGAACTTTTAAGTAAAATTCGATGAGTTTCAAGCCCTTTTCACTGAGTAAGATTCGTCGAGTATCATTGGATTTTGGTTGATTTCATTGAGTCAGTCTTGAATTCGTCGAGTATCATTGAATGCATTGTAGTTTGCCAAGTCTTATTCGTCGAGTTTATCTGTCAAACCAAGTTATATTCGTTGAGTGAACCGAGAAATCGTCGAGTGCTTTCGACGAATCTGTGTGGACTTAAAAACTTTTTTGACGAGTGACCTTCCTATTTGTTGAGTTCTTAGAGAAATTTTGGGATTTTTTTCTTCCTCTTCATCATTTGGGAATTTCGATGCTAAGTTTTGGGTTTTATCTGTGTTCTTGATGTTTCATTGTGGCCTTTGGTTGGCAGTGTATAAAGGACCACCACCTCATTGCCGGCTTGTGAACCATTACACCTGGTGTTTTCTCTTCTCTTCTTACGGACTTTTGGGTTGTGTTGGACAATGTGGCAACCACCATAGTGCCTTTTTGAGATGTTTGGTCCGACAGTTTGTGTTGGACAATGTGGTAACTAACTTAGAACTATTTTTACCGGTATTTAAGATTCATGTGTTTGAGCTTATCAGTCTCTTTCTTTTTATATACATACATATATTCATATGCATGCTCTTGCAGATATTATTGAAGCATGATTTCATATCGCACTTAGTACAACTTTTACATAATTAACCTCTTAAATTCTTCATTTGTTTACTGAGTTTTGACTCAGTTGCTGTGGACTGACAGTTTTTCTGTCCTGGGTTGGTAACCCTTTGAATTCTCTTCACTGTTTACTTTTTTTCTTTATTGCTACTTGCTTATTTTCTTGCTGAGGCATTCTTTCTTTTGAATGCCTCAGGCTCGGAGTAGTAGCGGTCCGAGAAGCTAAAGTTGGTGGTTCTTGGCGTGGGCTTAGAGCAATAGTTTTCTTCCCTCACCTTCGTGAGGTAGTTTTATTGTTCTTATTTTTAGTTCAGACATATATTTTGTTCTGTGGGTTCATGTCAGGTTGTTGATGCCCACAGTGAATTGTTGTAGATGATAGACTATTTTGTAGCTGCTATACTATTACTTGCTATTTGTCGTACTTACTTGCTCCCTGGGATGATTTTATGTTAGGATTATATGTTAGTTACATTCAAGGTATACAAAGATAAATACTTTTACCCCATACTCATCGCATCTCTTTAAATTAAATATCACCCTATTTTAACGAAAGTAAAAGCTCTTTTTGTACTTATATTAAATCTAGAGGCGTGCATATCATAAATAGTCCTATTAGATCTTCATACTAATCTAGGATAATAAATGGAATAAACTAAGTATTTTCCTCTGCGTATATAAATTTTTACCCGTGGACTAGTTGATCCACTGAGTTGAGGGACAAAACCCTATAAACCTAAACTCAAACTATATTTTTGTCATAACAAACTTTATAAATTTCATGAAAAGTGTTAGGTATAGGTTCTTGCCTGAGTGTCTGTAGTTGTCCCATATACGGTGTGGCATCACGACGCGTATTTTCTCTTACTCTGATACTTCAGTAAATGCTGAGAAAATGCGGGTTATGACAGTAGGTTCAAAGGGAGGTTTTTTTGACAAATTGGTCGAATGATTATCTTTGGTAATGTTTTAGTTGTCTTGTCTCATTGCATAAATACACCGATGTGTCATCAGTATGTCTTGGCGAAAGCTTGAACACTACACTCATAAGCATGAAAAGAAGTATACGGAGCATAATATGTAGTATGAGTTGCACAATATGTGTTTGTATATAGATCCTCAAAGGAAGCAACATGTGACTTCTATATAGTATGGGATACATAAAAATCATCACATGGATGCCTATTAGATTTTCCTTTTTTATTACATGCGATATTATGTAGTATGGGATGCGTAATATTTCATGTGTACGCCGCTCATAACATGCATTAAGGCCTTTACTAGAATGCATAGCACAACATGCATGACATAACATAGCATCAACACGCGTGCCATGTTAAGATCTACATAATGACATACGTACACGCATGATTTTAAAGCAAAGGAATAAGAATTCATGCATTCATATTATATGCACATGAGTCAATAGGATGATGGTATATCATCCTAAGTTAAAGCACAACATCACTTTTGAAAATCCCAGAGCAAAGTAGCAGCAAGAGCAAGTATCTATTCATGTATGGTCTGAACTAAATTTAGTAGTTCTAGCGTTAAGCTAGGTTTGCCGAGTTGTTCGTTGTATTATTAAGAATGCCGCCTAAGCATGCTGTGATAAGGCCGACTCCCCAGTCTGATGGTGAGTCGTTAGGTGTACAAAGTGAGGCCGTGATTGAAGGGCTGCGGTAGAGCAATGAAGCTCTGTCAAGGCAGATGGTTGCTATGCAATTGCATAATCAGGCTTTGTTGACTTCCTCCTTAGGGCAGCATCCTGTGGTGCAGAACCCTATAGTAGGTCATACTGTACCTGTTCCTCTAGTGCCTTCACTTTTGCTGCCACTAGATATGAATTTCATTTCGCACTTACAGTGATTAGGACCCCCTACCTATGACGGGAGAGCCGATTTCATGGTATTGGATGACTGGATTATTGCCATTGAGGAGATGTTTTCGTATTCTGGAATTTCTGCGGGCCAAAAGGTAATGGTTGTCGCTTATCTGCTGAAAGGCCTTACTAAGAGCTGGTGGTTCCGAGATAAAGAGAGTCTCTAGGAGGGTTGTTCATGTGAATCTTTCAAGAGGATGTTCCTGAAGAAATTTCTACCATTGGTCGAGCAAGACCGTCTGATGAATAATTTTCTACACCAAAAATAGAGAATACTCACGGTTAGTGTGTATGTGATATAATTTAGTAAGTTGAGCAAGTTGCTCTAGATTTAGTTGCCTCTGAGGCAGGAAGGGTGAAGCGATTCCAGGGAGGACTTCGTAGCGACATCCAGCAGTTGGCTAGCGCATACTAGGCAGTCATATGTTGAGGCAGTGGAAGTTGCTCTAATTGTTGAGGATATCCATAATGCTAAGAATCGAGGTGCGTAGATGAGGAAGGATAATAGAAATTCTAATGATAGTGGAAGCTCTCGGGCATCTGGCACAGCTTCGAAGAAAGGAAGTAAAGAAATGTGTAGTTTCTTTAGCCGGCCAGGCCACCCCTTCGAGAAGTGTTTCAAGAGATTGGGAATTCAGAAGCAGCACGAGGTGCTTGCAATTCAGAGTACACCCAAAGGAGATCTGGTATGTGCTTTGTAAGCAGAAGGGGCATGATGTTGCCCATTGTTGGGCAAATGATAAAGTCTGTTTACAATATGGGCAGTGTTGGAACTCAGTTTGGGCGGTTAGTCGAACTAGCCACCACTGCCTGTCCTGCCGGTCTTTTAGTGGATATCCTCAACGTACTGTTTAGATGATGTTTTTAGTAGAAGCCGCAGTGTTATGTCCAGTGTGAGCCTCAGCGGTTAGGTGACAAGCCGCAGCGGTCTTGTGAAGTTGTGAAGCTTTAGTACAAGGCTTATGCTCTCAGCGGTCTGGTGGCAACTCGCAGTACACGGTCAGATGTCTTGCCGCAGCTTCAACGTAATGGTTAACCGCACTGTAAATTGTTGGCTATCTGTAGGTGCGGCTTAGCGGCTGGCTGGCGGCCTTTCTCTTGTGTCCGGAGGTTGTAATGTTATGGCTTGTATAGTGAGCGGTTTGTGTATGTCAAACCGCTCAGTCCGCTTGACTTGTATTTAGTCCCACATCGTGTGTTGTATTCTCTCATCGCCCACATTTTCTATAAATAAGTGGCACACCTATGTATTACTTATTTTTTTGGAGCAATAAAATTTGCGGTTATTAAGCCTTGTTCGCATTGCTTCTCATATTTTCACTTGGTATCAGAGGGAAACCGGTCCTGTTGCTCCAAATTTTTTTGCTCTTATTACGGTTTGTTTTTTGAAACCGCACGTATTGTCCTTTTTCTATCCCTCCCTTCTTCAAGTTTTGTCCGGGTTCTTCCCTCCCGTTCTTTCTTTCTGGTCGCGCAGTTTCCCCTTATTCGCGCAGTCTCGTACTCGTCTCTTTTTTGTGCTACTTCTCTGCCCTCGGGTCACAGCATTTCACCTGTTGTTGGTCTGTGGTCACCGAGACCGGGCAGCTTGTTCTTTCTGTTCGCGCGGATTCTTCTCTGGTTGCCTATCTGTGTAGTTTCTGCCTTATTCGCGCGGCTCTCTTGCTTTCTTCATTAATACTCCTTAGTCTTCTGCGACTTTACCTACTTCTGCCAAGAAATCTACTGTGTCTCTTGCCACTTCAGGTGCTGCTCTGTTAGTTACCATGGGTAGGTGTCTTATTGACTCTGGTGCTACCACTCATATGACCGGGAATTCTCAGCTTTTTTCTTGTCTTACAACCTGTAACCACTTACCTCCTCTTCTTATTGCTGATGGTTAACTGTCCCCGGTTCACGGGTCTGGCACTGTGAATGTTACTACTTCTCTTTAGCTTCGGGATACTCTCTATGTTCCCAACTTTCCCTGCAATCTCCTTTTTGTTACTGCTCTTTATAAGCTGTTTGGTTGTGAAGCGATTTTTACTGCTTCTACTTGTGCCTTTCAGGTTCTTCAGTCCAAGAAGATGATAGCTATTGGGACTGAAAGCGGTGGCTTGTTCAATCTTGATACTTCTTCTGCTTTCTCTGCCTCCTCTTCTCTCCTTCAGTGGCACCTTCGACTTGGACATCCTACTCCTCGGATCCTCTATCAGCTACTGCCTGATTGACCTTGGGGCGATTCTTCTCTTCATTGTGAAGCTTGTCAGTTTGGGAAATATCATCGTTCTACTTTTCCTGCCAGCAAAGGACGCAGTTCTTCTCGTCCCTTTGATATTGTCCATTCATATATATGGGGTCCTGCTCCTACTCAAACTGTTCTTAGGAGTAGCTTATATTTTGTGACATCTATTGATGATTTTTCCCGCTGTACATGGCTATATTTGCTGCGTGAACATTCTTAACTTTATTCTATTTTCACTACTTTTTATAATTAGATTCATACACAGTTTGCTACTTCTATTAAAATCCTTCGGTCTGATAATGCTAAAGAGTACCGTAGTCATTAGTTTACATCGTTTTGTATTGATCATGTTATTGTTCATCAAGCCACTTCCCCTTATACGTCACAATAAAATGGTGTTTCTGAACGGAAGAATCGTCATCTGCTTGATGTGGCTTGGAGCCTTCTTACTCAGATGCATGTTCCCAAGTCTTATTTAGGGCATGCGGTTCTTCTCTCTTGCTTTCTTATTAATCGTGTTCCCTCCTCTGTTGTCGGTGGGAAGACTCCCTTTTCTATCCTGCATCCTGATGCGAACCCTTTTCCTTTGCCTCCTCGTGTCTTTTCATGCACTGCCTTTGTTCATTCCCCTTCTTCTACTCATGACAAATTGTCACCTCGCTTGATTAAATGTATCTTTTTGGGCTATTGTCCGACTCAGAAAGGATATAGGTGTTATGATCCTATTCTTCGCCGGCAGTATGTTTCTACCGATATCACTTTCTTTGAGATTGTTCCATTATTTTCTCTGTCCTCCTCCATTCTTCCTTCTTCTGATGTTTCAGTTCCCTCTCCTCTTATTTCTGCACCTTGTCCTGAGCCTACTATTCTTTCTTTTTCTTCTTGCGACTCTCCTGCTCTTCCTGCTTTCGCTGTTGAGCCTCTGCCCATGGTTCCTAGTTTGCCTGCCTCTCCTTCGGATGGACCTACGCAAGTAGACAGGGATGATTTTTATCTTCCAATTGCTCTCAGAAAAGGTGTTCGATCATGCACTCAGCATCCTCTTGCTGGTGTGGTATCTTACACCAGATTGTCTCCTCGAGCACTGTCACCACCCGCATTTTCTCCGAATTAAATAATTATCAGAGTATGAGAAAACACGCGTCATGATGCCACGTCAAGATGGGGATAACTGCTGACGCTCAGGCAAAACTATCTACTATACTTATGAAAGAAATTCATGAGTTTAATGATTTGAAAATCAGTTATATTTAGAGGCCGTATCCCTCGGCCTGGTGGATCACCTAGTACACAGTAAAAAACTATACTTAAGCGCTGCGGAAAAATACTTTATTCAGGTTTGACATCCTAAGAAGTGCATAAGAGCCCTAAGAGGACCACTTATGCTATGCAAGACTCTACATTTAATTTATATTATATATATAGGAAAACGATCTTTATACGCTGTTTGGAAAATAGTGATTTACTTTTATAAAACATGCAGATTGTGCAATATACATATAATAACAATTTTAGTTTTAAAATAACTAGCAACCTAACATAAAACCTTCATAGAGCAAGTAGACTATCTCCAGAAAATGGTAGCAGTCAAAGTAATATATCTAGTACAAAGGAAAAAACTACCAGTGGGCGCCAACAACCTGACACGAACCCACTAGCAAATATGTATGTCTATAAGAAAAGTACAGAAAAACTACCTCACTAACAAAGCAACAGAATCTCCAAGGTCAAAGAGACCACCAGCAACACCACCGCAACCTAGCCACCAAACTGGCTACTGCTCAGAACCTGAGGCATTCAAAAAAAAGAAAGAATACCTCAGCAAGCAAAACAAGAAAGAACTGCATGAAAGTGTCAACCAGGGGGGGTAAGTGAAAGAGGAAAACACACAGCAGTAAAAGTCATAACTGCCCCAAGGAAAGACAACAAGGAATGTACTACGTGCGAGGAAACAGCATCAACCCTGCCCAGACACTACATCCTGCAGGGTCTACTAGGCTTCCAAGAGCCCAAAATGCTGCAATCTACCAAGGAAGAAACACCTAACACCCTAAGCTGTGGGAGATGGTAGTAGCGAAAACAAATAACATGGATTCGGGTTGGAGGCAAACTCAGTCCCCCAACCTCCATTTCCAAGCCAACAAGCTCAATGGTTTATATGTGAAAGCACAAGGGACCTTCCACCCCCTTGCCCAGCCCGTGCCTGGAGCAAGATAGAAGAATAAGGGTGTCCTTGGCTAAATTACACAACACCTCCCCCATGAAGAGCTTCAAACCACCACTACTAACCACGACCCACGATTCGGCCTTTAGGAAAGAAAAACATGGCCGACAAAGAAACTACAAATATAATCAAGGAATTCACTCAGGAACGAAAATCGAGGTAAGGGAAACAGTGTGGAAATCACTCAACACGGCTTGGCGTTGAGTGGGACCCACTCAACGCCTAACCAGACCTTGGCGTTGAGTGAGTTAGCCTCACTCAGCGCCAGAACAGCCATGGCATTGAGTGAGAATCACTCACTCAACGCCCTCTACAAGAACAACCCTAGCGTTGAGTGAGCTATCCTCACTCAACGCCAAAACAGCCATGGCGTTGAGTGAGGTCCACTCCCTCAACGCCTTCAGCAAAAGAGGTAGTGGCGTTGAGTGAGCTAACCTCACTCAACGCCAAAACAGCTATGGCGTTGAGTGAGGTCCACTCCCTCAATGCCTTTAGCAAAACCTCAAAATCCCAACAGTGGCGTTGAGTGAGTCCACCTCGCTCAACGCCAAAACAGCTTTGGCGTTGAGTGAGGTCAACTCACTCTACGCCAAAGTTCATTCCTGCAGGAAAACCCTAAACCATCGCCAACAAGAGGAGGTCGGCTGGGAATGCCGACTGATTCTCGCCGAATCGGCGGGAATGCAGGATGATTCTCGTCGAATCAGCGAGAATCCAGGATGATTCTCGCCGATCGGCGAGAATCCAGAATGATTCTCGCTGAATCGGCAGGAATCAAGGATGATTCTCGCCGATCGGTGGGAATCACTGACGTTACACGTCAAAATCGGCGGGAATCACTTGGTGATTCCCGTCGATTTTGACTTAGACGAAAATTCTCACTCAATCACCCCACCACTCAGCCGCAAAGAACAAACCAAACTATGGCTTTGAGTGTGTCCACCACACTGAATGCCAAGTCCGGGCGGCTTTTGGCTTTGAGTGTGTGCACCACACTCAACACCAAAACTCGAGAGTCTACCAAGACTGGTTCTAACCAGATCCCTACCACAACAAACTTCCTCACTCTCTCTCTCGGCTCCACTCGCCAAAGCACCCAACTAGAACTACAAATCTGGAGTCTAAATAATGAACACAACTAGAAGGTTGAGCAAACAGCACAAGGAGGGGGCTCATAGGAGAATCTAAGCCCTAAATTTAGCAAGATAAAGGAGAACATGCTTGGTTTCTACCCTAAGGCTAACCGAGAAATATTCCAGAGTTCAAAAGAACAACAATGGAAAGGGCAAGAATACCACTTGCCTCGATTTTCGACGAAGCTTGGTCGACTTTCCCTCCTCTTCACTCTGCACTAGAAGGAGCAGCACCTAACAAGCAAACCCGCACTTTAATGGCGGAAAACCACAAGAAACCGAAAATCCAAGTCTCCTAAAACTCCACAAAAAAACAAACCTCTTACCGTCGAAACGTAGAACTGAGCGAGAGGAAGACAACGCCGCTTTCGGAATCGAAATCCGTCCACGAACACTCCCGGAATCACCGGTCGAAGGCTAGGGCAGTCCATCGTTTCCGCCTCTGCTTTCCGCGAACTGGAGTAGCGATTATAGGTTTCGGGAAGGAGGAAAGAGTTTGCCCGCCACTCCAAGTAAAGCTTTATAAATAAGCCTACCACGCCTGTTCAGCCTAACCGTCTCCCAAGCCACCGGTTCACTTAAACTAAGAGGGTTTCTAATTAGTCTTTACTAATGGCACACCTAAAACGACACGAAAACCGAACTACCTCGAATTCGACGAAATATGCACCGTAGCTAAATATCCACGCTACGAACACAACGGCGAAGTCGAAATTAACTTTCGACGAACAAAACTCGAGTTATACCCCAAGAGGCCACACCGGGTCACCCAAAACGACTCGGCTTGCTTGGGAGATCTTGCCAATAGGCTACCAAATAAGGCAACCAGTTCTAAGGAGTTAAGATCACTCTCCACAGATTGCATAAGCTAAGAAAACGCGTCGACGTAATGCCAAACGAGAATAAAATAATCGCAGAAAAAATCGGGGGCGTTACAGTCACTCCCCCTAAAAGGAAGTTTTGTCCCGAAACTTTACGCACGACACTTCTACTATAGAAGAAAAGTAATAATCCAAACATTTCAAGAAGAAAAAACAAACCAAACTAATCAGGGAAACAGTTGAGGGTGAGCCTCCCTCATAACCGACTCAAAATCCCAAGTCACGCTTTCTAAACCCTGATTCTTCCATAGAACTTTCACCATCGGAATGGACTTCTTTCGCAGCACCCGTTTTTGAGTATCCAAAATACGAACTGGCACTTCAACAAAAGAGAGGTTGGGCTCCAACTGGGGCACAACGTCCAAAACTTGCCCATTGCAGCGCACACACTTCCACAATTGACTAACATGGAAAACATTATGAACACCTGGGAAGTTTGCTGGCAAATCCAACCTGTAAGCTGACCCGCCAATCCGCTCCAAAATCTTAAACGGACCCACATACCTCGGGTCCAATTTCTGATTCTTACCAAACCTCTTTACACCCACCATCAGGGAAACCTTAAGAAATACAAGGTCCCCTACAGAAAACTCCATGGCAGACCTACGCCGATTGGCGTTCTTCTCGTATCCTCTCTTGAGCTATACGAAGCTTCTCTCGAACAAGCTTCACTGCGATTTCCATTTCCTCGAGCGCATCAGGACCCAACAAAGGCCTCTCACCAGCCTCAGCCCAAAACAACGGAGTTCTGCAGCGCCTCCCATACAAGGCTTCGAACGGAGCCATCTGCAAGCTCTCCTGATAACTATTGTTGTATGCAAATTCCATAAGTTGCAGCCGTTCATCCCACACTCCACCGTGGTCTAAAATGTAGCATCGGATCATATCCTCAACTATATGGTTCACCCGCTCCGTCTGCCCATTGGTCTGTGGGTGGTAAGCAGTTGAATACCTCAGATCGGTACCCAATCCCTCCTGCAAACTCTGCCAAAAGCGAGAAGTAAACCGGGAATCTCGATCAGAAATGATGCTAACCGGCACACCGTGCAGTCGGATGACTTCATTCAAGTACAACTCCGCTATCTTCTTCATCGGGTAATCAATCTTATATGGCACGAAGTGAGCACACTTCGTCAGTCTATCCACTATGACCCAAACAGAATCAAACCCCCTTGGGGATTTCGGTAAGCCCGTGATGAAATCCATAGATATACTTTCCCACTTTCAAGTTGGGATCTCTAACGAAGTCAACTTGCCACCAGGCCTTCCATGATCGTCCTTCACACGCTTGCAAATGTTGCACTCCGCAACAAATCGGGCTATATCGCCTTTCATGCCATATCACCAGGCAATTTGCTTTAGGTCACGATACATCTTTGTAGATCCTGGATGGTAGGCAACGCTGGATCCATGAGCCTCTCTGCAAACCATACCCCTAATGTCCCCAACCGCGGGGATGCAAAATCTGCCGCGGTACATCAAAGTTCCCGCATCATCGAAGGAATAATCCGGCAACTCTCCTCTCTCAGTCCTGGAGAATAAGTGTAGAAGATCCGGGTCATCCTTCTTGTGCAGTCTGGTCAAAGAAATCCAAGACGGCTCTGCCACTGATAAACTACTCTGCAAGCCACGGCATCCCACTGATATATCCATAAGGAGGAACTCCTCCACTAAACGATCGGCGGTGAGATTAAAGATCTTTCCCATCTTACGGCTCAGGGCATCGGCCACCACATTGGCCTTGCCTGGATGATACTGGATCTCTACGTCATTATCAACCACATACTCTAGCCACCGACGCTGGCACAGATTTAACTCGTTCTGCGTGAACACGTACTTCAGGCTTTTATGGTCGGTGAAGATCTTGCACTGAGCCCCATAAAGTAGGTGTCTCCACAGCTTCAACGCATAAATAACATCTGCGAACTCGATGTCATGCGTAGGATAATTCTTCTCATGAGTCTTCAGTTCCCTTGACCCATAGGCAATCACCTTTTTAACCTGCATTAATATGCATCCCAGACCTACATGCGAAGCATCCACGTATACATCATGATCCACACCCTCAGTAGGCAGGGTCAGAACGGGAGCAGTGCACAATCTCCTCTTTAACTCCAAGAAGGCTTCTTCGCACTTCTCGCTCCAAACAAAAGCCACGCTCTTCTGAGTCAGCTTGGTCAAAGGTGCAGCTAGGGTAGAGAAGCCCTCCACAAACCTCCTGTAGTAGCCGGCCAATACTAGAAAGCTCCTGATCTCCTTGGGCGTGCCCGGCCTACTCCAATCCATCACTGCTGCAATCTTTTCCGGGTCAACCGAGATCCCATCCTTATTCACCACGTTGCCCAGAAACGAGACCTGAGGCAACCAATATTCGCACTTGCTCAACTTGGCGAATAACTTGTGGTTCCTCAACTCCGATAAAACCAAGCGCAGATGCTGCTCATGCTCCTCAGCGCTACGATAATAAACCAACACGTCATCAATGAAGACCACCACGAACTTATCTAGGAAATCCTTGAACACCCGGTTCATCATATCCATGAACGCTGATGGTGCGTTTGTCAATCCAAACGACATCACTAAGAACTCAAAATGTCCATGCCTCGATCTAAACGCAGTCCGTGGAATATCTGCCTTACGGATCCTAAGCTTATGATAGCCTGAACGAAGATCAATCTTGGAGAAGACCGTGCTACCGCGTAACTGGTCAAATAAGTCATCGATCCTCGGCAGAGGGTACCTGTTCTTAACTATGACTTTGTTCATCTCCCTATAGTCGATGCAAAGCCGCATTAACCCATCTTTCTTCTTCACAAATAAAACATGAGCACCCCAAGGCGACGAACTCTGCCTGATAAACCCTTTCGCCAACAACTCATCTAACTGGACTCGCAACTCCTCTAGCTCTCGAGGGGCCATCCGGTACGGCGCCTTAGCAATAGGATGCGTACCCGGCTCCAAATCGATCACAAAATCAACATCCCGCTCAGGGAGGAAGACCAGGAAGGTCATCAGGAAAAACATCGATGAAATCACGAACAACTTGAATCTCCTCTAAGAATGGTACACTAACAGCGGTCCCAACCACCGAGACCAAACAAGCAAAACAATCCGAAAGAAAAAGCTTCTGAGCACATACCGCAGAGATGACAGGAGAATCCTGGCTCAGATCTGCATACACGCTTCCGGGCTGACCGTCATCCCTGATGAAGTCCAAGCACTTCACTTTGCACTGAATGACTGCATCATACCTAGACAGCCAGTCCATGCACAAAATAACATCGAAGTCCTCCAGATCAATCATCTTCAGGTCTGCCTTCGCAAGGATGTCCCCCAACAAAACAGGGCAATCTAACATGCCCAAATCTGACAACACAGATTCACCAGAGGGAAACTTGACACGAAAGGTATCCCGAACTCGATCTAAATTCAACCGATGTCGCTCTACAAAGGCTTTAGCCACGAACGAGTGGGTAGCGCCGGAGTCAAACAGAACACGCGCCCAGCAGTTCTTCACCTTAAACTTCCCTATAGGAACATATATAACTAAGGAACAACCACAACAATACTACAAACATTCTAGCAAGACAAGAACAAAACATTCAGGCTGGAAAGACAACTAACCTGAGATGACCTGAGTCGAATCTTGAGCCTCCTCGGAAGAGATCACGTTCCGCTTTCCCTTTCCTTTGTCCACACGCTGAGGTGGAGGTAATGCCTGCAGAGGAACTGTAGGAAGAGCAGGCTGGACCTGAGGACACCTAGACTTGATGTGTCCCTTCTGCCCACACTGAAAATAGACGTTATCCTTGGACCAGCACTGGGCAGCATCATGCCCGGGTCTCTTACAAACGGAACAGGAGACATCTCTCCTAGGAGCACCCTGAATTGCATGAACCTGCTCCTTCCTCTGAGCAGCTGCCCTCTTGAAACATCTCTCGACAGGGTGGCCTGACCGGCCACAGAAACTGCACACCACTTTGATCTTCTTTCCTGGAGCTGCATCAGGTACCTGGGGTTTCATTTCCTCCACCGACATCCTCTTGTCCTTCCTCATTTGCTGGCCTCTGGTCTTCGCGGTCTCAATAGCCTCCACCTTGAGAGCAGCCTCCACTACTCCTGCATAAGTCTCTAACCCATAAGCACTGGTCATCTGCTGCACCTCGCTCCTCAAACCACCGAGAAATCGCTTAACTCGATCAGCCTCAATGCTGACCAATCCAGGGGAAAAACGGCTCAACTTGCTAAACTCTATCTCATACTCACCCACCGTGAGTTGCCTTTGCTTCAGATGGAGGAAGTCATTCATGAGGCGGTCACGCTCGACCGAGGGTAAGAACTTCCTCAACAACATCTCCTTAAACACCTCCCAAGAGCATCCAGCTACCAAGCTCTCCTTCTCTCTCAGCCACCAACTCTTAGCCAAACCTTTAAGCTGATAGGCGGCTAACATCATCCTCTGATCATCTGCAATCCCTGAGTACGAGAACATCTCCTCCATGGAGATCAGCCAATCGTCTATCACCATGAAATCTGCCTTCCCATCATAAGTGGGAGGGCTTAGCCTCTGAAACTGCGAGATGAAGGCCATCTCTGCTGGCACCACCACAGGAGGTCTTAAGGATGCAGGAGGGGGAGGAACAACAATCCCCCCTGCAGGGCCTTGAGCTCTCTGAGTCTGTCCTGCCATAACTGCTACTAAAGACTAGATCTGGGCTCGCACCTCCACCAACTGCCTGCTCAAGGAATCGCTACTCTACCGCAAGCTTTCGATCACAGCATCATTCTGCGCTACCGATTACTCACCCTCAGACAGGGGAGTCGATCTAGTCGAAGGATGTCTCGCCATCCTAAAGACATAGCAACACTAGTTAGATCCTAGTACAACGGCTAGACCCAACTATAAGTACAAACAATACATATATAGATATGAACTTAAAGCTGCTAAACTTGCACTGGGAGTTTATCTTTTTACAAAAATTGATGTTATGTCCTAACCTAGGATGGTTAACCACCACCATACTAATTCTTATGCCTAGGTCGGGAATGCATGACTTTATATTATTTTTGACTCGAAAACTTATGTGTGTACATATGTCATCCTGCCAGTCTTTAGCTTGGCACGTTGTGCTTATGCAATGTTATGCTATGCATGTTTGTTCTATGCATTCTAAAAAGGCCCTAATGCATGTTATGAGCGGCGTACGCATGAAAATGTTATGCATCCCATACTACATAACATTCGCATGCAACGAAAAAGAAAACGTGCTAGTCGCAGCCATGTGGTGAGGTTATGCATCCCATACTACATAACCCTCACATGTTGCCCCTATAGTGGATCCATATACGAACACATATTATGCATCCCATACTACATAATATGACCCGTATACTTTATGTTATGTTATGAGTGTAGTGTTCGTGCTTTTGCCAAGACGTGCTGATGACAAATCGGTGTGTGAATGATATGATGCTGAACTACTAAGCAATCAAAAGTGAAGGTTGCCCGACTAACTTGTCAGGCAACCTCCCTCTGATACCAACTGTCACAACCCGCATTTTCTCTGAATTAAAGAATTATCAAAGTATGAGAAAACACGCGTCATGATGCCACGTCAAAGAGAGGATAACTGCTGATGCTCAGGCAAAACCATCTACTATACTTATGAAAGAAATTCATGAGTTTAATGATTTGAAAATCAGTTATATTTAGAGGCCGTATCCCTCGGCTCGGTTGATCACCTAGTCCACGGTTAAAAACTATAATTAAGCGCTGCAGAAAAATACTTTATTCAGGTTTCACATCCTAAGAAGTGCATAAGAGCCCTAAGAGGACCACTTATGCTATGCAAGACTCTACATTTAATTTATATTATATATATAGGAAAACGATCTTTATACGCTGTTTGGAAAATAGTGATTTACTTTTATAAAACATGTTGATTGTGCAATATACATATAATAACAATTTTAGTTTTAAAATAACTAGCAACCTAGCATAAAACCTTCACAGAGCAAGTAGACTATCCCCAGAAAATGGTAGCAGCCAAAGTAATATATGTAGTACAAAGGTAAAAACTACCAGTGGGCGCCAACAACCTGACACGAACCCACTAGCAAATATGTATGTCTGTAAGAAAAGTACAGAAAAACTATCTCACTAACAAAGAAACAGAATCTCCAAGGTCAAAGAGACCACCAGCAACACCACCGCAACCTAGCCACCAAACTGGCTACTGCTCAGAACCTGACGCATTCAAAAGAAGAAAGAATTCCTCAGCAAGCAAACAAAGAAAGAACTGCATGAAAGTTTCAACCCGGGGGGGGGGGGGGGGGTAAGTGAAAGAGGAAAACACACAGCAGTAAAAGTCACAACTGCCCCAAGGCAAGACAACAAGGAATGCACTACGTGCGAGGAAACAGCATCAACCCTGCCCAGAAACTACATCTTGCAGGGTCTACTAGGCTTCAAAGAGCCCAAAATGCTTCAATCTACCAAGGAAAAAACACCTAACACCCTAAGCTGTGGGAGATGGTAGTAGCAAAAAAAAAATAACATGGATCCGGGTTGGAGGCAAACTCAGTCCCCCAACCTCCATTTCCAAGCCAACAAGCTCAAGGGTCTACATAGGAAAGCATAAGGGACCTTCCACCCCCTTTTCCAGCCCGTGCCTAGAGCAAGATAGAAGAATAAGGGTGGCCTTGGCTAAATTACACAACACCTCCCCCATGAAGAGCTTCAAACCACCACTACTAACCACGACCCACGATTCGACCTTTAGGAAAGAAATACATGGCCGACAAAGAAACTACAAATATAATCAAGGAATTCACTCGGGAACGAAAATCGAGGTAACGGAAATAGTGTTGAAATCACTCAACACGGCTTGGCGTTGAGTGGGACCCACTCAACGCCTAACCAGACCTTGGCGTTGAGTGAGTTAGCCTCACTCAGCGCCAGAACAGCCATGGCGTTGAGTGAGAATCACTCACTCAATGCCCTCCGCAAGAACAGCCCTGGTGTTGAGTGAGCTATCCTCACTCAATGCCAAAATAGCCATGATGTTGAGTGAGGTCCACTCCCTCAACGCCTTCAGCAAAAGAGGCAGTGGCGTTGAGTGAGCTAACCTCACTCAATGCCAATACAGCTATGGCGTTGAGTGAGGTCCACTCCCTCAACGCCTTTAGCAAAACCACAAAACCCAACAGTGGCGTTGAGTGAGTCCACCTCCCTCAATGCCAAAACAGCTTTGGCGTTGAGTGAGGTCAACTCACTCTACGCCAAAGTTCATTCCCGCAGGAAAACCCTAAACCATCTCCAACAAGAGGAGGTCGGCGGGAATGTTGACTGATTCTCACCGAATCGGCGGGAATGCAGGATGATTCTCGCCGAATCAGCGAGAATCCAGGATGATTCTCGCCGATTGGCGAGAATCCAGAATGATTCTCTCTGAATCGGCGGGAATCAAGGATGATTCTCGCCGATCGGTGGGAATCACTAACGTTACACGTCGAAATCGGCGGGAATCACTTGGTGATTCCCGTCGATTTTGACTTAGACGAAAATTCTCACTCAATCACCCCACCACTCAGCCGCAAAGAACAAACCAAACTATGGCTTTGAGTGTGTCCACCACACTCAATGCCAAGTCCGGGAGGCTTTTGGCTTTGAGTGTGTGCACCACACTCAACACCAAAACCCGAGAGTCTACCAAGACGGGTTCTAACCTGAGCCCTACCACAACAAACTTCCTCACTCTCTCTCTCGGCTCCACCCGCCAAAGCACCCAACTAGAACTACAAATATGGAGTCTAAATAATGAACACAACTAGCAAGTTAAGCAAATAGCACAAGGAGGGGTCTCATAGGAGAATCTAAGCTCTAAATTTAGCAAGATAAAGGAGAACATGCTTGGTTTCTACCCTAAGGCTAACCGGGAAATATTCCAGAATTCAAAAGAACAACAATGGCAAGGGCAAGAATACCACTTGCCTCGATTTTCGGCGAAGCTTGGTCGGCTTTCCCTCCTCTTCACTCTACACTATAAGGAGCAGCACCAAACAAGCAAACCCGCACTTTAATGGCGGAAAACCACAAGAAACCGAAAATCCAAGTCTCCTAAAACTCCACGAAAAACAAACCTCTTACCGTCGAAATGTAGAACTGAGTGAGAGCAAGACAACGCCGCTTTCGGAATCGAAATCCGTCCACGAACACTCACGGAATCACCGACTGAAGGCTAGGGCAGTCCGTCGTTTCTGCCTCTGCTTTCCGCGAACTAGAGCAGCGGTTATAGGTTTTGAGAAGGAGGAAAGAGTGGGCCCGCCACTCCAAGTAAAGCTTTATAAATAATCCTACCGCGCCTGTTCAGCCTAACCGTCTCCCAAGCCACCGGTTCACTTAAACTAAGAGGGTTTCTAGTTAGTCTTTACTAATGGCACACCCAAAACGACACGAAAACCGAACTACCTCGAAATTCGATGAAATTCGCACCGTAGCTAAATATCCATGCTACGAACACAACGGCGAAGTCGAAATTAACTTTCAAGGAATAGTACTCGAGTTATACCCTCCCGAAGACAAAACACAAGCATCCCCCGAGAGACCATACTGGGTCACCCAAAACGACTCGGCTTGCTAGGGAGATCTTGCCAATAGGCTACCAAATAGGGCACCCAGTTCTAAGATGTTAAGACCACTCTCCACAGATTGCACAAGCCTAGAAAATGCATCGACGTAACGCCAAACGAGAATAAAATAATCGCAGAAAAAATCGGGGGCGTTACAGGCACAGAGTTTTGCTTTTGCCCTCTCGGCCAATGTTCTTCCAGCGTCTTATCATGATGCTCTGATTATTCCACATTGGAAAGCTGCTATGGATGAGGAGATGAAAACTCTAACCGAACGGGGTACTTGGTCTCTTATGCCTACTCCTCTTGGTACTAATGTGGTTAGCTGTCGTTGGGTGTTTGTAATCAAGTACCTTCCTGATGGTATTGTTTATCGTTACAAAGCCCGTCTAGTAGCCAAAGGATTTATACAGACTTATGGTGTGGATTTCTTTGATACGTTCTCTCTTATTACCCGGATTACTACGATCCACGTTCTCTTTTCAGTGGCTATGAACAGAGATTGGGAAATGTATCAGTTAGATGTAAAGAATGCCTTTATTTATGGAGATTTGAACAAGACAGTCTATATGGAGCAACCTCTCGGGTATGTTGCTTAGGGGGAGTCTCAGGTGTGTAAATTGAAGAAAGCCATCTATAGTCTGAAACAGAGTCCAAGAGCCAGGTTTGAAAGTTTAATGAGGTTATTTCTGTTGTTGGATTTGTTCGGAGCGCTGCAGATCACTCTTTGTTTATTCGGAAAACTTCGTCTGGGCTGGTTATTCTTGTGGTGTATGTGGATGATATACTTTTTACTGCGGATGATAGGAAAGGTGTTGATATGACAAAGAAGCATCTACTTCGGCATTTTGTTACGAAGGATATAGGGTCTCCTAAGTACTTCCTTGGGATTGAGATATCTCTGAAACCTGGTTCTATCATTCTTTCACAGAGGAAGTATGCTCTGGATCTTTTACAAGAGACAGGTCTTCTTAGAACTTAACCTGCTCGGTCTCCTATGGCTGTTGGAGATGACAAATGCTGGAGTGAGTCTTCTCCTATTCTTGAAGATGCCATGAGGTACAGATGTCTCGTTGGTAAACTCATCTATCTGATAGTTACTAGACCAGACATCTGCTATGCAGTTGGAAAAGTAAGTCAAATTATGCCCCTAGGGAGTGTCATATGCTGTCAGCTCTAAAGATTCTTGAATACGTGAAATGTGCACCAGGTAAAGGGCTCTTGTTCCTGAACAGGGGACATTTAAAAGTAGAAGCTTATTCCGACGCGAGCTATACAGATGATAAGGGCGACAGGAAGTCAACAACAGGTTTCTGCACTTTTGTTGGAGGAAATCTAGTTAGTCGGAAGAGCAAGAAGCAGGCTGTGGTTGCCAGATCGAGTGCAGAAGCTGAATATAGAAGCATTTCTTTGATTGGTTGTGAGCTAAAGTGGCTTCGAACTCTCTTATTAAATCTGGGATAGTTTTATGATCATCCCCTACCGATGTTCTGTGACAATAAAGCAACTATATATATTTCGAAGAATTCGGTCTTTCATGAGAGAACGAAGCATATCGAGGTTGATTGCCACTTTATTAGAGAAGAGATTCTGAAGAATCAAATATGCACTCCTTTCATTACTTCTGATAAAGAGCTGGCAGATTACTTCACGAAACCGATAACTTCATTCATAGAGGTTTGTGATAAGCCAGGCATGGTTAACATATATGCTCCAGCTTGAGGGGGAGTGTTGGAACTCAGTTCGGGCGGTTGGCCGAACTAGCCGTCGTGGCCTATCCTGCCAGTCTTCTAGTGGATGTCCTCATCGAACTGTTTGGATGATGTTTTTGTAGAAGCCGCAATGTTTTGTCGAGTGTGCGCCTCAACGGTTAGGTGACAAGCCGCAGGGGTCTTGTGAAGTCATGAAGCTCTAGTCCAAGGCTTATCCTCTCAGCGGTTTGGTAGCAACCCGCAGTATGCGGTCAGATGTCTTTCCACAGCTTTAGCGTAGTGGTTAACCGCACTGCGGATTGTTAGCTATCCACAGGTGCGGCTTAGCGGCTTGTCTGGCGGCCTTTCTCTTGTGTCCGGAGGTTGTAATGTTATGGCTTGTATAATGAGCGGTTTGTGTATGTCAAACCGCTCAGTCTGCTCGAAATGTATTTAGTCCCACATCGTGTGTTGTATTCTCTCATCTCACCAATTTTCTATAAATACGGGGGCACACCTATATATTACTTACTTTTTTGGAGCAATAAAGTTTGCGGTTATTTACCTCTTGTTCACATTTCTTCTTATATTTTCACTGGCAGAAATGGCATTTGAAGTCTAAGTGCCGGCAGCCTTAAACCCTATTGTAGCCAGTTCCACTTCAAGCCATGTTGCCGCAGCATCTGGATAAAGGGAAGGGAAAGTTTCATGTGGTGTCCTTGGAAGAAGCGCAGACTTCCACCCAAATGATCTCAGGTTAGATTCTAATCTAGTTCTTAGCTTTCAGCTTTAGTTTCAATGTTGTTCGGCTAATTACGTATACGATTTTATAGGGGAGTTTATGGTAAAGAACCATTGTGCGCATGTTCTTTTTTATTCTAGTGGTACCCACTCATTCGTCGCTAGGACTATTGTAGAATGTCATTGTCTAACCGTCGATCATGACGGCGATTCGTTTCGCATTAAGTTTCCCTCTAGTGACTCGGTGGTATCGGACTAGGGAATCCAGAGTTGTCCTATCCTTTTAGGTGACTTCCTAGCCTTTGCAGATTTGAGGGTGCTAGACCTAGAGGACTTTGATGTGATTTTGGGCTTGGATTTGTTGTCCAAGTATATTATTGTTATCCAATGCATGGTAAAGCATTTGGACTTCAAAATGGACAACAGCCATGCCATGAGTGTCTATGGATTTTTTTGTTAGGATTTCTCGATTATTTCTGCAGTATGTGCTCGGAAACTCTTAGATTCCGATTGTCTTGCTTATCTGGTTTATATTTTGGGAACTATTAGTACTTTGCTGCGCATCAAGGGTATTTCTGTGGTGTGAGAGTTCCCCAATGTTTTTCCAATTAGTCTTCCTAGTCTTCTGCCTAAGAGAGATGAGGAATTTGTGATTGATCTTAAGCTAGGTACATGCCTTATTGCTAAGGAATCGTACCGTATGGCCCCTGGTGAGCTAGAAGAGTTGCATACCAAGCTAGACGAATTGTTGCAGTATGGATTTATTAGGCCAAGTTATTCACCTTGGGGTGCTCCCATCTTATTTGTGAAAAAGAAGGATGGTTCTATGAGGCTGTGCATTTATTATAGGGAGTTGAATAAGGTAAACATCAAGAACTTGTATCCTTTGTCATGGATAGATGATTTGTTTGATCAGTTGCGTGGTAGTACGATGTTCTCGAAGAATGATCTTCGTTCGGGCTACCATTAGTTGAGAATTCGTGAGTCAGATGTTCTGCGGACAACTTTTCGTTCTTGGCATGGACATTTTGAGTTCTTGGTGATGTCCTTTGGACAGACAAATGCATCCTCTGCCTTCATGGATATGATGAATTAGAGTGTTTAAGGATTTCTTAGATAATTTTGTGGTCGTTTTCATTAATGACGTTTTGGTATATTCCCGGAGTATTGAGGAGGATGCTCAGCATTTGCGCCAAGCTCTCTCTACTTTAAGAGAGCATAAGTTGTATGCAAAATTGAGTAAGTGCTAGTTTTGGTTTCCTAAAGTGTCCTTTTTGGGCCATGTTGTAAATAAGGATGGAATTTCTATGGACCCAGAAAAGATAACCGCTGTGTTGGATTGGAATAGACCTGCCATGCCTAAAGAAATAAGAAGCTTCTTAGGGTTGGTAGGCTATTATAGAAGGTTTTTGGAGGGATTATCTTTATTGTCCGCACCTTTGACTAAGCTTACGCAGAAGAATGATGCGTTTTTGTGGAGCGATGAGTGCGAAAGAGCCTTTTAGGAATTGAAAAATAGATTGTGCACTGCTCTAACATTGACTTTTCCTACCGAAGGAGTGGAGTATACTGTTTATGTGGATGCATCACAAGTCAGGCGTGGATGTGTCTTGATGCAAGAACGAAAAGTGATTTCGTATGTGTCGAGGAAATTGAAGGTTCACGAAAAGAATTACCCAATGCATGATTTGGAGTTCACGGTAGTAATTTATGCCCTGAAGCTTTGGAGACACTTGTTGTATGGCACACTATGTAAGATTTATACAAGCTACAAGAGTTTTAAGTACGTCTTCACTAATAAGGAGCTATATTTGCTCCAACATAGATGGTTGGAGTATGTTGCAGATTATGAGGTCAATATCATTTATCATCCGGGCAAAGCTAATGTGGTAGTCGATGCCTTGAGTAGAAAGACCACTCAAATCTTTATCCTTTCAGTGCAATCCTTGGTGGAGGAGTTTTTATTAATGAATGTAACTGTTGGGAGTAGCAACTCGCCGAGTATCTTGGAAGTGGCAGAGCCGTCATGGATTACACTTATAAGGCTACATCAAAAAGTCGATCCCAATTTGGAACATATCTGTAGTAGAACTGAAAAAGGGGAATTGCCAGACTTCTCGATTGATGAAGCTGGTACTTTAAAGTACCGTGGCAGATATTGTATACCAGCTGTTGGTGAATATTCGTGCAAGGATTTGCAGTGAAGCGCATGGTTCTAGTATTGCATATCACACAGGCTCTATAAAGATGTATAAAGATTTGAAGTAGATTGTTTGGTGGTATGGGATGAAGAATAACATAGCTAAGTTCGTGTCTAAGTGATTCACTTCAAGCGTGTTAAGGCGGATCATAGAAATCCTAATGGCAAGCCGACGCCTTTGGATATTTCAAGTTAGAAGTGGGAGAGCATTTCTATAGATTTTATTACCAGTTTGCCGAGGTCTCCCCGAGGGCATGATTATGTGTGGGTAATAGTTGATAGATTGACGAAATGTGTTCACTTTGTGCATTTCAAGATTGGCTATTCCATGAAAAAGATAGAAAAATTGTACTTGGATGAGGTTATAATACATCATGGAGTGCTGGTAAGTATTGTGTCAGATAGAGACTCTAGATTTACACCGCACTTCTGGAAAAGTATGTAGGAAGGGTTGGACACTGACCTTAGGCATTCAACTGCTTACCACCCGCAGACCAATGGTCAAATGGAAAGAGTTAATCAAATCTTGGAAGATATGATCAGATGTTATATTATGGACCATGGTTGAGCATGGGACCAGCATCTTAGATTGATGGAATTTGCCTAAAATAACAGTTATCAAGAGAGTTTGCAGATGACCCCCTTTGAGGCTTTGTACGGGATGTGTTGTCGAACTCGTTTGTTTTGGGATGTGGTTGGCAAGAGACCGCTGTTAGGTCTAGAAGCCTTGAAAGTAATGAGTATTTCTATAATGGATATTCATGAAAAGCTTCATGTAGCTCAGGAGCGTTATGAGAAGTATGCAAATCGACGGAGGGTTGATCCAGAGTTCGCAGTTGGGGATATGGTTTTCCTGAAGATTTTTCCGATGCCAGGTATTCAGAGGTTTGGTAGGAACCACAAGTTGGATCCCAGGTATGTGGGACCTTTCAAGATTGTTGAGCGCATTAGAGTATCAGCTTATAGGCTAGATTTACCCGATACTTACCCTAGTGTTCATGATTTGTTTCATGTGAGCCAGCTGTGAAAGTTTGTGCTTAGTTATCTGCATGTCCTTGACTCGTTGCCCCTGTTGTAGCCTAATGTTTCCTATGTCGAGGAGACTGTTCATATTCTGAAGACTTAGGATCGTGTGTTGCGAAGAAAGACAATACCCATTGTCAAGGTTCTTTGGCGAAATCAAGACGTCAAGAGTGTGCCATGGGAGTTGGAGTCATCTATGAGAGAGGCTCATCCTCACCTTTTATCCTAGTTTCCCTTGGTAAGTTTTCTATCCGATAACCTTTGGTTACTTCCTTTTTATTTCAGATTCGATCTATGTATCAAGTTTCAGGATGAAACTTCCTTTTAGGAGGAGTGGCTGTAACGCCCCTGAATTTTAGATAATTGTTTTAATCCCTTTTATGGCGTATTAATGACGTAAGGGCGTTACGTTGACGCATAGTTATCGGGGCATAGTTTGGTATGTCAGATATTGATTTCGAAATCGTCATTGGATTCGTACCACCTCCATTTAGTTTTGGTGCGAATTTCATCGAAAACTGAGTTGTTTTAGTAAATCTCGTCGTTTGAGTTTTCTTGAGAATTAAACATATTATATATATATGTATATATAAATATGTTTAAAACAAAACCCTATTCATCGTCTTCTCAAACCGACGGACATCTCGAAGAGCGGAAGAAGAGGACGGCGCGACGTCGCGGAGTCTTTCAGCCGCCGCCGAACGAAGTTCTGGTACAGGAAACCTTCGACGGAGCATTGATTTAGAAAGCTCTCGCAAAGATATTCGCCTGCACGGTGCATTATTCCCGTTTCGTGGATTTTTTTGGCATTAGGGTATGCCACCTCAACTCTTGTTTTGCACGATAAGTTTCAAGAATTGTAGGCGAGGAGTTCTGCGGCTGATCCTTGCAGTACAACACTTGAGAGACCAGTTTTTCAGAAGATTTTGAGGCAAGTGGTGATTCCTCCCCTCTTGCTAATTCCTTTGTTTTTATTTCCCCTGTTCTCTTACCTTCATATAGTGTAGGAGTAGTGTAGGGTTCAGCCAAGTCTGAACTCGTCAATTAGAGTGGGGTTCGGTTTGAGACCAAGTTAAATACGTCGAGTATAATTTGTCGAGTATTCTCGACGAAGTCGTCGAGTGACCATAGTGTTTGGTGTCGAGTGTGTTGTTTTTCGCCAAGTGTATTAGTTGAGTATTCTCAACGAATTTGTCGAGTATCCAGTGAAAGTGTCGAGTGTTCCTTAGAGGCAAAGCCCATTTTGTCGAGAATTATCGACGAATTCGTTAAGTATCCTTGGGTTTTGCTTGAATTCTTCAAGTCAAATTCTTTGAGTAGAGTTCAAAGGGTTATTTTAAGTTAAAATTCGACGAGTGTGAAGCCCTTTTCGCTGAGTAAGATTCATCGAGTATCGTTGGATTTCTGTTGATTTATTTGAGTCTGTCTTTAATTCGTCGATTATCATTGAATGCATTAAATTTTGCTAAGTCTTATTTGTCGAGTTTATCCGTCAAACCAAGTTATATTCGTTGAGTGAATTGTGAAATCGTCGAGTGCTTTCGACGAATCTATATGGACTTAGAAACTTTTTTGACGAGTGAGCTTCCGATTCGTCGAGTATGCCTTAGAGAAATTTTGGGGGTTTTTTCCTTCCTCTTCATCGTTAGGGAATTTTGATGCAAAGTTTTGGGTTTTATCTGTGTTCTTGATGTTTTATTGTTGCCTTTGGTTGACAGTAGATAAAGGACCACCACCTCAATATCGGCTGGTGAACCATTATGCCTGGTGTGTTTTCTTCTATTCTTACGGACTGTTGCGTTGTGTTGGACAATGTGGCCATCACTACAGTGCCTTTTTGAGATGTTTGGTCTGATGGTTTATGTTAGAAAATGTGGCGACAAACTTGGAACAATTTTTACCAGTGTTAATGATTCACTTGTTTGAGCAGACCTGTCTCTTTCTTTTTATATACATACATATGTTCATATACATAGTTTTGCAGATATTATTGAAGAATGATTTAATATCACACTTAATGCAACTTTTAAATACTTAACCTCTTAAATTCTTCATTTGTTTACTGAGTTTTGACACAGGTGCTGTGATTTGACTGTTTTTCTTTCCTAGGTTGGCAACCCTTGGACTTATCTTGACTATTTACTTTTGTTCTTTATTGCCACTTTTTATTTTCTTGCTGAGGCATTCTTTCTTTTGAATGACTCAAGCTCGAAGCAGTAGCGGTCTGAGCAGCTAGAGTTGGTGGTTCTTGGCGTGGACTTAGTAACTGTGGTTTTGTTCCCTCACCTTCGCGAGGTAGTTTTGTTGTTCTTGTATTTTGTTTTGACATACATTTTGTTATGTGGGTTCGTGTCAGGTTGTTGATGCCCACAGTGAATTGTTGTAGATGATAGACTATTTACTAGCTACTATGCTATTACTTGCTATTTGTCGTACTTACTTGCTTCCTGGGACGGTTTTATGTTAGGATTGCATGTTAGTTACTTTCAAGGTATAAAAAGATAAATACTTTTACCCCATACTTATAACATCTCTTTAAATCAAATATCACCCTATTTTAACGAACGTAAAAGCTCTTTTCGTACTTATAGTAAATCTAGAGGTGTGCATATCATAAATAGTTCTTTTGGATCTTCATACTCATCTAGGATAATAAATGAAATAAACCAAGTATTTTCCGCTGTGTATATATATTTTTACCCGTGGACTAGTTGATCCACTGAGTCGAGGAACACGACCCTATAAACCTAAACTCAAACTATATTGTCGTCATAACAAACTTGAGAAATTTCATGAAAAGTGTTAGGTATAGGTTCTTTCCTGAGCGTCTACAATTGTCCCCTGCATTGTAACACCCCAAAACTTGGAAGAGGAATCGACGGCGTCGTTTTGGCCAAGTTTGGGTTTTGGGGTAGGCACACGGCCTGTGACACGGCCGTGTCACAAGCCGTGTTGCGCCTGGGTCGTCGAGCAGTGTTTCGCCTGGGTCGCCGAGCCGTGTTGGTCGACGATCGGCGAGAAGGCACACGGCCTTGGACACGGGCGTGTCCATGGCCGTGTCCTTCTCGGGCTGTTCGCAGAATTTATTCTGCTAGGCGTGACACGGGTCACGACACGGCCGTGTCGGGGCTGGCACGGGCGTGTCGGAGGCCGTGTCAAAGGCCGTGTCAAAGGCCGTGTGCTGGTTTTTGAATCGGTCGAGACGGCGAATGGCTAACACGGCCATGTACACGGCCGTGTTGCAACCCGTGTTCGGCCCAGATTTTCTATTTTGGGTTCCGATCGTGACCATTCGTTCTTTTCTTTGGAAGATCCAACGGTGGGGAGCCTCCCTGGGTGGTTTAAAGCCGGGAATAGGGTTTCAAACCCTCATTTTCCATTTGGCTTTATCTCTCTTGATTCTAGAGAGAAGGAAGAGCAAGGAGGAGGAAGGAGGCCAAGTTCCGGCCGCCGGCGAAGCCTCGGAGGTCCGTTTCGCAAACAGAGTTCAGATTCGCGAAGGTGGGAGCGTTGCGGTGGTGTTCAACCGAGCAAATCTTCTCCATGGCTAAGAAGAGGGGACGGAAGGTAACGACACTTCTCCTCTCGGTTTTTAGGATTTAGGATGCATGAATAACATCCCATTCCTTTCATATTTTTGAGCCCGAATCTCTCAAATGAGAGGGATTCGTGTAGCCTAGGTTCAAGAGGAACCTCCGGGTTGAGTACGTTCATCCCGGCATGCTTGCATTAGAGATCTGCTCCGTTAGCGGATTAGGCATCGTGGGTGAAGCCGTGGTCGCGACCGTTAGTCCGACCCGGTGATGTTGCATAGCGAGATTTGAGGATTCGGTAGAAATCCGTTGCGGCAATACACCGTTTTATGTATGTGTTTTCCCCCTTATATTTGAGTGAGTACTCGTAGTCGGAACCAGACGAGGTTAGCTCCGCTTTGTGCGGTAGATGGTTTCCTTGGAGCATGGGAAAGACACGGTGCGAGTGGCGATTGGGGTGGGGAAACCTTTGTTTGTGCTGTGCAAAGGAGCGGCTATGTCTCCATGGTCGGCTGGCTATCGCGTGACGTGCAAGTCATGTGGGGAAAGTGTCCCGGCGAGACTAGCCCCTTGTGTGAGACTGACGAGAATGCCGAGCGGAGGGCAAGCCCGGGCAATGTAGCCATGAGCGGGTGGGGTCCAGCAAGGTTTCTTAGAATCGGTCAGTGTGAGGCGGAACCCTAACGAGCAAAGTCAGATTGTGCGGGCAAGCCCTGGGGTTATGACGCTTGTGCGGGTGGGGCCTTTGCAAGGTTCCGTGTGACGGCGTGTGTGCCATTAGGGACATGGTGGTTCCCTTTTGTTTGCGGCTTTAAGCCGATGGGGAAACGGAAGTACCCAGTGTTTGATGTTGTGCTAGATGCATACGAGCTAGGGTGCCTTGGGTGAAACCCGGGTTTGCATTCATGTTGCATAGTAGGCCCCTTTCACTTTGTACAAAACATAGAAAACATGTATGATGTATGAGACATCGAAGCCTGTTTTACCGCTTTAATATATATGCTCTTTTGGTATACGAAGTGCTAACTTGCGGTGGAGTGGTACCCCGAGGTCCGTTAGGGACGGCCAGGAGGAGATGTGTTTGTTACACAGTAGAGGTCAGCCTTTGCTGACCCACGTTACTTCAAATCCTTACAGGGCAAGGATCGCATGCAGGAGCTAGCGCGCCGGGCGAAAAGCCCTAAGCCTCATGAAGTGTTGCTGTGCTTGGATTTTCCTTTTGTGTTTTCTACTCTTGTTATGTTTATGTCCGGCTTGCATGTCGAGGTAGCCTAGGAGTGCTTGGCACATTTATATTTTTGGACTATTATTGTGTAAGGCCTTAAGGCCATTTGATACTCTATCGTAAGTGGATAACTTCTGTCGGTTAATTTTCTGTTTCCGCTGTGTTTGTCTGGAGTTTTGAGATTGGGTAGTTTTCATATCATCTTTTAATACTAAAGTTGTGGCATCCGTATGTTGTGGGGCCCCGGCCGGACCCATATTATATGGTCTTTACAGGGGAGGTGTTACAACTTGGTATCAGAGGCAGGTTTGCGTTTCCAATGAGAAGTTTCGCGGTCGAAAGTATAAGTCGAGTCGCGTATAAGAAGTTATCCACATAGGAGTATCGCGGGACCATGAGTGTCCTGGTGTTCGAGTCTTGCGATTAGAGACGTATTTGTGTTTTCTTTCTTGTGTTTAGAGTGCAAGCAACGAGGCTGGGACCTCGAGGCCAAGAGAAGAGCTCTCGGCAAGTAGTGCGACTGCGCAAGGTCCGCTAGGGATGGGGGTCACACCGGCCGACTTCTGCCGTATGCTTGCAGAAGCGATGGTGGCGGCCCAAGCTGCAGCGACAGCACAGGTAGCAGCTCCCGTTGCTAAGGTAGCAACTCCTGCTACCCCGGTCACGGCAGCGACCGTGCAGCTTGAGGAGGCCAGGCGGGCGGAGCCGCAGGCCGAGAGAGTGGTTGTCGGGCAGGGGGACCGGCAGATGAAGTACTTTCTGAGCTTCCACCCTCCAACCTTTAAGGGAATCGGCACGCCCACAGATGCAGACGATTGGTGGGCTAGAATTCAGGAGCTTCTGAGGGTGGTAGAGGCGCCCGAAGAGAAAAGGGCAGAGTTCGCAGCCTTTATGTTGGAGGGAGATGCCAAGTTATGGTGGGTAAGCCACAGTGGTCGGCAGTTTCGAGTACGCACATCGTCCATCGAGGAGTTTGGGAATGCCTTCCTGAAGAAGTACATACCCGCCTCAACGAGGTTAGCCCTCCAGAGGCAGTTTCTACATCTGGTGTAGCGAGACAAGTCAGTGGATGAGTATGTTCAGGAATTTACTCGCTTGGGTCGTTATGCAGGGACGACCATGGCAGATGATGAAGAGAGGGACAATCTCTTCTATCATGGACTGAGGGAGAATCTAAGATAACCCCTCATATCGATGAAACGTGCGGGTTTCAACGAATTGGTGGAGGCGGCCCGAATTTTGGAGAGTGACATGGAGCGATCCCAGCATCGCAAGGGTTTCACACCCAAGCAGGGGGAGGAGAAGAAGCCTGCTCAGTCCCATGGAAAGACGGAAGGGAGCCGATGGAAGAAGAAGCCTTCCCCATATATGTCGGGCGAGAAAAGTAATTGGACGTCCGGAGGGTCACACTCTAAGGGACCGCAGACGTGTTACAGTTGTGGCAAGCCAGACCACATAGCAAGATTTTGTACCCAAGGGGGCACTGAGCAAGAGCCAAGGCAGGAGAAAACTGTGCGCTCCGGCCCCAGTGCCGCGGAGAATGGGAAGTTGGCGGAGTCGAGTGCTTCTCGGTTTCAACCAGTGCAGCCAAGGGCCTACAACCTTGGGCAACAAGAAGCAATCCGTCAACCCGATGTGGTGACAGGTACGAGAGTTCAACCTGCACCTTAGATTCCTGTCTTTCAAGCCTTTATGTTTGTTGCATGTGTGTAGGCTTTGTAATGGTATCCGGGTACCCCGCTAGGGTACTTTTTGATACGGGAGCGTCGCACTCCTTCCTTGCGGAAAGTTTCACCCGGAGGATTGGAGTTGAGTCCTTTGCAACGGACTCAGAGTTGAAAGTGCGCATGCCCAATGGGTCGTCTCTGACAACCAGGGCTAAAGGGCGGATTTGTTGGAGTCTTGAGGGAGTCGACTTCATATTGGTACCGGCGATCTTGCCGTTGTCCGAGTTCGACGTGATTTTGGGGATGGATTGGCTAGCGGAGCAGCGTGCCAGTATCGACTGTTTGTCCAAGGTGGTAACCCTGAGGGGCGGTGGGGCAAGCGGAAGTCAAGTTTGAAGGCCTGCATGGAGTGGCCTGTTCCCTAGTTTCGGCACTTCATTTAGTGCGAGCTGTTAGCCAGGGAGGTGTAGCTCTAGTAGCATTGTTGGAGGTTAGCCTTTCCAGGCTGTCTCTTGGAGAAGTGCCCATGGTGGCGGAGTTTGGAGATGTATTTCCTGAGGAGCTACCGGGAGCACCTCCTCGGCAGGAGATTGATTTCTCCATCGAGTTGGTGCCCGAGGCTAGACCAGTGTCGCGTCCACCCTTTAGGATGGCACCAAAGGAGTTGGCCGAGCTCAAGGTTCAGTTGCAGGAGCTTTTGGAGAAAGGGTATATCAGGCCCAGCTCTTCACCGTGGAGTGCGCCGGTGTTATTTGTAAAGAAGAAGGACGGTAGTATGCGTCTGTGCATAGACTACCGAGAGTTGAACAAATTGATTGTCAAGAATAAGTATCTGATTCCTCGGATAGACGATCTCTTCGACTAGTTGGTGGGGTCGGTGGTGTACTCCAATTTGGACCTGAAGTCCGGATATTATCAGTTGCGGATTCGTGACGAAGACATACCCAAGACCGCATTTGGTACGAGGTATGGTCATTTTGAGTTCTTGGTGATGCCGTTCGGGCTGATGAATGCGCCGTCCGTGTTCATGGACTTGATGAACCGATTGTTTCGCAAATAGTTGGACTGGTTCGTAGTCGTCTTTATCGATGACATATTAGTGTATTCCAAGTCAGAAGCGGAGCACGAGTCGCACTTGCGAATAGTGTTACAAGTGTTGAGAGAGAACCAGCTCTATGCGAAGTTATCGAAATGCGAGTTTTGGTTGGAGAAGGTGGTGTTTTTGGGCCATGTAATCAGTGGGGACGAGGTGGCAGTGGATCCAACGAAAGTAGAAGCCATCAGAGAGTAGCCAGTTTTGAGGATCGTGGCGGATGGCCGGAGTTTTCTTGGACTAGCCGGGTACTACCGACGGTTTGTGGAAAACTTTTCGCAGATAGCTCTACCCCTCACTTCACTCGCAAAGATCAAAAGTTTGTATGGACTCAAGAGTGCAATCAGGCATTTGAAACCCTGAAGGAGAGGCTAATGACGGCGCCGATCCTAAGTCTACCGAAGGGGACCGAAGGAAGGATTCCAGATCTTCAGCGACGCATCTGGATGCGGTTTAGGGTGCATGTTGGTGCAGCATGGTAGTGTGATAGCTTTTGGGTCGAGGAAGCTGAAGCCTCATGAGAGAAATTACCCCGTCCATGATTTGGAGTTGGCGGCAGTAATTTTTGCTTTGAAATTGTGGAGGCACTATGTTTATGGTGTAAGGGTGGAGATCTTCATGGAACACAAGAGTCTGAAGTATCTCCTAGATCAGAAGGACCTAAATATGCGGCAGCGCAGGTGGGTCGAGTTCCTTGGGGACTACGAGGTGGTGATTCAGTACACGCTAGGGAAAGCCAATGTGGTGGCAGATGCTTTGAGTAGGAAGTACTCGGGGCAAGGAAATTGGATTGAAGCTCACGATGAGCGGTTAAGGCGGGACTGGGAGTCCCTTGGTTTGGAATGTGTGGCAAAAGGCGAGTCTAGCGTGGCTCGACTAAATTGGATTGAGATGCAGAGTGACTTATGCAATCGTATACGGGAAGCGACCCGTGTAGATGCGGAATACCAACCTTTCGTGGAGGAAGCTCTAAAGGGCGAGGGTAGCGCCTGGGAGATGGTTGATGGGATTCTGAGGAAGGGCGGAAGGATTTGTGTATCGCAGTTCGGCAAGCTCCGCGAGGAGTTGATGTTTGAGGCCCACTTCACTAAGTACTCCATTCACCCGGGCAGTACAAAGATGTACTTGGATTTGAAGAAGTCCTATTGGTGGCCTGGGATGAAGCGGGACGTAGATTTGTGTGTGAGTCGGTGCCAAACTTGTGCCTTGGTGAAGGCCGAGTGTCAGAAGCCGGGCGGGTTCTTGAAGCCTCTTCCAATCCCTGAATGGAAATTTGATGACATCTCCATGGATTTTGTGCATGGGTTGCCTAGATCGTAGCAGGGTAATGATGTCATTTGGGTGATTGTGGACCGCTTGACCAAAGTGGCACATTTCATCCCAAACCAGAAGGAGGACGGTGTGGAAAAGTTGGTGGAGTTGTACGTCCGCAATATTGTACGACTTCATGGGATTCCGAAGAGTATTGTCAGTGACCGGGATGGACGTTTCACGTCTAAGGATTGGCGGTTGGTGCAGAAGAGCTTGGGCACAAAACTCAAGTTTAGTACGACCTTTCATCCTCAAACCGATGGGCAAACTGAGAGAACGAACCGTACTTTGGAAGATATGCTAAGGATGTGTACTCTCGACTTCGGCAAGAAGTGGGAGGATCACCTCTTCATGGTGGAGTTTGCTTATAACAATAGCTACCAAGCTAGTATCAAGATGGCGCCATATGAAGCTCTTTATGGGAGGCGGTGTCGAACACCGATGTCTTGGACAGAGGCGGGAGACACAAAGCTTTTGGGGAAAGAAGTGGTAGCCAATACTAGTGAGCTAGTGCGGACCATCCAAGAGCGCATGAAGGTAGCTCAAGATCGGCAGTCGAAGTATTTCAATGCTCGCCACAGGCATGTGGAATTCGCTGTGGGCGACTGGGTGTACCTTAAGATCAAGCCGTTCAAAGGCGTTTCACGAATTCGCCGACTCAAGAAGCTGAGTCCGAGATTTTTGGGACCATTCAAGGTCATCGAGCGTGTGGGAGAGGCAGCGTACCGGTTGGCGTTGTCCACAGAGCTAAGTGGATTGCATGACGTTTTTCACGTCTCCGTTTTGAGGAAAGCTTTATTAGAAGCCAGCGTGGAGATTGAGCCGACGGCGGTGCCGGTAGAGGAAGACTTGAGGACGCGAGTTCGTCCAATCGGGATAGAAGATTCAGAGGTTCGGCAATTGCGGAACAAGGAAGTCAGACTCGTAAAGGTCCGTTGGGACAACTGTGGCTGCGAGGAGCTCTCATGGGAGCGAGAGCAGGCCATGCTGGAGGAGTACCCCGAGCTTTTCTCCTCAGTTACCGTTTAGAATTTGTGTACTTTCCATGTTTTAAATTTCGGGACGAAATTCTTTAAAGGGGGGGGGGAGAATTGTAACACCCCAAAACTTGGAAGAGGAATCGACGACATCGTTTTGGCCAAGTTTGGGTTTTGGGGGTAGGCACACGGCTTGTGACACGGCTGTGTCACAAGCTGTGTTGCGCCTGGGTCCTCGAGCCGTATTGCGCCTGGATCGTCGAGCCGTGTTGGTCGACGATCGGCGAGAAGGCACACGGCCTTGGACACGGGCGTGTCCCTGGCCGTGTCCTTCTCGGGCTGTTCGTAGAATTTATTCTGCTAGGCGTGACACGGGTCACGACACGGCTGTGTCGGGGCTGACACGGGCGTGTCGGAGGCCGTGTCAAAGGCCGTGTTAAAGGCCGTGTACTGGTTTTCGAATCGGTCGAGACGGTGAATGGCTAACACGGCCATGCACATTGCCGTGTTGCAACCCGTGTTCGGCACAGATTTTCTATTTTGGGTTCCGATCGTGACTGTTCGTTCTTTTCTTTGGAAGATCCTACGGTGGGGAGCCTCCCTGGGTGGTTTAAGGCCGGGAATAGGGTTTCAAACCCTCATTTTCCATTTGGCTTTATCTCTCTTGATTCTAGAGAGAAGGGAGAGCAAGGAGGAGGAAGGAGGCCAAGTTCCGGCCGCCGGCGAAGCCTCGGAGGTCCGTTTCGCGAATGGAGTTCAGATCTGCGAAGGTGGGAGCGTTGCGGTGGTGTTCAACTGAGCAAATCTTCTCCATGGCTAGGAAGAGGGGATGGAAGGTAACGACACTTCTCCTCTCGGTTTTTAGGATTTAGGATGCATGAATAGCATCCCCTTCCTTTCACATTTTTGAGCCCGAATCTCTCAAATGAGAGGGATTCGTGTAGCCTAGGTTCAAGAGGAACATCCGGGTTGAGTACGTTCATCCCGGCATACTTGCATTAGAGATCCGCTCCGTTAGCGGATTAGGCATCGTGGGTGAAGCCGTGGTCGCGACCGTTAGTCCGACCCGGTGATGTTGCATAACGAGATTTGAGGATTCGGTAGAAATCCGTTGCGGCAATACGCCGTTGTATGTATGCGTTTTCCCCCTTATATTTGAGTGAGTACTCGTAGTCGGAACCGGACGAGGTTTGCTCCGCTTTGTGCGGTAGATGGTTTCCTTGGAGCACGGGAAAGACACGGTGCGAGTGGCGATTGGGGTGGGGAAACCTTTGTTTGTGCTGTGCAAAGGTGCGGCTATGTCTCCGTGGTCGGCTGGCTATCCCGTGACGTGCAAGTCATGTGGGGAAAGTGTCCCGGTGAGACTAGCCCCTTGTGTGAGACTGACGAGAATGCCGAGCGGAGGGCAAGCCCGGGCAATGTAGCCATGAGCGGGTGGGGTCCAGCAAGGTTTCTTAGAATCGGTCAGTGTGAGGCGGAACCCTGACGAGCGAAGTCAGATTGTGCGGGCAAGCCCTGGGGTTATGACCCTTGTGCGGGTGGGGCCTTTGCAAGGTTCCGTGTGACGGCGTGTGTGCCGTTAGGGACATGGTGGTTCCCTTTTGTTTGCGGCTTTAAGACGATGGGGAAACGGAAGTACCCAGTGTTTGATGTTGTGCTAGATACATACAAGCTAGGGTGCCTTGGGTGAAACCCGGGTTGCATTCATGTTGCATAGTAGGCCCCTTTCACTTTGTACAAAACATAGAAAACATGTATGATGTATGAGACATCTAAGCCTGTTTTACCGCTTTAATATATATGCTCTTTTGGTATACGAAGTGCTAACTTGCAGGTGGAGTGGTACCCCGGGGTCCGTTAGAGACGGCCGGGAGGAGATGTGTTTGTTACACAGTAGAGGTCAGCCTTTGCTGACCCACGTTACTTCAAATCCTTACAGGGCAAGGATCGCATGTAGGAGCTAGCGCGCTGGGCGAAAAGCCCTAAGCCTCATGAAGTGTTGCTGTGCTTGGATTTTCCTTTTGTGTTTGCTACTCTTGTTATGTTTATGTCCGGCTTGCATGCCGAGGTAGCCTAGGAGTGCTTGGCACATTTATATTTTTGGACTATTATTGTGTAAGGCCTTAAGGACATTTGATACTCTATCGTTAGTGGATAACTTCTGTCGGTTAATGTTCTGTTTCCGCTGTGTTTGTCTGGTGTTTTGAGATTGGGTAGTTTTCATATCATCTTTTAATACTAAAGCTGTGGCGTCCGTATGTTGTGGGGCCCCGGCCGGACCCATATTATATGGTCTTTACAGGGGAGGTTTTACATGCATGGCGTGTGTCACAACCCGCATTTTCTCCGTATTTAACGATATATCAGAGTAAGGGAAAATGGACATCATGATGCCACATCAACAGGGGATAACTGCAGACGCTCAGGAAAAACTCTAACTTAACACTTTTATGAAAGATCCGTGAGTTATTTAGAGAAAATCTAGTTTAAGTTAAGCGGTTAGTCGTATCCCTCAGTTTAGTGGCTCATCTAGTCCACGAGAAAAAGATAGTTATACATAGTGGAAAGTACTTTATTTACAATATTAGACGTCCTATATGAGTATAAACATCCCTAAAGGACAATTCATGGTATATAAGACTCTAGATTTATAATAATTATGAAAGTATCTTTTACGTCTGTTACATATAGTGATTTAGATTTTAAATATAGCATGTATGAAGTAATAATAGTAATTTTTATACTTTAAAATATCTAACAAGAAACCTAGTATAAAACCTTCGTAGAGAGTAAGAAAAATCAACCACAAAGAGGTAAACTTAGCAGCTTAGTAAAATACTTAACATTCTACGAGAAAACCACCAGTGGGCATAATCAACCTGACATGAACCCGCCGAAAGTATGTATTTATGTACTAAAAAGGAAACATCAATCTACCTCACAACGGTGAGGAAAACCCGCTGCAACAACCAGCAAACATCAAGCCTAGCCGCTTAACCGGCTACTGTCCTGAACCTGAGGCATTCAAAGAAAGAACACCTCAACAAGAAATACAAGTGGCAAAAGGAACTGTCAGTAGACAAAAAGACAAAAGAGTAGAAGGGTTACCACCCAAATAGAAAAAGAAAGCTGCGTGAAAATCAACAATATTAAATCATAAGATCAAAGTGAGAAAGAGCTCACATGGGTTAGACTTGCCAAATTTTTCACCAAGTGCGTAAAAGATCTAAGCTTCGAAGACACGTACATAAGTGAGTACATAATTACATATAAAAGACACATCGTAAAAGAGCATAAAAACTGGGGAAAATCCAACAGCTGTGGGGGGGGGGGAGAACCCTCCGCCAGCACACCCACTGTCACAAACCCACAATGGTAAAAGGAAGGTGTCCTTATACCTGGCCCACCCAAAACTGGGATAAAAATGGCACATGTGGGGGGAGAACCCTCCGCCAGCACACCTATAGTCACAAATCCACAAGGGTCAAAAGATTTATAGTCAAGCCTGGCCGCACCGAAATACCTTTAATAAATATAAAACCATAACCTAAACCACAAGACAACTCCAATGGAGGGAGAAAACCCCAAATCACACTAAGGCCCAACTCACCCTTGACAAATACCCCAAAAATATACCGTAAGGCCCAAACTCGACGAATCAAACCAACTCGGCGAAAAAGAAGTATTCTAAGTCCTGACTAAATTCTGCGAGTATACCTGACGAAATTCATGGATACTCGAAGAATTGAATAACGATACTCGGCAAAAAGGAAATATTTTGAGTCCTGGCTAAATTTGGCCAGTATACCAGACGAACTGCATGGATACTCGATTAATTAAATAATGATACTCGGAGAAAAAGAAATATTCCAAGTCCTAGCTAAATTCGGTGAGTATACCCGACAAACTGCATGGATACTCGACGAATTGAATAACGATACTCGACAAAATGTATTAATACTCGCCGAATTAAACTTAGACAAATAATCTACACTTGGCGAATCATTACCCGACGAAACTGCCTTAACGCAATTCGGCAATACTCGCCGAATCTTCCTAAACCGATACTCGACGAAGTGCATTAATACTTGCCGAATTATCCTCAGACTAAATCCCTCCCATACCCGAAAAATTATACCGTCGATACTCGACGAATCCTACCTACCTAAACTCGACGAACTCGGCTACAATACTCAGCGAATTTCTAACCTAAAACCACAAAACTCTACCTTTCGATATACATCAAATTCTACTTAAACCCCTAAACTTATTCTCCATTTCTTGGCAAACAACTTGCCCTACTTTAGGAGTTCCTTCGTAGTTCAATCTACGCTAATCCTACTCTCTAAGGGAGGACGAAGGAAGGGAAATAAAACTAGAAATGGACATGCAAGAGGGGAAAATCCACTTGCCTTGAAACTCCGGGATAAAAACTGCCTGCTCGCACCACGACAAGGATCGGCTGCCAAAAGACCTTAGCAACGTTTCCTGAAACTTTTGGAGGTAGAAGGAGGTAAAAATCACTAACCCTAATGCCTAAAAATCAAGGAATCCAGAAAAGCTTACCACGATCGCGTAGATCTCTGTGAGAGCTTTCCAAATCTCAACTCCTCTATCAAAACCGACTACCGAATCTCTCCCTATCACCGTCCGAAACACATACGACACCCGCCGTCCTCTCCTTCGCGAAATAAGCCGCCTCTCGGGTTAGGAAGATGATGAACAGGAAAGGTATAGTTTTGACCGGATGGATTTCCTATTTATACTTATATTATATATATAATATAATATTAATTATTTAAATAACGTCAAAAAGACTCGAAATCCAAACCAACTCAGAATCTTACGAAAATCGCACCGTAGCTAAATACCGACGCTACGAATCTAACGACGAAGTAGAAATCAAAATCCGACAGACAAAACTCGGGTAAAACACCACCATCAAACACTACCACATCCCTATAAAAAGCTCCGTAGAGTCACCAAAATAGACCCGGCTCGCGAGGGAAGGTGCACAACCAAGACAAAACCAACCATATAGGAAAACTCATTGAGCAAACCCATGCTCCAACAAATGACACCCGTTAACTACACGCCAACGTATTGCCCTGACGTCAAAAATACATCACTACGGGAATTAAAATAAATACCAAAAAAATCAGGGGCGTTACAGTGTGGCATCAAGACACGTATTTTCTCCAACTCTGATACTTTAGTAAATACTGAGAAAATGCGAGTTATGACAACTTAGGAGAGATATATGATCATCCCCTTCCAATGTTCTATGACAATAAGGTAGCTATATATATATATATATATATATATATATATATATATATATATATATATATCGAAGAATCCAATATATCATGAGAGGACAAAGCATATTGAAGTTGACTATAATTTTATCAGAGAAGAGGTATTGAAGAATCAAATCTGCACTCCTTTTGTCACCTCTGATAAAGAACTACCTGATGTTTTTACCAAACCAGTATCCTCTTTTTCAGATGTCTGTGACAAGTTGGGCATGACTGAAATATGTGCTTCACCTTGAGCAAGAGTGTTAGAACATGTAGAGTCCGAGAAATCTGGTGGACAGGAGTGGAAGACAAGTCTAACGGACTGTCGGTTTGCTCTAACGGTCTTCCTATCATGTACATCTGGTTGTGTTTCCGCTTGGATGTTAGAGCTCTAGTTCTGGCAGTCTAGTGACCTAGTTTAGCGGTCTTTCAGCTGTGTAACATTCCTCAAGAAACTAGACCCCTAGGACGGTTTTGTCATGACTAGGTCATGTCAAAACCATAGGAAGCTCAAAGAGACCATGTGAACTTAGGCATGAAGGCGAAGATCACCATGGTCTGCAAATAATACTTTCTAATTACCAAACCTAGGGTTTGACTTTAGGGCCTCACCTTGACTCTTTGACCACACCATAACATCCCTAGCCCTTTAGAAGGTTCATTGTGTCACAAAGGACCCCTTGAGGTCAACCAAAGTGGTCAAGTTGACAAAAGTCAACCCTAGCCCTAAAATTGTCAAAGTGGCCTATCTAGGGACAATGGACCTCCAACTTGCCAAAATGACCCCACCTAAACCTTCCTAACCCATAAGAGAGGCCAATGGGTCACTAACCACCCATTGGGGTCAACCAAATTGGTCAATTTGACCAAAGTCAAACCTAGGCAAAAATTTGTCAAACCTACACCTTTTGGATGAATTGGTCCAATTGGGACACCACCATGACCCAACTAACATTGGAGGGTATCAAGGTACTCAAGACACACCCCTTGGACCAATTAAGTCATCAAGTTGACAAAGTCAACTCCAAGTCAACACTTGGTCAATATTGCCCAAATTGGGTTAATCAAGCCCAAAGCTCAATCCCTTTGGGCTAAGCCCAAATGATTAGTCACCACTAAAATTACATGGAATGCCACTTAATTTTTGGAGGGGGTGACTAGGAGAGAGAAAATGGGAGTATCACCCTTAATGGAGATAGAGAAAGAGGGAAAAAGAGGAGGATTAATGGAGGAAGGCCATGAGCCACCCCATTCACCTCCCCTAAACAGCCATTTGGATTCCCTGATGCTTGAGAATCATCAAATCCAGCCCACAGCCATCAAGAGAGGGGCCATTAATGGCCATGGTCGAATTTTTTTCTCCTCAAAATCCCCCTATATAGCCCTCCCCACTCAAATCTAACTTTACCATTAGCTTCAGAGGATGGATGGCTGTCGAATTGGTATATTTGATCAAAGGTTTTGGTGGAGTATCGAGAAGTTGGGCAAGCTCGCCGAAGAGGTGAAAAGCCACGGCCAACCGCCGCCACAACCGTCATTTGAACTCCAAACAAGGTCCACTTCTCCTCCTCTCCCCTTGTGCTAGTATCTAGATCAAATTAGGCTAAGAAATCAGGCTCAAATGAGCCGATCCAAGTGAGGAAAAATGGAGAATTTCAAAAAAATCATGGTGGCGGGTTTGCCGAAAACCTCCACCTCCGGCGGCCGTGCCACCACCCACCGATAGTCACCACCTCAACGGAGGTGGTGGAGTCGGTGGCCATCCAGGGAGGTGATCGGGTGGCTGGCTGGCTTGGAGAAAAGCTACAGGAAATGGGAGTTTGGTTCAGCTTGGAGAAGATGAACAGTGCCATTCCTTAATATATTATTATAATTATTGATATAATTTAGTGATTAATTATCACTTAACATGCACCTTTGTGATGCTATTAAATGAGGCCCTTAGATGCTGTTTTAGGAAAAATGTCCAGTCACAAAAGTTGTTGACCTTTGAGTCTAGTTTAATTTAAAATTGGTTTCGACCCATTTGGGTCAGTGGTTTGACCACATCACTCAATATGGTGCATCCTATACATATGATTGACCATAGAATAAATTGAGTTCCCTTACTAAACCAGTTAGGCGAGTGCTTTGAAATTTGGATCATAGGCTAGTTATACCGACTCCCTCATCATATCCAAAAACGGGAAATTTTGGAGTATATGTTTCTATGGTTATTGAATTTTTTTATAAATCATGTATGATTTAATTTTAGGGTCTAATGACCTCATAATTCCCCAAAATTTTGGTGGATGACCCTTAGAGTCATGTTAAGTCAGTGGTAAAAATCTCAACCCATTTGGGGTTGATTTGATTGCGTATTGGTGTGACAAAAGTTTGGCCCTATAAGGGGAAAATTAGGTCAAAAGTACACTTGAAGGATTGAGTAACCAATCCTCATCCAAAGTTGGTGAAACTTTGCCCACTGCTTATTATTATATAAAACACCCCCACAAGAGATTTTGGGTGATTTGTGGTAGAGATACCCTAGAACCCTAGTGTGAACCCTAGGGTTTGATATTGAGCCTATTGAAGGACATTAGACCATATGTCCTTGCATTGTCTTTGGAACTTGGTGTAGGATATTGTGTTTTGAAAGTTGCTTTATTTTCTTATTTACCAGATTGTTATATTTTGTTCATATTGTATGACCTCATATAAGGTTCAAGAATATGCTCTTGGTATTGAACCATACAACCGTGAGTTTTATTATGTTATGTAATCTTATGTTTTCCTCTCTTTCGTTGTAGTCAAAGGGAACATTGATTGCCAGGTTAAGATTGTCATATTGGTTAAAGTACATTGGAGTCCTAAAAATATTGATAAATGGTTATCATTTAATCATATGAGTATGTATGCGTATGTGTTCATATATATTGAGGTTGACCTATTTTAGTTGTAACATTATATGGAATGTGTTTAGTGTCATTAATGTTTACAATGTGTCTAGTGAATTGAAGATATGAGATATGTAGATTTAGCGCGTAGATGTGAACAATGTGATTATAGTTGAAGGTCATCTTTTGATGGTGATAAATATTGTTATTCGTTGTTCACACTTACGCGTAAGAAATTTGTATATTGAAATATCATTTGTCCCCAAATTGTTTGGGTAGTGATATGGTCGGGCCCCTTGGTAAAGCGAGGTTGTTACGCATGCAAATAAGTGAAGCAGTTATAAATACAACTCACTTATGAGATCGAGAATGAAAAATATAGTGCAAAAATGATACGGTCCTATTTTGCACTAAATTCATAATATCACGTGACAAAGTAAGACACGGGTCATAATGTTTAGTTACCTATACTACCATGTTGTTGTGGCGACTGTAATGCCTTGATAAAGCCTCTTATAGTCCATAATATAAGTTGTTATAGTATAACTGTAATGACATGGTTCCTATGTAAGGTCACACCAAATGAACGGAAGCAGTCTCTGTTTGACTTACATGTGCACTTAATTTCATACAACATGCGTTCAAGGTAGTATAGTAAGTGCGCTTTCAAAATGTCATTTTTTGACATGTTTAGTCCAAGACGAGTTGTTAAATTGTGCGACTGTTAATCTGTGGGATGAATTGGTTCATAACGTTAATTTTAATAGTGTGACGACACAACTTCTTATCTCAAACAATCAAAGTAACCTACTCGTTTTAAGGTTATGTTATGATCAAAAAAATGGAGGGTAGATCTTTACCCAAGATCAAAGCCCTCATTTATTGGATATATATATATATATATATATATATATATATATATTTTAATCAAGTGTTTTCTTTGATCAAGGGTTTTGGATCAAGGGTTTGGATCAAGGGTTGAGTGTGAGATAAAAAAAGGGGAGATAGGGTTGAGGGGGCTTTTGCTTTTTCGGTTTTGTCCTGGACAACCCGACGGCGATACACAAAATCGCAAGGTGATTTTCCTTAGCGCACGTAGAGCGCCGACCCACGATCTCCTGGAGGTGCTTCCTGGCAATTTGTGATTCCCTGGAGGTGCTCCGGTTATAGTGCTCGACTTGTCATTCTACCTGGCGACAAGAGTGCCTCGGCCACTGGCAGTCTCCGATGGCTTGAAGAAGAAGGAATAGACCTGACATTTTCCTTTGCTTAGTCTTCTTCCCGGCGATAAGTGTGGCTCGGCCACTGGACATCTCCGACAGCTTGAAGAAGAAAGTCTAGGTCTATTCATTCCACTCCCCTTACCAACGGAGCAAATTTCTTTGAATGTTAGGGTTCAAGGTGAACTAAGAGGCGTGGCATCGATCTCATTGTAGTTGTGGAATCACTGCTACCTTCTCTAACGTGTCCTCTCTTTCACCTAGAGATCTTGTTCTCTAGAGGTACAATTTCTAACCCCTTGTAATGGTTAGATGTGATGAGTTAGGTTTTATTTTGCTTAGCCTTGTTTGGCCGTTGTCATCAGATATCTGATCCCTATGTGTTGTTGGTGCTTGCGTTTTTTTTTAAATTCTCCCTACCACTGCACTAAGAATTCCAACAGTGGTATCAGAGCCAGGTTAGATATCTCATGATAATGGGCCTATTTTATGCCTAGTGGTTTGGAATTGTTATGTCCCAACCCTTGATTCAAGATGTCGTAATCCGTTGTTGTATGGATTATGAGAAGTTGTTTTTTTTGGGATTTAAAATGATTTGGTTGAATCATGTTGGGTTGTGTACATAGTCCTATCCATCGCTAGGGTTCATGCTAGTGTTGCTTGCTTTGATATTCTTTTACTTTTATGTATTCTCTGGAATGTAATTATTATTTGGGATGCATGTAATAATTAGAATGTCATGTATTAGGTTGTTTTTGTTATTCCTCAGTTCTTTAGAGGAATTCGAAGAGAAAGATTTAAGATTGGTTTTCCTACTCATTTTATACACTAAGCTTGTGACCTTGGATAATCATGATTGTGATTCCAATCTCTAGACATGGTGGAATGTGTGTAAGCTTGGTATTAGGCCACAAGAGATTAAATTTTGTGTGAGACACATTTTACTTTTCTTGTGGAAATACCGCGTTCACACTAGTTGCCCAATAAATGAGTTCTCTTAAACAAGACTTTCAAGATCTAGGCTTGAATATTTTGGGAAAAAGGTTTTTCTATTATTTCATTTTTCCTTGAATCATGCAATAATTTCGTTCAAGAGTCATAAGGGTTAAGCATCGCTTAAAAGGTTATGATTGGTGCTTTCTACCTATATGGACAAACAAATGGATGAGTCCACTTGTTTTGGAAAGGATCTTGTGCATGTCTATATTATTATTTTTGTTAACCCCAGAATCTGCAACATTTCCAGCTAGGCATCTTGCCCCTCCCTTGCCGGACTCAAGCTCTCAGTCCGCCCAGCTCGCCAGTTGGCCAGTGTTAATCCCAGCCACCTAGGCAGACTCCAGCTCTCAGTCCGCCCAGGTCGCCCTTGGTTTGCTCTCAGATCTTGCCAGCTTTCAGTGAGCTCCGGAGTCAGGTCGCTCAGGTCGCGACTTTTCTGACAGAATTGCGCTCGACGCGACCAAGGGAGGATTCCACTTCGCAAGCCCAGTCCGCCGGTCTCGCGCGGACTGCTTGTTCTTTCTTTTTTGGTTCCCGTCACCGCTGCCTTGCTCTTTTGTACCCCGGGCAGCCGGTTATTTTAGCCCTGCCCATTTGGGCAGGCCCCCAGCCTATAAATAGGGGGAAGTGGTGCACTTAAAGCACGCTGACTCGAGCCCAGGAGCCCACTTGTTAAAGGCTTCAGACTCGAATCTCGGGCTTTACGATCTCCATCTTGCTTTCCGCATCATTTCCTTTTTCCTGCTTGTAACCCCCGGTTTGCAATAAAAATCAAGCCCGTCGCAGGAGTGGCATTCAGGCCGCGGCGGGAGAAGTCTGGTGTTGTCGTGGTTCACGGCTCTTCTACTTTTATGTTCCTTTTCTAGTCCGCTAAGTAGACTGCTGCAAGCAGTTTGTTTTCTTTCCTTCTTCCCCTAGCGCTCGAACAGTTAGCTGGTGGTGTTCATTTTCTCTTTCGCATTTCGTGCATTAACAGTTAACATGCGACCTTTAGATCCGAGCAGCTTTTTGAAATCCGCGGGTAGAAATGTCAGACCGCCGAGCTCGCCACTCAGACCGCTCCAGCTCGCCAGAAGACTCGTTGTGGGAAGCGTTGGAACAGTCTCGCTGGGAGGCCGAGTTATCTCGTAGAGAGATTGAATAGCGGCTCGATACAATCATCCAAGCTCTATTAGTGCTGACTCAGCGGCTAGCTCCCCAGGTCGTAAAAGAGATTTCTGAAGCTCCAGTCCCGCCAGACTCCGGTCCGCCGGACCCCAGCTCGTCAAACCCCTCTTCAGCAGTCGCCTGTGACCGCTCCTCCGCCTCACCACCAAGCTCAGCCCACAGCTCCCTTGCGACCTCAGGCTGATCAGTTTGCTCCCTGATGGACTTCTTCAGGGAAGCGGCTAGAGGGACTCCGGCTCGCCGACTAGATTTTGTTGATCGGCAGTCTGCGGAGCCCGCGGAGCTCGCAAAGCCTCGCCTTCTAGTCCTCCCTTCTACTAATTTTGAGACCCCCTCTCCCTTCGTCGATCGAATCCGATGGGAGTCAGCGCCAAATAATTTCAGAGAGACCCGTCTCCCTTTCTATTCAGGGGAGACTGACCCAGTTTCCCACCTATAGGCATTCGAGGGGGCAGTTGCATTGAGGAGCCTCTCCAATGCCTTGAAATGCAAGCTTCTTGTCACCACTCTCGACGGGCAGGCGAAAGAATGGTTCTATGAGTTGCCCTCAGGCACGATCTCAAAGGGGGTCAGTTTGCTGGCAGAAAGACCACTCTCGACGGGCCACCCCCGCCATACCTCTTCAAGCACTTCCCATCCTTCAGAGTGTCTTGCCAGCCTCAAATCCGCATGAGAGCAGCTCCGTGGAGGAGTTTGAGGATCTGGGGCTCGACTTCGAAGAGGTCGTCCAGATAATTCAGAAGAAGGCGGAAGAAAAATGGCAAGGACCTCATAGAGATTGGAAGCCCAGAAATAGCTCTCAGTACTGTGATTTTAACAAGGATAAGGGCCATCTGACCGAAGATTGAAAGGCCCTCCGGCAGCTGGTTGAGAGGCTGTTTGCAAAAGGCAAGATCAAAGATCTAGGCAGGAAGAATGACTCTTCGAAACCTTCCACCTCCAAGGGCAAGGAGGTGGCTGAGGTTCAGCTGGAGTACGTAGAGGTAGAGGATTAGGGCCGTCTGGGGCTTATTTATATTCCAAGTGAATGCATTGATGTTGTCGACGAGGGAGTCTTGGGAAGACTCTTTTACATTCATGGCAGAGCAGGAGCTGAGTCTACCCGGAAGTCTTCTCTGTCAAGACTTTCCCGAACAGAGATTGCATCTACTTCTTACTCTGCACCTCCTTCAAAAACTATCACCTTTGGTCCTGCAGACCTTCCCGCAACCGCAAATCCTTTTGATGATGTCATTGTGGTCCAAGCAGCCATCAGAGATTTCACGGTCGATAGAATTCTTATTGACACTAGCAGCTCCATGAATAACCTCTTCAAGACCACCTTTGAAGCCCTAAGAACTGGTAAACCTCTGCTTTCCACCGAGGGGCTGCTCTACGACTTCTTGGGTGAGAGTGAAGAAGTCGAGGGAAATGTCACACTCCCGGTGAGGCTCGGAGGGGTGACCAGGGAGATTCAATTCAAAGTGGTAGACGCTCCAAGCAGCTACCATGCTATTTTTGGAAGGGCATTGTTGAACAAGTATCGAGCAATAGTCTCAACTTATTATCTAGCCCTCAAGTTCTGTAAAGATGGTCGTCAGTGCAGGGTCAGAAGTGACCCAAGGCAAGCTCGGGAGTGTTACCTCCGCACAGTCAACATGACTGAAGTTGCCCCCCAGCTTTTCCAGCAGCAGAAGAAGTTCCCCCTCCATCAGAAGCTATAATGGATAGTGAAAGCGCTCACCTAGAACCTGCCTAGGTGATGCAGGGAGTTCCCATTGCAGAAGGGGAGGAAAGAAAGCTCTCCATCAACTCCGAGCTACCGGAAGATCAGAAGGCAGAGTTGATATCTTACTTGCTGAGGAATCTGGATGTCTTCGATTGGTCAGCGGAGGACATGCCAGGAGTGGATCCTGGCATGGCTTGCCATCATCTCAACGTCGACCCAGCTTCCAAGCCAGTTCAACATAAGAAAAGAGATGTTGCAGTCAAGCTGGCAGAGCCAATCAGAGAGGAGGTTGCCAAACTCCTCAAGGCGCGCTTTATTCAAGAAATTCAATATCTTGAGTGGATCTCAAATGTTGTAATGGTTAAAAAACCAGGGGGGAAGTGGAGGATGTGTGTGGACTTCACCCGTTTAAATAAAGCGTGCCCAAAAGATTTCTACCTCTTGCCTCGGATAGATTTATTAGTTGATTCTGCGGTAGGGTATCCATTTATGAGCTTTTTAGATGCGTTCTCTGGTTATCACCAAATAAGAATGCATAAACTAGATATCCCTCGCACATCATTCATTACTAACGACGGCTGTTACTGTTATCTTATGATGCCCTTTTGGCTTAAGAATGCTGGCGCAACATATCAACACATGATGGACCATGTGTTTAAAGAGAAAAAGGGTAAAAACCTTGAAGTATATGTGAATGATCTTTTGATTAAGAGTAAGACTCTTCCACATCACTTACTAGATCTAGCAGGTACATTTTCCACTCTGCGAAAGCATAAAATAAAACTTAACCCATTAAAATGCATTTTTGGGGCAAGTAAGGGGAAATTCCTTGGACATCTCCTTACTCCCGAGGGCTTTTCCCCTAATCCTAATAAGGTTAAGGCCATCCTTGACATGGCCCCTCCCCGTTCTCCAAAAGAGGTTCAGCAATTGGGAGGGAGGTTAGCAGGACTCGGGAGATTTATCTCTCGAGTTGGAGATAAAAGTGCGCCATTCTTTAAAACTCTTCGGGGAGCAACCAAGTTCCAATGGACGGAAGAGTGCTCTTTGGCCTTTGAGCAGCTGAAAAAGCAACTGACCACGACACCCTTACTCCAAAGCCACCGAGTAGGGGAGGTGTTATTCTTATATCTGGGAGTTGGTCCTGAGGCGGTTAGTTCTGTTCTTGTTTGAGAAGAGAGCAAGAGACAGTTCCCAGTTTACTATGTTAGTCACATTCTGAAAGATGCAGAGGCAAAGTACCCAATCCTTGAGAAACTGGCTTTGACATTAGTTATGTCTGCTCGCAGGATCCGTCCCTATTTCAAGGCGCATTCAATTCAAGTGGTCACTGATCAACCTTTGATGAGTGTGCTAGAAAAGCCAGAACATTCAGGCAGGTTAGCCAAATGGGCAATCGAGTTAAGTGAGTTTGAAATCTCCTATGTGCCCAGGACAGCTATCAAGGCATAGGTACTTGAAGACTTTCTGATTGACACAGTAGAATCTACCTCAGATTAGGCAGTAAGGTCTCCTTTGGCTTGGACCATCTATGTTGATGGGGATTCAGGCAGAAACTCTTCTGGAGCAGGGGTATTTCTGATAAATCCTAATGGCATCAAGCTTGAGCAAGCCATCAAGTTTTATTTTCCAGTAACCAACAATCAAGCAGAGTATGAAGCTTTATTGGCCGGCTTTAGGCTCGCGAGAGAGCTCGGAATCGATCATGCTCATGTAAAGACTTACTCTCTTGTAATGGCCTCACAAGTTCTTGGTAACTTTGAGACTAGGGAGCCAGTGTTGAAGAAGTATCTTTCGCTCGTAAAAGTTATGGTTTGCAGGTTTAAAAGTTTTACTATTGAGCACATCCCGAGGACGGAAAATGAGGAGGCCGATGTTCTTGCCAAGTACGGGCTCTCGTCAGGAGGGACAACTTCTGAACTTTTCCACCCGACAGTGGATGAGGAAGAGTCAATGAAAATCGATCAGCGTTTCTCTTGGATGGATCCGTTCTTCCTCTACCTATCAACCAGAGATCTGCATCAGTCAGTCAAAGATAAGAAGAGATTTAAGTTAAAAGCAGCATATTATTACCTGATATATGGTATTCTCTACAGAAAAACCTTCTTGTCTATAATGGCAAGGTGTGTTTCAGAGGATGAAGTTCCTACCGTTCTTCGGGAGATGCATTCTGGCGAGTTTGGAAGTCACTCGGGGACAGGAACCTTGGAAAAAAGGATCCTGCGGCAGGGTTACTTCTGGCCCACCATGAAAAAAGACTCGGAGACCTATGTGATAAAATGCGTTCAGTGCCAGAAGTGTAACGACCCCATCCGTTAAATGACGTATAGTAGAAGGTCCGGCCGGGGCCCCACACTATATGCCACCAACAGACGGTGAGGTCACAGGATAATATTAAACCAAACGAGTCCTAACTCAGAGCATTCTAGCGGAAGCTTATTAAGTGCAAGAACTCATACCATTGAATGTCCACTAATATATAAATATCACATTTATATATATAACCAGGAATGTTTACAAAACCACACCGCACACGGCCTTACGGCCTTACAAGTTACTCTTTACAACACATATAATTTCATACATCGGCACGCAGGCCGGCCACACATAAAATCCAACACTTCACACGGCCTTCAAGGGCCTACCAGCAGCATGGGCTTTTGCCCGCTCAATCCATCAGCCCGCAACTCCTGCATATGGACATCCACCCCATGGGTGATAAACAAAGCAACGGTCAGCATTCAGCTGACCAATTATAACGACCCCACCCCTTACCCGGGGCAGTGGTTCCTTCCCTGCATGTATAGCAATTTCAACATATATATAACATACACCCAACATCACAAACGCCGGCCTCAATGCCAGACGCTCCGTGCACTCAGGGCACCTTTTATGGTTTGTACTTGGTAGGCGGGCATAAGCCTCCAAACCCTTGTTGAATACCTCACGCACCCGTCTCACTCAGAGGTACGCACCATACCAAAACCCGTGAGCTCTATCAGTCGACCTACTCCCGTAGTGTAACAAGCCTAGGGAATTCGCCCTGCTGCTTTGCTACCAATCGACCGCTCACCCGATCTTAACATTGCCACTTGGTGGAATGGGCATAAGCCTCCAAACCCCTGTTGAAGACCTCTCGCACCCACCCACTCAGAGGTGTTCATCGCCACTTGGTAGAATGGGCATAAGCCTCCAAACCCCTTTTGAAGACCTCACGCACCCACCCACTCAGAGGTGTCCGCACTCCATCAACCAGCTCTTAACAAGCATGCAACCAAAGGAGCTATACAAAGCATCCTCACCAAACACATCATCCTCACCATCTCTGCAGGCTAAACGATGAATACACGGAGTCTTCTCCGGATCGCAATATAAACATCACCAATCCCGACATACGTCTGGATGGGCTTCACACAGCATGCCTATGCCGTACTATAGACTTCCGGCTCTAGATGCAGACTCAACTGCTGGAATCACTTCCGCGTTTCCATCTCTTGATGGAGGATCCCATGCACATGCAAAACAAAGGGCTTCACCTGCCCAAGGAAGAAAGATCGTTACCCTTGACGATCGCTTCGGCGCCAAAGAAAACTAGCCGGATGGAAATCACCGCAGCGGCCTTGCCTCCGCAACGCTGCACTCGGCTCTCTATTCGGCTCGACGAAGCTCCACCGGCCTCCTCCTCCTCCTCCTCCAAGCTCTCCTCTCTTTCTTCTCTTTAGAGAGAGAAAGGCTAAGTGGAAATGAGAATTCATCTCACTCCACGGCCTTAAAGAGGCTGGAAATGCTTTGGACCACAAGATCCAATTAGAAGGAAACGAACGGCCGAGATCTGCCCAAGAAACCCAATTTTTGCCTGACACGGCCTGTGACACGCCCGTGTCACAGGCCGTGTACCCTTAAGCGGCACACGCGGTTTGGAACCGACTGAACAACACGGGGATCGACACGCCCGTGTCGAACCTGACACGCCCGTGTCATTCTTGAGACACGCCCGTGTCTCCTGCTACACGGCACCCACCGACTTCCAAAACCAGTACACGGGTCGGAACACGGCAGCCGACACGCCCGTGTCCAGCCTGACACGCCCGTGTTCATGGCCGTGTTCACGGCCGTGTACGGCTCTGACTCGAATAGGCCAAATTCGAACTTTAAATCGAACACGCCCTGGGACACGCCCGTGTCCCAGGCCGTGTACCCCCGACACGCCCTGGGACACGCCCGTGTCCCAGGCCGTGTCTAACAGCCTGCTACTCAAAATTGTGTACAAACATATTTTGAGTTCTGGGGTGTTACAAGAAGTTCGCTCCTCTTCAACGTCAAGCTGCTCAATCTCTCAGATCAATTGCAACCCTTGGCCCTTTGCTGTTTGGGGAATGGATCTCCTTGGTCCTTTTCCCATGGCAAGTGGGCAGCGACATTTCATTATAGTTATGATTGACTACTTCAGTAAGTGGATCGAAGATAAGGCGCTGTCAAAGACGACAACTCAGGTCGTGAAGAATTTTGTTTGGGGCGAGATATTCTGCCGGCACGGTATCCCCATGGCAATAATCACAGATAATGGATCACAATTTAATAATACTGAGATGATAGATTTTTGCAAGCAAATCAGAACAGAGCTGCGCTTTGCATCAGTTCATCATCCTAGGAGTAATGGTCAGGTAGAAGCAACCAATAAGCAAATCCTCAGCCTGCTTAAGAAGAAAGTTCTAAATCTCAAGGGCAGTTGGGTTGATCAACTTCCTTCAGTTCTCTGGACCCTGAAAACAACGCCTTCATCTGCAATAGGGGAAACCCCATTCAAGCTTTCTCATGGGTCCGAAGCGTTAATTCCTGTTGAGTTTGAAGTCCTGTCGCCAAGAGTGTTGCTTGCTAGGCAAGGCACGGAGGATTGGCTTGAGCTGAACAACGAGGAGATGAGGTTCAGCTTGGAGCATGTTGAAGAGGTTAGAGACAAGGCTGCCATCAGGCAAGAGAAAGTCAAAAGGAGAATGTCCCGCTACTTCGATAAGAATGTAAGGATCAAACACTTTCAAGTGGGAGATCTGATTCTTAAGAAGGTCGATGCTGCTGCAAGAGCCGGCTCGGTGGGGAAGATTAATCTGAATTGGGCTGGACCATTCATTATTAAAGAAGCACTTGAGAATGGGGCCTACCGGTTGCAAACATATGAAGGACAAGACATGCCACACACATGGAGTGGAGATGACTTAAAGCGGTTCTATTCCTGAACTTCTTTTCTTTTCCTTCCTATGTAAACTTTTTCAAAGGTTCGTTATTAATAAAAGCTACTTGCTAACACTTCATTAAGTGTTTTTTTTTGTTTCGAGTGTTGAAAGTTAATATATTGAGCAAGGACAACTCTAAACGGTTCTATTCCTAAACTCTCTTTTATATCTTATACAAGTTTCTCAAAAATTGATGTTTATCAAAGTTTTTATACTAACAGTTCTTCAAGTGCTTTCTCTCTTTTGCCCCCCCAAGCAACTCCAGCAGTTGCCTAATACCAGGAGATATCGCCGAGTTCAGCAAAAACCTCCCTTAGAACCATGGTTGTTAGCATAACACCACGATGACCACGTGTTGCGAGGAGATTTCGCACCGTGTAGTGGGAGCTTACCGGTTCTAGTGCGGCAGGACACTGGATTTCGGATCCCGGCTAGTACCTATCCCCACTTCTGCATTATGGAGGAGCGGAGTGGTGGTCATCTCTACCATGCCACGTAAGGGATATCGTTATAACTTAGATGATCGTGCGGGGAAAGGAATGCTGTACGCACCTTCCCCCAGATCATCTGAAGATTGTAACCCTCGAACACTCCTTGGTACCCTCAAGCAGTGCCTGCTAGAGACCCACAGTCTTGTCGATCTCAGAGGAAAGCAATGCCGCTCCGGCCACACCTGCCCAAAAGATCGACTTAGACTGTACTCCAGGCAAGAGGGCAATAGATTGTGTTGTTAAGTATGTAGATCTTGAGATCCTGTAAGGAAAGTAATGCCGCTTCGCCCGCACCTGCCCACTTGATCACAAGTCTGCAGCTTTTTTCTTCGCAGGGGTTTTCTATAATTATTCAGTTTAGTGCGGACTCCGGTTCTCTAGTTCGCTCAGCCCGCCATCCTCTTGGTTGATTCTATAGTTCATGACCCAGTGAGGAAATCAATGCCACTCCGGCCGCATTTGCCCACTTGGTCATGAGCTATATGTCATTTCTCTTATCACTTGTTTTAGTGCGGACTCCGGTTCTCTAGTTCGCTCAGTCCGCCGCCTCTTGAGTTGATTCTATAGTTCATATCCCAGTGAGGAAAGCAATGCCGCTCCGGCCGCACCTGCCCACCTGGTTATGAGCTATGGGTCATTTCTGCTATCATTGATTTAAGTGCGGATTTCGGTTTTCTAGTCTGCCTAGTCCGCGGGATTCATTCAGTTTATATAACTTAATGATTATTTATTTGAAAAAGTTCGACTATAAATATCAGCGGATGATGATACCAGTCCGCCAAGTTCGCATATCAACATTATTTTAGTGGATTGCAGCTTTCATCATCTTGGTTCTCTTAAAAACTTGCAAAGGTTGTTCTGCAAGACGTGGACTGCTGACCGAACTCGTCAGAATCTGCCTCATTCATTCCCTTTGTTAAGGAAGCACGTTAATTCTGTTAATGTTTAAGCGAGCTGTGATTAAGCAATTTCAGCAAGAGTTTTAAACATGCTACAAAGCTATATAATGCTGATTGATATAAGGAGTGCGACCTCTAAGTACAAGCAAGAAATAAGCAGAACATCTCAGAAGACATCAAAAAATATCCTTTTCTATTCATTCAAAAATATATTATAAACAAGTGTTCCGGCGAACTCGCGCAGAGTCCGCCCCCTTTATATTAAAAAATGAAAAATTACATTGTCTACTATCCAGTCCTCTGTTTCTTCTCTGCAGGCTTCTCCGGGCTTAAACCCTCCACATCCACTACAGGCGAGTAGCCGCTCGAGTCGCTGCTGCTACTATTGCTGGAATGAGAAGCAGCCGTGGGTTCTGTCCGCCCACTGCTCTCATTAAGGCCAGAGCTGGTGTACTGATCCGACTGGCCTCCCTGTTGTTGACTTGAGACCACATCTTCAGGAGCTTCATCATCGGCAAACTCCTCCTCGTCGTCTTCAACAACTCCTTCCCCTTAGCAGCTCGCTCGAACTCAGCAACCTTGTCCTTCAGCACTGGAAACAGCTTCAGGAAGGGAATAGAGTCCACCCCTACCTTCGCATACCCATCACTGATGATGCGTTCGATTGCGACTTCCATGCTTTCCTTGATGAAAGGAAACATGGATTTCTGGAAGTCGGGGTTGGTTACCTCATATGCGGTCTGCAGAAGAAATAAAAACGTCAGTCCGTTGCAGATAAGCGATAAAGATAACAACGATTAACTGGCACTTACAGCTTTGTCCTCTTTATACTGATTAATCTTTGCGCCTAGTTGCTTATTTCTGTCTTTCAGCGAGTTGTTTTCCTTCCTATATCGAGCATCTTACCTAAGCAGCTCGCGCGTAAGCCTGCCCATGAAATGGTTGGTGAAGACGCAGTTCGCACTGGCCTGGGCGGCAAGCAGAGGAAGGTCGTCAGGGGCCACACTTTGTAGGTCGCGAAGGTTTTTCTTCCCGTACAAAGCAGAGATGGCGACATGGGCGTGGCGAGATGGGCGCGGACTCCTCCAGGAGGGGAGAGCTGTTGAAAGACGAACATACTTCTTCTTCTCATGCCAATGGATCATTGGGTTGCCCCTTAGATCCTTCTGCTTCTCGTCGAAGCCCGCAATGTTGAAGCTATCGCTGGAGGAATAACCCGCAGCGGGATCCCGTCCTCCTTCCTTTTCCTTGCAATCTCTTTTATTCTTTCTCCCTGTGTAGGAGTCTATCCAGCTGGCGCATAGGGCATGTTTGCGGGCACCGCCAAGGTCGCTGCAAGAAGAAAAGTTAGCAGAAGTTCTAGGTCTTTGCAGATACAAATGAAAGCCACATGACTTACTCTCCTGGCGGCTTACAGTGTCTAGTCCGGGCAATAGTGGAATGTAGTAGTCAACGTCGAGCCTTGCTCCAGCAAGAAACCCGACGATGGCGGCCTCGGCATCACTCAGCCGCACGCTTTTGAAGTCGGCGTCTGATCGTAGCTCCGGGTTAGTGTGGAGAAACCCCAGGTCGCCCTAAAAAATGAGGTACCTAGAGGTCTAGTTGTGGATCTTATTCGGCAAGCCAACAACCTTCATCCCCCTGCAGTAGAAGTACACGATACCCTTATACTCGCGATCTCCTTTTGGAGTTACGGAGCGGACAAAAAATATCTTTCTAAAAATCTTCAAGGAAAACTCGATCTTTTCAGATCTCAGGTAGGCGAGATAGCTGCAGATGGCGATCATGATGTTCGGCGCGAGTTGGCCTGGAACCACTCCGTAGTGCTCGAAGATCTCCGCGATCTCCCAAAGCAAGGGGAATTTGAACCGGCAATCGAAATGGTTGATGGGCACCGCGAGCTGGGTAGCCGTGGAGAAGTTCAACCGCTCTTGATGCTCGGGAAGCAGCGCGAGCACCAGCGAGCCTGCTATGTGTACATCTAGAAAAGCTTCCAGATCAACTACGGTCAGTCTGCTTCTTTTGTGCTCGGCGGCATGGAAGGCGACTGTAGCATCAGTACGCGCGGATACCATCTTTTCAGACCGTAGAGCTTCAGCTTCGACGGTTTCCTATGCAAAGAGAAAATGAAGACCCTATTTATAGAAAAATCGTTTGACATGACAGTAGTCAATCCACCCAGATCGATTGCTCTGTCCGCACAGCTTGCTTCTTCCTGTTTTTCCCTGCAAATTCAGACAATTTCTCAAAGCTTTGCGAATTCAAAGGCAGTCCGCGCAGCCCGCACGTTTCGAGTTTTTCTGCAAATTTTCTACAAGTAATTGCGAACTCACAAGCAGTCCACAAAGATCACAATTTTCAAAGAAATAGAATGAGCAAACATAAATCAGCCTGCATAATTTGCATCACAACAGGATTGTTCGAGTTTAAAAAATAATGTCATACAACAAGTGAAAGCCGTATCACAGTGCAAATAAAGCAAAGATAATGTTCAGACACCAAATTATACAATACAGAGTTCAAATTAATGTTTCAGACTCAGCGGCTTCTACGGTCTCGATGAGCAGGTCGCTCCTCATCGTCCACCCCGACATAGGCCGTCTGGTCGCTCCCTCGCAAGATTTCCCTACAAAATTGCTGGACTAGATGGTGCATGTTGTTGAAGGTGCGGTGCATGCGAGCAGTGCCCCTAACTACCCGGTTAAACGGGATTGCTGGGGGGCCTGTCGGTGTTGGATTTGCGACAACCGCGGGCTGCCCGATTGTCTTCGGGGCTGACGCCTCTCCTGCAGCATGTTGAGCAGACGTCTGCGGCTTCGCCCCAGCGACCTCGCCGACTTGTTTCTTCCCTTCTCTCACCAAAGCCAAGTACCTGCTCCTGTAATGGCAGGCGTCTCCGCTTAGCCGCTCCTTCTTTTTTTTAGACCTTCAATGATGGAAGAAAGGCTGGTGACCTGGTTCTCCAGGATCTTTTCTCGCCCTTTTCCTTTCTTTAGATCAACTCGAATTTCGTTTAGTTCCTCCTCATACTTCCTTGCAAATAACGCATATGTCTCTTGGCCAGACTGCTCCCCTTGCGCAGCGCCAGACCGTATCACAGCCTGCGTGGGCACATCTGCGAGCGAGGACACGATCTCGCCGGCCTCAATAGAATCGGTTGTTGACTTTCGTACTGCAACAAAGGAAATAAAACTCGGCTTAGTTTCCAGGTCGCAATAAGCTTAAAAGGTAAAAAATTAATTCACTTTTTGAATTCATGACAGCAATCTGGCGACTATCAAAAGCAGGTCGCCTCACGCGCTCCGGATCAAAAGCGCCTAGGCGCTGCCTCCATTCTCGACGGACTTTCGCTCTTATCTCGGCCAGCGATCTGCTTGAGGAAACTATGTCATCGGTTTTGGTAATGATCTTAACCGGCTGCGATTTTCGAGGAGGGGATTTGTAAAGCCACGAGCTCTGGAAACGCCTAGGCGCTGGATGCAATTTACCTGACTGCATCAGCTCGACAGCGGTCTGCAAATCCTCAGCCCGCTTATTCGTAATAAGCTTCTCTGAGATCGCCTCAACCTTTGCCTTCATTGCTACGAGCTGTTCCTTTGTTTTTTCTCTTTCTTCAGCTGGAAGGATAGAGGAAAGATCAGCAAGTTTCTCTCCCCAAGTCCCAGCACCAGGCTGCAAAGCTTCCATCAGAGAACGATTCATGTTCGCGAGATGCTCGTTGTCAATGGAGTCAAGTATCTCGGTGGTTGATAAGCTTAGCGTTGAGGGGGGGTCGCCTTCTGCGGGCAGAGCATCTGGGGTGGCGAGATCAAAATCTGGAACTTCCTTCTCTCATGGCCTATGCTGCAAGCTCGCAGCTCCAGTCCGCTTGGAGATATTCTTCTCCTTCCGAACTCGCAGCTTCTTCTCTACTCGCTCCACAACTGAAGTCATGTCTCTCTTCCTCTTTTTCTTTTCAGGCGTCTTATCCAGGTCGATGACAACCTGCTGGGATTCGCGGGCTGAGGTTGGTATGACAACCAGAGCCACGGGGGACACCGTTTCCTCAGCTTGACTCTCAACAGAATCTTTAGCCGCAGCTTCCGCGGGCTCGTCAGCTTGTTTCTTAATCGCCACTTTTACCCCTTCCTCCACCTGTTCATCAGCTGGAAGTTTCACCTCGATGTTCGGCTGCTGGACCTTTGGCGACGACACTTCTTTGTTCGGATCTAACCGCAACATAATAGTTTTCGAGGCAGAGCGGTGCACCTCCATACTTGAAGAGCTCGCGAGATTTTGATCAGAGACGGATGGCGGATTCGGTTTCTTATTCACACTCTGAGTTAGTGGATTCTGAGAAGCAGGAGCAATCACGGTCTTCTCATGCTCGATATCGCGGACTTGGTCTGTCCTCTTCTGACCTGATCTCTTTCCTTGATGGCGGGCAGGCATATCGTTCCGCTGACTTGCTTTCATAGATCGGGAACTCGCTTTGGATTTCTCGGTTGAGGTGGCAAGGCTGCTAAAGAAGGATCCTAATCTTGCCATGCCGGACTGGAAAGTTGAGACAGCAAGAGGTGAGTAATGACCCGTCATGCAGTAAATTCTGACAGAGGAAAGGAATTCCGGCGGTATTTATAGCACAGTCAGCATTTACGATAGTTGCGGACTCGGCGGTTCAGGAAACATTTTCGGAATTTCCCAAAACTCGAAAATTTGCGGGGATTATGTTAACCCAAGAATCCGCAACATTTCCAGCTAGGCATCTTGCCCCTCCCTTGCCGGACTCAAGCTCTCAGTCCGCCCAGCTCGCAAGTGGGCCAGTGTTAATCCCAGCCACCTAAGCGTACTCCAACTCTCAGTCCGCCCAGGTCTCCCTTGGTTTGCTCTCAGATCTTGCCAGCTTTCAACGAACTCCGGAGTCAGGTCACTCAGGTCGCAAATTTTTCGACAGGATTACGCTCGACGCGACCAAGGGAGGATTCCAGCTCGCAAGCCCAGTCCGCCAGCCTCGCGCGGACTGCTTGTTCTTTCTTTTTTTGGTTCCTGGCACCACTGCCCGGCTCTATTGTACCCCAGGCAGCCGGTTATTTTAGCCCTGCCTGTTTGGGCAGGCCCCCAGCCTATAAATAGGGGGATGGGGTGCACTCAAAGCACGCTGACTCGAGCCCAGGAGCCCACTTGTTAAAGGCTGCGGACTCGAATCTCGGGCTTTGCGATCTCCAGCTTGCTTTCCACATCATTTCCTTTTTTCTGCTTGTAACCCCCGGTTTGCAATCAAAATCAAGCCCGTCGCAGGAGTGGCATGTTGCGCGCTAGGGTTCGAAGAAAATAAACGCAACCGAACTAGCAACCCGATGAGGCAAGTATACCTATCGAATTGTAGCAAGGGGACACAAGTGTCGTATTGAAATCCGGGAACTGTTGGCTAAGCTTACTCACACGAACGCTATTATCTTATCGACGGAAAAACTAGGGTTTTAGAAAATCTAAGTGCAAGGGAGGAATTAAAGCTATACTAGAAAGAGAACTACCGCAATTAAGTTAAGCTATTAAGCAAAGAACTATGCTAGAAAGGAAACTACTGCAGTTAATTAAAGAGCACAAGATAGGCGATTACTACGAAAGGTAGAAAATATGAAATGGAAATGCACCCAATCAAGATTCACCTCGGCTAAAGACGATTAAGAAAATGCGATAAAAATCTGAACTTAATAGGATAAAGGTCCTTGACCGTGGAGGTTCCTAAAGCTTGAACACGCTTCTCTCGAATTCGTGCCCAACTGAGTTTAGGAATGTCCTACCGACTCTCGTATAAATCGGAGGCCTAAAACTCGCTTTACGCGGTGAACCCCACTATTGGATTTTACTCCAATCCGGGAGATTTGGACGTCTGCCTCTCTCGAGGGGTGCGTACAACTCCCTTTACTCTTGAATGCTCACTTCATTCTTTCGGCCTCTCGGCTAGCCCAGAATGAAAGCAAAGGCGGAGAGTATATATCGAAAATATACCTCCAACTCGTGATTAATCAAGAGTAATTCAAGGCCCTAACCTAAAAAAGAAAAGATAAATTAAAACATCATAACATAATCGCTCTAACCTCGGATCATCAAGATCGAGTACAAGGAGGATTAGTTAATCATAATGGAGTGGAGGAGGGGAGATGAGTAGAAAAGCATATAAAGGAACACAAGTAAAGGAAGAACACTTTTATTAATGAAAAAAAGGCAAGTTACACTATTGAAATTGAAATTACAAGTGCATGAAAATTAAATCCTATTCTAGCCCTACAATTAGCACTAAGCAAGAGCCAAGATTACAAAGAAAGCTAAAGCAACTAAGATTAAACTAAGGTTAAACAAAAATTACAAAGAGAGGGGGAGAGAGAGAGAGAGAAAGCATGAAAAAATTCTCAAGAAACAAAGGGGCAGCACCTCCCCCACTCAACCAAAGCTTGCTGAAATGGAGAGGGGGGGTCTCAATTTATAGAATTTTTTCTCGGGTTGGTCACGCCCTCCGACACGCCCTAGGGGGGGCGTGTCGGGGGGCATGACAGTACTATGTTGACCACGGGCTCTGGATTCTGGCGGGAGGGATGATTGCTTCGGTACGTCGGTGGTCATGCCCTAGGTCACGCCCGTGATAGGGGGGCGTGACAGGCACGTCATGTCCAAATCATTGGTCAGAAATCCGTCAGTCACCGAAAAAGGGGGGTGTCACGCCCATGTCACGGGCGTGACATAGGGCATGATAGTACTGTTTGCGTGCTGAGGCGGAACGGCATTTAATGCGGCGGCAGGCTTTGCGGCAGAGGGCGACACGCCCCTGGTCACGCCTGGTGACACGCCCAGGGAGGGCGTGTCAGGGGGCGTGACAGCGGTTTTGACCGTTTTTCTGTCCCTTCCAGCAGGAGTCCTCAGGATCGGGTGACACGCCCTAGGTCACGCCCAGGGAGGGCGTGACAGGGGTGCGTGACAGGTCATTTTGGCCAATTTTCTGGAAACCTGCAAAAAGACAAGAAAAAGTCAGTGGCAATAATATTTACATTAAAATGATACAAATAAACTAATAATAGACATACTTTGTACAATATAAAATAGAAAATACGATAATAGTTTAGGCTACAAAACGTATTATCAAATTCCCCCAAGCTTAAGCTTTGCTTGTCCCCAAGCAAAAATATAAAAACTAGAAATTTATAAAAAGGACAAATCAAAAAGTTCTAATTATGCCTACACAAGTACTATGCGAAATTCTAAGTAGGGAAAAGGTGAAATGTAAGTCTAAAACAATTATTTAGGTATGGTAAAACTTTTATAAACTTTACTCAATAAAAACAAATCATCCAAAATTTTAATGAGATTTTTTAAATAGACTTAAGCAAAGGCAACGAAAATGAAAAACACACATTGAGTTGTTACTAGATCCAAGCAACGCATTATAATTATATCAATTTAATTAATAAAAATCTAGGTTTAAATCCAAAACTAAAACTGATTTACTGTTTTTCTTTTCTTAGTTATTAAATAAAAATCAAAAAGCGTGAATCAAAAGGACTTAAATAGGACCGAAACGTTTGGTTTAGGAAAATGATCAGGAGTGGAATTCAAAGATAAACGTGAAGGTTTAAAATCACACTAAACCAAAGCAAAGAGTTTCAAAAAATTTCATAAAAATATATACACATTTTTTTCTTTTTCTTCTTTTTTTTTCATTTTTTTTTTCAAAACAAAGGCCATAAATATTTTTATTTTCCTTTTTGAGTTGGCCAAACAAAAATAAACATCACTTTCGACATCCCTTTTTTTTCAAAAATCTTTCTCCCACAAAAATCACAAAATATCCTATCAAAATCGTCAAACTAATTTATGAAACTCAAAAAGGCTAGTGTGATTCGATAGGTTAGAAATTTTGGCTTTGGTGAAACTGAAATGAAGGGAGGAGCTATCAAATGTAATCGGAAAAAAGGCTCAAAAACGGCTAACTAGTGGTAAAAGTTTTTAGGTTGGCAGGAAAGCTCAAACGAAAACAAAAACGGCCTAAATCATTTTCACGCTTTTGAATTTATTTAAAACAAAGGTTTGAAAAATTTCAAAAAGCGAGTCCTAGATAATAAAAGAAGATTGATGAAATTAACTTGAAAATAGAAATAATAGGTGACTTGGATCGTTCACATCTACTACGTTATTCAAAAGTTGACTTTACAAAAATTATTCAAAAACGAAAAAGAAAATAGTGGATGATGAATTTTCGAGAAAGTAAAGGAAATAAACAACAAAAAACCATAATAGAAATGAGATTTTTAGAAAAAATATTTCACCTTAACATGCTACCGCGAATTAGAAATACAGCATGGCAACATTTTACTTGTGAAACATAATTAAAAAGAACGATTAGAAATATTATAATTAACTAAGTTGTTTATAGGAGATTTTGAGTAAAACAAAAACAAAAACTAGGGGTACTATTGAAATAACAAAATGTCTAAACCATTCAAACACACATATATATATATTTTTTAATTTTGAGAAATATTCTCTTTTTTTGGAATTTTAGAAATTCATTTTTTTTTTGGAAATATATATACAAAAAGAAAAATATTTACACTAAGCAAAAATGAAGGAGGAAGTCCTCCCCCAAGCTTAAAACAGACATTGTCCTCAATGGCTAAAGAAGGGGATTGGAGAAGGAGAGAAAAATAAAGTACAGAATTGAAAGACAGAATTGAAATACAGGTACTTCCCCAGATTTATTTGCTGCGAAAGCTGAGTGATGCCGCTCCCCCGAATGTCTTCTTTGGACTTTGTGATGGATTCAGCAATGTTGGAGCAGGCGATCGCAGAAGCTTCAGCTTATCGGAGCCGTCTGAGGCAAAAATTGTAAAATAAAGAAAACAGAAAAAGATAACTTGGGTTGCCTCTCAAGAGCGCCCTTTGGTTAAAGCGTCGTTGAGCTCGACGCATCAAAAAAATAATATTGTCCAAAAATATTGTTGTCCCGAAATAAAATTGTCTTTAGCAAAAAAAAAAAAGTTCAAGATTAAAGTTCGTGAAGCAAAAACTTAATAATGTTTGGACTGACATCATCATCACCAGAAAAGTAGAGTTTAAGACGCTGACCATTCACTTTGAAATTACCCTTATCAGGGTGAGAAATTAAAACAGTTCCATATGGAAATACTTCTAAAATAGAAAACGGGCCAGACCAGCGAGATTTTAATTTGCCCGGAAATAAACGTAAACGAGAATTATATAAAAGGACTTGGTCACCCGGCTTAAAGTTTTTAGGGTGCCTTAAGTGTTTATCGTGTAAACGCTTCGTCCGCTCTTTATAAAGTTTATTATTTTCATAAGCATAAGAGCGCCACTCATCGAGTTCATTTAGTTGAAATTTTCGAAGGTCACCGACTGAGTGGGGATCGAAGTTTAAAAATTTTAAGGCCCAAAAGGCGCGGTGTTCTAACTCTACGGGCAGATGGCACGATTTTCCATAGACCAGCCGATACGGCGTACATCCGAGGGCGGTTTTGTACGCTGTTCGGTAGGCCCATAGAGCATCGTCAAGTTTGGTTGACCAGTCTTTTATAGAAGTTGAAACAGTCTTTTCTAATATTCTTTTTATTTCTCTATTAACTACTTCGACTTGACCGTTAGTTTGGGGGTGGTAGGCAGTGGAAAGCTTATGTGTAACGCCGTATTTGGTAAGGATTTTTGAAAATTGCGCGTTACAGAAATGGGAACCCCTATCGCTAACGATTGCGCGTGGCGTACAGAATATAGAAAATAATCTTTTTAGAAACGTGAGTACAACTCGGGAGTCGTTCGTAGGAAGAGCTTGGGCCTCAGCCCATCGTGAAACATAATCAATAGCAACTAAAATATATTTGTTTCCGAAGCTAGAAGGAAGGGGGCCAACAAAATCAATTCCCCAGAGGTCGAAAATTTCGCACTCTAAGAAATAATTTTGCGGCATTTCATTTTTATTAGAAATGTTGCCCGACCGTTGGCAACTATCACACCTGCTCACAAAGGCTTGCACGTCCTTAAACAGGCTAGGCCAGTAAAAACCCGCGCAAAGCACCTTATGAGCGGTGCGAGCAGCTTGATAGTGCCCACCTGTCGGGCCTTCATGCAAATGTTTTAGAATATCGATTCCTTCCTCATAAGAAACACATCTCCTTATCACTTGATCCACATAGATTCTGAAAAGATGCGGGTCTTCCCAAAAGTAGTTCTTCAGCTCAGAAAAGAATTTCTTCTTTTGCTGAGAGGAGAACTCTTTTGGGAGCTCCCGGGCCACTAGATAGTTGGCGATGTGCGCGAACCAAGGAGAAGTAGATGTGTTAACTAAAAGCAGCTTCTCAGCAGGAAAATAATCATTAAAAGATTTTTCATTTAATTTTTCTATAAAGGGGTTATCTAATCTTGATAAATGGTCGGCGGCCAAGTTCTCGGCTCCTCGCTTATCACGGATCTCTAAGTCAAACTCCTGGAGGAGTAAGACCCAGCGAATCAAGCGAGGCTTGGCATCCGCTTTGGCAAGAAGGTACTTGAGGGCCGAGTGGTCCGTAAAAACAATGATTTTTGAAAGAGTAATGTAAGGGCAGAATTTATCAAACGCAAATACTATAGCTAAGAGCTCCTTCTCGGTTGTGGTGTAATTTTCTTGTGCAGATGTGAGGGTTTTACTAGCGTAATAGATGGGGTGGAAGTTTTTAGATATGCGTTGACCTAATACGGCTCCCACCGCAAAACTACTCGCATCGCACATAATCTCGAAAGGAAGGTCCCACACCGGAGCTATCATAATCGGTGCGTTAATTAGCTTTTCTTTAATTGATTCAAAGGCAGAAATACAAGAGTCATCAAAAATGAATGGAGCGTCTTTTTCTAAGAGATGGGTGAGGGGCTTTGTGATCTTGGAGAAGTCCTTTATAAAACGACGATAAAAACCAGTGTGGCCTAGGAAACTTCTTATAGCTTTTATGTTTGTAGGCGGCGGCAACTTCTCAATAACTTCTATCTTGGCAACATCTACCTCAATACCTTTAGCAGAAATTTTATGACCCAAAACTAACCCTTCCCTCACCATAAAATGGCATTTTTCCCAATTTAGGGCAAGGTTAGTTTCTTCGCATCGTTCTAAGACTTTTTCGAGGTTTTCTAAACATCTATCGAAGGAATCGCCGAACACCGAGAAATCGTCCATGAATACCTTCATAATGCTTTCTACGTACTTGTCAAATATTGCGAGCATACCTCGCTGGAATGTAGCTGGCGCATTGCATAATCCAAACGGCATTCTTCGGTACGCGAAGGTGCCGAAGGGACAAGTAAACGTAGTTTTCTCTTTGTCCTCGGGAGAGATGGGTATTTGAAAGTACCCGAGAGGCCATCGAGAAAACAATAAAAGCTATGGCCAGAGAGACGTTCTAAAATCTGGTTGATAAACGGTAAAGGAAAGTGGTCCTTGCGGGTGGCGTCATTTAACTTACGATAATCTATGCACATACGCCAACCCGTCACCGTCCGCGTCGGGATTAAATCATTATTCTCATTACTAACTACGGTTATCCCTCCCTTCTTTGGAACTACCTGAACGGGGCTAACCCACTTACTGTCCGAAATAGGGTAGATAATTCCTGCGTCTAATAGTTTCATAACCTCGCCCTTAACTACTTCTTTCATGTTTGGGTTTATACGGCACTGAGGTTGGATATAGTTATGCGGATTATCTTCCATTAAAATTTTATGGGTATAGAAAGATGGGCTTATGCCCTTGATATCAGAAATTTGCCAAGCAATAGCCCGGCGATGCTTACGTAGAACTAGAAGAAGTTTATCGTTCTGCGTATCCGTGAGGTAGGCCAAAACGATAACTGGTAACTTGGAGTCTTTTTCTAAGAAAGCATACTTAAGGTGTTCGGGAAGTTCTTTAAGTTCTAGGGTAGGGGGTTCTTCATAAGAGGATTTTGAGATTCTTTCTTTTTCAAAAATAATATCTTCATAAACATTTTTATAAGGAACGTAATAAGGGGTGGGGCTAGCAGCTAAGACGGCTTCTTGTAGTGATTCAGTGGGAAGAAAAGAGGAAGAACAAAAATCAGAAAATTCTTTTTCAAACTCAGAAAGACAATAAGAAGATTCATCACTTCCTTGCAGTGATTCCGTTGTAAGAGAAGAGGAGCAAAAAGTAGAAAATTCTTTTTCAAAGTCGGAGAGGCAGTAGGAAGAATCATCACTCACGGCGTCTACGAAAAAACATGAGTCATCGTTTGCTAAGGTGTTCTTCATCGAAGGGGTGATAGAAAATGTGACTTCGTCATTGCCTACTCGAAGAAAGAGCTTACCATTGCTTACATCAATGATGGCTCGGGAGGTGGCAAGGAAGGGTCGGCCAAGGATCAGGGGAACCTCGACGTCTTCTTCGATGTCCAAAATGACAAAGTCCACCGGGAAGATGAACTTGTCGACTTTCACTAGAACGTCCTCCACAATTCCTAACGGGTACTTGACGGATCTATCGGCTAGCTGGATACTCATACACGTGGGGTTAAGGCTACCAATCCCTAACTTTTTGAACAATGAAAAGGGCATCAGGTTTATACTCGCGCCTAAGTCGGCTAACGCGTGTTTAACCAAAAGATCACCGAAGACACACGGGATAGAGAAACTACCCGGGTCACTGATTTTCTTCGGCAAACCGTTTGTTAAAACGGCGGAGCACTCGGCGTTTAGCGTGACGTGCGAAAGATTCTCTAACTTCTTCTTGTTTGTGAGGAGGTCTTTAAGATATTTGGCATATTTCGGCATCTGCGAAATAGCCTCGTGGAAGGGAAGATTAATATGGATTTGTTTGAATATTTCTAATAAGCGGGAGTATTGATCATCTTGACGTTGTCTATTAAGTTCAGAGGGGTATGGAGGAGTTGAAATATTTTTGAAGATGGGTGGTGGAGTGAGATTATTTTCTAAAATAGGGGTGATTACTTCTTCAGCAGAGGGTGGAATTTTTAAAACGGGAGCGGAGCTTTGATTTTTAAAAACGGGAGCGGAGCTTTGATTTTTAGAGGCGGGAGCAGAGCTTGCCTCAGGCTCTTCACTTACCATACCGGAGACTTGCTTCCCACTCTGAAGAGTTATAGCTTTTGCTTGCTCTCTCGGGTTGGGTTCGGTATTGGAAGGAAGAGACCCTGCGGGTCGCTCAGAAATTATTTTCGCGAGCTGTCCTACCTGATTTTCTAAACTTTTTACGCTTCCGGTTAAAGTTCTTATGGTAGCGTCATTTGTGGTGATATATTTAGAAAGTAATTCCTCCAAGCTTGGAGGTTTGGGGTAATTTTGAAGAGGTGGTGGTGGTGGTGGTGCTGAAAAATCGTTTTGCGGAGGTGGGCGCATCGCATTCGATGGACTCCAGCACTCAGTCCGCCCAGGCCGCCCTTGGTTTGCTCTTAGATCTTGCCAGCTTTCAGCAAACTCTGGAGTAAGGTCGCTCAGGTCGCGACTTTTTTGATAGGATTACGCTCGACGCGACTAAGGGAGGATTCCAGCTCGCAAGCCCAGTCCGCCGGCCTCGCGGGGACTGCTTGTTCTTTCTTTTTTTGGTTCCCGTCACCGCTGCCCGGCTCTTTTGTACCTCGGGTAGCCGGTTATTTTAGCCCTGCCCATTTGGGCAGGCCCCCAGCCTATAAATAGTGGGAAGTGGTGCACTCAAAGCACGCTGACTCGAGCCCAGGAGCCCACTTGTTAAAGGCTGTGGACTCGAATCTCGGCCTTTGCGATCTCCAGCTTGCTTTACGCATCATTTCCTTTTTCCTGCTTGAAACCCCCGGTTTGCAATAAAAATCAAGCCCGTCGCAGGAGTGGCATTCAGGCCGCGGCGGGAGAAGTCTGGTGTTGTCGTGGTTCACGGCTCTTCTACTTTTATGTTCCTTTTCTAGTCCGCTAAGTAGACTGCTGCAAGCAGTTTGTTTTCTTTCCTTCTTCCCCTAGCGCTCGAACAGTTAGCTGGTGGTGTTCATTTTCTCTTTCGCATTTCGTGCATTAACAGTTAACATGCGACCTTTAGATCCGAGCAGCTTTTTGAAATCCGCAGGTAGAAATGTCAGACCGCCGAGCTCGCCACTCAGACCGCTCCAGCTCGCCAGAAGACTCGTTGTGGGAAGCGTTGGAACAGTCTCGCTGGGAGGCCGAGTTATCTCGTAGAGAGATTGAATAGCGGCTCGATACAATCATCCAAGCTCTATTAGTGCTGACTCAGCGGCTAGCTCCCCAGGTCGTAAAAGAGATTTCTGAAGCTCCAGTCCGCCAGACTCCGGTCCGCCGGACCCCAGCTCGTCAAACCCCTCTTCAGCAGTCGCCTGTGACCGCTCCTCCGCCTCACCACCAAGCTCAGCCCACAGCTCCCTTGCGACCTCAGGCTGATCAGTTCGCTCCCTGATGGACTTCTTCAGGGAAGCGGCTAGAGGGACTCCGGCTCGCCGACTAGATTTTGTTGATCGGCAGTCTGCGGAGCCCGCGGAGCTCGCTGATGGCCGCGGAACAGAGACCTACTGTGGGTGGTTCGAAATGGTCAGATTCCGCGGACCGGTTAGATGATCGAGTTTTCTAACGAAAGGAGGCAAGCGCACCTATCGCAAGTAGTACTCGGTATTCGGGAAAATACCGAGGTCGTATTATTCTCGGGGACGCGTTGATTATATCTACTCTTCCGGGAACACTATTATCTTACTATTAGTAAGGTGGGATTTTTTAGTTTAATAAAAACGGAAAGGAAGAAAGCAGAATTTTGCTAAGTTAGTTCGATGACGGGTTAACGTTCGGCATCGAATCGAATTAAGACTAAAATAACTCTCAACAATTATTAAACCTTGTTTTTAAATTAATAAAAGGCACTTGGCCGTGGAGGTTCCAAGAATATGAGCTCACCTTGGTCTAGGGATATCGCTCACCTGGGCGCTAAGGCTATTCGACCGAACATGAGTCCGACGAAGGATTCCCCTTAACGTCCGCATTACGCTAAGAACCCCGCTATTGGGTGGGGAACCCAATCCGGCAGAACTACGTTTCTCCTCTTTCGAGGGGGCGTACGCGGTTCTCTTTACCCAAGGGGGATCGGTCCATACGTGCAGCCTCTCGGCGTCGCGTATGGATAACGGAAATAGAGCCCACACATCGATTATGTGGTCCTATGCGTCGTTAACCCGGGGTAAACCTTAAGTCCTTAAATTAAAATAAAAATAAAGTTTTTTAATTATTTCAAATCATTTTTTATGTCCCAATGCTCTTCGATGCCGAAGGCTAAAAGAAATTAGCCACTCATCGGTATGGGGACGGCTTTATGTTTTTGAGTGAAGCGTGAGTGTAAATTTAAGTTCTGAACATTTATAAGAGAAAACATAAAAAAGGCGATTAGATAAATTGAAAGCTAATTGATGCAGGCACTCACGCACACTTCAAAACCATAAAGAAAATTAAATAAAGCAAGGCCTACTCAAATGAGTAGGCGGGAAATAAAAGCACGCCATTGAACTCTTAACGAGTAGGCGGAAATAAATGCACACACACACACACTCTTCTTAATTGAAGAAAGCGATAAAATAAAGCGGTAAAATTATCTCCTACACGCACGCACTCTACATAATTGAAGAAAGCGATAAAATTGCAAGTCCCGGCTCAAATGAGTGGGCGGGAGTAAATTTACCTCATACACGCACACACTCTACTTGAAGGTAAAACACACACACGCACTCTACAGAAATGTAAACACACGCACACACACTAAGTTTTCCTACTCAAGTGAGTAGGAAGAAGATGAAAGCAGGGCGCCATTTAACTCTTAACGAGTAGGCGGAAATAAATGCATACGCACACACGCACTCTACAGAAATGAAATAAAGCAGTAAAACCTAACTCATACACACACGCACACTTGCAAAAATTAGAAAAAACCAAGTTGCTGAAAAATTAATACAACTGCATTTCTACCGCTAGAATGCGGTAGAAATGCATAAAAAGTGAAAATAAAAATTAACCGAGCTAAAAGGTTTTGCAAATAAACGCAAAATGAAAGTTGACGAAAAGTTAAAACAACTGCATTTCTACCGCTAGAGTGCGGTAGAAATGCATAAAAAGATGAAATAAAAATTAACCGGACTAAAAGTTTTGAAATTAAAAAGATAAAACAAAGTGAGCGAAAAATTATAACGACTATATTTTCATTCCTATATTTTTATAAAAACTCCTAAAAAGTGAAAATAAAACAAAAAGGGGACAAAAAGTTTTACAATCCTAAAGAGCCTAAGTTAAAGAAAAATGAAAATAGCACTTTTAGGAGAGTTTTTATAAAGCCTTATGAATGAAAAAAATAGGAAAAAGAGGAAAAGCTAAATCAAAAAAGGTGCGGGAAATGAAAACTAGACGGACGGCACAACGGCTAGAAAAGCCGATAAACCCTAAATCTAACTAAGTTATGAAAGCAAAAAAAAATGAAAACATAAAAGAAATACAAAAAGAGGAACGAAAAATTACTTAAGTAGGCGCATTCAAATGGATTAATCAAACAAATGGAGAGAAAAAGATTCATATTTCATTAAATTAAAAACCCTAATACAAACTAAGAGAGAGAGAGGAGGGAGAAAATCTCCTTACATAGGTTTGAAATCCAATTGGGCAGCACCTCCCCTAAGCAAAGTGGTCAAAAAAGGTGGACAAAATAAGCTTCCTGGAAGTGTTATTTATAGACATTTTTTCGGGTTGGTCACGCCCGTGACTAGGGCGTGACAGGGGGGCGTGTCGACACTATTCACGAGCTGACCGGTTGACTTGACTGGAGCTTTGACTTCGGGGTGAAAACGTGGCGGTCACGCCCCAGTCACGGGCGTGACAGGTGGGCGTGACAGGGGGAGCTGGCAGTTTGATGTCGGCAGAGTTGACATGTTGACCAAGCTTGCGGGTCGGCCCCGACACGGGCGTGACAGGCATTTGACACGGGCGTGACGCCGGGCGTGTCGGGCTGGGTTTGATGATGGCCGATCGTCGAGCTGGCGTGACACGGGCGTGTCGGCCAATTGACACGGGCGTGTCAGGCAATTTTTCTGACTTTTCTGGAATTTTTTCTGGAATTTTCCTGGAATAAAAATTAAGCTAAGTTAGAAATAATATTTACAAAAACAAGCAATTTATTGAATTTAAACTAATAAAAAAGACAAAAAATAAACGAAACGGACTTAAATAAAATACGAAAATATAGGTATAATTACAACTCATCAAACACCCCCATACTTAAGCTTTTGCTATTCCAGAGCAAAAGTTTGAGGTGAACTTATAAGGAATAGTAAAAAAAACCCTAAGTTCCGCTACCGCTAAATTAATTATAAGAAAGATCAAATAAAAATATACGGGGTATAAGAGTTAAGTCCTAAAATTATTTTGATGATTTAAACAGGGCAAAAGTTTTGGCCAAAAGACTTCTTGATGTAATCAAATAGAAAGCAATAATTGTATTGGCTAGATTAACAGAAAATAGTTTGGAGTTATACGAACTTTAGCTTATAGGAGTGTTATCGGAAATAATGCAATTTACGAATTATGCTCTCAAAAAATTTTTGAATTAATTCTAGAATCATGAAAATGGCTAAGGGGGGTTGATGTTGGTTTATGAAGATGCTTGGATTTTGAGGCGAGGTTATTTTTTCTCGAACCTCCATTTTTTTTTGATTTGGATGTTAAAGGAAAACGAAATCTTATTTTCCTTAACATAAAATGTTTTCTTTCTTCATAAAAATAACCCAATGTATATGTGTTGGAGTAATGAATTTTATCCTCTTACTCCGTAACGTACAATCTTTTAATTTATTGGGTGCCTATGTTTACGGAATGAAATCTTATTCCCATTGACATAAGATCTTTTTCTTTTTGGGAAAATAATTTTATCATACCAAGTCGGTTATGATAAGTAAGGGGAGAAAAGAGAACTAGATTTTTAATTGAAAAATAATTGAGAGCAACCTTTATAAATTGTACGTTCCAATTTTTCAGAAAGCTAAAAGCAAGCATAATTGAATTCTATAGTCGTTATTTTCTAACATGGTACACATGCTCCTATCTATGAAAAATTAGAAGTAGTGCCTAAAGCAAGTCCCCTATTTTTAACAAAGTATAATAAATTCTTTAAAACTTAACCCCGGCTATTTAGATTTTTCAATCTATAATTAACAAACGAATAGTGAACAAAGAATTTATCAAATTCGCATATAAATAAACTCAAAACGAAAGTTTTGGATAGCAAGAAACTTAAAAATGAAATGTTTGATTTATTTATTTCATACCAATTTTTTTTGAAAAAATTTTTTTTTTTTTTTTTTTTTTTTTTTTTTTTTTTTTGAAGTTATGTTCCTTTTTTTTTTTTGTAATTTTTTGTATTTTTGTATTTATATCTTTAATATATACATACTAAAAAGAAAGAAAAGAAAAAAAAAAGCGAGAATAAAAAAAAAATTTTGGATATTTTATTTTTTTTTTTTTTTTTTTTTTAGTTTTGTGAATTTTTTTTGTATTTTTAATGAAAATTTCATTCTATTTACAAAAATTTGGGAAAAATTAAAAATTTTTACAAGGATGAGAGCGAAAAAGGGAGAGGGGAAAGAGAAAGAATATTTACAAAAAGTACTTATAAAATTTATTTACAAAAAATATTTACAAGAATATTTACAAAAATATAAACTAGGCTGCCGCGAGATGACTCGTTATGTGGATGGCTCGATGAGCCGGATCTCGCGGACAAAGCTAAAAATAAGTAAAAGTTTCAAAAATGAAACTTCAAAAATTTTTAATTAAAAGTAAAATTTTTTGTGTTTTTGTGTTATATATATATTTTTTTGTTTTTGTTTTGTTTTGTAAATGAAAAAAAAAAGAAAGTACGAAAATATGAAAACACCCCCATACTTAGATCCAACATTGTCCCCAATGTTGTATGCTAAGCATGAGGAACAAGATAGCAGAAATATGTACAAAGAAGGGAAAAAGAGGGGGGCAGAAAACGTCCCTGATCCGCGCGCGGGGAAGCCCACTAGAAACCCTGCAGTTATTAGAAAAATAGAAAACATAATAAATAAAGACGTAAAAAAAAATTGACGTGGGGTGCCTCCCAGGAGCGCTTTGTTTATAGTCGCGTAGCTTGACTATAGTGGCGGGTTTATATATGGAGAAGGGTTATGGTTTCGCTCCTACTGATCACAGGGTCGCCCGCTATATAAGACTTTAACCGATTACCGTTCACCTTAAAAGTGCCTTTTTCGGGGTGGGAGACGAGTACGGTCCCATATGGCCAAACCTCTTCAACCTTGAAGGGGCCGAACCATCGCGATTTTAGCTTACCCGGGAAAAGCCTAAGACGTGAATTGTAAAGAAGGACTAGATCGCCCGGAGAAAAGATTTTTGGGGTTTTAATATTTCGATCGTGATAAAACTTAGAACGCTCCTTATAGAACTTATTGCTCTCGTAAGCGTTCGCACGCCATTCATCGAGCTCATTTAGTTGCAGTTTTCTATTCTGAGCGGCTAAGTTAGAGTCGAGGTTTAAGAGTTTTAATGCCCAAAGTGCGCGGTGCTCCAGTTCTACGGGTAAATGGCACGCTTTGCCATAGACTAATCGAAACGGGGTACAACCAGTAGCGGTTTTGTACGCCGTACGATACGCCCATAACGCGTCGTCAAGCTTAGCGGACCAGTCTTTCCTATTAAGTGAAACGGTTTTTTCTAATATGCGTTTTATCTCTCGATTTACTACCTCAACTTGGCCACTTGTTTGCGGGTGGTAGGGGGTGGCAAGTTTGTGCGTGACTCCATATTTAGCTAATGTCTTAGCCATTAGAGCGTTACAGAAATGCGTTCCCCTATCACTAACAATTGCGCGAGGTGTGCCGAAGCGAGAAAATAATTTTTTTAGAAATGTAACGACGACTCGCGCATCGTTGGTGGGGAGAGCCTGCGCTTCCGCCCACCGTGATACGTAGTCGACCGCCACTAAAATATACGAATTTTTATAAGAAGGAGGTAGGGGGCCTACAAAATCTATGCCCCATAAATCGAAAACTTCGCATTCTAAAAACATATTTTGGGGCATCTCGTCTCGACGTGAGATGTTACCCGACCGCTGACAGCTATCGCATGCGCGCACAAAATTGTGCGCGTCTTTGAAGAGAGTGGGCCAAAAGTAGCCCGCCTCTAGCGCCTTCCTAGCGGTCCGGTTGGCTTGATAGTGCCCCCCGGCTGGACCCTCGTGGCAGTGCCTCAATATTTGTGTGCACTCCACTCCCGCGACGCATCTTCGAACCGCTTGGTCCGCGCAGATACGAAAAAGAAACGGGTCATCCCAAAAGAAATTTTTCAAGTCGGAAAAGAATTTCTTCTTTTGATGACTTGAAAATTCTTTTGGAAGAACCCGCGCGACTAAATAGTTCGCAAAATCTGCGAACCAAGGGGAAGATGACGAAGACGAACGAATGGCGAGAAGACGTTCCTCGGGGAATCTGTCATTTATTTCAGATTCGACGAGCGCTTCCGCACCGGAATTATCTAAACGGGAGAGGTGGTCTGCCGCAAGATTCTCCGCGCCCTTCTTATCCCGGATCTCCAAATCAAACTCTTGAAGGAGGAGAACCCATCGAAGAAGGCGGGGTTTTGCATCGGTTTTGGCTAGTAGATACTTAAGGGCGGAGTGATCGGTAAAAACGATAACTTTAGATAGCGTAAGATACGAGCGAAACTTATCGAAAGCGAAAACGACGGCTAAGAGTTCCTTTTCCGTCGTCGTGTAATTCACTTGTGCGGAAGTGAGCGTCTTGCTAGCGTAATAAATAGGATGAAAATGTTTTTCTACGCGTTGGCCAAGAATGGCGCCTAAGGCAACATCACTAGCGTCGCACATGATTTCGAACGGAATGGACCAATTAGGGGCCACTAGAATTGGAGAATTGATAAGCTTTTGTTTTATAAAATTAAATGCAGACTCGCAGTCGCTACTAAAGACAAAAGGTGATTCCTTTTCCAAGAGGTGAGTAAGCGGCTTTGTTATTTTTGAAAAATCTTGAATAAAACGTCTATAAAAGCCCGCGTGGCCTAAGAAACTCCTAATGGATTTTATGTTCGTCGGCTGAGGAAGTTTTTCAATAATTTCTACTTTAGCCTTATCGACCTCTATCCCCTTAATCGAAATCTTATGGCCGAGGACCAAACCTCCTCGAACCATAAAGTTACATTTTTCCCAATTTAAAACAAGATTCGTGTCCTCGCATCGCTGGAGGACACGATCAAGATTACGAAGACAATTCGGGAATGAGCATCCGAATACAGAAAAGTCATCCATAAATATTTCCATAATATCTTCTACCAGCTCGCCAAAAATCGCTAGCATACATCGTTGGAATGTAGCCGGCGCATTGCAGAGGCCAAATGGCATTCTTCGATATGCGAAGGTGCCAAAGGGGCAGGTAAAAGTTGTTTTCTCTTGGTCCTCGGGGAAATGGGGATTTGGAAAAACCCCGATAGACCATCGAGAAAACAATAAAAAGGATGACCGGAAAGACGCTCGAGAATTTGGTCAAGGAACGGTAGTGGGAAATGGTCCTTGCGGGTGGCATCATTAAGTTTGCGATAATCGATGACCACTCGCCAACCCGTAACAGTACGAGTTGGGACAAGCTCGTTGTGCTCATTCGCCACTACGGTTAGACCGCCCTTCTTGGGCACGACATGAATGGGACTAACCCATGCACTATCAGAAATGGGATAAATAATCCCCGCATCTAATAATTTAATTATTTCAGCTTTCACGACGTCTTTCATGTTTGGGTTAAGACGCCGCTGCGGCTGAATGGTTGTGCGGCAATTATCGTTTAAGAAAATTTTGTGAGTGCAGAAGGAAGGGTTAATCCCCTTTAGGTCAGAAATTTGCCACGCAATTGCGTGGCGATGTTTAAGCAAAACCTCCAATAAATCGGAGGTCTCTGAATCGCTTAAATACGAAGAAATGATAACGGGGAGTGTATCATTTTTTCCCAAAAAGGCGTATTTAAGGGATTCAGGTAGTGGTTTGAGGTCTAGGGTTGGCGGTTCTTCTAGTGAGGTTTTAGAGCTAATGTCTTTTGAACCAATTGGTTCAAAAGGCATATCGGAAGACACATCCTCATTGCAATAAAAATTTTCGAGAGAAAAAATATTTTCGCTTAAAAATTCGGACTCGAAAATTGGAGAAGAACAATCTCCATAAAAGGAATCTAAAGAATAGCAGAAATCGTCGCTCGGCGACGATTCTTCCATAGAGGGGTTAATAGAAAAAGTAACTTGGTCGTCTCCTACCCGAAGGAGAAGCTGACCATTACTTACATCAATTAACGCACGCGAGGTTGCGAGGAAAGGGCGACCAAGTATTATTGGTACGTTGGCGTCTTCCTCGATGTCCAAGATGACGAAGTCCACCGGGAAGGTGAACTTGTCTACTCGGACAAGGACATCCTCAACAACCCCGATGGGGAACCTAACCGAGCGATCCGCTAGTTGGATGCGCATATTGGTAGGAACAGGAGTACCCAAACCTAGACGAAGGAAGAGCGAGAACGGCATCAAATTAATGCTCGCGCCTAAGTCTGCCAAGGCGTATTTTACTAATACATTGCCAAAAAGGCACGGGATGGAGAACCGTCCCGGGTCGTTTTGTTTTAAGGGCAATTTACTAGTAAGAGCCGCCGAGCAGACAGCGTTGAGAGATATATGCGAAATATCCTCGAGTTTGCGTTTATTAGAAAGTAGTTCTTTTAAAAATTTCGCATATTTAGGCATTTGCGAGATAGCCTCGCAAAAAGGAACATTAATGTGAATTTGTTTAAGTAATAAAATAAATTTTTCGTATTGCGCATTAACTCGCTCTTTATCTAATTTATGCGGGTAGGGCAACGCCTTGTTTAAAATAGATTTTTCACTTAAAATTGGTAGAGGCTGCGTAGACGAAGAAGAGGGAAGAGGGGAAGGAGGTGAAATTTGTACCTGAGGATCGATCCGTTTTGGATCGACCACCTCCTTACCGCTACGGAGGGTTATAGCGTTGGCGGATTCCCTTGGATTGGGCTCCGTGTTCCCTGGCAGTGCCCCCATGGCGCGTTCCGACATGAGTCGCGCCAGCTGTCCAACCTGGAGTTCTAAATTTTTTAGCGATCCGGTGATGTTCCGGATATTAGACTCGTTGGACGCGACATAACGATTAAAATTTTCCTCCACCGGGGATGGCTTCATAGGAGGGGGAGGAGGAAGCGTCGGCGCAAAAGGAGGGGGAGGGGGGCGCTGCGCGTTGTTCGGGTTGCTCCAGGAGAAATTCGGATGGTTCCTCCAACCCGGATTATAGTGACTACTATAAGGGTTGTTTTGAAATGAGGGACGCACCGGATTTCCCAAGTAGTCCACGAATTCGTCGACTACGCATACGTTGGAGGGGGGGAGAAAACAAGGCGGAGTGGAGGAGGCAACAGACATCTCCGCCACCTGCTTAGTTAACCTTTCCACTTGGAGGGCTAACTGAGCTGTGGCATCCACTTCAAAAATGCCCGCCTGCTTAGGGCGCGCCCGCGGGACATTCCACTAGTAGGCGTTCACCGCCATTTCCTCGAAAAGGGCCTGGGCGGCCTCGGGGGTCTTATTGTTCAGAGTGCCCCCGGCAGCCGCGTCAATCATTTGACGCGTCTGACTATTCAGTCCATTATAAAAAATTTGTACCTGCAACCACGTTGGCAGAGCGTGGTGCGGGCACCGGCGGAGGAACTCCTTAAAGCGTTCCCAAGTCTCGTAAAGAGACTCGGAGTCGTTTTGGACGAACGAAGATATGTCCGCCCGCAGTCTTGCAGTTTTCGCGGGCGGAAAATACTTCGTAAGGAATTTCTCGGCCAACTCCGCCCAGGACGTGATGGATCCCCGCGGGAGGGAGAGTAACCACGCCTTAGCCTTGGACTTAAGAGAGAACGGAAAAAGGCGCAAACGAATGGCGTCATCAGTGACGCCATTAATTTTAAAAGTATCGCAAATTTCAAGAAAATTAGACAAGTGATTGTTGGGGTCCTCATCCGGCTGTCCGTCGAACTGCACGGCATTTTGGATCATCTGAATCACACTTGACTTAATTTCGAAATTATTGTTGGCCACCGCGGGCCGAACAATACTCGACCCCGTATCATCCAAATTGGGCCGAGCGTAATAAGACATAGTACGCTCGACCGGTTGGGCATTATTAGGGGGGTCGGCCATAGAAGAAGAAGAGGGTTCTCCGATAGATTCTACGGGGTCTGAAAAAGGAATTCGACGGAGAGATCGGATACGCGCAAGAGAGCGGTCGATCTCGGGGTCGAAGTCAAGATTTTCAGAACTCGAAGGTTGTCCACGGGTCATACACCCAAAAAAAAAACGAAAACGGGGGGGGGGATTTTTTTTTTTTTTTTGTATAAAATTTTTTTATTTGAAAATAAAGTAAAATTAATAGAGTCCGGATTCAATATAACAACAAGATTCCCCGGCAACGGCGCCAAAAACTTGATGGCCGCGGAACAGAGACCTACTGTGGGTGGTTCGAAATGGTCAGATTCCGCGGACCGGTTAGATGATCGAGTTTTCTAACGAAAGGAGGCAAGCGCACCTATCGCAAGTAGTACTCGGTATTCGGGAAAATACCGAGGTCGTATTATTCTCGGGGACGCGTTGATTATATCTACTCTTCCGGGAACACTATTATCTTACTATTAGTAAGGTGGGATTTTTTAGTTTAATAAAAACGGAAAGGAAGAAAGCAGAATTTTGCTAAGTTAGTTCGATGACGGGTTAACGTTCGGCATCGAATCGAATTAAGACTAAAATAACTCTCAACAATTATTAAACCTTGTTTTTAAATTAATAAAAGGCACTTGGCCGTGGAGGTTCCAAGAATATGAGCTCACCTTGGTCTAGGGATATCGCTCACCTGGGCGCTAAGGCTATTCGACCGAACGTGAGTCCGACGAAGGATTCCCCTTAACGTCCGCATTACGCTAAGAACCCCGCTATTGGGTGGGGAACCCAATCCGGCAGAACTACGTTTCTCCTCTTTCGAGGGGGCGTACGCGGTTCTCTTTACCCAAGGGGGATCGGTCCATACGTGCAGCCTCTCGGCGTCGCGTATGGATAACGGAAATAGAGCCCACACATCGATTATGTGGTCCTATGCGTCGTTAACCCGGGGTAAACCTTAAGTCCTTAAATTAAAATAAAAATAAAGTTTTTTAATTATTTCAAATCATTTTTTATGTCCCAATGCTCTTCGATGCCGAAGGCTAAAAGAAATTAGCCACTCATCGGTATGGGGACGGCTTTATGTTTTTGAGTGAAGCGTGAGTGTAAATTTAAGTTCTGAACATTTATAAGAGAAAACATAAAAAAGGCGATTAGATAAATTGAAAGCTAATTGATGCAGGCACTCACGCACACTTCAAAACCATAAAGAAAATTAAATAAAGCAAGGCCTACTCAAATGAGTAGGCGGGAAATAAAAGCACGCCATTGAACTCTTAACGAGTAGGCGGAAATAAATGCACACACACACACACTCTTCTTAATTGAAGAAAGCGATAAAATAAAGCGGTAAAATTATCTCCTACACGCACGCACTCTACATAATTGAAGAAAGCGATAAAATTGCAAGTCCCGGCTCAAATGAGTGGGCGGGAGTAAATTTACCTCATACACGCACACACTCTACTTGAAGGTAAAACACACACACGCACTCTACAGAAATGTAAACACACGCACACACACTAAGTTTTCCTACTCAAGTGAGTAGGAAGAAGATGAAAGCAGGGCGCCATTTAACTCTTAACGAGTAGGCGGAAATAAATGCATACGCACACACGCACTCTACAGAAATGAAATAAAGCAGTAAAACCTAACTCATACACACACGCACACTTGCAAAAATTAGAAAAAACCAAGTTGCTGAAAAATTAATACAACTGCATTTCTACCGCTAGAATGCGGTAGAAATGCATAAAAAGTGAAAATAAAAATTAACCGAGCTAAAAGGTTTTGCAAATAAACGCAAAATGAAAGTTGACGAAAAGTTAAAACAACTGCATTTCTACCGCTAGAGTGCGGTAGAAATGCATAAAAAGATGAAATAAAAATTAACCGGACTAAAAGTTTTGAAATTAAAAAGATAAAACAAAGTGAGCGAAAAATTATAACGACTATATTTTCATTCCTATATTTTTATAAAAACTCCTAAAAAGTGAAAATAAAACAAAAAGGGGACAAAAAGTTTTACAATCCTAAAGAGCCTAAGTTAAAGAAAAATGAAAATAGCACTTTTAGGAGAGTTTTTATAAAGCCTTATGAATGAAAAAAATAGGAAAAAGAGGAAAAGCTAAATCAAAAAAGGTGCGGGAAATGAAAACTAGACGGACGGCACAACGGCTAGAAAAGCCGATAAACCCTAAATCTAACTAAGTTATGAAAGCAAAAAAAATGAAAACATAAAAGAAATACAAAAAGAGGAACGAAAAATTACTTAAGTAGGCGCATTCAAATGGATTAATCAAACAAATGGAGAGAAAAAGATTCATATTTCATTAAATTAAAAACCCTAATACAAACTAAGAGAGAGAGAGGAGGGAGAAAATCTCCTTACATAGGTTTGAAATCCAATTGGGCAGCACCTCCCCTAAGCAAAGTGGTCAAAAAAGGTGGACAAAATAAGCTTCCTGGAAGCTGTTATTTATAGACATTTTTTCGGGTTGGTCACGCCCGTGACTAGGGCGTGACAGGGGGGCGTGTCGACACTATTCACGAGCTGACCGGTTGACTTGACTGGAGCTTTGACTTCGGGGTGAAAACGTGGCGGTCACGCCCCAGTCACGGGCGTGACAGGTGGGCGTGACAGGGGGAGCTGGCAGTTTGATGTCGGCAGAGTTGACATGTTGACCAAGCTTGCGGGTCGGCCCCGACACGGGCGTGACAGGCATTTGACACGGGCGTGACGCCGGGCGTGTCGGGCTGGGTTTGATGATGGCCGATCGTCGAGCTGGCGTGACACGGGCGTGTCGGCCAATTGACACGGGCGTGTCAGGCAATTTTTCTGACTTTTCTGGAATTTTTTCTGGAATTTTCCTGGAATAAAAATTAAGCTAAGTTAGAAATAATATTTACAAAAACAAGCAATTTATTGAATTTAAACTAATAAAAAAGACAAAAAATAAACGAAACGGACTTAAATAAAATACGAAAATATAGGTATAATTACAACTCATCACTCGCAGAGCCTCGCCTTCTAGTCCTCCCTTCTACTGATTTTGAGACCCCATCTCCCTTCGTCGATCGAATCCGATGGGAGTCAGCGCCAAATAATTTCAGAGAGACCCGTCTCCCTTTCTATTCAGGGGAGACTGACCCAGTTTCCCACCTATAGGCATTCGAGGGGGCAGTTGCATTGAGGAGCCTCTCTAATGCCTTGAAATGCAAGCTTCTTGTCACCACTCTCGACGGGCAGGCGAAAGAATGGTTCTATGAGTTGCCCTCAGGCACGATCTCAAAGGGGGTCAGTTTGCTGGCAGAAAGACCACTCTCGACGGGCCACCCCCGCCATACCTCTTCAAGCACTTCCCATCCTTCAGAGTGTCTTGCCAGCCTCAAATCCGCATGAGAGCAGCTCCGTGGAGGAGTTTGAGGATCTGGGGCTCGACTTCGAAGAGGTCGTCCAGATAATTCAGAAGAAGGCGGAAGAAAAATGGCAAGGACCTCATAGAGATTGGAAGCCCAGAAATAGCTCTCAGTACTGTGATTTTAACAAGGATAAGGGCCATCTGACCGAAGATTGAAAGGCCCTCCGGCAGCTGGTTGAGAGGGTGTTTGCAAAAGGCAAGATCAAAGATCTAGGCAGGAAGAATGACTCTTCGAAACCTTCCACCTCCAAGGGCAAGGAGGTGGCTGAGGTTCAGCTGGAGTACGTAGAGGTAGAGGATTAGGGCCGTCTGGGGCTTATTTATATTCCAAGTGAATGCATTGATGTTGTCGACGAGGGAGTCTTGGGAAGACTCTTTTACATTCATGGCAGAGCAGGAGCTGAGTCTACCCGGAAGTCTTCTCTGTCAAGACTTTCTCGAACAGAGATTGCATCTACTTCTTACTCTGTACCTCCTTCAAAAACTATCACCTTTGGTCCTGCAGACCTTCCCGCAACCGCAAATCCTTTTGATGATGTCATTGTGGTCCAAGCAGCCATCAGAGATTTCACGGTCGATAGAATTCTTATTGACACTAGCAGCTCCATGAATAACCTCTTCAAGACCACCTTTGAAGCCCTAAGAACTGGTAAACCTCTGCTTTCCACCGAGGGGCTGCTCTACGACTTCTTGGGTGAGAGTGAAGAAGTCGAGGGAAATGTCACACTCCCGGTGAGGCTCGGAGGGGTGACCAGGGAGATTCAATTCAAAGTGGTAGACGCTCCAAGCAGCTACCATGCTATTTTTGGAAGGGCATTGTTGAACAAGTATCGAGCAATAGTCTCAACTTATTATCTAGCCCTCAAGTTCTGTAAAGATGGTCGTCAGTGCAGGGTCAGAAGTGACCCAAGGCAAGCTCGGGAGTGTTACCTCCGCACAGTCAACATGACTGAAGTTGCCCCCCAGCTTTTCCAGCAGCAGAAGAAGTTCCCCTCCATCAGAAGCTATAATGGATAGTGAAAGCGCTCACCTAGAACCTGCCTAGGTGATGCAGGGAGTTCCCATTGCAGAAGGGGAGGAAAGAAAGCTCTCCATCAACTCCGAGCTACCGGAAGATCAGAAGGCAGAGTTGATATCTTACTTGCTGAGGAATCTGGATGTCTTCGCTTAGTCAGCGGAGGACATGCCAGGAGTGGATCCTGGCATGGCTTGCCATCATCTCAACGTCGACCCAGCTTCCAAGCCAGTTCAACATAAGAAAAGAGATGTTGCAGTCAAGCTGGCAGAGCCAATCAGAGAGGAGGTTGCCAAACTCCTCAAGGCGCGCTTTATTCAAGAAATTCAATATCTTGAGTGGATCTCAAATGTTGTAATGGTTAAAAAACCAGGGGGGAAGTGGAGGATGTGTGTGGACTTCACCCGTTTAAATAAAGCGTGCCCAAAAGATTTCTACCTCTTGCCTCAGATAGATTTATTAGTTGATTCTGCGGTAGGGTATCCATTTATGAGCTTTTTAGATGCGTTCTCTGGTTATCACCAAATAAGAATGCATAAACTAGATATCCCTCGCACATCATTCATTACTAACGACGGCTGTTACTGTTATCTTGTGATGCCCTTTTGGCTTAAGAATGCTGGCGCAACATATCAACACATGATGGACCATGTGTTTAAAGAGAAAAAGGGTAAAAACCTTGAAGTATATGTGAATGATCTTTTGATTAAGAGTAAGACTCTTCCACATCACTTACTAGATCTAGCAGGTACATTTTCCACTCTGCGAAAGCTTAAAATAAAACTTAACCCATTAAAATGCATTTTTGGGGCAAGTAAGGGGAAATTCCTTGGTCATCTCCTTACTCCCGAGGGCTTTTCCCCTAATCCTAATAAGGTTAAGGCCATCCTTGACATGGCCCCTCCCCGTTCTCCAAAAGAGGTTCAGCAATTGGGAGGGAGGTTAGCAGGACTCGAGAGATTTATCTCTCGAGTTGGAGATAAAAGTGCGCCATTCTTTAAAACTCTTCGGGGAGCAACCAAGTTCCAATGGACGGAAGAGTGCTCTTTGGCCTTTGAGCAGCTGAAAAAGCAACTGACCTCGACACCCTTACTCCAAAGCCACCGAGTAGGGGAGGTGTTATTCTTATATCTGGGAGTTGGTCCTGAGGCGGTTAGTTCTGTTCTTGTTTGAGAAGAGAGCAGGAGACAGTTCCCAGTTTACTATGTCAGTCACATTCTGAAAGATGCAGAGGCAAAGTACCCAATCCTTGAGAAACTGGCTTTGACATTAGTTATGTCTGCTCGCAGGATCCGTCCCTATTTCAAGGCGCATTCAATTCAAGTGGTCACTGATCAACCTTTGATGAGTGTGCTAGAAAAGCCAGAACATTCAGGCAGGTTAGCCAAATGGGCAATCGAGTTAAGTGAGTTTGAAATCTCCTATGTGCCCAGGACAGCTATCAAGGCATAGGTACTTGAAGACTTTCTGATTGACACAGTAGAATCTACCTCAGATTAGGCAGTAAGGTCTCCTTTGGCTTGGACCATCTATGTTGATGGGGCTTCAGGCAGAAACTCTTCTGGAGCAGGGGTATTTCTGATAAATCCTAATGGCATCAAGCTTGAGCAAGCCATCAAGTTTTATTTTCCAGTAACCAACAATCAAGCAGAGTATGAAGCTTTATTGGCCGGCTTTAGGCTCGCGAGAGAGCTCAGAATCGATCATGCTCATGTAAAGACTTACTCTCTTGTAATGGCCTCACAAGTTCTTGGTAACTTTGAGACTAGGGAGCCAGTGTTGAAGAAGTATCTTTTGCTCGTAAAAGTTATGGTTTGCAGGTTTAAAAGTTTTACTATTGAGCATATCCCGAGGACGGAAAATGAGGAGGCCGATGTTCTTGCCAAGTACGGGCTCTCGTCAGGAGGGACAACTTCTGAACTTTTCCACCCGACAGTGGATGAGGAAGAGTCAATGCAAATCGATCAGCATTCCTCTTGGATGGATCCGTTCTTCCTCTACCTATTAACCGGAGATCTGCATCAGTCAGTCAAAGATAAGAAGAGATTTAAGTTAAAAGCAGCATATTATTACCTGATATATGGTATTCTCTACAGAAAAACCTTCTTGTCTATAATGGCAAGGTGTGTTTCAGAGGATGAAGTTCCTACCGTTCTTCGGGAGATGCATTCTGGCGAGTTTGGAAGTCACTCGGGGACAGGAACCTTGGAAAAAAGGATCCTGCGGCAGGGTTACTTCTGGCCCACCATGAAAAAAAGACTCGGAGACCTATGTGATAAAATGCGTTCAATGCCAGAAGTGTAACGACCCCATCCGTTAAATGACGTATAGTAGAAGGTCCGGCCGGGGCCCCACACTATATGCCACCAACAGACGGTGAGGTCACAGGATAATATTAAACCAAACGAGTCCTAACTCAGAGCATTCTAGTGGAAGCTTATTAAGTGCAAGAACTCATACCATTGAATGTCTACTAATATATAAATATCACATTTATATATATAACCAGGAATGTTTTCAAAACCACACCGCACACGGCCTTACGGCCTTACAAGTTACTCTTTACAACACATATAATTTCATACATCGGCACGCAGGCCGGCCACACATGAAATCCAACACTTCACACGGCCTTCAAGGGCCTACCAGCAGCATGGGCTTTTGCTCGCTCAATCCATCAGCCCGCAACTCCTGCATATGGACATCCACCCCATGGGTGATAAACAAAGCAACGGTCAGCATTCAGCTGACCAATTATAATGACCCCACCCCTTACCCGGGGCAGTGGTTCCTTCCCTGCATGTATAGCAATTTCAACATATATATAACATACACCCAACATCACAAACGCCGGCCTCAATGCCAGACGCTCCGTGCACTCAGGGCACCTTTTATGGTTTGTACTTGGTAGGCGGGCATAAGCCTCCAAACCCTTGTTGAATACCTCACACACCCGTCTCACTCAGAGGTACGCACCATACCAAAACCCGTGAGCTCTATCAGTCGACCTACTCCCGTAGTGTAACAAGCCTAGGGAATTCGCCCTGCTGCTTTGCTACAAATCGACCGCTCACCCGATCTTAACATTGCCACTTGGTGGAATGGGCATAAGCCTCCAAACCCCTGTTGAAGACCTCTCGCACCCACCCACTCAGAGGTGTTCATCGCCACTTGGTAGAATGGGCATAAGCCTCCAAACCCCTTTTGAAGACCTCACGCACCCACCCACTCAGAGGTGTCCGCACTCCATCAACCAGCTCTTAACAAGCATGCAACCAAAGGAGCTATACAAAGCATCCTCACCAAACACATCATCCTCACCATCTCCGCAGGCTAAACGATGAATACACGGAGTCTTCTCCGGATCGCAATATAAACATCACCAATCCCGACATACGTCTGGATGGGCTTCACACAGCATGCCTATGCCGTACTACAGACTTCCGGCTCTAGATGCAGACTCAACTGCTGGAATCACTTCCGCGTTTCCATCTCTTGATGGAGGATCCCATGCACATGCAAAACAAAGGGCTTCACCTGCCCAAGGAAGAAAGATCGTTACCCTTGACGATCGCTTCGGCGCCATAGAAAACTAGCCGGATGGAAATCACCGCAGCGGCCTTGCCTCCGCAACGCTGCAATCGGCTCTCTATTCGGCTCGACGAAGCTCCACCGGCCTCCTCCTCCTCCTCCTCCAAGCTCTCCTCTCTTTCTTCTCTTTAGAGAGAGAAAGGCTAAGTGGAAATGAGAATTCATCTCACTCCACGGCCTTAAAGAGGCTGGAAATGCTTTGGACCACAAGATCCAATTAGAAGGAAACGAACGGCCGAGATCTGCCCAAGAAACCCAATTTTTGCCTGACACGGCCTGTGACACGCCCGTGTCACAGGCCGTGTACCCTTAAGCGGCACACGCGGTTTGGAACCGACTGAACAACACGGGGATCGACACGCCCGTGTCGAACCTGACACGCCCGTGTCATTCTTGAGACACGCCCGTGTCTCCTGCTACACGGCACCCACCGACTTCCAAAACCAGTACACGGGTCGGAACACGGCAGCCGACACGCCCGTGTCCAGCCTGACACGCCCGTGTTCATGGCCGTGTTCACGGCCGTGTACGGCTCTGACTCGAATAGGCCAAATTCGAACTTTAAATCGAACACGCCCTGGGACACGCCCGTGTCCCAGGCCGTGTACCCCCGACACGCCCTGGGACACGCCCGTGTCCCAGGCCGTGTCTAAAAGCCTGCTACTCAAAATTGTGTACAAACATATTTTGAGTTCTGGGGTGTTACAAGAAGTTCGCTCCTCTTCAACGTCAAGCTGCTCAATCTCTCAGATCAATTGCAACCCCTTGGCCCTTTGCTATTTGGGGAATGGATCTCCTTGGTCCTTTTCCCATGGCAAGTGGGCAGCGACATTTCATTATAGTTATGATTGACTACTTCAGTAAGTGGATCGAAGATAAGGCGCTGTCAAAGACGACAACTCAGGTCGTGAAGAATTTTGTTTGGGGCGAGATATTCTGCCGGCACGGTATCCCCATGGCAATAATCACAGATAATGGATCACAATTTAATAATACTGAGATGATAGATTTTTGCAAGCAAATCAGAACAGAGCTGCGCTTTGCATCAGTTCATCATCCTAGGAGTAATGGTCAGGTAGAAGCAACCAATAAGCAAATCCTCAGCCTGCTTAAGAAGAAAGTTCTAAATCTCAAGGGCAGTTGGGTTGATCAACTTCCTTCAGTTCTCTGGACCCTGAAAACAACGCCTTCATCTGCAATAGGGGAAACCCCATTCAAGCTTTCTCATGGGTCCGAAGCGTTAATTCCTGTTGAGTTTGAAGTCCTGTCGCCAAGAGTGTTGCTTGCTAGGCAAGGCACGGAGGATTGGCTTGAGCTGAACAACGAGGAGATGAGGTTCAGCTTGGAGCATGTTGAAGAGGTTAGAGACAAGGCTGCCATCAGGCAAGAGAAAGTCAAAAGGAGAATGTCCCGCTACTTCGATAAGAATGTAAGGATCAAACACTTTCAAGTGGGAGATCTGATTCTTAAGAAGGTCGATGCTGCTGCAAGAGCCGGCTCGGTGGGGAAGATTAATCCGAATTGGGCTGGACCATTCATTATTAAAGAAGCACTTGAGAATGGGGCCTACCGGTTGCAAACATATGAAGGACAAGACATGCCACACACATGGAGTGGAGATGACTTAAAGCGGTTCTATTCCTGAACTTCTTTTCTTTTCCTTCCTATGTAAACTTTTTCAAAGGTTCGTTATTAATAAAAGCTACTTGCTAACACTTCATTAAGTGTTTTTTTTGTTTCGAGTGTTGAAAGTTAATATATTGAGCAAGGACAACTCTAAACGGTTCTATTCCTAAACTCTCTTTTCTATCTTATACAAGTTTCTCAAAAATTGATGTTTATCAAAGTTTTTATACTAACAGTTCTTCAAGTGCTTTCTCTCTTTTGCCCCCCCAAGCAACTCCAGCAGTTGCCTAATACCAGGAGATATCGCCGAGTTCAGCAAAAACCTCCATTAGAACCATGGTTGTTAGCATAACACCACGATGACCACGTGTTGCGAGGAGATTTCGCACCGTGTAGTGGGAGCTTACCGGTTCTAGTGCGGCAGGACACTGGATTTCGGATCCCGGCTAGTACCTATCCCCACTTCTGCATTATGGAGGAGCGGAGTGGTGGTCATCTCTACCATGCCACGTAAGGGATATCGTTATAACTTAGATGATCGCGCGGGGAAAGGAATGCTGTACGCACCTTCCCCCAGATCATCTGAAGATTGTAACCCTCGAACACTCCTTGGTACCCTCAAGCAGTGCCTGCTGGAGACCCACAGTCTTGTCGATCTCAGAGGAAAGCAATGCCGCTCCGGCCGCACCTGCCCAAAAGATCGACTTAGACTGTACTCCAGGCAAGAGGGCAATAGATTGTGTTGTTAAGTATGTAGATCTTGAGATCCTGTAAGGAAAGTAATGCCGCTTCGCCCGCACCTGCCCACTTGATCACAAGTCTGCAGCTTTTTTCTTCGCAGGGGTTTTATATAATTATTCAGTTTAGTGCGGACTCCGGTTCTCTAGTTCGCTCAGCCCGCCGTCCTCTTGGTTGATTCTATAGTTCATGACCCAGTGAGGAAATCAATGCCACTCCGGCCGCATTTGCCCACTTGGTCATGAGCTATATGTCATTTCTCTTATCACTTGTTTTAGTGCGGACTCCGGTTCTCTAGTTCGCTCAGTCCGCCGCCTCTTGAGTTGATTCTATAGTTCATATCCCAGTGAGGAAAGCAATGCCGCTCCGGCCGCACCTGCCCACCTGGTTATGAGCTATGGGTCATTTCTGCTATCATTGATTTAAGTGCGGATTTCGGTTTTCTAGTCCGCCTAGTCCGCGGGATTCATTCAGTTTATATAACTTAATGATTATTTATTTGAAAAAGTTCGACTATAAATATCAGCGGACGATGATACCAGTCCGCCAAGTTCGCATATCAACATTATTTTAGTGGATTGCAGCTTTCATCATCTTGGTTCTCTTAAAAACTTGCAAAGGTTGTTCTGCAAGACGTGGACTGCTGACCGAACTCGTCAGAATCTGCCTCATTCATTCCCTTTGTTAAGGAAGCACGTTAATTCTGTTAATGTTTAAGCGAGCTGTGATTAAGCAATTTCAGCAAGAGTTTTAAACATGCTACAAAGCTATATGATGCTGATTGATATAAGGAGTGCGACCTCTAAGTACAAGCAAGAAATAAGCAGAACATCTCAGAAGACATCAAAAAATATCCTTTTCTATTCATTCAAAAATATATTATAAACAAGTGTTCCGGCGAACTCGCGCAGAGTCCGCCCCCTTTATATTAAAAAACGAAAAATTACATTGTCTACTATCCAGTCCTCTGTTTCTTCTCTGCAGGCTTCTCCGGGCTTAAACCCTCCACATCCACTGCAGGCGAGTAGCCGCTCGAGTCGCTGCTGCTACTATTGCTGGAATGAGAAGCAGCCGTGGGTTCTGTCCGCCCACTGCTCTCATTAAGGCGGGAGCTGGTGTACTGATCCGACTGGCCTCCCTGTTGTTGACTTGAGACCACATCTTCAGGAGCTTCATCATCGGCAAACTCCTCCTCGTCGTCTTCAACAACTCCTTTCCCCTTAGCAGCTCGCTCGAACTCAGCAACCTTGTCCTTCAGCACTGGAAACAGCTTCAGGAAGGGAATAGAGTCCACCCCTACCTTCGCATACCCATCATTGATGATGCGTTCGATTGCGACTTCCATGCTTTCCTTGATGAAAGGAAACATGGATTTCTGGAAGTCGGGGTTGGTTACCTCATATGCAGTCTGCAGAAGAAATAAAAACGTCAGTCCGTTGCAGATAAGCGATAAAGATAATGACGATTAACTGGCACTTACAGCTTTGTCCTCTTTATACTGATTAATCTTTGCGCCTAGTTGCTTATTTCTGTCTTTCAGCGAGTTGTTTTCCTTCCTATATCGAGCATCTTACCTAAGCAGCTCGCGCGTAAGCCTGCCCATGAAATGGTTGGTGAAGACGCAGTTCGCACTGGCCTGGGCGGCAAGCAGAGGAAGGTCGTCAGGGGCCACACTTTGTAGGTCGCGAAGGTTTTTCTTCCCGTACAAAGCAGAGATGGCGACATGGGCGTGGCGAGATGGGTGCGGACTCCTCCAGGAGGGGAGAGCTGTTGAAAGGCGAACATACTTCTTCTTCTCATGCCAATGGATCATTGCGTTGCCTCTTAGATCCTTCTGCTTCTCGTCGAAGCCCGCAATGTTGAAGCTATCGCTGGAGGAATAACCCGCAGCGAGATCCCCGTCCTCCTTCCTTTTCCTTGCAATCTCTTTTATTCTTTCTCCCTGTGTAGGAGTCTATCCAGCTGGCGCATAGGGCAAGTTTGCGGGCACCGCCAAGGTCGCTGCAAGAAGAAAAGTTAGCAGAAGTTCTAGGTCTTTGCAGATACAAATGAAAGACACATGACTTACTCTCCTGGCGGCTTACAGTGTCTAGTCCGGGCAATAGTGGAATGTAGTAGTCAACGTCGAGCCTTGCTCCAGCAAGAAACCCGACGATGGCGGCCTCGGCATCACTCAGCCGCACGCTTTTGAAGTCGGCGTCTGATCGTAGCTCTGGGTTAGTGTGGAGAAACCCCAGGTCGCCCTAAAAAATGATGTACCTAGAGGTCTAGTTGTGGATCTTATTCGGCAAGCCAACAACCTTCATCCCCCTGCAGTAGAAGTACACGATACCCTTATACTCGCGATCTCCTTTTGGAGTTACGGAGCGGACAAAAAATATCTTTCTAAAAATCTTCAAGGAAAACTCGATCTTTTCAGATCTCAGGTAGGCGAGATAGCTGCAGATGGCGATCATGATGTTCGGCGCGAGTTGGCCTGGAACCACTCCGTAGTGCTCGAAGATCTCCGCGATCTCCCAAAGCAAGGGGAATTTGAACCGGCAATCGAAATGGTTGATGGGCACCGCGAGCTGGGTAGCCGTGGAGAAGTTCAACCGCTCTTGATGCTCGGGAAGCAGCGCGAGCACCAGCGAGCCTGCTATGTGTACATCTAGAAAAGCTTCCAGATCAACTACGGTCAGTCTGCTTCTTTTGTGCTCGGCGGCATGGAAGGCGACTGTAGCATCAGTACGCGCGGATATCATCTTTTCAGACCGTAGAGCTTCAGCTTCGACGGTTTCCTATGCAAAGAGAAAATGAAGACCCTATTTATAGAAAAATCGTTTGACATGACAGTAGTCAATCCACCCAGATCGATTGCTCTGTCCGCACAGCTTGCTTCTTCCCTGTTTTTCCCTGCAAATTCAGACAATTTCTCAAAGCTTTGCGAATTCAAAGGCAGTCCGCGCAGCCCGCACGTTTCGAGTTTTTCTGCAAATTTTCTACAAGTAATTGCGAACTCACAAGCAGTCCACAAAGATCGCAATTTTCAAAGAAATAGAATGAGCAAACATAAAATCAGCCTGCATAATTTGCATCACAACAGGATTGTTCGAGTTTAAAAAATAATGTCATACAACAAGTGAAAGCCGTATCACAGTGCAAATAAAGCAAAGATAATGTTCAGACACCAAATTATACAATACAGAGTTCAAATTAATGTTTCAGACTCAGCGGCTTCTACGGTCTCGATGAGCAGGTCGCTCCTCATCGTCCACCCCGACATAGGCCGTCTGGTCGCTCCCTCGCAAGATTTCCCTACAAAATTGCTGGACTAGATGGTGCATGTTGTTGAAGGTGCGGTGCATGCGAGCAGTGCCCCTAACTACCCGGTTAAACGGGATTGCTGGGGGGCCTGTCGGTGTTGGATTTGCGACAACCGCGGGCTGCCCGATTGTCTTCGGGGCTGACGCCTCTCCTGCAGCATGTTGAGCAGATGTCTGCGGCTTCGCCCCAGCAACCTCGCCGACTTGTTTCTTCCCTTCTCTCACCAAAGCCAAGTACCTGCTCCTGTAATGGCAGGCGTCTCCGCTTAGCCGCTCCTTCTTTTTTTTAGACCTTCAATGATGGAAGAAAGGCTGGTGACCTGGTTCTCCAGGATCTTTTCTCGCCCTTTTCCTTTCTTTAGATCAACTCGAATTTCGTTTAGTTCCTCCTCATACTTCCTTGCAAATAACGCATATGTCTCTTGGCCAGACTGCTCCCCTTGCGCAGCGCCAGACCGTATCACAGCCTGCGTGGGCACATCTGCGAGCGAGGACACGATCTCGCCGGCCTCAATAGAATCGGTTGTTGACTTTCGTACTGCAACAAAGGAAATAAAACTCGGCTTAGTTTCCAGGTCGCAATAAGCTTAAAAGGTAAAAAATTAATTCACTTTTTGAATTCATGACAGCAATCTGGCGACTATCAAAAGCAGGTCGCCTCACGCGCTCCGGATCAAAAGCGCCTAGGCGCTGCCTCCATTCTCGACGGACTTTCGCTCTTATCTCGGCCAGCGATCTGCTTGAGGAAACTATGTCATCGGTTTTGGTAATGATCTTAACCGGCTGCGATTTTCGAGGAGGGGATTTGTAAAGCCACGAGCTCTGGAAACGCCTAGGCGCTGGATGCAATTTACCTGACTGCATCAGCTCGACAGCGGTCTGCAAATCCTCAGCCCGCTTATTCGTAATAAGCTTCTCTGAGATCGCCTCAACCTTTGCCTTCATTGCTACGAGCTGTTCCTTTGTTTTTTCTCTTTCTTCAGCTGGAAGGAAAGAGGAAAGATCAGCAAGTTTCTCTCCCCAAGTCCCAGCACCAGGCTGCAAAGCTTCCATCAGAGAACGATTCATGTTCGCGAGATGCTCGTTGTCAATGGAGTCAAGTATCTCGGTGGTTGATAAGCTTAGCGTTGAGGGGGGGTCGCCTTCTGCAGGCAGAGCATCTGGGGTGGCGAGATCAAAATCTGGAACTTCCATCTCTCATGGCCTATACTGCAAGCTCGCAGCTCCAGTCCGCTTGGAGATATTCTTCTCCTTCCGAACTCGCAGCTTCTTCTCTACTCGCTCCACAACTGAAGTCATGTCTCTCTTCCTCTTTTTCTTTTCAGGCGTCTTATCCAGGTCGATGACAACCTGCTGGGATTCGCGGGCTGAGGTTGGTATGACAACCAGAGCCACGGGGGACACCGTTTCCTCAGCTTGACTCTCAACAGAATCTTTAGCCGCAGCTTCCGCGGGCTCGTCAGCTTGTTTCTTAATCGCCACTTTTACCCCTTCCTCCACCTGTTCATCGGCTGGAAGTTTCACCTCGATGTTCGGCTGCTGGACCTTTGGCGACGACACTTCTTTGTTCGGATCTAACCGCAACATAATAGTTTTCGAGGCAGAGCGGTGCACCTCCATACTTGAAGAGCTCGCGAGATTTTGATCAGAGACGGATGGCGGATTCGGTTTCTTATTCACACTCTGAGTTAGTGGATTCTGAGAAGCAGGAGCAATCGCAGTCTTCTCATGCTCGATATCGCGGACTTGGTCTGTCCTCTTCTGACCTGATCTCTTTCCTTGATGGCGGGCAGGCATATCGTTCCGCTGACTTGCTTTCATAGATCGGGAACTCGCTTTGGATTTCTCGGTTGAGGTGGCAAGGCTGCTAAAGAAGGATCCTAATCTTGCCATGCCGGACTGGAAAGTTGAGACAGCAAGAGGTGAGTAATGACCCGTCATGCAGTAAATTCTGACAGAGGAAAGGAATTCCGGCGGTATTTATAGCACAGTCAGCATTTACGATAGTTGCGGACTCGGCGGTTCAGGAAACATTTTCGGAATTTCCCAAAACTCGAAAATTTGCGGGGATTATGTTAACCCAAGAATCCGCAACATTTCCAGCTAGGCATCTTGCCCCTCCCTTGCCGGACTCAAGCTCTCAGTCCGCCCAGCTCGCAAGTGGGCCAGTGTTAATCCCAGCCACCTAAGCGTACTCCAACTCTCAGTCCGCCCAGGTCTCCCTTGGTTTGCTCTCAGATCTTGCCAGCTTTCAACGAACTCCGGAGTCAGGTCACTCAGGTTGCAAATTTTTCGACAGGATTGCGCTCGACGCGACCAAGGGAGGATTCCAGCTCGCAAGCCCAGTCCTCCAGCCTCGCGCGGACTGCTTGTTCTTTCTTTTTTTGGTTCCCGGCACCACTGCCCGGCTCTATTGTACCTCGGGCAGCCGGTTATTTTAGCCCTGCCTGTTTGGGCAGGCCCCCAGCCTATAAATAGGGGGATGGGGTGCACTCAAAGCACGCTGACTCGAGCCCAGGAGCCCACTTGTTAAAGGCTGCGGACTCGAATCTCGGGCTTTGCGATCTCCAGCTTGCTTTCCACATCATTTCCTTTTTTCTGCTAGTAACCTCCGGTTTGCAATCAAAATCAAGCCCGTCGCAGGAGTGGTATGTTGCGCGCTAGGGTTCGAAGAAAATAAACGCAACCGAACTAGCAACCCGATGAGGCAAGTATACCTATCGAATTGTAACAAGGGGACACAAGTGTCGTATTGAAATCCGGGAACTGTTGGCTAAGCTTACTCACACGAACGCTATTATCTTATCGACGGAAAAACTAGGGTTTTAGAAAATCTAAGTGCAAGGGAGGAATTAAAGCTATACTAGAAAGAGAACTACCGCAATTAAGTTAAGCTATTAAGCAAAGAACTATGCTAGAAAGGAAACTACTGCAGTTAATTAAAGAGCACAAGATAGGCGATTACTACGAAAGGTAGAAAATATGAAATGGAAATGCACCCAATCAAGATTCACCTCGGCTAAAGACGATTAAGAAAATGCGATAAAAATCTGAACTTAATAGGATAAAGGTCCTTGACCGTGGAGGTTCCTAAAGCTTGAACACGCTTCTCTCGAATTCGTGCCCAACTGAGTTTAGGAATGTCCTACCGACTCTCGTATAAATCGGAGGCCTAAAACTCGCTTTACGCGGTGAACCCCACTATTGGATTTTACTCCAATCCGAGAGATTTGGACGTCTGCCTCTCTCGAGGGGTGCGTACAACTCCCTTTACTCTTGAATGCTCACTTCATTCTTTCGGCCTCTCGGCTAGCCCAGAATGAAAGCAAAGGCGGAGAGTATATATCGAAAATATACCTCCAACCCGTGATTAATCAAGAGTAATTCAAGGCCCTAACCTAAAAAAGAAAAGATAAATTAAAACATCATAACATAATCGCTCTAACCTCGGATCATCAAGATCGAGTACAAGGAGGATTAGTTAATCATAATGGAGTGGAGGAGGGGAGATGAGTAGAAAAGCATATAAAGGAACACAAGTAAAGGAAGAACACTTTTATTAATGAAAAAAAGGCAAGTTACACTATTGAAATTGAAATTACAAGTGCATGAAAATTAAATCCTATTCTAGCCCTACAATTAGCACTAAGCAAGAGCCAAGATTACAAAGAAAGCTAAAGCAACTAAGATTAAACTAAGGTTAAACAAAAATTACAAAGAGAGGGGGAGAGAGAGAGAGAAAGCATGAAAAAATTCGCAAGAAACAAAGGGGCAGCACCTCCCCCACTCAACCAAAGCTTGCTGAAATGGAGAGGGGGGGTCTCAATTTATAGAATTTTTTCTCGGGTTGGTCACGCCCTCCGACACGCCCTAGGGGGGCGTGTCGGGGGCATGACAGTACTATGTTGACCACGGGCTCTGGATTCTGGCGGGAGGGATGATTGCTTCGGTACGTCGGTGGTCATGCCCTAGGTCACGCCCGTGATAGGGGGGCGTGACAGGCACGTCATGTCCAAATCATTGGTCGGAAATCCGTCAGTCACCGAAAAAGGAGGGTGTCACGCCCATGTCACGGGCGTGACATAGGGCATGACAGTACTGTTTGCGTGCTGAGGCGGAACGACATTTAATGCGGCGGCAGGCTTTGCGGCAGAGGGCGACACGCCCCTGGTCACGCCTGGTGACACGCCCAGGGAGGGCGTGTCAGGGGGCGTGACAGCGGTTTTGACCGTTTTTCTGTCCCTTCCAGCAGGAGTCCTCAGGATCGGGTGACACGCCCTAGGTCACGCCCAGGGAGGGCGTGACAGGGGTGCGTGACAGGTCATTTTGGCCAATTTTCTGGAAACCTGCAAAAAGACAAGAAAAAGTCAGTGGCAATAATATTTACATTAAAATGATACAAATAAACTAATAATAGACATACTTTGTACAATATAAAATAGAAAATACGATAATAGTTTAGGCTACAAAACGTATTATCAAATTCCCCCAAGCTTAAGCTTTGCTTGTCCCCAAGCAAAAATATAAAAACTAGAAATTTATAAAAAGGACAAATCAAAAAGTTCTAATTATGCCTACACAAGTACTATGCGAAATTCTAAGTAGGGAAAAGGTGAAATGTAAGTCTAAAACAATTATTTAGGTATGGTAAAACTTTTATAAACTTTACTCAATAAAAACAAATCATCCAAAATTTTAATGAGATTTTTTAAATAGACTTAAGCAAAGGCAACGAAAATGAAAAACACACATTGAGTTGTTACTAGATCCAAGCAACGCATTATAATTATATCAATTTAATTAATAAAAATCTAGGTTTAAATCCAAAACTAAAACTGATTTACTGTTTTTCTTTTCTTAGTTATTAAATAAAAATCAAAAAGCGTGAATCAAAAGGACTTAAATAGGACCGAAACGTTTGGTTTAGGAAAATGATCAGGAGTGGAATTCAAAGATAAACGTGAAGGTTTTAAAATCACACTAAACCAAAGCAAAGAGTTTCAAAAAATTTCATAAAAATATATACACATTTTTTTCTTTTTCTTCTTTTTTTTTCATTTTTTTTTTCAAAACAAAGGCCATAAATATTTTTATTTTCCTTTTTGAGTTGGCCAAACAAAAATAAACATCACTTTCGACATCCCTTTTTTTTCAAAAATCTTTCTCCCACAAAAATCACAAAATATCCTATCAAAATCGTCAAACTAATTTATGAAACTCAAAAAGGCTAGTGTGATTCGATAGGTTAGAAATTTTGGCTTTGGTGAAACTGAAATGAAGGGAGGAGCTATCAAATGTAATCGGAAAAAAGGCTCAAAAACGGCTAACTAGTGGTAAAAGTTTTTAGGTTGGCAGGAAAGCTCAAACGAAAACAAAAACGGCCTAAATCATTTTCACGCTTTTGAATTTATTTAAAACAAAGGTTTGAAAAATTTCAAAAAGCGAGTCCTAGATAATAAAAGAAGATTGATGAAATTAACTTGAAAATAGAAATAATAGGTGACTTGGATCGTTCACATCTACTACGTTATTCAAAAGTTGACTTTACAAAAATTATTCAAAAACGAAAAGAAAATAGTGGATGATGAATTTTCGAGAAAGTAAAGGAAATAAACAACAAAAAACCATAATAGAAATGGGATTTTTAGAAAAATATTTCACCTTAACATGCTACCGCGAATTAGAAACACAGCATGGCCAACATTTTACTTGTGAAACATAATTAAAAAGAACGATTAGAAATATTATAATTAACTAAGTTGTTTATAGGAGATTTTGAGTAAAACAAAAACAAAAACTAGGGGTACTATTGAAATAACAAAATGTCTAAACCATTCAAACACACATATATATATATTTTTTAATTTTGAGAAATATTCTCTTTTTTTGGAATTTTAGAAATTCATTTTTTTTTTGGAAATATATATACAAAAAGAAAAATATTTACACTAAGCAAAAATGAAGGAGGAAGTCCTCCCCCAAGCTTAAAACAGACATTGTTCTCAATGGCTAAAGAAGGGGATTGGAGAAGGAGAGAAAAATAAAGTACAGAATTGAAAGACAGAATTGAAATACAGGTACTTCCCCAGATTTATTTGCTGCGAAAGCTGAGTGATGCCGCTCCCCCGAATGTCTTCTTTGGACTTTGTGATGGATTCAGCAATGTTGGAGCAGGCGATCGCAGAAGCTTCAGCTTATCGGAGCCGTCTGAGGCAAAAATTGTAAAATAAAGAAAACAGAAAAAGATAACTTGGGTTGCCTCTCAAGAGCGCCCTTTGGTTAAAGCGTCGTTGAGCTCGACGCATCAAAAAAATAATATTGTCCAAAAATATTGTTGTCCCGAAATAAAATTGTCTTTAGCAAAAAAAAAAAAAAGTTCAAGATTAAAGTTCGTGAAGCAAAAACTTAATAATGTTTGGACTGACATCATCATCACCAGAAAAGTAGAGTTTAAGACGCTGATCCATTCACTTTGAAATTACCCTTATCAGGGTGAGAAATTAAAACAGTTCCATATGGAAATACTTCTAAAATAGAAAACGGGCCAGACCAGCGAGATTTTAATTTGCCCGGAAATAAACGTAAACGAGAATTATATAAAAGGACTTGGTCGCCCGGCTTAAAGTTTTTAGGGTGCCTTAAGTGTTTATCGTGTAAACGCTTCGTCCGCTCTTTATAAAGTTTATTATTTTCATAAGCATAAGAGCGCCACTCATCGAGTTCATTTAGTTGAAATTTTCGAAGGTCACCGACTGAGTGGGGATCGAAGTTTAAAAATTTTAAGGCCCAAAAGGCGCGGTGTTCTAACTCTACGGGCAGATGGCACGATTTTCCATAGACCAGCCGATACGGCGTACATCCGAGGGCGGTTTTGTACGCTGTTCGGTAGGCCCATAGAGCATCGTCAAGTTTGGTTGACCAGTCTTTTCTAGAAGTTGAAACAGTCTTTTCTAATATTCTTTTTATTTCTCTATTAACTACTTCGACTTGACCGTTAGTTTGGGGGTGGTAGGCAGTGGAAAGCTTATGTGTAACGCCGTATTTGGTAAGGATTTTTGAAAATTGCGCGTTACAGAAATGGGAACCCCTATCGCTAACGATTGCGCGTGGCGTACAGAATATAGAAAATAATCTTTTTAGAAACGTGAGTACAACTCGGGAGTCGTTCGTAGGAAGAGCTTGGGCCTCAGCCCATCGTGAAACATAATCAACAGCAACTAAAATATATTTGTTTCCGAAGCTAGAAGGAAGGGGGCCAACAAAATCAATTCCCCAGAGGTCGAAAATTTCGCACTCTAAGAAATAATTTTGCGGCATTTCATTTTTATTAGAAATGTTGCCCGACCGTTGGCAACTATCACACCTGCTCACAAAGGCTTGCGCGTCCTTAAACAGGCTAGGCCAGTAAAGACCCGCGCAAAGCACCTTATGAGCGGTGCGAGCAGCTTGATAGTGCCCACCTGTCGGGCCTTCATGCAAATGTTTTAGAATATCGATTCCTTCCTCATAAGAAACACATCTCCTTATCACTTGATCCGCATAGATTCTGAAAAGATGCGGGTCTTCCCAAAAGTAGTTCTTCAGCTCAGAAAAGAATTTCTTCTTTTGCTGAGAGGAGAACTCTTTTGGGAGCTCCCGGGCCACTAGATAGTTGGCGATGTGCGCGAACCAAGGAGAAGTAGATGTGTTAACTAAAAGTAGCTTCTCAGCAGGAAAATAATCATTAAAAGATTTTTCATTTAATTTTTTTATAAAGGGGTTATCTAATCTTGATAAATGGTCGGCGGCCAAGTTCTCGGCTCCTCGCTTATCACGGATCTCTAAGTCAAACTCCTGGAGGAGTAAGACCCAGTGAATCAAGTGAGGCTTGGCATCCGCTTTGGCAAGAAGGTACTTGAGGGCCGAGTGGTCCGTAAAAACAATGATTTTTGAAAGAGTAATGTAAGGGCAGAATTTATCAAACGCAAATACTATAGCTAAGAGCTCCTTCTCGGTTGTGGTGTAATTTTCTTGTGCAGATGTGAGGGTTTTACTAGCGTAATAGATGGGGTGGAAGTTTTTAGATATGCGTTGACCTAATACGGCTCCCACCGCAAAACTACTCGCATCGCACATAATCTCGAAAGGAAGGTCCCACACCGGAGCTATCATAATCGGTGCGTTAATTAGCTTTTCTTTAATTGATTCAAAGGCAGAAATACAAGAGTCATCAAAAATGAATGGAGCGTCTTTTTCTAAGAGATGGGTGAGGGGCTTTGTGATCTTGGAGAAGTCCTTTATAAAACGACGATAAAAACCAGTGTGGCCTAGGAAACTTCTTATAGCTTTTATGTTTGTAGGCGGCGGCAACTTCTCAATAACTTCTATCTTGGCAACATCTACCTCAATACCTTTAGCAGAAATTTTATGACCCAAAACTAACCCTTCCCTCACCATAAAATGGCATTTTTCCCAATTTAGGGCAAGGTTAGTTTCTTCGCATCGTTCTAAGACTTTTTCGAGGTTTTCTAAACATCTATCGAAGGAATCGCCGAACACGGAGAAATCTTCCATGAATACCTTCATAATGCTTTCTACGTACTTGTCAAATATTGCGAGCATACCTCGCTGGAATGTAGCTGGCGCATTGCATAATCCAAACGGCATTCTTCGGTACGCGAAGGTGCCGAAGGGACAAGTAAACGTAGTTTTCTCTTGGTCCTCGGGAGAGATGGGTATTTGAAAGTACCCCGAGAGGCCATCGAGAAAACAATAAAAGCTATGGCCGGAGAGACGTTCTAAAATCTGGTCGATAAACGGTAAAGGAAAGTGGTCCTTGCGGGTGGCGTCATTTAACTTACGGTAATCTATGCACATACGCCAACCCGTCACCGTCCGCGTCGGGATTAATTCATTATTCTCATTACTAACTACGGTTATCCCTCCCTTCTTTGGAACTACCTGAACGGGGCTAACCCACTTACTGTCCGAAATAGGGTAGATAATTCCTGCGTCTAATAGTTTCATAACCTCGCCCTTAACTACTTCTTTCATGTTTGGGTTTATACGGCACTGAGGTTGGATATAGTTATGCGGATTATCTTCCATTAAAATTTTATGGGTATAGAAAGATGGGCTTATGCCCTTGATATCAGAAATTTGCCAAGCAATAGCCCGGCGATGCTTACGTAGAACTAGAAGAAGTTTATCGTTCTGCGTATCCGTGAGGTAGGCCAAAACGATAACTGGTAACTTGGAGTCTTTTTCTAAGAAAGCATACTTAAGGTGTTCGGGAAGTTCTTTAAGTTCTAGGGTAGGGGGTTCTTCATAAGAGGATTTTGAGATTCTTTCTTTTTCAAAAATAATATCTTCATAAACATTTTTATAAGGAAATAAGGGGTGGGGCTAGCAGCTAAGACGGCTTCTTGTAGTGATTCAGTGGGAAGAAAAGAGGAAGAACAAAAATCAGAAAATTCTTTTTCAAACTCAGAAAGACAATAAGAAGATTCATCACTTCCTTGCAGTGATTCCATTGTAAGAGAAGAGGAGCAAAAAGTAGAAAATTCTTTTTCAAAGTCGGAGAGGCAGTAGGAAGAATCATCACTCACGGCGTCTACGAAAAAACATGAGTCATCGTTTGCTAAGGTGTTCTTCATCGAAGGGGTGATAGAAAATGTGACTTCGTCGTTGCCTACTCGAAGAAAGAGCTTACCATTGCTTACATCAATGATGGCTCGGGAGGTGGCAAGGAAGGGTCGGCCAAGGATCAGGGGAACCTCGACGTCTTCTTCGATGTCCAAAATGACAAAGTCCACCGGGAAGATGAACTTGTCGACTTTCACTAGAACGTCCTCCACAATTCCTAACGGGTACTTGACGGATCTATCGGCTAGCTGAATACTCATACACGTGGGGTTAAGGCTACCAATCCCTAACTTTTTGAACAATGAAAAGGGCATCAGGTTTATACTCGCGCCTAAGTCGGCTAACGCGTGTTTAACCAAAAGATCACCGAAGACACACGGGATAGAGAAACTACCCGGGTCACTGATTTTCTTCGGCAAACCGTTTGTTAAAACGGCGGAGCACTCGGCATTTAGCGTGACGTGCGAAAGATTCTCTAACTTCTTCTTGTTTGTGAGGAGGTCTTTAAGATATTTGGCATATTTCGGCATCTGCGAAATAGCCTCGTGGAAGGGAAGATTAATATGGATTTGTTTGAATATTTCTAATAAGCGGGAGTATTGATCATCTTGACGTTGTCTATTAAGTTCAAAGGGGTATGGAGGAGTTGAAATATTTTTGAAGATGGGTGGTGGAGTGAGATTATTTTCTAAAATAGGGGTGATTACTTCTTCAGCAGAGGGTGGAATTTTTAAAACGGGAGCGGAGCTTTGATTTTTAAAAACGGGAGCGGAGCTTTGATTTTTAGAGGCGGGAGCAGAGCTTGCCTCAGGCTCTTCACTTACCATACCGGAGACTTGCTTCCCACTCTGAAGAGTTATAGCTTTCGCTTGCACTCTCGGGTTGGGTTCGGTATTGGAAGGAAGAGACCCTGCGGGTCGCTCAGAAATTATTTTCGCGAGCTATCCTACCTGATTTTCTAAACTTTTTACGCTTCCGGTTAAAGTTCTTATGGTAGCGTCATTTGTGGTGATATATTTAGAAAGTAATTCCTCCAAGCTTGGAGGTTTGGGGTAATTTTGAAGAGGTGGTGGTGGTGGTGGTGCTGAAAAATCGTTTTGCAGAGGTGGGCGCATCGCATTCGATGGATTACTCCATGAAAAGTTCGGGTGATTTCTTAAAGCGGGGTTATAATTATTCGGAAAATTAAAACCAGGCGGATGAAAATTCGCAGCAGAAAAATTATTAAAAGCAGTTCTAGGCATATTATTAACATAATCTAAATGTTCTGGAGTAGTGGTTGCAGATTCCCATACCTGAGGGGCGGAGGCAGCAGTCATCTCCGTTATCTTTTTGCTTAGGATTTCTACTTGCAGTGCGAACTGGGAGACGTTGTCCACTTCATAGATACCTGCAGGCTTGTTCGGGCGGGAACTAGGCACATTCCACTGATAAGTGTTCATGGTCATGTCCTCAAAAACCTCAAGAGCGGCTTCCGGGGTCTTATGATTTAAAGTACCGCTAGAAGCTGCGTCTATCATTTGCTTCGTGCTTTGATTTAGCCCGTTATAAAACGTCTGCACTTGTAACCATACAGGCAGCGCGTGATGTGGGCATCGTCTTAATAATTCTTTAAATCTCTCCCAGGTTTCGTATAGGGTTTCAGAGTCTATTTGTCCGAAGGCAGAGATGTCGTTCCTAAGTTTTGCAGTTTTAGCTAGCGGAAAATACTTCGCCAAAAATTTTTCAGTTAATTCATTCCAAGTGGTTATGCTATTTTTCGGAAGTGTGTTCAGTCACTACTTAGATTTAGTTCTTAGAGAGAAGGGGAAGAGTCTCAGCCTGATCGCATCATTTGTGACACCATTTATCTTGAAGGTGTCGGAAATTTCAAGAAAGCTAGCTATATGTGCGTTCGGATCTTCATCTTGAAGTCCGTCAAATTGCACATATTGCTGCACCATTTGAATTATGCTAGGCTTTAGTTCGAAGTTATTATTTGCTATAGCAGGGCGGACTATACTTGTAACATCCCATTTCCAATTAGGCCCCCCCTAAGAATAACTTTGGGCTTGCCTGGGCCATGGCAAGACCATAGGGAACCAAATAGACCAAATGGGCTTAGGAGTCTAGTAGAGACTCATTTTGGGCTGCAAATAGCAAGTTTCCAAAACACTGAGTTTGGGTGACCTAGTGAGTTCAAACTGACTCTAGGGCATTTCTAGACCCAATGTGGGGCCAATGAGTCACCATAGACTCAATGGGGTCAATACTAGTGGCCAAATTAACCCAAGCCAACCCTAACCCTAAAATGGTCAAAGTGCCCTTCCTAAGGGCCATGTGACCTCCAGGGGGCCAACTCAACTCCAACTAACCCTACCTAGGCCTTAGGGGAGTCCAAAGGGTCACTAAAGACCCATTGATGTGGACCCAAAGAGTCAAAATAACCAAGTCAACATTTAACCCAAGTCAAGTCAACTTGACCTAATTGGGCTAACCCAACTTCAAGTCACCCCCCTCTTAGGCTAAGCCTAATGACAAGAATAATGTGAGATATTAGGGCTGCCAATAACCTAGTTCCTTGACCAGTCAACTAGGTGACTAGGAGAGAGAAAGAGAAGCCTAAATTTGAGAAATAATAGAGGAGAGAGGAAGAGTAAAGGATCATTCATGGTGGGTCCCTCTCTTATATTTCATTTGAAGTATCATAATTTGTAGTGGGCTGCCAATAGAATAAAAAGGAAGACATTTCATGGGGGCTTCATTTGGGGGAAGAGAGAGAGAAAGAGAGAGAGAAGAAAAATAGGAGAGAGAAAATAATAGGTTCATGGAGAAGATGAGCCTCCCTTTCCCTTGTGAGTTCATATAAAAATTAAATGGCCTTAGTGGGCTGCCATTAGAGGGGTGAGATGAGGAGTTTTCAGTTTGGGGGTGACTAGGAGAGAGAGGAAGAGAGAGAGAAGAAATTTAAAAGAGGAGAGAGAAAAATAAAGGGTGGTTTTAATGGAGAAGGAGAGGGGTGAGTTCGGCCATTGAAGGCTGAGGGCCAGCCTTTTTATGGTGGCTCATAACTCCCCTATGGAAGAGGAGTCGAGCAGCCCATTCCCGGCCACCAAGAGTCACATGCAGCCCCCTCCTCCACCATGGCCGAAATTCAAAATAATAGGGCCATTAATGTCCACTTCAAGCCATGACCCTCCCCCTCCCCTCTCTACCTTTTAAAACCCCATCAGTGAGCCAAGGAGATGTTTTCGAATCCCTAGCAGAAGAGAAGGGTGGCCGGAGCTTGAGAAGGAGGAAAACGCCGCCGCCGCCGTCGCCATGGCCCCTCGTCGATCTACACGTTGCATGGCCGCCGGGAAGGTCCTCCCTCACTCTTTCTTCCATGCTTAGATCCTAGGGCTCTTTAGAAATGGATTTCGTTTTGTAATAAATCGGATCCAAGTTTTAATATTTCAGAAATCTGCCATTTTTTTGGGTTTTTGGGAGCTCTCGGGTAGGGCGGCGCCGCCACCTCCGGCCGCCCTAGCTCCGGCCAAGGGAAGCCCCCACCACCGGGAACACATAGGGGGTGTTTCCCGGTGGTGGCGCCGCCTCAGGCCGCCGGTAACAGCCCCGAAAAAGGGGCCTGTGGCGGGTCTACTTCTCTACTCCATCGGGGAAGAAGAGCAGCTACCGTTGGATCGTTCATCAAGATTCGTGCACCCTAGGATTTGAATTAATAGTTTATTATATGCAATTTTCTGTCTTTTCTTAAACAGTTTTACTGTAACCCGATTTTAGGCCTCTTAAGGGCTCCTAATGAAAAAGTTTAAAACATAAAAGTTGTAGGTCTTTGGAAGATCTACAATTTGATATGTGTTATTAAAAATTTGGAGAAAAACTCACCCCTGTAGAGCCATTTGAATAAGGGTGTGACCTAATCTTTAGGGCAGAACCTTATAAAATTATTTTAGGCCCCTTAAGGGCATCTGATGGAAAAACTTGTAACATGAAAATTGTAGGTATTTGAAATACCTACAATTTGATATGTATTATTAAAAATTTGGAGAAAAACTCTGTTCTGTAGAGTCATTTTAGTGAAGCCTATACCCTACAAACTAGGGCAGTTTACTGTAGGAGAAATTTAGGGCACCCCTAGGGATTTTCAGGGGGTGTGACCTTCAGAGAAGTTGTAGGTATTTTGAATACCTACAGTTTGATATGTGATGGGTAAAATGTGGATGAGTGGTCTGCCCTATAGAGTCTTTTTAGTGAGGGCTATACCCTACAAGTTAGGGCAGATCACTGTAGGAGAGTTTTAGGGCACTCCTAGGGATTTTCAGGGGGTGTGACCTTCAGAGAAGTTGTAGGTATTTTGAATACCTACAGTTTGATATGTGATGGGTAAAATGTGGATGAGTGGTCTGCCCTATAGAGTCTTTTTAGTGAGGGCTATACCCTACAAGTTAGGGCAGATCACTGTAGGAGAGTTTTAGGGCACTCCTAGGGATTTTCAGGGGATGTGACCATCAGAGAAGTTGTAGGTATTTCAAATACCTACAGTTTGATATGTAATAGGAAAAATGTGGATGAGTGGACTGTCCTGTAGAGGCTTTTTGGGGAGGGGTATACCCTACAAGTTAGGGCAGTTCACTGTAGGTGAATTTTAGGGCACCCCCTTGTTAAGGTAAAATAGGTCACCAAAACTTGCCTAAAGGCCATGAAACTTGGGTAGTGTACTTCTTGGGTTTAGGGAAGTCTTTGGGAAGTAATATTGAGAGCCTTGGGATTCAATACATAATAGTTCCTTCATATCTCACAAAAATAGGCTTTTGGGTATTTTAATTAATTTGATTTCTATGGTTGATTAATGGATATGAAATTTTGGCAGAGAGCTTTTTAGATTCTTATACATATGCTTGAATTTTTCTGGAATTATTAACTGATTATTCTAAGTACTTCATTCACAAGCCATTGATTTTCTAAAGATAGTCAAATAATTATTATGGGTTGTTCCCTCACTGAAATCTGGTGTAACTTAGGCAAATGAGTTTTTATGACCTCTTACACCTCTGGTAATTATTGTAGAATTTTTGGATCTATAAACATAGGGGTTGATTCACAAGGCTTGCAATTTGTAGAATTTATAAATGATTTTTAAATAATATTTTTAGGCCTTGTAAAATTATAATTTTTGGTCAGTAAACATTTATGGACATTGTAGAGCCCTGGTAATTTTCTTATAACTTTATGATGAATGAAAGTAGTACCTCATGCTCAAAATCACACATGGCTTTAATTTCTGGATAATTAAATAAATATTAAATTATTTAGGAAAAATTTGGAAGTGCTGGATTTAAATTATAAAAGTCATGATAGGCCCTTAGTAATTATCTTAGGGTGTTTGGATGAGAAATTGATGCACTTCCTATCATACTTGTTGATTTGCTCAAGTTGGTCTGCATATAGTGAAATCATAGAAATTGTAATACCATGGTCATAGGGCGACAAATCATGTGTAAATGCCGTGGCAAGATGATTCGGAGGTTATCAATGAAATTGGGTATGGGATAGTGGTTAGGTTAACTAAGGATGGGTGGAGCTCGGGTTCGACGGAACATCGTCTTTCCTGGGAGCGGGTGAAGGAGTTAAAATTCATTAGGGTTAGAACCAGAGTAACATTAAGGGTTTGGGTACGGGGTATTAACCAACAATAATAAGTGCCTTGCGAAAGGGAACTTCGGGCCGTAATGCACCGTCTTGGTTCCTAGTGCCCCTTGAGAGCCCTTCACGGGGTATACCGGGGGCAGTCCTGGGCTAACGTAAACTGTAATATCAAACCGACAAGAGTAACTTAGTAACTAGGGCTGCACTTTTCACAACACTGTTGGCACAGGAAGGTTGATGAGAGCTTCGACTCGGTTGATTTGGAAACGGACGGGATGGTCCGGGGAGCTTCGGCTCGGTTGATTTGGAGACGGACGTTTTGGTCCGGGGAGCTTCGGCTCGGTGTTGTGTGCTTACGGTTTAACTTGCATGTGCATAAAATAGGAAAGTTAAGGTGGTGGGTCTTTCGATATCGGGGAGTTCGATTGCACCGACACCGATATCGTTGACTCGGCGGGTGATTAGCACTCCGCCAACAGAAGTCCGGTGCGCCAGCCGGCAAGAGTACGCAGGCGTCCGCTTTGTGCACCAAGCGTTGAGGCGTACGATAGGTCAGACCAGTGTGCTTTACTGGTTTTGGAGGTGGGCGAGGCCCAACCCACCGCTTCCGTTTGCCACTACGGAGGTATCCTGGGAGGTAACGGCTCCGAAAGGGGGAACTAAAGGTCTGTGTGCACAGAGTCGGGTGTGTGAGTTGCACTGCATGACATAACATACCCACCATATAGTTGCATATCATAATCATTCAGAACAACCTTGACACCTAAAGTATAAGTGGAATGGGACGCTTATACTTTAGGACTTGCAAAACGACCCCTTGGTCTATAAGCTTGTGTGGGCAAGTTTATAAATCAAAGGTTAATTTCAATATATATATGTTGCTGTTTGATAACCGACACCCCAACGTATAAGTGGTATGGGACACTTTATACGATGGGAGCCTTGCAAAAGATCCCTTGGCTTATGTGTACTCACATAAGTGAAGGTTTAATTTCTTACTTACTTCCTTTCTGTTATACCTATTACAACACTTAAGATTTATATTGCTCCCCTGTTATAACTTGCTAGTTAGGTCCACCGTCATCTGCTTTTGACTACTCTCCACTTTCATGTCCTCCCCTTTCTTCCTCTCCGCCCGGTGCCTTAGAGCGTGGGGGAAGGGGTGGGGGATGATAGGACTTAGTCTTTTAGACTAACGGTTTTCGAACCATATCATTTTAGGGGATCGTGGAGCCCAGCATGGAGGAGCAGCCCCAGAGATCGGTGCGCCTAGAGAGGGGGCAGTCTAGCTCCGGAGTTCACACCGCCGGGACCGTGAGTCTCGATCCTTGAGTAGTTTCTGATTCGCTTCACATGAGAGACTTGTAGTGAGGATATTTTGTACCGGGCATAAGCCCGTAGTTATATTACTCTGATGTTTCTGTGGACACTCCCTTCGTGGAGTTTTATTATATATGTATGTGATTTTTATTATTGTGGACTGCATTGCTTTTACTTCAATAATTGTGCTACTTCTGTGATCGAATTTGGCCGGCAGAATCGGCGCCTTGTGGTGATGACCCTTCGGGACGTGAAGGAGTCACCGCAAAGCGGCGGTTCTGGGCCTAAGACCCCGGTGGTTGAAAAAGAAAAAAAATGGGGTCTTACAAGTGGTATCAGAGGAAACATCGATCAGAAGGAAGTAGCAGTCCACAAACCCTAGGTCACCCCCCGCTCGAGTTTAGTTTGGGGACAAACTAAGCAGCGGAAGCAGTGGTGTGCCCATATGGGGATCACATATAATTTGTCCACCTTTATGTAGTATTTGAACGTTTTCTCAGCGTGTGTTTTTGTTACGCAGCCTCCAGCACGGACTACGCCTCAAGGTGGAGTTCCACAGGCTCAGGATGTTGCACCACCCCCACCGGCCCCCACTCCTTTCCTTCAGTCAGACATGGGACAGACCCTGACTGCCATTCTGGAGGCCTTCAGGGCCCAGCAGGTTCCGGCCCCGCAGCCAAATCCGGGGGCCAACTGGCTAAGCATCTTCCGAGGACTGGCTCCCCCGTCCTATTTGGGGACAGAGTCGGCTGTTCGGACGGAGGAATGGCTGGATATCATGTACGAGATGCTGACCGGGATTCGGTGTCCATGGGAGGAGAAGGTGGCTCTGGTTGTCTCCTGCCTGGAGTCCCATGCAAAGAGGTGGTGGAAGACGCTGTTGGACACGACATTTGCTGATAGGGAGGTTGCGGAGATCACTTGGGAGGAGTTCAGGGCCGCACTGCTGGAGCATTTCGTTCCGCAGTCGGCTAGAGATGATTTGGAGGAGCGGTTCTTACAGTTGAAGCAGGGTACTCGGACCGTGGTGGAGTACCATCGAGAGTTTGACCACCTGGCTCGATACGCAGATTCCTACCAGCTGGACGAGGCAGGGTATATCAGGAGGTTCTACAAGGGCCTACGTGAGGACTTGAGGGAGGCCCTCTTGTTTGTATCTGACGGGCCCATCTCCCGGATTTTGGAGATGGCCAAAAGGATTGAGGCAGATTGGCACACCACCCGGGGCCGGAAACGGCCAGCAGAGGATCAGGGACGAAGAGGAAGGAATGACCAGCGGCGAGGTGCTGTACCAGAGGGGAGGAGGACAGAGGACCAGCCTCGTCAGGACGTGAGGCCGGAGCCGAGGGAACAGGTGGTATTGGCCCCTCCACCCCTTCGGATGCAGGAGATGCCGAGACCCGGGGGAATGGCGTATCCCCCAGAGTGCTACTTTGTCATCAGATTGGGCACATTCGGAGGAACTGCCCCATGAGGGGGGCACCACCTCCAGCACATCAGGGCGGCCCACCAGCTCAGCATTACGGAGGCCGAGGACGCGGCCGCGGTCGAGGATACCAGGGGGAAGATCGTAGACAGGGAAGAGAGCAGGTATATGCCTTGGACCTTGCACAGCCGCGGAATCCGGAGCAGGTCATCGCAGGTATGCCGAAATGTTTCTTTGTTTTCATAGAATTTCCCCTTTAAGTTGTTAACACTTTGAATCGCACTAGATTGATAGCAAGGAAAGTAAAAACTCATTATAGAACCCTAAGATATCTAATCACCCCAGGTATAGTCTTCATCAGCGGCAAGCCTGCCCGCACGCTGTTCGATACTGGAGCTACTCACTCCTTTGTCTCGGAGTCGTTCGTGAAAGGACTGGAAGGTGTGGAGCGGTTCACAGGCTCGAGGATGAGGGTACGACTACCGGATGGATCTGAGCTCCTTACCACGGATCACTGCAATATGGAGGCAGAGATTGGTGGAAAAGCGTTCGAGGCTCCAGCGACGATTTTGAAGCTGACGGACTACGACCTGATCCTGGGCATGGTATGGCTGCACTGGAACTATGCCCAGATTGACTGCCAGGCAAAGAGGATCACCGTGAGACACGGGGACTCTTTCATTACCATTGAAGGTATAAGACCTGTCCCTCGTATACTCTTATCTTCGGTACAGGCCGTCAAGGCCCATCTGCAGGGAGAGGAGGTCTATCAGATTCTATTTGAGATGGCGGAGGTTAAGGAGTCGGTGACAGACATCCCGGTGGTGCGAGATTTCGCTGACATCTTTCCGGAGAAACTGCCAGGACTACCTCCACACCGAGAGCAAGATTTTCAGATACAGCTTGTGCCGGGAGCCAAGCCGGCGTCTAGGGCCCCTTATCGGATGGCCCCAAAGGAGTTGGCAGAGTTTCGGACCCAGTTGCAGGAATTAGTGGAGGCAGGTTTTGTTAGACCGAGTTCCTCGCCATGGGGAGCACCGGTCCTGTTCGTGAAGAAGAAGGATGGGACACTCCGCCTGTGCATCGATTATCGAGCACTAAACAGGCTGACCGTCCGGAATACCTATCCGCTCCCACGGATAGACGAATTATTCGACCAGTTGGAGGGGGCCCATTATTTCTCGAAGCTGGATTTGAGATCAGGATACTACCAGCTGCGGATCCAGGAGGAGGACATTCCGAAGACGGCCTTTAGCAGCAGATATGGCCTGTATGAATTCACCGTGATGCCCTTTGGGCTCACGAATGCTCCGTCGGCGTTCATGAGTCTCATGAACCGGGTTTTCGAAGCCTACTTGGATGTGTTCGTCATAGTATTCATAGACGACATCCTGATCTATTCTAGGACGGAGGAGGAGCACACTCGACATCTGGCACTGACCTTGGAGAGGTTGCGGGAGCATCGCCTTTATGCAAAATTCAGCAAGTGTCAGTTCTGGTTGAAGGAGGTGGCCTTCCTAGGTCACATCATCAGCGGAGCCGGGCTAGCGGTAGATCCAGCAAAGATTCGGGCAGTTCGAGATTGGCCGCAGTTGAAAACGGCCACCGATGTACGCAGTTTCTTGGGACTTGCCGGTTACTACCGGAAGTTCGTAGAGGGGTTCTCTCGGATTGCCCTCCCCCTCACATCGTTGACAAAGAAGGAGGCACCTTTTGTTTGGACCCCGCAGTGCCAGGCGGCTTTCCAGGAGCTGAAGGACCGACTCGTCTCGGCCCCCATTCTGGCCCTTCCATCGGGGAAGGAAGGATTTCAGGTGTATACCGACGCATCATACCAGGGAATGGGGGCAGTGCTGATGCAGAACGGACATGTCATAGCATATGCCTCCCGCCAGCTGAAGACCCACGAGAGGAACTACCCGGTGCACGACCTCGAGATGGGAGCGGTCGTTTTTGCTCTAAAGGTCTGGCGTCATTACCTTTATGGAGTCCACTGCGATATCTTCTCCGATCACAAGAACCTGAAATACGTGGACACGCAGAAGGAGCTGAATATCAGGCAGAGGCGCTGGGTGGAGTTCTTAGCAGATTATCAGTATGAGATGCACTACCACCCAGGGAAGGCAAACGTGGTGGCCGACGCGCTGAGTCGGAGAGCGGCCACTTCCGAAGATGGGCCCCAGGTGATGTCTATGGAGCTAGTCCAGTCATTCAGAGATATGCAGATATCCCTAGTGTCTGAGGATGACCCAGATCTGTATAGGGAGTATCTGGCATCGATAGTGGCCATAGACGATATTCGGGATCGCATTCGGGACGGACAGAGGGCAGATGTGTGGGCAGAGCCGATGTTCCGAGCCTTGGAGGAAGGTTCGACAGGAGATTATTCCCTGAGGGATGGTTTGCTCCACTTCAGAGGCAGAGTATATATACCCGCAGGAGGCCAGATCCGAGAAGACATTTTGGCGGAGGCGCATTGCAGCCGGTACTCCGTACACCCGGGGATCACAAAGATGACCGCTGATTTGAAGAGGACGATGTTTTGGCCGGGCATGAAGAAGGACATTACGTACTTCGTGACCCATTGCGAGGCGTGTCAGTTGGTGAAGGCGGAGTGCAGGAACCCCGCAGGACTATTGCAGCCACTCCCGGTGCCGGAGTGGAAGTTCGACGACATAGCGATGGATTTCATACATGGTCTTCCCCGGTCTCGGACAGGGAACGACTCGATTTGGGTGATTGTCGATCGGCTGACGAAGGTGGCCCGCTTTGTGCCGATCAGGAAGGATGACTCGGTGGGAGTGCTGGTACGGAAGTTTGTGGAGCAGTATGTCCGATATCATGGCGTGCCCCGGACGATAGTGTCGGACCGCGATGGACGGTTTACATCCAGGGAGTGGCGGTCAGTGCAGGCATATTTGGGCACCTGGTTGGCTTTTAGCACGGCCTTCCACCCTCAGACGGACGGGCAGACCGAGCGCACCAACAGGACCTTGGAGGACTTACTACGGCTGTGTATACTAGACCGAGGGGAGCCGTGGGAGAAGATGTTACCGTTGGTTGAGTTCTCCTACAATAATAGCTACCAGTCCAGCATCAGGATGGCGCCTTATGAGGCCTTATATGGAAGGAGATGTAGGACCCCGCTTTCTTGGGTACAGGACGAGGATCCGAAGCTGCTGGGATCGGATTTCATTGAAGACACCGAGGCTCAGGTGAGACTGATCAGAGATAGGATGTTGGAGGCGCAGAGCAGACAAGCAAAATACTATGACGCTCGGCATCGTCAGGTGGAGTTCCGGGTAGGAGATCGAGTGTTCTTGAAGATCCGGCCCATGCACGGAGTCTCACGGGTGCGCGGTCGGAGGAAGAAACTCAGCCCTAGGTATATGGGCCCTTACCGGATCCTGGAGCGGATCGGACCCTTAGCCTACAGGCTAGAGTTGCCTCCAGAGCTGGCAGCTCTACACGACGTCTTCCACATCTCTTCGCTGAGAAGGGCTCTACTACGCCCGGAGCAGCGAATTTTGACCGCAGAAGGGCCGGTAGCTTCAGACCGATCTGTTCACTTGGAGCCGGTTCGGATCGATGACAAAGGGGTGCGGATCTTGCGCCGTAAGAAGATTCCCTTAGTCAAGGTTCTGTGGAGGAATCACGGTCAGGAGGAGCACACCTGGGAACCTCAGGACCTGATGCAGGAGAGATACCCGGAGCTGTTTAGTCAGGTAATCCTCGCAACTCCTCAAGTAATTTAAAGTTTTCCTTCCTATTTACAATTATTCGTAGAATAATCTAAGAAGGTATAGGCTAAACTTTTTGTTTATTGGGGACTAGCCCGTAAATGTTGATATCGTAGGCACTGCAAACCATATGGGATGTTACAAGCTTAACTTATGCCGGTAGTGATCTCCCGTAGACTTAACCTTAATTTCGGGGACGAAATTTTTGTTTTGTTTATTGGGATTTGTAACATCCCATTTCCAATTAGGCCCCCCCCTAAGAATAACTTTGGGCTTGCCTGGGCCATGGCAAGACCATAGGGAACCAAATAGACCAAATGGGCTTAGGAGTCTAGTAGAGACTCATTTTGGGCTGCAAATAGCAAGTTTCCAAAACACTGAGTTTGGGTGACCTAGTGAGTTCAAACTGACTCTAGGGCATTTCTAGACCCAATGTGGGGCCAATGAGTCACCATAGACTCAATGGGGTCAATACTAGTGGCCAAATTAACCCAAGCCAACCCTAACCCTAAAATGGTCAAAGTGCCCTTCCTAAGGGCCATGTGACCTCCAGGGGGCCAACTCAACTCCAACTAACCCTACCTAGGCCTTAGGGGAGTCCAAAGGGTCACTAAAGACCCATTGATGTGGACCCAAAGAGTCAAAATAACCAAGTCAACATTTAACCCAAGTCAAGTCAACTTGACCTAATTGGGCTAACCCAACTTCAAGTCACCCCCCTCTTAGGCTAAGCCTAATGACAAGAATAATGTGAGATATTAGGGCTGCCAATAACCTAGTTCCTTGACCAGTCAACTAGGTGACTAGGAGAGAGAAAGAGAAGCCTAAATTTGAGAAATAATAGAGGAGAGAGGAAGAGTAAAGGATCATTCATGGTGGGTCCCTCTCTTATATTTCATTTGAAGTATCATAATTTGTAGTGGGCTGCCAATAGAATAAAAAGGAAGACATTTCATGGGGGCTTCATTTGGGGAAGAGAGAGAGAAAGAGAGAGAGAAGAAAAATAGGAGAGAGAAAATAATAGGTTCATGGAGAAGATGAGCCTCCCTTTCCCTTGTGAGTTCATATAAAAATTAAATGGCCTTAGTGGGCTGCCATTAGAGGGGTGAGATGAGGAGTTTTCAGTTTGGGGGTGACTAGGAGAGAGAGGAAGAGAGAGAGAAGAAATTTAAAAGAGGAGAGAGAAAAATAAAGGGTGGTTTTAATGGAGAAGGAGAGGGGTGAGTTCGGCCATTGAAGGCTGAGGGCCAGCCTTTTTATGGTGGCTCATAACTCCCCTATGGAAGAGGAGTCGAGCAGCCCATTCCCGGCCACCAAGAGTCACATGCAGCCCCCTCCTCCACCATGGCCGAAATTCAAAATAATAGGGCCATTAATGTCCACTTCAAGCCATGACCCTCCCCCTCCCCTCTCTACCTTTTAAAACCCCATCAGTGAGCCAAGGAGATGTTTTCGAATCCCTAGCAGAAGAGAAGGGTGGCCGGAGCTTGAGAAGGAGGAAAACGCCGCCGCCGCCGTCGCCATGGCCCCTCGTCGATCTACACGTTGCATGGCCGCCGGGAAGGTCCTCCCTCACTCTTTCTTCCATGCTTAGATCCTAGGGCTCTTTAGAAATGGATTTCGTTTTGTAATAAATCGGATCCAAGTTTTAATATTTCAGAAATCTGCCATTTTTTTGGGTTTTTGGGAGCTCTCGGGTAGGGCGGCGCCGCCACCTCCGGCCGCCCTAGCTCCGGCCAAGGGAAGCCCCCACCACCGGGAACACATAGGGGGTGTTTCCCGGTGGTGGCGCCGCCTCAGGCCGCCGGTAACAGCCCCGAAAAAGGGGCCTGTGGCGGGTCTACTTCTCTACTCCATCGGGGAAGAAGAGCAGCTACCGTTGGATCGTTCATCAAGATTCGTGCACCCTAGGATTTGAATTAATAGTTTATTATATGCAATTTTCTGTCTTTTCTTAAACAGTTTTACTGTAACCCGATTTTAGGCCTCTTAAGGGCTCCTAATGAAAAAGTTTAAAACATAAAAGTTGTAGGTCTTTGGAAGATCTACAATTTGATATGTGTTATTAAAAATTTGGAGAAAAACTCACCCCTGTAGAGCCATTTGAATAAGGGTGTGACCTAATCTTTAGGGCAGAACCTTATAAAATTATTTTAGGCCCCTTAAGGGCATCTGATGGAAAAACTTGTAACATGAAAATTGTAGGTATTTGAAATACCTACAATTTGATATGTATTATTAAAAATTTGGAGAAAAACTCTGTTCTGTAGAGTCATTTTAGTGAAGCCTATACCCTACAAACTAGGGCAGTTTACTGTAGGAGAAATTTAGGGCACCCCTAGGGATTTTCAGGGGTGTGACCTTCAGAGAAGTTGTAGGTATTTTGAATACCTACAGTTTGATATGTGATGGGTAAAATGTGGATGAGTGGTCTGCCCTATAGAGTCTTTTTAGTGAGGGCTATACCCTACAAGTTAGGGCAGATCACTGTAGGAGAGTTTTAGGGCACTCCTAGGGATTTTCAGGGGGTGTGACCTTCAGAGAAGTTGTAGGTATTTTGAATACCTACAGTTTGATATGTGATGGGTAAAATGTGGATGAGTGGTCTGCCCTATAGAGTCTTTTTAGTGAGGGCTATACCCTACAAGTTAGGGCAGATCACTGTAGGAGAGTTTTAGGGCACTCCTAGGGATTTTCAGGGGATGTGACCATCAGAGAAGTTGTAGGTATTTCAAATACCTACAGTTTGATATGTAATAGGAAAAATGTGGATGAGTGGACTGTCCTGTAGAGGCTTTTTGGGGAGGGGTATACCCTACAAGTTAGGGCAGTTCACTGTAGGTGAATTTTAGGGCACCCCCTTGTTAAGGTAAAATAGGTCACCAAAACTTGCCTAAAGGCCATGAAACTTGGGTAGTGTACTTCTTGGGTTTAGGGAAGTCTTTGGGAAGTAATATTGAGAGCCTTGGGATTCAATACATAATAGTTCCTTCATATCTCACAAAAATAGGCTTTTGGGTATTTTAATTAATTTGATTTCTATGGTTGATTAATGGATATGAAATTTTGGCAGAGAGCTTTTTAGATTCTTATACATATGCTTGAATTTTTCTGGAATTATTAACTGATTATTCTAAGTACTTCATTCACAAGCCATTGATTTTCTAAAGATAGTCAAATAATTATTATGGGTTGTTCCCTCACTGAAATCTGGTGTAACTTAGGCAAATGAGTTTTTATGACCTCTTACACCTCTGGTAATTATTGTAGAATTTTGGATCTATAAACATAGGGGTTGATTCACAAGGCTTGCAATTTGTAGAATTTATAAATGATTTTTAAATAATATTTTTAGGCCTTGTAAAATTATAATTTTTGGTCAGTAAACATTTATGGACATTGTAGAGCCCTGGTAATTTTCTTATAACTTTATGATGAATGAAAGTAGTACCTCATGCTCAAAATCACACATGGCTTTAATTTCTGGATAATTAAATAAATATTAAATTATTTAGGAAAAATTTGGAAGTGCTGGATTTAAATTATAAAAGTCATGATAGGCCCTTAGTAATTATCTTAGGGTGTTTGGATGAGAAATTGATGCACTTCCTATCATACTTGTTGATTTGCTCAAGTTGGTCTGCATATAGTGAAATCATAGAAATTGTAATACCATGGTCATAGGGCGACAAATCATGTGTAAATGCCGTGGCAAGATGATTCGGAGGTTATCAATGAAATTGGGTATGGGATAGTGGTTAGGTTAACTAAGGATGGGTGGAGCTCGGGTTCGACGGAACATCGTCTTTCCTGGGAGCGGGTGAAGGAGTTAAAATTCATTAGGGTTAGAACCAGAGTAACATTAAGGGTTTGGGTACGGGGTATTAACCAACAATAATAAGTGCCTTGCGAAAGGGAACTTCGGGCCGTAAATCACCGTCTTGGTTCCTAGTGCCCCTTGAGAGCCCTTCACGGGGTATACCGGGGGCAGTCCTGGGCTAACGTAAACTGTAATATCAAACCGACAAGAGTAACTTAGTAACTAGGGCTGCACTTTTCACAACACTGTTGGCACAGGAAGGTTGATGAGAGCTTCGACTCGGTTGATTTGGAAACGGACGGGATGGTCCGGGGAGCTTCGGCTCGGTTGATTTGGAGACGGACGTTTTGGTCCGGGGAGCTTCGGCTCGGTGTTGTGTGCTTACGGTTTAACTTGCATGTGCATAAAATAGGAAAGTTAAGGTGGTGGGTCTTTCGATATCGGGGAGTTCGATTGCACCGACACCGATATCGTTGACTCGGCGGGGTGATTAGCACTCCGCCAACAGAAGTCCGGTGCGCCAGCCGGCAAGAGTACGCAGGCGTCCGCTTTGTGCACCAAGCGTTGAGGCGTACGATAGGTCAGACCAGTGTGCTTTACTGGTTTTGGAGGTGGGCGAGGCCCAACCCACCGCTTCCGTTTGCCACTACGGAGGTATCCTGGGAGGTAACGGCTCCGAAAGGGGGAACTAAAGGTCTGTGTGCACAGAGTCGGGTGTGTGAGTTGCACTGCATGACATAACATACCCACCATATAGTTGCATATCATAATCATTCAGAACAACCTTGACACCTAAAGTATAAGTGGAATGGGACGCTTATACTTTAGGACTTGCAAAACGACCCCTTGGTCTATAAGCTTGTGTGGGCAAGTTTATAAATCAAAGGTTAATTTCAATATATATATGTTGCTGTTTGATAACCGACACCCCAACGTATAAGTGGTATGGGACACTTTATACGATGGGAGCCTTGCAAAAGATCCCTTGGCTTATGTGTACTCACATAAGTGAAGGTTTAATTTCTTACTTACTTCCTTTCTGTTATACCTATTACAACACTTAAGATTTATATTGCTCCCCTGTTATAACTTGCTAGTTAGGTCCACCGTCATCTGCTTTTGACTACTCTCCACTTTCATGTCCTCCCCTTTCTTCCTCTCCGCCCGGTGCCTTAGAGCGTGGGGGAAGGGGTGGGGGATGATAGGACTTAGTCTTTTAGACTAACGGTTTTCGAACCATATCATTTTAGGGGATCGTGGAGCCCAGCATGGAGGAGCAGCCCCAGAGATCGGTGCGCCTAGAGAGGGGGCAGTCTAGCTCCGGAGTTCACACCGCCGGGACCGTGAGTCTCGATCCTTGAGTAGTTTCTGATTCGCTTCACATGAGAGACTTGTAGTGAGGATATTTTGTACCGGGCATAAGCCCGTAGTTATATTACTCTGATGTTTCTGTGGACACTCCCTTCGTGGAGTTTTATTATATATGTATGTGATTTTTATTATTGTGGACTGCATTGCTTTTACTTCAATAATTGTGCTACTTCTGTGATCGAATTTGGCCGGCAGAATCGGCGCCTTGTGGTGATGACCCTTCGGGACGTGAAGGAGTCACCGCAAAGCGGCGGTTCTGGGCCTAAGACCCCGGTGGTTGAAAAAGAAAAAAAATGGGGTCTTACAATACTTGATTCTGTTCCCTCGAGGTTCGGTCGTGCATAATAGGACATAGTCCTTTGAACGGCCTCATCTACGTTGGGTTCTTCCATTCTTAAAGTAGCAAATGACTCGGAGTCCTCAACCGGCACTTGGATAGTAGGACCTTGAAATCGCGATCTTCTCCGAAGAGTATGCTCAATTTTGTGGTCCAAGTCCAAAATAACCGACGGACTCCCGCGGGTCATGCACTAAAAGAATAGAAAAGAAGAAGAGGAAGAGAAAAAGGATAAACTAGAAAAAAGATTAGAATTTTTTTTTCTTTTTGAAATAGATTTTTTTTATAGATTAACTCCCGAACTTCCCAAGGACTACCCCGTGAAGGGTTCGCAAGGTACTAGACAAGACAGTGGCGCTTAAAGCCCTTTGCCCTTTTCGAGAGAATTAGGTGGCGTAGAAAAATTGTGAGGTTGGTTTCAATTAAGAGCGGTGATAAAATTTTTTTGATTTTTAAAATTTTAAAGAAAGAGGATGAGAAAGAGAAGATATAAAATTAGTAGGTTCGTGTTTTCAAAATATCAACGGAAGTTGAGTCCCCGGCAACGGCGCCAAAAACTTGTTGCGCGCTAGGGTTCGAAGAAAATAAACGCAACCGAACTAGCAACCCGATGAGGCAAGTATACCTATCGAATTATAGCAAGGGGACACAAGTGTTGTATTGAAATCCGAGAACTATTGGCTAAGCTTACTCACACGAACACTATTATCTTATCGACGGAAAAACTAGGGTTTTAGAAAATCTAAGTGCAAGGGAGGAATTAAAGCTATACTAGAAAGAGAACTACCGCAATTAAGTTAAACTATTAAGCAAAGAACTATGGTAGAAAGGAAACTACTGCAGTTAATTAAAGAGCACAAGATAGGCGATTACTACGAAAGGTAGAAAATATGAAATGGAAATGCACCCAATCAAGATTCACCTTGGCTAAAGACGATTAAGAAAATGCGATAAAAATCTGAACTTAATAGGATAAAGGTCCTTGACCGTGGAGGTTCCTAAAGCTTGAACACGCTTCTCTCGAAGTCGTGCCCAACTGAGTTTAGGAATGTCCGACCGACTCTCGTCTAAATCGGAGGCCTAAAACTCGCTTTACGCGGTGAACCCCACTATTGGATTTTACTCCAATCCGGGAGATTTGGACGTCTGCCTCTCTCGAGGGGTGCGTACAACTCCCTTTACTCTTGAATGCTCACTTCATTCTTTCGGCCTCTCGGCTAGCCCAGAATGAAAGCAAAGGCGGAGAGTATATATCGAAAATATACCTCCAACCTGTGATAAATCAAGAGTAATTCAAGGCCCTAACCTAAAATGAAAAGATTAATTAAAACATCATAACATAATCGCTCTAACCTCGGATCATCAAGATCGAGTACAAGGAGGATTAGTTAATCATAATGGAGTGGAGGAGGGGAGATGAGTAGAAAAGCATATAAAGGAACACAAGTAAAGGAAGAACACTTTTATTAATGAAAAAAAGGCAAGTTACACTATTGAAATTGAAATTACAAGTGCATGAAAATTAAATCCTATTCTAGCCCTACAATTAGCACTAAGCAAGAGCCAAGATTACAAAGAAAGCTAAAGCAACTAAGATTAAACTAAGGTTAAACAAAAATTACAAAGAGAGGGGGAGAGAGAGAGAGAGAGAAAAGCATGAAAAAATTCTCAAGAAACAAAGGGGCAGCACCTCCCCACTCAACCAAAGCTTGCTGAAATGGAGAGGGGGGGTCTCAATTTATAGAATTTTTTCTCGGGTTGGTCACGCCCTCCGACACGCCCTAGGGGGGGCGTGTCAGGGGGCGTGACAGTACTATGTTGACCTCGGGCTCTGGATTCTGGCGGGAGAGATGATTGCTTCGGTACGTCGGTGGTCACGCCCTAGGTCACGCCCGTGACAGGGGGGCGTGACAGGCACGTCATGTCCAAATCATTGGTCGGAAATCCGTCAGTCACCGAAAAAGGAGGGTGTCACGCCCATGTCACGGGCGTGACATGGGGCGTGACAGTACTGTTTGCGTGCTGAGGCGGAACGACATTTAATGCGGTGGCAGGCTTTGTGGCAGAGGGCGACACGCCCCTGGTCACGCCTGGTGACACGCCCAGGGAGGGCGTGTCAGGGGGCGTGACAGCGGTTTTGACCGTTTTTGTGTCCCTTCCAGCAGGAGTCCTCGGGATCGGGTGATACGCCCTAGGTCACGCCCAGGGAGGGCGTGACAGGGGGGCGTGACAGGTCATTTTGGCCAATTTTCTGGAAACCTGCAAAAAGACAAGAAAAAGTCAGTGGCAATAATATTTACATTAAAATGATACAAATAAACTAATAATAGACATACTTTGTACAATATAAAATAGAAAATACGATAATAGTTTAGGCTACAAAACGTATTATCATGGCATTCAGGCCGCGGCAGGCGAAGTCTGGTGTTGTCGTGGTTCACGGCTCTTCTGCTTTTCTATTCTTTTTCTAATCCGCTAAGTAGACTACTGCTCGCAGTTTGTTTTCTTTCCTTCTTCCCCTAGCTCTCGAACAGTTAGCTGTTGGTGTTCGTTTTCTCTTTCACATTTCGTGCATCAACAATTTTGATATAGCAATAACAAATTTTTTATTATCATGAACTCTAAGTAAATATTTATTCTCTCTCAATTTTTTAGTATTATGTCTACTCTACCAAATTTTCTGCATTCCATGATTGATAAGAGTCCTCTTGCTAATGATGGTTCAAACTATTCTGATTGGATCCTCAAGTTGAATATTGTGTTGCATTTGGAAAATCTCCAACAAATTCTGGATGGTCATTGCATAGAAGAGAAGTAGAAAGGCAAACCAATCGATGTTGAAAAGGAGGAACAAAAAATGGAATGAACAACAACGTATTATGCAGACACTGATTTTGGCTAGCATTGGCGATCAATTGCAACGGAAATTTCTTAATACTCCTGCCAAGGAAATTATAGCAAAATTAGAGAAGATGTTCACCGATAGTGCTGGGAAAGAGAGTTATAAGACCACCATAGCACTCACAAGGTGCAAGACGATGGAGGGTGAATCTGTCTCAGTGCACTTCCTTAAGGTGTAGGTCTATCGGGAGAAATTAGAGAAACTGAATTCTCAAATTCTTGATGGCATTGTTGAGGATATCATACTGGGGTCACTTCCTTACTCCTATAAGGATTTTATAATGCATTATCATATGCGTGAAAGTAAGATGACCATGAATGAGCTCCATAATGCCCTCAAAACAGCTGAGGTAGATATGGGCAAGACAAAGACGAATTCTATCTTGGCCGTTGCGTCAAGTAGCAAGAAGCCCTTTAAGAATAAAGGCAACATCGCAAACAAGACTGCAAGTAGAAACTTCTCATTCAAAGGCAATAAGGGAGGAGCTCATGTGAGCACCTCCAAGAGAAGCAAAGTGAAGAACTCTCTAACTGTTGTCACCGAATGCTTCCATTGTCATGAGAAAGGACACTACAAGATGAATTGCCCAAAGTATAAGCATGACTTTGATGAAGGAAAGATTGAACGCAAGCGCCCCAAAGGTATATTTGTTATTGAATTAAATCAAAATTTGACCACAACTATCCTTGATTGGGTAATGGATACCGGATCATGTGCTCACTTAGTTTCTAATGTGTAGTCACTAAGGGATAGGAGAACGCTCTCCAAAGGAGAGGTTGTGATGAAGGTTGGAAATGGTGCAAGAATCTCTGCGGTTACTGTTGGCACCCTTGATCTTCATTTATCTAGTTGTTTATGTTTTGTTTTGAAAGATATTTATCATGTCCCTTATGTTTTAAGAAACATAATTTCTGTGTCATGTTTGGATGCAAACGGTTTTTGTTTTGTGATAAATAATTCACAAATGACTATTAAGAAGGATGGTTTATTTTATGCAAATGCTTTCATTTCAAATGGTTTGTATTTGCTTAATAGAGTTGAAGATAAACATGTTATGAATATCAATAACAAAAGACTCAAAATATCTCATGTAAATGAGACACTCTTATGGAACCATCGCCTTGGTCACATAAACGAAAAACGCATAAGGAAATTGCATCAAGCTAATCTTTTGGATTCATTTGATTTTGATGCAATTGGGACATGTGAATCATGTTTAGCAGGAAAGATGACCAAGACACCTTTCAACAAGAAAGGTGCAAGAGAGAACCACTTATTGGAATTGATACACTCCGATGTATGTGGTCCAATGAGTACTTGTTCAAGAAATGGTTATAGGTTCTTCATCACCTTCACGGATGATTATAGTCGCTACGACTATGTTTATCTCATTAAGCATAAAAGTGAATCCCTTGAGAAATTCAAGGAATGAAAAAATGAAGTAGAGAACCATCTTGACAATAGAATTAAAATGTTGAGATCTGATTGTGGGGGTGCGTACATGAGCAATATGTTCGCTACTTACCTAAAGGAGTGTGGTATTGTACTACAACATACTCCACCTAGCACTCCGCAGTGGAATGGTGTCTCCGAGAGGAGAAACCGAATCCTGCTAGACATGGTCCGTTCCATGATTTGTCAGGCTGATTTACCTTTATATTTTTGCAGTCATGCACTTATTTCTGCGACTTTCACTTTAAACATTGTTCCAACAAAGTCTGTTGATAATACTTCATATGATATAAGGTTTGGGAGACCGCCCATTTTATCTTTTCTTAAAATTTGGAGTTGCGACGCATATGTAAAATGTATGCAATCGACTAAATTAGAACCCAAAGCTGATAAATGTTTCTTCATAGGATACCCAAGAGAAACGAAAGGGTATAACTTTTTGCACAAGACGACGAATACAATATTCGTAAAGAAGGGTGCTACATTCTTAGAGAAGTAGTTTCTTGAAAGAATCAAAGAATGTGAACGTAGGATAACACTTGAGGAAACTCAAGAGGACCTACCAAGTTATGATCATGAGATGAATTTTAATATTCAAGATGATCACGAGATATCACATATGGTTCCTTTGCTCAATGGGAGTGTGGGCAATTCACCTCCACAATTTCATGTTGAGGAGGTTAATATTGCGCAACCAAATGATTCCTTGACTCGCGTTAAACATGATTTAATTCAACAAGAGGTTGTAGAAGAAATTTGAGAGCCTCAAGATAAGCCAAAAGAGCAAACAGAACTCAGAAGGTCTACTAGGGTGAAGAGAAAACCCAACCTTTATATGGGTCTTCATGAAGTCTCTGTAATTGTCACAGAATACCCCTTGACCTATGAAGATGCATTAGGAAGGATAGATTCTGATGCCTGGCAAGAAGCCATGAAATCAGAAATGCAATCCATGTATGACAATCAATTATGGGACTTGGTTGACCTTCCGGTTGGAAAGAAACCCATTTCCAACAAAAGGATTTTTAAGAGGAATATGGACATGAATGGCAACATGACAACTTACAAGGCTAGACTCATTGCAAAAGGTTTCAGTGAAGTCCAAGGAATTGACTACGATGAAACTTTTTCACTGGTTGTAATGTTCAAAACAATTCGAATCATCTTGGCTATTGTAGCTTTCTATGATTATGAAATATGGCAATTTGACATCAAAACAGCTTTCCTGAATAAAAAACTAGTTGAGGAGGTATACATGATGCAACCTCAAGGTTTTGAAGATCGAAAAAATATCGAGAAAGTATGTAGACTTCTAAGGAACATTTATGGCTTGAAGCAAGCATCAAGGAGCTGGAACGAACGCTTTGAAGAAGAGATTAAAACTATCGGTTTTATTCAAAGCAAGGAAGAACCTTGTGTATACAAAAAGGTTAGTGGGAGTCACATCATATTTTTAATTTTGTACGTCGTTGATATATTATTAATGGGAGATCGTTTACTTTTAATGGAACAAACAAGAGACTCATTGAAAACCATTTTTTCAATGAAGGACATGGGACAAGCCCAATATATCTTAGAAATTAAGATATACAGGGATAGGTCGCTAAGACTCATTGGTCTAAGTCAAAGAATTTACATTGACAGAATCTTAAAAAGGTTTTATATTGAAAACTCTAAGAAAGGAAATGTGTCTATGAATACATCTTTATAGCTTGGCAAGTCTTATTGCGCCTCTATGCATAAAGACATTGAATGCATGAAAAATATACCCTAAGATTTCGCTATAGGTTCCATCATGTTTGCCATGACCTGTACAAGACTAGATGTTGTATATGCTCTGAGCATAACGAGTCGACATCAAGCTTCACCAGGTCCTAATTGTAAGATCCCCCTCCCGGAACACAAAACACGGCACGAGAGGGGTCTTATGCCCAGAACAGCCGCCTTGGGGTAGCACCAACACACGGGTTAGTCTGTACCCCAAGTCGCCTATTCTGCCGGCTAAAACCAATATCAAAACAACATGCTTACCCAACCAAAAGAATATAAGAAGTCAATCCACACAAATTGTATATCTAAATGTATAGTAAAATAGAAGCTAAAACATGCTTCTATAATATCAGAGTATAACAACAAAATTGTCCTGAAGGGCTACAACAAAACTCTTATCACTCACATCCGTGACAGACGGTAACGATGGCACCGTCCCTTCAGGCCCTGCCGTCCTGACCTGGCTAACCGTCTCCATCACTTGTTGCTCAACCTGCGTGGTTTCCTCCTAAAAAGGAAGATGTAGCAACCGTTAGTCATAAAGACTAAGTGGCTTCATATCTGCTCCCCCGACGACTCCTCAGCACCGGGCAGAGAAATAGACAAGGTACAATATTATAATATATAATAAACAGTGGTATAAACAAGCAAGTGGCAACACGAGTAATTAGAGATTCTATCAGTTCTACCATCTATCACATCATACGAATATAGAGTTACAGCAAAAGTAATTCAACTTATATGGATGCCCACACAAGCATATAAGTTGAGGATCGTTCAGCAATAAATAACTCATCGTATAGGAGTGCCGATACAAACTTATACGATGAGGCTCTTGTGTTTGTAATGAGTTGCAATGTTATGTATGCAATGCAATGACACACCCATGATCACGCACATGCAATTTCTATGTCGACACAGAGTAGTAGTTCCCACTTTTCGAGCAGGTAGCTAACCTCTCAGGCGCCAACCGTCGTGGCCAGACAGTGACAGTAGAACGAGCATATTCTACTACTAAGTGGGTATTCACACTACTTCACTTAGGCCCCCCTACGCCTCAATGCTAAGAACACAAAACAGCGGAGCCCATGCGTACTATGGCCCAGCGGGTTAACTTGGGTAGATGTGCACCAAGATCCTAGCCCCGAACTGGCCATGTGTGACGGATGGATCCTCGAAAAAGCACGAGGATCAAGTCCAACCAATCACTTGGCACGGAAGGGACCTCGGATAAAGTACGAGGGGCAAGCCCAACCACCCTAAGTCTATCCATCAACTCCCATCGGTGGAACGATAGGCGAGCCCGTAGACCTGCCACACTATCCCTAACCCGGGATTACAACACCACGTGTTGACTCACACCACATGCAATTCAGCAACACTGTGGCATGGAAGGAACCTCGGAGAAAGCACGAGGGTCAAGCCCAACCATCCACTTTATTCATCTCAACCCATTCTGACTAGTGACGGCCAACGCCGCACTTATAACCTTCCACAATGCTACCCATAGGGAGACGACACTCTAAGCATTGGACTACTAGACATCATTCTATCAACTCGACATACATATGGCCATAGCTTATTCATCTACACGTCACCCCAAAAGATTTCCACATAGACTATATACAATGTGCATGGATGATCTAGCAATTATGTCAAGACATTTCGTTCAATTTACGCTTGCATCACCACCCATATTACAAATTCAAATTAACAAGATTCAATATTCATATCACTATGGTGGTTATCATAAGAGAGTTCACCCGAACCACGCATTAGATTGCAACATTAGTTCTGCCGAATCCAAGTTCATTTTATAATCACCCAGCAATTCAAGTGCAGAATTAAATTTGGACATCAACTTCAACCAAGGATTCCCGTGGCTACAGGAATCTGGTAAGTGTGAGTAACCCCTCTATGGAAAGGCCTTTCCATAGGCTACAAGTTTTGTGTTCAGCCTACAACCCAGATCAGGCTCTAACCTACAGGAAATCAGATCCAAAGACTGCAGCGTACAGAATACAAATTCTATGCGCTTAGTTTACAACCCTTAATTCGATCAGACATTCCCGTGGCTACAGGCTTCACCCGAAGGTGTGTATCCACCCATTGGAAATGTAATCTTAGTGGCTACGACTTTCCTGTTTTGTAAAAAACCCAGATTCGACCATTTCTTGCCGAAAACGACCAAGAAGGTCGCTGCGCGCAGAACATAAATTCTGCACGCATCTTGAAGCAGAATGAACGGTGTCCGTTCATCTTCCTCCTCAAGCGATTTTACCCAAATCGCCACCAAAAACTCCTCCACCCTTATTCTCCCTCTCAAGGCCATTCCTCTTCACGGATCCACCACCACCATCATTTGAGGAAGGGGAGGTTGAAGATGACTAATCTTTAGAACACATGTTCTAGTAAGGCCCTTCCTAAAGAAATCTCCATCTCCCATGTCTAGACTCTCTTGAGTCAACATCTCACCTAGATATCTACAGATCTAGCACCAAGGGAGGGGGTAGGAAGCTCACCTCATTTCCAGCGGTACCTACATGTGTTCCTCTTGCTCCAGGAATTTCTCTCCATAAAATAGGGCTTGGGAAGAGGATGAAAAGGTTAGGTTTTCAATTTTATCTTTTATACAGAAGTGACATGGGTAGGGATACGACCGTGTCCTTACCCGTGTCCTGCTCTAGCAAAACGGCTTGATTGTCATTTCGTGCTCCTACACGGGTACTGTCACGCCCGTATCGGTACCCGTGTCCAGGTGACATGGTCGTGGTCCTGGCCGTGCCGACACCCGTGTCCTGCTCTTGTCCTACTAAAAGCCACTGAACACGGCTAGGGACACGCCCGTATCCCTACCCGTGTCCCACTCGGGACACACCACTCAACTTCGTGGCACTCAAAGCTACGGAATACAGGTAGGGACATGCCCGTGTCCTTACCCGTGTCCTTCTTGGGACACACCACTCAACGTTGTGCACTCAAAGCCACGGAACACGGGTAGGGACACGCCCATGTCCCTATCCGTGTCCTTCTCGGGACACACCACTCAAAGCCATTTCACTCAAATCCATGGCACTCAAATCCATGGCACTCAAATCCATGGCACTCAATGCTACTGAACACGGGTAGGGACACGCCCGTGTCCCTACCCGTGTCAAGATTAACTCAAGTTTTCAGCATATTTTCTTATTTCCCGCAAGTGCGTACCTGATCATCTGCACCCTCTTGAGCCTTCACCAACTCTCCCGACACCAAAAACACGCACAAGGGGCCTAGCGCAAATCGGGACGTTACACTAATCATTGGACAGTTGTCAAAAATATTCTTAGGTATTTGGAAAGGACCAAAAATAAGTTTCTTTTTTTAGTGGGCACAAGGAGATAGCTGTAGAAGGCTATATGGATGCTAGCTTCATGACAGATCTGGATGACAGGAGATCACAATCTGGGTTTGTTTTCCTTTTGAATGGTGGGGCCGTGAGTTGGCGCAGTTGGAAGCAATCAACGACTATAGACTCAACCACCGCAGTAAAAGTCATGGTAGCTGTGGAAGCCAGCAAAGAGGGAGTATGGATGAAGAAGTTCCTTGAGGAACTTGGAGTTGTTCCGTTAAGTGTAGCTCCCTTGAATTTTTTTTGCGACAATAGTTATTGGGATTTGTCTCCACAATACCTCAGATTTGTAGGAGGTCAGACCTTGAACTAAGATGAATTAAGGTGTATTTGATATTGTGTTCAAGTTGTATGTGTGCAGGTATTTATTGCTAAGTGTAGACCAATGTCAGTCTATAATGGGTCACCAAACACAGGACCATACAATGTAATCCCTCATTGTGTGATCCAAGGTGTTGGCCCATGTATAGCCTCTCTATTGGGATACACTTCCTATACAAGCACTTGGATTGGTGGACTGAAATTTTAAAGTTTATCTTTTCCGAAGAAATTTTTTCTAAGTCCACATACTCGAGTATGTTTCTTCATATACTCGAGTAAGTGACTTAGTACTCGAGTAGATCCTTAGGCATACTCGTATAGACTCTGTGTACTCGTGTAGATAAGTTTTTACTCGAGTAGATAGTTAGTCACTCGAGTAAGTCATATATTATACTCGAGTAGATCCTTCTGTTATCAGATCCAAAAATTTCTCTAAGTCCACATACTCGAGTACCTCCTTTTACACTCGAGTAAGTGAGTCTGCTCTCGAGTAAGTTAGGTTACATACTCGAGTAGACTGCATTATACTCGAGTAGATGATAACTTGCACTCGAGTAGTTGGTTAGTTACTCGAGTAAGTGGTCTGTTCATACTCGAGTAGATCTGTACTTCTCATCTCAGAAAAATTTTAAGTTTACATACTCGAGTAGTTCCCTATATACTCGAGTAAGTGACTCTGAACTCGAGTAGATGTTTTTCATACTCGAGTAGGTTTGTGATTGCCGAGTAGTTTTCTCAACATACTCGAGTAGTTCTTTTTCCCCTCACTCGAGTATCTTCAACCCCTTTACCCGAGTAGTTTTTCCTATCTTTTCTGAGAAATTTTCTCTAAGTGTTTTTACTCGAGTATATACTCTCATACTCGAGTAGTTTAAATTCACTCGAGTGTTGATCCTTGAATCACTCGAGTAGCTTATCTTCATATACTCGAGTATGCTCCTTCTTATCCACTCGAGTATATACCATCTGATACTCGAGTATGTTTCTTTTATGACTCGAGTAAATCTGTTTAAATTTTTCCTGAAATTCTCTAAGTCAATTTCGTAGTGTATTTCAAATTAATAATTTCTGATTGGTCCACGTGTCATCCCTAATTAATTTTCTGACCGTTGGAGTCCACCTATAAATAGGTCCTCTCAGATTTGACTAATAATAAGTGAACAGAGATTTTATTTTAAGAAAGAGAAAAAGGAAAACCCGTGAACCCTAATTCCTCACGTCGCCGCCGCCACCATTGACGTTCACGGAAGAAGCTCTGGATCGACGATCTTCGATCGCTGCCTTCAACTGTTATTCTCCAGCGATCCAGACGAAAGTTAATCACTCGATCTCGCCAAGCCTCAAAGATTTTAGATCTATTTTCTCGATCGAGGTGATTCTGTTTTTCAGATTTGTGGATCTCTCTCAAGTCGTCTTCAACATATTCTGATCAAGCCAAGCTCTCAAGGAAGAAGACTGTCAAGATCCAGATCTGAGAATATTACTGTTTGTATTTTATTTTCAAACCAAATTTCTTTGTAGGAGTTTTTCTCCGAGATTTGTAGGAAGACTTTATCTTCCGAGTATAGATCTGATTTGGATCGAGTTTGTAGGAACGTGGTTCCGAGGTCTAGGATTGTTTTCAATTCGAGATAGTGGAGTGGCCGAGTCTAGTGATTTGCTAGATCGGTGAGTAAAGTGGACGTACCGAAGATTGGGGAACCACTATAAATCTCTTGTCGTCTGTGATTGCTTGATGTGTGCTGTGTTATTTTTTAATTCCGCATTTGACATGCATTTCACCTATTCACCCCCTCTAGGTGATTTAGGCTAACAACTTAGTACTCTCAATTGGTATCAGAGGGAGGTTGATCGTTAAAAGGTTAACACCTTGATCTTATCCCTCTAAGTTGTTTCTTGAAGAGTATCAAGCATGAGTAAGACCAAGGATTTTGCTAAACTCCCTATCTGCACCAGGAACAATTTTCCTATGTGGAAGGAAAGAGTAAAGCTCTTCATGGAAGCAGTAGATCCCCAGATCTTCATGATAATTGAAGAAGGTCCCCACATTCCTATGACTACTTCCACCATAGATCCCACCATACAAGTTCCCAAGAAATTGATGGATCTAGATAAGGATGAGATTGCACTTGTCTCTCTGGACAAGAAAGCCAAAAATATTATCGCAAGTGCAGTCAATGACTCCATGCTGCAGAATCTGATTCATTGCCAATTTGCCAAGGAGATGTCGCAATCCCTAGTGACTCTAATGGAAGGTACAGAAGAAGTAAGGGATGATCGAAGGTCCCTACTGAACCAGAAATATGAAGCCTTCAAGCAGGGTAATAAGGAAGCCATTGCTGACACTTTTGAGAACTTCTTCAAGATAGTAAATGGCCTCAGAGTTTATGGACGTGTCTTCGCCAATGGGGAACTCAATGACAAATTCTTAAGATCCCTAACCAAGGAATGGGACAATAAGGTATGTGCCATTCGGGATTTTGGAAGGTTAGCTGAGACAGACCCGCAGAATCTGTTTGGAAAGCTTATGTCTTACGAGATGCAAATCAACTCAAGAAAAGCTAAAGAAGAGATCAGCAGGTCTGCATCCAAGGAGAAGTCTGTCGCTCTAAAGGTAGATAGCTCAAGGAAGACAAAGGCTAGCTCTCCTGCCCCAGTTCCTGAAGCTGATGAAGAAGAATCATCTGATCCAAGCTCATCTGGCTCAGAACTATCTGAAGGAGAGTTCTCATTGCTCTCCCGGCAATTCAAGAAATTCTTAAATAAGAAGAAGCAATGGAGAGGCAAAGATGCCTCATTCAGAAGATCACGACGTGATGGTGATCAGAGAAAGAAAGGGTCAAGTAGCCATTACAGGTATAACTCTAAACAGAACAAACAGATTTCGACTGACATCGTTTGTATTGTTGCAATAAGAATCCACGGTCACGTCATCGCCGACTGCCCTCACAAAAAGAAAGAAGGTGGAAGAAGACAGGAAAAGAAATCCTCACACCATAAGAAGAGGACAGAGAAGAGTCTAGTAGCCAAGAAGAGCAAAACTCTCAGCGACTCCGACTCATCTGAGTCGAGTGAAGAAGAGGAAGCTTACTTTGGGCTCATGGCTCACTCAGAGGATGAACAAGTCCCCCAGTTCACTGGGGAGGTAAAATCTTACACTCCTCTCTCTGATTCTGATGATGATAATGAGCAAGAGGGCTATTCCTCTGAAGATGAATATGAACTCATGGCCCAGTACAAAGAGTTACTCATGACCTACGAGAAATGTCATAGAGTAGTGAAAACTCAAGCCAAAGAGATAAAATCTCTACAGGCTAGTGAGAGCAGCTTGAGAGAAGAAGTCGCTAAGACTAACTCTATTCAAGAGATCTTAAACAGTGCTATGGATGAATACAGTCAAGCTCTCAAGCACCTCGACCTTAAAGAGGAAATCATCAAAGAATTGGAACAGTAACTCGAGGCTGAAAAGAAACTTGTTGAGAGTTTCTCTAAGCCTAAGACAGTTCTTCCAATCGTTGCTGAGTTCTCTGCTAAGGCCAAGGGTGTTGTTTAGGCCACATTGGCTCTTCTAGTAAATCCTCTAGGAGAAACAAGGCCAAGAGAAAGAATAAGGCTGCCGGAAGGCTCTAGCTGAAGAAAAAGGGAAAGCTCCCTTGGAACCTGTTCTGTTCAAGAAAGTTATCTTTCCTACGAACGAGCTCGACTATGAGTCTACCTATGGACACTTTTCCAGGCCGATCCCTGAGAAGCCTAAGTCAAGATACCAAGGTTGGACTCGTCCTCGTAACTTCGGCGAGAGTGCCTTCAAAGCACCTTATGAAGAGATTCAACTTCAAAGCTATGGACCTTATGCTCATGGTCACAATATCAAAAAGACACCAAAGGTAAAACCCATTGTAGAAAAGCCTATGAAGGAGAAGACTTCATGTAATTGCCATCATCATGAAGCCTCTTCCTCCAAGAGTAAAGCTCCTGCTGGACCTTCATTCCAGAAAGTCAAGCAGGACTACACAAGGCAAAGATACAACAGGTTCGACTGTTGGTGTTGTGGCAGAATTGGTCACTTTGCCATCTATTGTTGGTTCAATCCTAGTAATGCTGCAACCCCTCAAGTTAGCAACGTGAGAATGACCACTCATGAGGCTAATACTCGTAGGGGGAGTATTCTAACTCGAGACCAAGGACCCAAACTTGTTTGGGTTCCTAAGGCTAAATGATTGTAATTGCAGGTATGTCCAAAGGCCACCAAAATGCCAATCTGGTACTTGGACAGTGGATGCTCTCGGCATATGACCGGGACAAGGAGCCTACTCCAGAATTACACCTCAGTCTGCAACGGACCAAAGGTCATCTTTGGAGGTTCAGATCGAGGAATAACTAAAGGCTATGGTATGATCTCTAACGGTAGCGTATCCTTTTCGGATGTAGCCTATTTTGAAGGATTGAAACACAATCTCATCAGCATAAGCCAATTATGCGACAAAGGATACGTAGTTGAATTTCATGCTAACAAGTGTTTGATAAAATCGGTTAACAACATGGAAATATTTTATAAGGCACTCGAAGCAGAAATATTTTCTGTTTAAATTTCATTTGTATTGACACTTCTACACCAGTATGTCTTTAATAAAAAGTAGTGCATCCCTTGCTGACCAATGGCACAAGAGACTAGCACATATTAATTTCAAAACTATTGATAAATTATTCTCTCAAAACTTAGTACGTGATGCACCTAATGTCAAGTGCGTTACGGACAGTCCTTGTCACGCTTGTATCAAAGGCAAGTAAACAAGAAGTTCGTTTAAAAGCATAATAGGCAAGGATTCCAACAGAAGCTTACAGCTTCTCCATATGGACTTGTTTGGTCCACTGCAGGTTAGAAGTTTGGGAGGTAAGGAATATACGTTGGTTATTGTGGATGATACTCGCGCTTTGCGTGGGTGTTCTTTCTGAAACACAAGTAAGATACCTTCGGTATTTTCACTAATTTTGTTAGGCAGATCCAGAATGAATACAACTGTTCCGTAGTCAAAATCAGAAGTGACAATGGAACGGAATTCAAGTCTGGAGCCATTACAGAATTCTGTGAAAGTCAAGGTATCTTTCATGAGTTTTCCTCTCCTCGCACTCCACAGCAAAATGGAGTAGCTGAGAGAAGGAACAGAACACTCATAGAGGCTTGCCGGACCATGTTGAGTGATGCTTCACTTCCAGAGTACTTCTGGGCTGAGGCCGTCAACACCGCTTGTCACGTGCAAAATCGAGCTCTCATCAACAAGAACCATGATAAGACTCCTTACGAACTTTTAAAAGGCAGGAAACCAACCATTCGTATTTTAGAATCTTTGGTTGTAAGTGCTTCGTACTTAACAACGGTAAGTATCACACTACCAAGTTTAGCGAGAAAAGCTTTGAAGGTATTTTTGTAGGTTATAGTAGCCATAGTAAGGCCTATAGAGTATTCAATAGAAAAACTCTGGTGGTGGAAGAGTCGATACATCTTGTATTTGATGAGACGAGTCTGCTACAAAGCAACTTGTCTAGTGTGCCTATTGTAGATGCAGGTACAAAGTTGAAAGAACTTAGCTTGGATGAAACAACTAAAGATAAGGATGAGACGTTCATCAAGATCACCTCTGCAACCCCCATTGAAGAGGTAGATGATCAAAATAAAGAACACATCCTAGCTGAAGATGCAACTCCAGTGGCTGAAGAGATCCCAGATGCAAGGACATTAGAGTTCAGACACTTGAAGGATCACCCCGTTGATCAAATCATAGGAGATCCTCGGGATGGCGTCAGAACTCGTCGAGGTACAACTAACGAGAATTTATACTTAAGTTTTCTTTCACAGGTTGAACCAAAGAAGTTTGAGGAAGCCAACTCCGACGCATCCTGGATTCTAGCCATGGAAGAAGAGCTGAATCAGTTCAAACGATGCAAAGTTTGGACACTTGTTCCTAGACCCAAGAGTAAGAACGTCATTGGGACAAAATGGGTCTACCGGAACAAGATGGACGAAGATGGAACAATTATAAAGAATAAAGCCAGACTTGTCGCCAAGGGCTATCGTCAAGAAGAAGGAATCGACTTCGACCAGACTTATGCTCCAGTAGCAAGACTGGAGGCGATCAGGTTATTTCTTACCTACGCTGCACTTAAGGGCTTTACCGTCTATCAGATGGACGTCAAGTCCGCCTTCCTAAATGGTGACATAAAGGAAGAAGTGTATGCAGAGCAACCGCCAGGTTTTGTTGATTCAACCTTTCCTAATTATGTTTATTTACTGCAAAAAGCACTATATGGTCTTAAACAAGCTCCTCGAGCTTGGTATGAGATGCTGTCCACCTTTCTTCTTGAGAACAAGTTCACAAGAGGAAAGATAGACAAGACATTATTTCTTAGGGAAATAAAAGGCAAGATTCTGCTAGTGCAAATCTATGTCGACGACATCATTTTTGGCTCTACAGATAACAACCTCTGCAAGAAGTTTTCTAAACTTATGCAAGGGAAGTTTGAAATGAGCAGTATGGGAGTGCTGAAGTATTTCTTAGGGCTTCAAGTGAAACAATCTGAGGATGGAATTTTCATCTCACAGACCAAGTTCACCAAAGAGCTACTTAAGAAATTCGGAATGGAGAATGCAACCTCTATGAGGACTCCAATGGCCTCAGCTATGTCTCTGGACAAGGATGAGAAAGGGAAACCTTTTGATGAAACCAAGTACAGAAGCATAATTGGGTCCTTGCTCTACCTTACTGCAAGTAGACCAGATATAATGTTCTCAACATGTGTATGTGCTAGATTTCAGGTAAACTCTAAGGAATCTCACTACATCGCTGCAAAGCGAATCCTGAGATATCTCAAAGGTACACCAAATCTTGGCTTATGGTACCCAAGAAGTAATGATAGTGAACTAATTGGATTTTTTGATGAAGACTTTGCAGGTAGCAAAGACGACAGGAAAAGCACCTCCGGGACTTGCCAATTTCTCAGAAGGAGACTTATTTCCTGGAGCAGTAAGGAGCAGAACTGTGTAGCTATCTCAACGGCTGAATCAGAGTACATCTCTGCAGGCAGCTGTTGTGCACAACTTTTATGGATCAAGAATCAATTTGAAGACTACGACATGAAGTTCCAGAACATTCCTTTGTTTTGCGACTCATCCAGCGCTATAGCAATAGCCAACAACCCAGTCTCCCACAGCCGGACCAAGAATATAGAGCTTCGTTATCATTTCATCCGGGAGCATGTGGAAAATGGAGACATAGATCTACAATATGTCTCCACAGACAGGCAAGTTGCAGACATATTCACCAAGCCGCTGGACGAGTCCAAGTTTTCGTTCTTCAAAACGGAACTCGGGCTGCTCAATAAAGAAGACTAGTAATGGACTCCCAAATTAAGAAGATATCAGTGATTTTGGCTGCTCAAAGTTGAAGAGATCAATGACAGTAAAAATCTCCAAGGAAAATTGTCCTTCAGAGCAAGATACTCGAGTATATCAAAGACATACTCGAGTAAACGGGAAATACTCGAGTAAAGAGTTTCACATACTCGAGTAGTTGACTACATACTCGTGTATGAACTTTGCACACTCAAGTATGCTCCGTCTCTACTCGAGTATGAACTTGACCTACTCGAGTATACGGACTTCTCTACTTTGAAATTCTAATTTTTCTATTCGCACCGAGCTATTTGCCGCTTCATTCAGGTATGAAATATATATTTTTTTCTAAAACCTAATTAGGATTATATATATATATAGAAAAATCGGGAAAACCCTTTCCACTTCTTATTTACTCGAGTAGCTGCCGACTCCTCATCTTCCAGAAATCGCAGAGCATCGTCTTCTTCGCCTCTCTCATCTTCCAGAATCGCAAATGGCCCCTTCCTCTAAAATCGGCATCGGCTCTGAACTCGCCCCCGCGGGTATAGCCGATCTCTCAGATGATTTCAGAAATCTTCTGATTTTGTTCGAAACCGCCGGATTATCGTTCGTTCTCGAGTCGCCATGCAGAATTATTTTTCCAGCAGTTGAGGAGTTCTATCAGAATTTGAAGGTCAAGCGTAATGGAAAGCTCCTGAAATCCAAAGTCAGAGGAATAAAAATTCGATTGGATAAAGTTTCTCTTGCAACTCTGTTGAAGCTCACAGCGGTCGATGAAGATGCCGATATGACTGCAGAAGATTCCATAAGAACTAGCTTATTCTGTGGAGCTAACCCTCAAGCCCATTCCTTTAGCAGGGCCGACTTTAACTCAGAAGGAAAGTTTCTAGTAGGTGTTATTGCAAAAGTTCTGTTGTGCAAGACGTATTCTATTCGAGACATTTCTATGGAAATGTTTGACATAATGCAAGCTATTATCTGCCGCAAACAGTTCCAGTTTGGACTGTTGCTCCTAGACAAAATCAGAGAAAGTATTAAGCATCCCAGCTTTGCCAGAATTATCTCCCTCCTGCTTCATGAAGTTAACCCATCAGTGTTTAACCTATCCAAAGGGACTCCCTTACATCACATGAAGAAAGTCTCCATATCCTCCATCCAGAGATATGATGTTAAACTTCTGAATTCTGCACAGACCTCCAAAGCTGCTGTTCCTTCAGAAAAGTCCCAAGAACCCAGTGTATCTGAAGACAGGATTCCATCTCCTCCTCTAAATCAAACTGCTGCTACCTCTGGTGCAGTAGTTAAGGGGGAGCCTGCCTCTTCTCATCCTAAGTACCCAGCTTCCTCAGAACTTTCAGAACTAGCAGAAGTCAGAGTTTCTACTCCTCCAGCTTCTCCTCCTCCAGAAATTTCTGAATCAGAGATTCCAGATACAACATCTTTACTGTCTACAGCAGAAGATATAAATAAATTCATTGATGAGCTAAGCTCAGATGCTCCTCTATTTCTAAATGAATCAGCTGTAAAGTCTCCTGCAAAGTCACCAATTCAGTCTCCAGTTCAGATTCCAGATCAGACTCCAGTTCAATCTCCTGTACAGATTCCAGCTCAAACTACAGTTCAGACTCCAGCACAGTCTCCTGCCCAGTCTCCTGATAGTGAGCCCAGCAAATCTGATCAGATTCTATTGTCTGATGATGAGGAAGTATCTCCAGAACCAGTGGATGCTCCTCTGAGGACACTGGACTTCACCCTTCCTTCCTTCATCAACACTGAAGATTCAAATTTGGTAGAACCCTTCAAAAGAGCTGTCAGTTCAGTGAAAATTACTGAAATCCCTCCATGGGTTGCTCCTACTCTTTCAGTTCCTGCACCAACCTCAGTCCCTTCTTCCTCTTCAGATATGGTCAGTAAAATTGAACAGTTACTTATTGAACAGAGAAAGTACTTTGATGAGTCTCTAGCATCAGTAAATACCAAAGTCACTACTCTTGAACAAGAGATGAGTAGAGGCTTTGCTGAAATCCAAGCCAATACTGATGAGCTCAAAAGATTTTTTCAACTAGGTGGAAAAGCACTAGATCACACTATCACAAGCATAGGTGAACTAAGAAATCAACAAGAAACTGTTTCACATAATCAGATAGTAATGGACAAGAATGTTGAAGCAAATGTGATGAAAGTATGTGAAGAAGTTGGCACCTTCAGAGATGAAGCAATTGCCAAGCTAGCTGTAGATATCACAAAGGGGGAGAAAGTTGTAAAAGAACAAGTTGAAAAACTATCTGAACAAGCTCAAGCAGCTGTAAAAGAACAAGTTGAAAACCTATCTAAACAAGCTCAAGTAGGTATGGATGGTCTTGTAAAAGATATGAAAGCAGACATCCTAGCCCAGCTCCAATCTATCAAATTCTACATTTATGATACAGCTGTATGGGTAAACAACCAGAATTTTCCTAATGCCCAGCTCAACCCTACCATCATTCCACACTTCTTAAATCCTCTTGAAGAACAACCTCCAGTAGATGCTCCAGCTCAGGCAACCATACCAGAAGATGTGCCAGTCTTCTCACCCAGACCTGATGGTGATGTGACTGAGCCCCCTCTCTCCTATTCTGATATGTGGCAAGATAAAATTCCTCCTAGTTCTTTAGGTGCCCCAAGAAAGAAAAGAAAATATGGTGAAGGTGTTTCTGCCAGCCGTTCTGCACTTAGAAAAGATCCTGCCCTAGCTTCTGAAGGTAGACCACCAATTGTTCATTCTGAGGTTTGGAGTCCAACCTCCAAATCCCTAATCCTTGATACCTTGAAGTTAGTGACAGATCTTGGTGAGAACAAAGATCACTATTACAGTTATTCAGAATGGAAGGCTTATGAAGCATCTCAGATCAAGATCAGACTTCATGACAGGAATTGGGGACACAACAACCCAGCTGCTCCTCCTAGGCCCAGAACTTATTTTCCTAAGCCATTCAGTTACCTAGAGAGGCAAGAGCTGAAAAGAGAAAGAATGCACAAAGAAGCCCCTGCTTGAGTCTATGAGAATGTGGAAATGGATATTTTAATCTGTTAAAAACATTTCTATATATATATTTGATTCTGGTTTTGGCTATCTTTTTATTTACCCTGCTTTAGCTTACTTTATTTTTTTTGGTATATGTGTATTGTTCTTTTTACTCTTAAAGTAATTCACCTTAGTGTAGAGGGTGCTGACATCTACAAATAGGGGGAGATTGTTGGGATTTGTCTCCACAATACCTCAGATTTGTAGGAGGTCAGACCTTGAACTAAGAGGAATTAAGGTGTATTTGATATTGTGTTCAAGTTGTATGTGTGCAGGTATTTATTGCTAAGTGTAGACCAATGTCAGTCTATAATGGGTCACCAAACACAGGACCATACAGTGTAATCCCTCATTGTGTGATCCAAGGTGTTGGCCCATGTATAGCCTCTCTATTGGGATACACTTCCTATACAAGCACTTGGATTGGTGGACTGAAGTTTTAAAGTTTATCTTTTCAGAAGAAATTTTTTCTAAGTCCACATACTCGAGTATGTTTCTTCATATACTCGAGTAAGTGACTTAGTACTCGAGTAGATCCTTAGGCATACTCGTGTAGACTCTGTGTACTCGTGTAGATATGTTTTTACTCGAGTAGATAGTTAGTCACTCGAGTAAGTCATATATTATACTCGAGTAGATCCTTCTGTTATTAGATCCAAAAATTTCTCTAAGTCCACATACTCAAGTACTCGAGTAAGTGAGTCTGCTCTCGAGTAAGTTAGGTTACATACTCGAGTAGACTGCATTATACTCGAGTAGATGATAACTTGCACTCGAGTAGTTGGTTAGTTACTCGAGTAAGTGGTCTGTTCATACTCGAGTAGATCTGTACTTCTCATCTCAGAAAAATTCTAAGTTTACATACTCGAGTAGTTCCCTATATACTCGAGTAAGTGACTCTAAACTCGAGTAGATGTTTTTCATACTCGAGTAGGTTTGTGATTGCCGAGTAGTTTTCTTAACATACTCGAGTAGTTCTTTTTCCCCTCACTCGAGTATCTTCAACCCTTTTACCCGAGTAGTTTTTCCTATCTTTTCTGAGAAATTTTCTCTAAGTGTTTTTACTCAAGTATATACTCTCATACTCGAGTAGTTTTAAATTCACTCGAGTGCTGATCCTTGAATCACTCGAGTAGCTTATCTTCATATACTCGAGTATGCTCCTTCTTATCCACTCGAGTATATACCATCTGATACTCGAGTATGTTTCTTTTATGACTCGAGTAAATCTGTTTAAATTTTTCCTGAAATTCTCTAAGTCAATTTCGCAGTGTATTTCAAATTAATCATTTCTGATTGGTCCACGTGTCATCCCTAATTAATTTTCTGACCGTTGGAGTCCACCTATAAATAGGTCCTCTCAGATTTGACTAATAACAAGTGAACAGAGATTTTATTTTAAGAAAGAGAAAAAGGAAAACCCGTGAACCCTAATTCCTCACGTCGCCGCCGCCGCCATTGACGTTCACAGAAGAAGCTCTGGATCGACGATCTTCGATCGCTGCCTTCAACTGTTATTCTCCAGCGATCCAGACGAAAGTTAATCACTCGATCTCGCCAAGCCTCAAAGATTTTAGATCTATTTTCTCGATCGAGGTGATTCCGTTTTTCAGATTTGTGGATCTCTCTCAAGTCGTCTTCAACATATTCTAATCAAGCCAAAGCTCTCAAGGAAGAAGACTGTCAAGATCCAGATCTGAGAATATTACTGTTTGTATTTTATTTTCAAACCAAATTTCTTTGTAGGAGTTTTTCTCCGAGATTTGTAGGAAGGCTTTATCTTCCGAGTGTAGATCCGATTTGGATCGAGTTTGTAGGAACGTGGTTCCGAGGTGTAGGATTGTTTTCAATCCGAGATAGTGGAGTAGCCGAGTCTAGTGATTTGCTAGATCAGTGAGTAAAGTTGACGTACCCAAGATTGGGGAACCACTATAAATCTCTTGTCGTCTGTGATTGCTTGATGTGTGCTGTGTTATTTTTTAATTCCGCATTTGACACGCATTTCACCTATTCACCCCCCTCTAGGTGATTTAGGCTAACAACTTAGTACTCTCAATAGTTCCTCCATTCTGCAAATCAAGGAGCCAAAGTCACATCATAAAACAAAATACATGGATACACTACAAGAAAACAGACCTTTAGTGAAGAAATATTTGTGACGAAATATTTTTCATCACTAAAAATATATTTTTTGTGACCGATTTGGAGGTTGGTCACTAAATGATGATTTTCATTTAATTAGTGACTAAACTAAATTTTTTATCACTAAAAGTATTTTTTTAGTGACCAAAATAAATTTTTGTCACAAAAAACTACTTTTTAGTAACCAATTATATTTTATCACTAAATAATTATATTTAGCGATCAAAATGTTTTGGGTGTCAAAAAGAAAGACAATTTCATTAATACTAATAAATATTTAATTATTAAAAAAATTTTAATCACTAATACTTTATGCCAAAATTTTGAGTTCCCTCCCGTAACTTTTCTGTTCTCTAATTAAAATTTTGGTTCCCTCAATCTATTGCATTCCCGTATTTTCATTATACTCTCGGCTAGGGCATGACAATATTAGCGGTTCTTCCTCTCTATCTCTCCCTCTCTCTCGTTCTCTCTCATGATGGCTTTAATGGCGTAGGCGATCATGTCATTGTGGTTGTCTTCTTCGTCTTCCACCGTATTATGGAGAAGAGGGAAACGATGGTCGATTCATCACGTGGGGAAAGTGGAGGCGGTGGCTGCCGCTGGGGTCGATGGGGCGGTCGTATTTTGGGGATACTCATTCCAGCCGTACTCTAGCAACCCTAACAATTTCTTCGTGGAGAAGCAGAGGAGGTACAACGCTATTCCAACCATCGTTCTCGCTGACCTTCACTTTAAGGCGAGGTACTTTTGCAATTTTATATTTCTGAAACTTTAAAGTAGATTTTCGTTGGACAACACACGACCGGCTGGCGATGTCTTTCACCAAAGTTCTGCAATTTCGGGACATGTTTTGTTGAATGATATGGATAAGCATGCATTTACTCGGTAAAAATTTGAAGACTTACATAGATAGAAAAAGCTATTATGATCACAAAAATATCATATCCTGCATTATATTAAGGAAAATTGCTGAGAGGATGTCTTGCAAAAAAGACACAAAATATCACAATCGGAATAACTATAAGTGAAATGGTGATGAAGAGGAGCAAGCATCATGTCCAAATATGAAATGGTTTTTTATCTTACCTTTAATATGAATAAGAATATCAGGTTCATAACAACTTTATCTACTAAACGATCATGTTTCTGATTTTCTAGGCTGTGACAGAAAAAGAGGTAGCAAAAATTGCAGGTTCCATGTTTACTCAAAATTCTTATTTGATTTCATAAAAACTATAACTGAACATATATGATTCAGGTATTAGTTTAATGTGGAACGAATACACCACTAGTGGTAAGATTCTTGGTGAATTTCTTGATAACTAAGGCATAAAAATCTTATCTGGTGAAGAAGAGATGCCTCTTTCCAAGGACCATGTCATATTCATAATTTTCCACTTTTTGAACATCTTCAGGCTTGAGTTGAGCCCCTTTTTTATGGAATAATAAAAAGTTGTTACAAAGAGTGGAAATTCAGACACAGAGGTACTCCGACACAATTGTTGGTTCTTGATGTGATTTCTCTATACGTGAATCAAGGTGACAAAACTATGGATTCGTTTGGCATAGTGGTGGCGGTCGTGAATATGGTGGTCATGAACTGCCGCCGTTCATGAACGTCCTACCTCACCTAAAAAAATTCATGCATTTTATAATCAAAACTAGTTTATTATCTTGGTAGCGGGGTCACCTAACTGTTCATCAATATTCTGAAGCTCTTGGTGAATTTTGTACTCATTGTTCTGATAATTTTGTGAATCCTACGACCTTTTAATTCTTGTGCTACTTGCATGCAAAATGTATCTTTACCTAGACAGCTCTCGCGAGGAATTAAGAAAAGATCGCATTTTATGCACCCAGATAATATTTTACTTGCACAATTTGTTGATTGAAAGAATATAAATGGCATTCTGACCGCTTTTATTATTTTCATGCAGGTATAACATGATTGAACAGTATCTCATTCAGGAGCCTGTTTTCCCTTTCTGGTTCAATAGGAACACAAAAGATGGTAATGAAGAGGAAATAGTGTTTGGTGGCTCTGATCTGAAACATTATAAGGGTGGCCACACCTACATTCCTTTGACATTAAAGCGCTATTAGTAGGTGTAGTCTTGAACCATTTGATCGAGTGATAGTTAAAGATGTTTCTCACTTATTATATTTATTTGGTTAACAATAAAAAATACTGTAAGGATATTTGTATTTATTTTTAATTTTTTCCTGGCATCTTTTCTGAAATTCATTGCAGTTTGATATGAGTGATGTTCTTATTGGTGGGAAGAAAGCTAGTTGCCTTTTAAAACGTAATATGATATAAAATTTAGTTGGTTTGTCTCTGCTGCTGGCATGCTAATCTGATCTTAATACATATATGGACTTCCAGGATTATGTTCTGGGAGGTTGTGCAGCTATAGCTGATTCTGGTACTTCTGGGCACACTGTAAGTTGTAAAAAACTATGTGCATGGCTAATATTAATGTTCATGGCTAATATTAAAATATGAAGGGACTCGGTTTCGGCCTCTAACTTTTACGGGGAGCTTGAATTTGCTCTTTTTGTCTCTGTCATTTCCAACAAGCTTTGAGTCCCTGTTTGGTACATTTGATCGATTTGGTGAATCTAGCGGTTTTTCTCTTTTATGATGTTTTAGGTTTTCATTATTGGCGAGGTTAATGTAGATACTTACGAGAAGATCAGCCCATGGCATTGCAAAGATCAGTGTATCTTCTTGTGTTATCCCTGGAGATCGAGAGGAAGCTCCAAAAGGTAAGACTGATTTTCCTGAACTAAAATTTTGCAATCGTACAATATCTGTCTTCGCTGTCAAGAATGACTCGCATGGGAATTGGACCTGGGAAACTTGAATCATATGTTGAGCGGTGCTCTTATAATGGTTTTGGGCTATTTATGCATGCATTCATCTGAGTCTTGTTTTATTCTATTGGTGCAAGCTATCATGGGTTTAAGAATTGATGTTTCTGGTACAGCGGGCATTGATCTCCCCGCCGTAAAAACTTGAACTTTTGCAGTAGCTTTTTGTCGATATAGCACTAGAGATTGATTACAGAGCACAGGGTATACCTTTTTTTGATAATATAGAAGATGTATAACAACTTTTTGATATGAAATTTACAAAATTGTATGGATAAAAATGGTTTGTTTCATTTGTTCTTGGGGCTATCTGCTAGTTATAGTGGCCTTATTTGAGAGAGCGATGAGAGAGTGGAAGCAATTACCAACATTATTTTGAAACACATATTATGATAAAACACAATCATAATCAAGCATGTCGCTAAACTTTAGCGGTCGTGAACTCCAACAACCTCTAAAGTTAAATTTCGAGCTCACAAGGTTTTGTAGAATAAAGATACTTAGATCTAAATACCAGGCTAAAGAAGAACAAGCAAAACAAGTCATTGGCTATATGTGTGAGAATATTCTCATTTTTACATAGTTGTTCAAAATTGTTCTCTTTTTTCACATGAATACTGATGTTGTGCTCTGTTCTCAACTTTGTGATGATTGATGCTTGTGAATAAATGATTTTTTAACTTGATTGGAGGCAGACATAATCCTCGACAATGGTGTAGATGAAGTTACTAAAACAGATAATACTTATGAAAGCATCTTATGCTTTTCTGAAGTTCTGGCAAATCATTTTGTGGCAAAGCCAGAAAATGGGAAGCACATCATTGAATTAATCGCTTTACTATAGAGCCAATCTTCTGCTTCACATATATTTGCCCTTCTATTCCATAAATGGGTATGTTCTACAGTCAAATTTACCTTACAGAATCATATATTTTCCTTGCATTTGAGTCTTTAGAAACCAAAGTTTCTTTTTGTACAAGCCTTTATACATATTTGCAGGTCGCACTCAAAACTAGATATGTATTTGGTAGCTTCACAAATCAGGGTGAGAGAAATTGAATGGATTTCTGATGAACAGAAGTGAGCAATTCTCTATCCATAGATTTCTTTCACAGCTAATTCTTAATTACTTGTGCTTTGGTTTCATCATTTGCATTTTCAGTACTCTTAGATTTTTATGTTGATTTGTTCCTTTTGACTTTGAGGTTGACCTAAAAGTCATTGCTTTGATGCACATGCAGATATAATGATTCAAGGGAAAGATTATTTTCAAAGCACCCAAACTTTTTGCCTGAAGAGGTATTCATTGTTTATTTCACTTTCTCCGCAGAAGTTGGTGGTGAAGGCCGTCAAGAATTGTTTCTCAATATGAAACTTATATTGCTATCACATATATTACTCTGGAGGGTAAGGTTGGCAGCCCTGGTTCTTCTGGTGAAAGCATCTTCTACTTTTCTCTCATTTTTATGACACTTTAATTTCAATTTCTCCATGCTTTTTTGTGCAAATCAACGCCGAAGGGGGGTGTCTAGGAACTTGTACTCAGGCGACTTGCTCCTGTTATGGCAATGATCATGTGAATTTGTGATACAGGCCTCCAAGTATTTGAAATTTGAACCTCCACGGAAGATCGAGACGAATCCCATATAAATGGTGCCTATAAGGAGCTTGAAGATGGGGAAGCTTCGAGAGGATGAAGAAATCACAATATATTTATTTATTTTGTGTTACATGTAAAAAAAAGAATTATGTAATATTTGTTTACTATAGAATATTTTTAATGTATTGAGTTTTGTAGAGTAAAAAGCTCCATTGGTCTGTACTAAAGGGTTTGGGCTATCTCCCACCTTTTTTATTAATAAATTTAAAAGAAACCTTCTCTTTCCTTTCATTATATTTTTTAGCAAATGAATATTTTGTTTATTGTTGTATTTAATGATAAAATAAATAATTTCATTAACAAAAAGTCACTATTCTTTGTCACTGAAATAGTACATTTAGTGACGAAAATTAATGGTCACTGAAATAGTACATTTAGTGACGAAATTTAATTGTCACTATAAACATACATTTAGTGACAAAAAAATTTTTGGTTGCTAAATACATTTTGTGACGCCCATTTTGCAACCACATTGTGACAAATCAAATTTCGTTGCAAAATATATTTAGTGACCAAATCGCAATATTTTGTGACCAAAATTTTCATCACTAAATGTTAATTTTCATCACCAAAATATATTTAGTGCACTTTTATGGATAAACACAAACAGTAACACAGCTTATCCCTTCACAAAACCTCTATCTCATGCCAAGGGAGAAATTCATTTCGAATCCATGGGGTTACGTGACCATGGAGAGTGGCTTGATGAGTGATTTCATTGGTTTCTATTTTATTTGTAATTTTCTTTTAGACTAAGAAACTTTGATAAACAAGTGGGAGGTCGTAGGATATGGTGTTTTGAAAGTTGCTTTATTTTCTTATTTACTAAGTGTTCATGATCCAAATAATGTTGTTATATTTTGTTCCATGATCATATGACATACCTCATGTAAGGTTCAAGAAGAAGCTCTTGGTCTTGAACCATAAAACCGAGATTTTTATTATGTCATGTAATCTTATGTTTTCCTCTCTTTCGTGGTAGTCAAAGGGAACATTGATTGCCGGGTTAAGATTTTCATATTGGTTAAAGTACATTGGAGTTCTATAAATGTTGATAAATGGTTATCGTTTAATCATATGAGTATGTATGCGTATGAGTTCATACATATTGAGATTGACCTATTTCAGAGGTTGCAATTTTGTTTGTAATTTTTTTTTGACTAAGAAACTTTGAAAAACAAGTGGGAGGTTGTAGGATATAGTGTTTTGAAAGTTGCTTTATTTTCTTATTTACTAAGTGTTCATGATCAAAAAAATGTTGTTACATTTTGTTCCATGATTGTATGACATACCTCATGTAAGGTTCAAGAAGATGCTCTTGGTCTTGAACCATAGAACCGTGAGTTTTATTATGTCATGTAATTTTATGTTTTCCTCTCTTTCGTGATAGTCAAAGGGAACATTGATTATAATCATATAAGTATGTATGCGTATGAGTTCATATATATTGAGGTTGACCTATTTTCATTGTAACATTATATGGAATGTGTTTAGTGTCATTAATGTTTACAACGTGTCTAGTGAATTGAAGATATGAGATGTGTAGATTTAGCGCGTCGATGTGAAGAATGTGATTATAGTTGAAGGCCATCTTTTCATGGTAATATATATTGTGATTCGTTGTTCAAACTTACGCGTAAGAAATTTGCATATCGAAATATCATTTGTCCACAAATTGTTTGGGTAGTGATATGGTCGGGCCCCTTGGTAAAGCGAGCTTGTTACGCATGCAAATAACTGAAGCGGTTATAAATACAACTCACTTATGAGACCGAGAATGACAAATATAGTGTAGAAATAACACGGTCCTATTTTGCACTACATTCATAATATCACGTGACAAAGGTACACACAGGTCATAATGTTTAGTTACCTATACTACCATGTTGTTGTGGAGACTGTAATGCCTTGATAAAGCCCTTATAGTCCATAATATAAGTTGTTTTATTATAATCACGACGACATGGTTCCTCTGAAAGGTCACACAAAATGAATGGGAACAGTCTCTATTTGACTTACATGTGCACTTGATTTCATACAGCATTCGATCAAGATAGTACAGTAAGTGCTCTTTCAAAACGTCATTTTTTTGACATGTTTAGACCAAGACGAGTTGTTAAATTGTGCGACTGTTAATCCGTGGGATGAATTGGTTCATCGCGTTAATTTCAATAGTATGATGACATAATTTCTTATCTCAATCAATCAAAGTAACCAACTCGTTTTAAGGTTATATTATGATAAAAAAAAATGGAGGGTAGATCTTTACCCAAGATCAAAGCCCTCATTTATTGGATATATATATAAGTTTTGATCAAGGGTTTTCTTTGAACAAGGGTTTTGGATCAAGGGTTTGGATCAAGGGTTTGGATCAAGGGTTGAGAGTGAGATAAAAAGAAAAAGGGGAGATAGGGTTTCGTGGGCATTTGATTTTTCGGTTTTGCACTGGACAACCCGACAGAGACACACAAAATCGCGAGGCAATTTTCCCTAGCTCACGCAGAGCCCCGACCGGCCATCTCCTAAAGGTGCTTCCCGGCGATTTGCGATTTCCTAGAGGCGCTCCGGCGATAGTGCTCTGCTTGGTCTTCTACCCGGCAATAAGAGTGGCTCGGCCACTTGTAGTCTCTAATAGCTTGAGGAAGAAGGAATAGCCCCGACATTTTCCCTTGCTTAGTCTTCTTCCCGACGACAAGTGTGGCTCGTCCACTAGACGTCTCCGATGGATTGAAGAAGAAAGTCTAGGTCTCTTCATTCCACTCCCCTCATCAACGGAGCAGATTGATTTGACTGTTAGGTTAAAGGTGAACTAAGAGGCGAGGCTTCGGTCTCATTGTTATGGTGGAATCATTACTACCTTCTGCAACGTGTCCTCTCTTCTGCCTAGAGATCTTGTTCTCTAGAGGTACAATTTCTAACCCCTTGTAATGGTTAGATGTGATGAGTTAGGTTTTATGTTGCTTAGCCTTGTTTGGCTACTGTCATCGGATATCCGATCCCTATGTGTTGTTGGTGCTTGCAAATTTTTTTTAAATTTGCCTTACCACTGCACAAAGAATTCCAACACTTGGTAGATGAGTTCATAGGGTGGAAATAAGCCCTAGGAAATAATGTTGGAATTTTTTGGAACTTCCATCCCCTCTGAAATAGTTTAGAATCAATTAGGGAACTTCTACTCATAATTTAATTGCATGATTATATGATCTTGGATGTTTAAGAAATTTAGGCAGTGATCTTTTACTAATGTTTGTGTTCTCTGAAATTTTTTTTATGAATTTTTGATTAATATTTATTGTACTTCATTCATAAACTGTAAGTTTGCCTTGATCATAAGATAAATTAATATGAGTTATTTGCTCACTGTAAAATTATGACATTTCGTTTTAGGACATTAAAATGATTCATCATGCTCTGTGAATTTTTATAAAATTATTGGAAGCCTTTTAATATAGGATGATTCACAAAGTACATTGTGTAGAATATTCTTAAATGATTTATTTGTGTTGCCAAATTTTTTTGCAAAACTACTAAATTTGGTCAGTTATACTTTATGGTCATTTTTTAACATCTAGTAAATTTTATATAATTTTTGGATGATTAATGTTATTATTTCTTACTTTGCCCTATTGATGATGTTAATTAATAAATAATTTGTTTAGAGGTCAAAACATTTTTGGAACATTAGAAATTTCAGTATTTATTCTTATTTTGATGATATACACTTGTCATAATTTTGTTGAGGTCATATCTTGTCTGAAAATTATACTTGGTGTTCAAAAGCCTAGGTGGCCTGATTTTGTAGAAAAAATAATAAATGCCAAATAAATTAGGAAAAATATTAAATTCTAGATTTAATCTTAAAATATCATGATTGACGCCCAGAAATAATCTTAGGTAATTTGGATGAATATTTTGAGGGGTCACTATTCATGCACGTCATGTAGCTCATTAGGTCCGAACCAAGTAAAACTGTGGAATTAAGGAATCATGTGAATCTCGATATGGGATAAATGGGTAGTTGGTGCACCTAGTCTAGTTGAGTATGAATGAGGTCACCAATGGAAGTCAATTGTGAGAGCATGGTTGACTAGGGGAAAGATTGTGCTCGGGATCGGCGATGGATCGTCTTTCCCTTGAAAAAAGTCTAAATACACTTAGAGTTTTATTAAGTGTAAGATCAGTAGAGTCGGGACATAGGTAGATACCAATAATAATAAGTACCTTGCGAATGGGAGATTTGGGCTTCAGCCCATTGTAATTCCTAGTGCCCTTGAGAGCCCCTTACAGGGAATGCCTTGGGCAGTCCAAGGTTAACCTTAAACCGTAAAACTAAAATGAGTAAAGAGCAACTAGTAATTCTAAGTACTCACTTTCACTCATCCCGTGGTCATGGCAGGCTAGTTTAGTTTAGACTCACGAGCGGTAGGATCGGTGGTTGTAGGTACGGACTAGTTAGTCCAGGGAGCTAGTGGTTTGGGAGGTTGTTGTGACGGATAGGTTTGTCCGGGGAGCCGATGGCTCGGGAATTAATGGATGCATATGCATAAAGGTGGTGGGTCTTCGGTATTATATGGTCGTTCACAACGACATCAATACGTTGACTCAGCAAGTATGGTTCTCACTTAGTGATTCGTCGGCAAGTGCACTAGTCGCTGTCAAGTAATAATTTTGGGAATAGCTTCCCCGAATGTCGATCTCGAGGGAATGTAGGTTGGGTTTCATAATAGTGGCGTAGAAAGACCGTTTTTAAGAGTTAAATGAAACAACAGAGGTTGGCTTTTGATTCCTAATGCTAAAAAAACAAAAAGAAAACTAATGCGGGTCGTAAGCATCGCTTCGCTTGGTGGATGGAACTAGTGCAAGCCGCTATGCCGTGCTTCGTGAGGTGAGTGGACGGAGAGCAAGCGGATGGAATGAACACACGTGCGGAGAGTGATGGTTGTAATCACCTCTTAACAACCAACACTAGCCTTTGCTCGAGTGGTTCTAGTGTGCGAGTGGAGTGAATGTGAATGGAGGTGAGTGCATCACAACTAACAAAAGAGGATGTAACTAACCCAAGCAAACTTCATTCATAGACAAATAAAAGCAAGTGCAGGTTCATTACAAGCGGTAGAGTACCATCCAATATGGAGAAGAGGTAGAATAAACCGAAAGGGGGAAAGCCTAGCCGTGGTTCTTGGCCGGAATGGTGGGTTGTCAGTCCACTTCTCGACTCAGACTGTGGTTGCTTCCAGAGGTAAATAGTTTGTCAATCCACTTGTCTTCCTCCGGCTTCTTCCCTTTCCTTCAGTATTTTCTCCCTTTTTCCCAAATGAGTAGTACCGAAAGATCTCTATTGCACACTATTGGTGGCCGGGAACTCTCTAAAGGGTTGAAGATGAATTCGTATCGCCGGAGAAGGCTTCCCGGAGGGTGGAGATGAGTGGAGGACCTGTGGGGGACAGAAACGGCGCTTTGCGCGCAGCAGCGGGGCGAAAAATGAGATTCCGTGCCCTAATTCGCGGGAGCACATGCTTAAATATGGTCAGTAGAAAATAAGAGCGCACGATCAGTGGCACACGACTGGTGGTTGTGTGCAATTACGGTTAATGATCGTGCGCTCTTCTTCAAAGAAACCTGTAGCTGAATAGAAAAAATTAATATATATACGCACGATAAGTGGCACACGACCAGAGGTCATGCGCAGTGTATCACATGATCGTGCCTCTAGCAATGGCAAAACTCCATATAAAATGTGATAAACGCGCACGAGCAGTGGCATATGACCGGAGGTCGTGCTCCGGTTATGCGCACTATATCCAATGGTCGTGCGATTGCACCAAACAGAACTTGGAAAAATTGAGAATAATGCGCACGATCAGTGGCTCATAACCATTGGTCGTGCGCTATAGATCCAATGATCGTGCGCAGTGTTCCAGTACCATTTGGGGTTAGATGAACTGACTACACACGACCAGCGGTCGTGCGCTAAGGAGTCCACTGACTGTGGGTATCTAAAAACGCACGATCAGTGTCCTTTAGGCAAAAAACATTCCCAAACAATCCCGGAACACTCACACAACCTTTGTACCTGTAGTAAAAATAGAAGAGCCACTGAAATGGGCATTCCACATTCTCCAGACACAAAAAAATACCAAGTAAAGGGAAAAAGTATAATAACTACAAAATCACACTGAAAACGGGCCTAAAGTGCACTTAACATGGAATGGACATAGTAACAAATATGAATAATTATGGCTCTCAAGTGTAGTGCATCATCGAGAAAACTGGCCCATATGAGTCCAAAAATATGTATATAACTTGGACTCATCACAACCCCAGACTAAAACATTTGCTTGTCCCGAGCAAATCATCACTCCGTAGACTAGAAAATAGTTAGCTGACTTAGTAATTTCCAAAGTATTTAGAGAAATCAAATATATAATGTGCCTAAAATATATTATAGACAAACTTTTTAATAATACTACCAAATTTATACTTTTTGACAGGCGTAAATAAATATTATATCTACTCAAAATTTGGAATTCTGGATAATCGTTCGGTCATATGTAGGAATAAAGTAGGCAGACCACTTAGGTGAGCATTGCCAAAGATCGGGGCTCAGGATCACCACTAAAGAAATCCATCAATGTCGGGGACCATACGCTTGCCCGGTAACACTCTCTCCACGGTACTAGTTCGACTCAAGCGTGAATCCGTAGGACTTTAGGATAATCATGGGGCTTGGGTGTATACATAGGTAAGGATGCACAAGGATAAAAAATGACGGCTAAGCACAACCCAAATGAGCTCGTACAAGAATTATCCTCAAACTAACAAAAATTGCTGGTGCACCACACCACCAGACCTCAACTTAACTATAGGTGTGTGTGCAACGCCTACCACTATAGCAATAACACAAATGGAATTTCATTTTCACTATCTTATTTCTCAACAAAAAACATTTTTCTTTCTCCTTTTTTTTACTTTTATAACCACATTCATCAAATATTATCATGAAAACTCTAACTCACAATCACATAACAGCACCATAGTAATAACACCAAATGCAAGAAGTGACATACTAATAGCTCGAGATAAGGGCGTGCTACTGGGAAAGGCTTTTAGGTTTTGGTGATTGCACAGTAGGGCTGAATCAACATGAGGGATAGGAACAACATTGTTTAACAAGGATTAACGTTAGGATGGGGTACAAATCTCAACCATGCCAAAATGATGGCCTACATTATGCTCACGCTTGACTAACAATGCAACAATGCTTCGAGAGTAGCTTGGGGCAAGTTCTTAGCAACCGAAAAAGATGATCCTTCCTGCTGACTTGAGCAAAACGAGTCTAGTAACGGTCACACACATCCCTACATTACCATTCGATTTCACTAGATTCAACATTTTTGAGTAGTACAAACAATATTTACATCTACAAAAAAAGTATAAATCTACGAGCATAAAGAAAAATTAAATCTATATTATTTCTATACTGACCATGAGTACTTGATTAGGAGCACTGCACGAGTTTTGCACTACTCTATCCTAAAATCCTAAGCCAGCACCACTATTTTAGAGTTTACACACAAGCAATGCATTTGACTCGAGCCGCGCATGTGGATAAGATCGTGCTCAAGTTGGTGATTCAGTGTGTGCTACAGTGATTTTGAAATAAATAAATAACAAACTGGTATGCTATAAATTGTGTGCTCGTGTAGTGACCACATGCATGTTCTCCCCCCAGACTTGAATGTGACAACTCGTAAAACTAAACATTCCAAATAATATAAAGAGCTAGGGTTAAGAAATACCTATGCTCAAAACTGAGCATACTGGTCATGCTGCGAGGTTGTCCATTAGCGGCTAGTTTGTCGTGCTTCAAAAATTTCTAGCACCTACAAATTAAAGATCCCATGCAAAACAAGAAAATAAAATTACACATATAAAAAGAAACACAACACAAAAAAACAGGACCAAGTGGTCCTACTTTGGTTGTCTCCTAAGAGCCCTTTTGTTTACCGTCCTTAAGGTGGATTGAATAGCTGTATTTAGCATGATATATAAAAATAACATTCGACACCCAGATGGGCACCCACAGAAATATAATTGTTCTATGACCGAACATGCTAAATAAAGTACAATACATTTAAAAAAAATGCTAATCTAGATAATTGATGAGTTTATTATCTCCCAACAGGACTAATACAAGGACCATGCACTCTCTTAACTGATGGGCGTATGAAATTTGATGTTCTCATGCAGTTGTTCAAGTTCACGTTTTGGTAGCGGGTACCGAAATGGCAATAGAACGAATACCCATGTACCTGTGTAATTATACATGTCTTGAACATCAGATATGGGTAGAATAAATGTTGTGAAGCTCAATGAACCTCACTCCACCTGCATCTGATCTCCATTAATACTAGACTGCATTACAGGCCCTTGCACTAAGTGGACTGGTTCCACGATGTGGTCCTGCAGAGAAGTAGGCACGAGAGCGGGGTTAGGAAATAAATTAGAAGAATTACAAAAAGTAACTTCAATCTTTGGGATGATCCCGATGTCATCTCCCATCGACGGAATTGTGGGTGGATCCACATAACTGTCTAGGCTGGTGCAAGTATGTACTAGAGCTGCATCTGCCTTGTCCGCCCATTGGACTTCCTTACATGGGACTGAGGCAGCAACCTCGGCCATGCAGATGTCATCCTCGACTGGATCTAGCATAATACTACAAACACCAGCTTCTCCCTGTGAATCAACCTCCCCAATAGTTTCAGATGCAGAAAGAATACTTTGTAAAGTAGAGGATAGAGGAGCAGTGCTCGCTAAAAAGTCAAGCACAGTCTCCTCACAACTAACAGACTCCATACATGTATCTGTGCAAATACTAGTATTTCTCCCTTCAAAATTTTAAGGTGGCACTAGTACGTACCCAAATACGGAAGGGGTGCATGCAAGTTGTCGGAGTGGAGACAATCCAAATATCGTGTTCATCATCCTCCTCCAACTGTGACAAGTAAGCATCACACTCTTTCAAAGAGTGATCCCAACTCCAACAAAATAAACACTGCTTAGCCGACTTTGTCGGTACAACGGGTACTGACGGCGAAAAAAGTAGTGTGGCAATGGAAGCAAAGATGAGTAGCGAACTAGCTTATGTCTACCATATTGAGTACCAGATGAGGTTAGTGCTCCATATATAGATCTTTGAGTGTCTTGGCTACCATAGTCCATAGGACATTTATCAGTAGCATGAGATATATCTCCACACCAACGGCAACAGATATTAAAACTGGCCCCCTTTGCAAAGATCACTAATTTCCAGGATTAAACGACCTTACATTGATTCTCAATAAAAATCTAATAATTCCAACCGACATAAAAAGCAAAAATAGATTGGGATAAAACAAATTCAAATCAAGCAACTCTGTCATAACTCTCATAATACAACGCAAATCAACAATACGCCTGCATTCCCCGACAACGGCGCCAAAAACTTGATGCGTTGGCAAGTGCACCAATTGTTGTCAAGTAATAATTTTTGGAATAGCTTCCCCGAATATCGATCTCGAGGGAATACAGGTTGGGTATCGTGATAGTATCGTAGAAAGATCGTTACTAAGAGTTAAACGAAACAATAGAGGTTGGCTTTTGATTCCTAATGCTAAAAAAACAAAAAGAAAACTAAAGTGGGTCGTAAGCACTGCTTCGCTTGGTGGATGGAACTAGTGCAGGCCGCCATGCCATGCTTCGTGAGGCAAGTGGACGGAGAGCAAGCGGATGGAATGAACACACGTGTGGAGAGTGAGGGTCGTAATCACCACTTCAACCCCCAACACTAGCCTTTGCTAGAGTGGTTCTAGTGCACGAGTGGAGTGGATGTAAATGGAGGCGAGTGCATCACAACTAATAAAAGAGGATGAAACTAACCTAAGCAAACTTCATTCATAGAAAAATAATAGCAAGTTGTTGGGAATTGTCTTCACAATACCCCAGATTTGTGGGAAGTCAGACCTGAAACTAAGATGAATTAAGTTGTATTTGATATTGTGTTTAAGTTGTGCATGCAGGACTCTATTGCCAAGTGTAAACCAATGTCAGTCTATAGTGGGTCATCAAACACAGGACCGTACAATGTAATTCCTCATTATGTGATCTAAGGTGTTGACTCATGTATAGCCTCTCTATTGGGGTACACTTTGTTTCCATGCACTTGGACTACTGGACTCTGGAGTATTGAAGACTTTCTCAGAAGAAATTTTTTCTATGTCCACATACTCGAGTAGTATCTTCTATATACTCGAGTAAGTGACTTAGTACTCGAGTAGATTGGATTACATACTCGAGTAGTTCTCAAGTTACTCGAGTAAGTGTTTTGATCGTACTCGAGTTGATCTGGACTTCTCATCTCAGAAAGTTTCTAAGTCCATATACTCGAGTAAATCCATTCATATACTCGAGTACCTCTTTTCCTTACTCGAGTAGGTGTTTGTGTACTCGAGTAGAGCCTTAGTCATACTCGAGTAGTCTCTTAGTTATACTCGTGTAGGGCTAACTGTTCAGTCTAAATATTTCTAAGTCCACATACTTGAGTAACTTCGCTCATATACTCGAGTAGATCCTTCTTATACTCGAGTAGACTGGCTTAGCACTCGAGTAGATTTTTCTTATACTCGAGTAGATGTTTCTACTTACTTGAGTAATCTATCTAGAGTAACACGGGTAGTTCTTCCAAGGCACTCGAGTAGTCATTTCTATTACTCGAGTACATGTTTCTCTTATCTACTCGAGTAGCAGACCTTTATACTCGAGTATCTTATCTAACCCGAGTATGTCGGCTCAGAATTCCAGAAATCGTTAAGTCCGGAATTGACAGAGATTTGAAATTAACCTTTTTCTGATTGGTCCACATGTCAATCTTAATTACGATTATGACCATTGGAGATAGCCTATAAATAGGTCTTTTCAGATTTGACTAAAGATACGCGTTTACAGAGATTATCTTTTAAGAAAGAGAAAATCCCGAAAATCCTAATTTTCTCATCCGCCGCCATTACCGTTTTCGGAAGAAGCTCTGGATTGTCTTCTCTCAGCCGCAGCTATCGATCTCTGATTCTCTAGCGATCCAGACTCAAGAAGAATCATCCGATCTCTCCGTGCTTCATCGTCTCTGATTTACTTTCTTGATTGTGGTGATTCCAGATCTCAGAATCGTGGATCTCTGCCAAGTCTTCTTTAACTGTTTCTGTTCAAACCGAAAAGCTCTCAAGAAGAAGATTACGTCAAAGATCCAGATCTGTGATATTCTTGTTTGTAAACATTATTCAAACAAATTTCATTGTAGGAGATATTTCTCCGAGTGGTAGGAAGTTTTATCTTCCGAGTGTAGATCCATTTGGGATCGAGTTTTGTAGGAACGTGGTTCCGAGGTGTAGGATTGTTTTTGCAATCCGAGATAGTGGAGTAGCCGAGTCTAGTGATTTGCTAGATCGGTGAGAAAAGTGGATGTACCCAAGATTGGGGAACCACTATAAATCTCTTGTCATCTGTGTGATTGCTTGATTACGGATCTGTGCTGTGTTATATTTTTTTATTCCGCATTTGACACGAAATTCACCTATTCACCCCTCTCTAGGTGATTTAGGTTGACAACTTAGCGCTCTCAATTGGTATCAGAGGGAGGTTGATCGTTAAAAGGTTAACACCTTGATCTAATCCTCACCAAGTTGTCTCCAGAGAAGTATCAAGCATGAGTAAGACCAAGGATTTTGCTAAGCTCCCTATCTGCACCAAGAACAATTTTCCTATGTGGAAGGAAAGAGTTAAGTTCTTCATGGAAGCAGTAGACCCTCGGATCTTCATGATTGTGGAAGAAGGTCCGCATGTTCCTATGACTGCATCAACAATAGACCCAACCAAAAAGGTCCCAAATAAGTTGATGGACTTGGATAAGGACGAGATTGCACTTGTCTCCCTGGACAAGAAAGCTAAAAATATTATCGCAAGTGCAGTCGATGACTCAATGCTGCAGAATCTAATTCACTGCCAATCAGCTAAAGAGATGTGGCAGTCCCTTGTTACTTTAATGGAAGGTACTGAAGAAGTGAGGGATGATCGGAGGTCCCTACTGAATCAGAAATATGAAGCCTTCTGACAAGGTCACAAGGAACCCATAGCTGACACATTTGAAAACTTCTTTAAGATAGTCAATGGACTGAGAGTGTATGGCCGAGTCTTTACTAATGGGGAGCTGAATGATAAGTTTCTGAGATCTCTCACCAAAGAATGGAACAATAAAGTCTGTGCCATCCGAGAGTTTGGCAGACTAGCAGAGACAGATCCACAGAATCTATTTGGCAAGCTGATGTCCTATGAACTACAAATCAACTCCAGAAAAGCCGAAGAAGAGATAAGTCGCTTCTCCTCAAAAGAGAAGTCAGTTGCTTTAAAGGCTGACAGTTCAAGGAAGGGCAAAGCTGCCTCGCCAGCACCTCCTCAAGAAGTAAGTGAAGAAGAAGGCTCCGAGCAAAGCACCTCAGGCTCAGAACTATCTGAAGGAGAGTTCTCTTTGCTTTCGCGGCAGTTCAAGAAATTCTTGAATAAGAAGAAGCAATGGAGAGGCAAAGATGCCATATACAGAAGATCACGACATAACGGTGATCAGCGAAAGAATGGCTCGAGCAGCCATGACAGGTATAAATCCAAACAGAACAAACAAATTTCAACTGACATCGTTTGTTATTGTTGTAATAAGCCAGGTCACGTCATCGCGGACTGCCCTCACAAGAAGAAAGAGGGTGGCAGAAGAGAGGAAAAAAATCTTCATACCACAAGAAGAGGACAGAGAAGAGCTTATTATCCAAGAAGAGCAAAACTCTCAGCGACTCCGACTCATCTGAGTCGAGTGAAGAAGAGGAAGCTTACTTTGGGCTCATGGCTCACTCTGATGATGAACAAGTCCCCAGTTCACTGGGGAGGTAAAATCTCACACTCATCTCTCTGAATCTGATGATGATAATGAGCAAGAGGGCTATTCCTCTGAAGATGAATCTGAACTCATGGGACAGTATAAGGAGTTACTCACGGCTTACGAAAAATGTCGCAGAGTCGTGAAAACTCAAGCCAAAGAAATAAAATCTCTACAGGCTAGTGAGAGCAGCTTGAGGGAAGAAGTCACCAAGACTAATTCTCTTCAAGAGAACTTCAATGTTGCTATGGAAGAATACAATCAAGCTCTCAAGCACCTCGACCTTAAAGATGAAATCATCAAAGAATTGGAACAACAACTCGAGGCTGAGAAGAAACTTGCTGAGAGTTTCTCCAAGCCTAAGACAGTTCTTCCACTCATTGCTGAGTTCTCAGCTAAGGCCAAGGGTGCTGGTATAGGCCACATTGGTGCTTCTAGTAAATCTTCTAGGAGAAACAAGGCCAAGAGAAAGAATAAGGCTGCCCAGAAGGCTCTAGCTGAAGAAAAGGGGAAAGCTCCCTTGGAATCGGTATTGTTCAAGAAAGTTATCTTTCCTACGAACGAACTTGACTATGAGTCCACCTATGGACACTTCTCTAGGCCGATCCCCGAGAAGCCTAAGTCAAGATACCAAGGTTGGACTCGTCCTCGTAATTTTGGCGAGAGTGTCTTTAAGGCACCTTATGAAGAGATTCAACTTCAGAACTATGGACCATATGCTCATGGTCATAACATCAAGAAGACACCAAAGGTAAAACCTATTGTGGAAAAGCCTATGAAGGAGAAGACTTCATGTAGCTTCCATCATCATGAAGCTTCTTCCTCCAAGAGTGAAGTTCCTGCTAGACCATCACTTAAGAATATCAAGCAGGAATACACTAGGCAAAGATACAACAGGTTCGAATGTTGGTGCTGCGGCAAAATTGGTCATTTTGGCATCGATTGTTGGTTCAATCCTAGAAATGTTGCAACCCCTCAAGTTAGCAACGTGAGAATGACCACTCATGAGGCTAATGCTCGTAGGGGGAGTATTCTAACTCGAGACCAAGGACCCAAACTTGTTTGGGTTCCTAAGGCTAAGTGATTGTAATTGCAGGTATGTCTAAAGACCACCAAAATGCCAATCTGGTACTTGGACAGTGGATGCTCTCGGCATATGACCGGGATAAGAAGCCTACTCAAAAATTTCACTTCAGTCTGCAACGGACCAAAGGTCATCTTTGGAGGTTCAGATCGAGGAATAACTAAAGGATACGGTATGATTACTAACGGTAGCGTATCCTTTTCGGATGTAGCCTATGTTGAAGGATTGGAACACAATCTCATCAGCATAAGCCAACTATGCGACAAAGGATACGTGGTTGAATTTCATGCTGACAAGTGTTTGATAAAATCGGTTGACAACATGTAAACTGTTTTATCAGGCACTCAAAGCAGAAATATTTTCTGTTTAAACTTCATTTGTATAGACTCGTCTACACCAGTGTGTTTTTTAGCAAAAAGTAGTGCATCTCTTGCTGACAAATGACACAAGGGACTAGCACATATTAATTTCAAAACTATTAATAAACTATTCTCCCAAAACTTAGTACGTGATGCCCCTAATGTCAAGTGCATTACGGACAATGTTTGTTATGCCTGTATCAAAGGCAAGCAAACAAGGAGTTCATTTAAAAGCATAATAGGCAAGGATTCCAATAGAAGCTTACAACTTCTCCATATGGACTTGTTTGGTCCACTACAAGTTAGAAGTTTGGGAGGTAAGGAATATACGTTGGTTATTGTGGATGATTACTCGCGCTTTGCGTGGGTGTTCTTTCTGAAACACAAGTCAGACACCTTCAGTACTTTCACTAGTTTTGTTAGGCAAATCCATAATGAATACAACTGTTCCGTAGTCAAAATCAGAAGTGACAATGGAACGGAATTCAAGTCTGGAGCCATGACAGAATTCTGCGAAAGTCAAGGTATCTTTCATGAGTTTTCCTCTCCTCGCACTCCACAGCAAAATGGAGTAGCTGAGAGAAGGAACAGAACACTCATAGAGGCTTACCGGACTATGTTGAGTGATTCCTCACTTCCAGAGTATTTCTGGGCTGAAGCCGTCAACACCGCTTGTCACGTGCAAAATCAAGCTCTCATCAACAAGAACCATGATAAGACTCCTTACGAACTTCTAAAAGGCGGGAAACCAACCATTTCATATTTTAGAATCTTTGGTTGTAAGTACTTCGTACTTAACAACGGCAAGTATCGCACTACCAAGTTTAGCGAGAAAAGCTTTGAAGGTATTTTTGCAGGTTATAGTAGCCATAGTAAGGCCTATAGAGTATTTAATAGAAAAACTCTGGTGGTAGAAGAGTCGAAACACCTTGTATTTGATGAGATGAGTTTGCTGCAAAGCAACTCTTCTAGTGTGCTCATTGAAGATGCAGGTACCAAAATGAAGGAACTTAGCTTGGATGAGCCTACTCAATATAAAGATGAGACGTTCATCAAGATCACCTCTACAACCCCTATTGGAGAGGTAGATGATCAAGATGAAGAACACATCCCAGCTGAAGATGCAACACCAGTGGCTGAAGAGATCCCAGATGCAAGGACTCTAGATTTCGGACACTTGAAGGATCATCCCTTAGATCAAATCATAGGAGATCCTCAGGATGGTGTCAGAACCCTGAGAGGTACAACTAACGAGAATTTATTCTTGAGCTTTCTATCACAGGTTGAACCTAAGAAGTTCGAGGAAGCAAACTCGGATGCATCCTGGATACTAGCCATGGAAGAAGAGTTGAATCAGTTCAAACGTTGCAAAGTTTGGACACTTGTTCCTAGACCCAAGAGTAAGAATGTCATCGGGACAAAATGGGTCTACCAGAATAAGATGGACGAAGATGGAACAATTATAAAGAATAAAGCAAGACTTGTCGCCAAGGGCTATCGTCAAGAAGAAGGAATCGACTTTGATCAAACATATGCTCCAGTGGCAAGACTAGAGGCGATCATGCTATTCCTTGCTTATGCTGCACTTAAGGGCTTTACAGTCTATCAAATGGATGTAAAGTCTGCCTTCTTAAATGGTAACATTAAGGAAGAAGTGTATGTAGAGCAACCGCCAGGTTTTGTTGATTCAAACTTTCCCAATCATGTTTACTTACTGCAAAAATCATTATATGGTCTTAAACAAGCTCCCCGAGCTTGGTATGAGATGCTGTCTAACTTCCTTCTTGAGAGCAAGTTCACAAGAGGAAAGATAGACAAGACATTATTTCTTAGGGAAATAAAAGGCGAGATTTTGCTGGTACAAATATATGTTGACGACATTATTTTTGGCTCTACGGATGACAACCTCTGCAAGAAGTTTTCTAAACTTATGCAAAGGAAGTTTGAAATGAGCAGTATGGGAGAGCTGAAGTATTTCTTAGGGCTTCAGGTGAAACAATCTGAGGATGGAATTTTCATCTCACAGACTAAATTCACCAAAGAGCTACTTAAAAAATTCGAAATGGAGAACGCAACCTCTATGAGGACTCCAATGGCCTCAACTATGTCTCTGGACAAGGATGAGAAAGGGAAACCTTTTGATGAAATCAAGTACAGAAGCATAATTGGGTCCTTGCTCTACCTTACCGCAAGTAGACTAGACATAATGTTTTCCACATGTGTATGTGCTAGATTTCAAGTGAACTCTAAGGAATCTCACTACATTGCTACAAAGCGAATCTTGAGATACCTCAAAGGTACACCAAATCTTGGCTTATGGTACCCAAGAAGTAATGACAGTGAACTAATTGGATTTTCAGATGCAGATTTTGCAGGAAGTAAAGACGATAGGAAAAGCACTTCTGGGACTTGCCAATTCCTGGGAAGGGGACTTATTTCCTGGAGCAGTAAGAATCAGAACTGTGTGGAAATTTCAATGGCTGAGTCAGAGTACATCTCTGCAGGGAGCTGTTGTGCACAGCTTCTATGGATCAATAATCAATTTGAAGACTATAACATAAAGTTCCAGAACATCCCTCTACTTTGCGACTCTTCCAGTGCAATAGCAATCGCCAACAACCCAGTCTCCCACAACCGGACAAAGCACATAGAGCTTTGATATCACTTCATCCGGGAGCATGTGGAGAATGGAGACATAGATCTACAATACGTCTCCACAGATAGGCAAGTTGCAGATATATTCACGAAGCCGCTAGATGAGACCAAGTTCTCATTCTTCAAAACTGAACTTGGGATGCTCAACAAAGAAGATTAGTGGTCTCTATCAAAGTCTCAGAGTTAAAAGTTGGTGGAGGTAAAGATCAGTGCTTCGAGAAAAATATTTTTGTCAAAGTGACTTACTCGAGTAAGTGTACTCACATACTCGAGTACTTGGAAACAATCACGAGTAGTTACACGACTACACTCGAGTACATTACAATATACTCGAGTAACTCAAAGTATCTACTCGTGTAGGTAAAAATTCACTCGAGTACATTACAATATACTCGAGTAACTCAAAGTATCTACTCGTGTAGGTAAAAAATTCACTCGAGTACATATTCTTCATACTCGAGTACTTAGTAACTCACTCGAGTACTTCATTATCTACTTGGTCTTCGACTTACTCGTGTAGGTTACAATAGATTACTCGTGTATGCCGATATATACTTGAGTACCTGGAAATTCCAGAACTTTGAAAATCTCATTTTTCTCTTTTCGCACACCTCGATTTTTGCCGCCCCCCATAAGGTATGTTTTATTTTAAAACCCAATCTTAAACCTAATTAGGGTTATGTATATAAATAGAATGATCCCGTAATCCATTTCCACGAAACCTTTCTCGAGTACTCGTCGGCGCTTCGCCTTCCAGAACCGCAGAGCGTTGTCTTCTCCAGAATCCGTTACTCCAGAACTCGATGGCTCCTCCATCCAAGATCGGAATCGGGTCCGAATTGGTTATAGATGGAATCACCGATCTCTCCGATGACTTCCGAAACCTTCTCATTCTCCTTGACACAGCCGGGCTGTCGTTCCTATTACAGACGCCGTGTAAGATCCTATTTTATGCAGTGGAAGAACAAGAATCTGAAGGTCAAGCGCAATGGTACAGTTCTAAAATCCAAGGTCAGTGGAATCAAAATCCTTCTGGACAAAACTTCCTTAGCTACTCTGTTAAAATTGCCAGTGGTGGATGAAGAAGATGATCTGACTCCTGAAGATTCCGAGAGAACCAGTTTCTTCTGTGGAATAAACCCGTATGAAGCATATTCGTTCCACCGTGCAGATTACAGTTCAGAGGGCAAATTCCTTGTGGATGTGATTGCATAAGTTCTTCTATGCAAAACCTATTCCCTCAGAGAAATTTCCCAAAACTTTTTTGATGTTATGCAAGCCATAGTATGCCGGAAGAAATTCCAGTTTGGAATGATGATACTGGACAAGATCAAAGAAAGTGTGAAAAAACCAAGCTATGCCAGGATTATCTCCCTCCTCCTCCATGAGATTAATCCTACAGTTTTTGATTTCTCCAAAAGAACTCCCATCCATCACATGAAGAAGGTATCCATCTCCTCCATTCAAAGATATGAAATCCAACTCAAGAACACTGCCCAAGCCTCCAATGTCATTATGGATGAAGATGTCCCCAGCCCACAGCATGTTGCTGATGACAGGACTCCATCTCCTCCTCTACATCAAGCTACTGACACCCAGGGTGCAGTAGTTGAGGGGGAGCCTGCCTCATCTAGCTCCCAGATTCTGATTACAGAACTTCCCTCCCAGACAGTCAGAGATCCTTCTCCTCCTCCTCCTCCAGAAGATATTCCAATAGATGTACAAATTCCAGCAGATAATCAAGTTTCCCCAGAGATTCAAGTTCAACAAGAACTTCTGTCCACAGCTGCAGAGATTGATAAACTTATTGAAGAACTAAGGTCAGACATTCCCCTACCTCCAGCAGACCCAGTTGTTGGTACTCCTGAGGTTCAGGTACAAGATGAACAGATCCCTCTCAAGGAACCCTCTCCATCCTCAGCTCAGTCTCCCATTGAAGAAGCAGAACAACATGATAGTATCATCCTGTCCAATGAAGAGGAGTTATCCCCAGAACCTGTTGAGCCTCCTCTAAGGACATTAGCCTTCACTCTCCCCTCCTTCACAGATCCCCTGGATTCAGTAGAAATCACTCCCACCAAGAGAACTACTAGCTCAGTGGTTGTGAAAGAAATCCCTCCTTGGGCTCCCTCTGTCTCTCAGCTCCCTCAGGTCTCTACTTCTCCCAGTGCTCCATCTTCTGCTTCCCTCAGCTCCTCCGACATCATCAGTAAGATTGAGAAGATGCTCCAAGAACAGAGAAATTACTTTGATGAGTCTCTGAAATCAGTTAACAACAAGGTCTCTGCTCTTGAAACTGAGATGAGCAGAGGCTTTGCAGAAATTCAAGCCAAAACTGATGAACTTTAACTACTCTTCAAAATAGGTGGAAAAGCCATTGATCACACCATCACCAGCATGGGTGAAGTCAGAAATCAAGCTGAAACAGTGGCACATAACCAAATTCTGCTAGACCAAAGAGCTGAAGCCAATGTGTTGAAAGTTTGTGACGAAGTAGGCACATTCAGAGATGAAGCTATTGAAAAGCTATCTGTAGAAATCAGCAAGGGGGGAGAAAATAGTGAAAGAACAAGTTGAGAAAATTTCTGCTGAAATCTCTACCAAGTCTAAAGACACCCTGGATGGATTAGTTAACACCATGAAAGCAGATATTCTAGCCCAGCTACAGTCTGTCAAATTCTACATTTATGACACTGCAATTTGGGTACATAATCAGAATTTTCCAGAATTCTAGCTCGACCCCTCCATCATTCCTAAAAGCTTAGATCCTCTTGAGGAACATCCTCCATCTGATGCCCAGGTTCATGCTACCATTCCAGAGGCAGTGCCAGCCTTCTCTCCTAGACCTGCTGGAGAGATGTCTGAGCCTACTCTTTTATATTCTGATGTGTGGAAAGAGGATGTCCTTGCTAGCTCTCAGGGGCACTTTGATCGAGGTACTTCCTCCTCTAGAAGACCTACTGATCAAGGTGGCCCCAGCAAGAAAAGAAAATATGGTGACGGCGCTTCTGCTAGCCGTTCTGCACCTAAGAGGGAGCAAGCTCAAGCTTCAGAGGGCAGATCAGTGTCAGTACATTCAGAAGTTTGGAGTCCAACCTCCAAATCTTTAATCTTTGACACTCTAAAGCTGGTAACTGATTTTGGGGAAAATAAAGACAAATTCTACAGCTACTCAGAATGGAAAGCCTATGATGTATCTCAAATCAAGATCAGATTACATGACAGACAATGGGGATTCAACAATCCAGCAGCTCCTCCAAGTCCAAAGACTTATTTTCCTAAACCCTTCAGTTATTTGGAAAGGCAAGAGCTGAAGAAAGCTAAACATCACAGAGAGAATTACCCCTAAAAGTGTTTTATGGAACTGGAAAATCTTTCTATTTAATATATCTAATTCTGATTATGGTTCCCTTATTTGCAATTATTCTCTGTTTTAGTCATTTTCTATTGCTTGTTGTTATAGATGATCATTTCTTTTCTAGAAATTCATCTTAGTGCAAAGGGTGCTGACTTCTACAAATAGGGGGGATTGTTGGGAATTGTCTTCATAATACCCCAGATTTGTGGGAAGTCAGACCTGAAACTAAGATGAATTAAGTTGTATTTGATATTGTGTTTAAGTTGTGCATGCAGGACTCTATTGACAAGTGTAAACCAATGTCAGTCTATAGTGGGTCATCAAACACAGGACCATACAATGTAATTCCTCATTTTGTGATCCAAGGTGTTGACTCATGTATAGCCTCTCTATTGGGGTACACTTTGTTTCCATGCACTTGGACTACTGGACTCTGGAGTATTGAAGACTTTCTCAGAAGAGGTTTTTTCTAAGTCCACATACTCGAGTAGTATCTTCTATATACTCGAATAAGTGACTTAGATACTCGAGTAGATTGGATTACATACTCGAGTAGTTCTCAAGTTACTCGAGTAAGTGTTCTGATCGTACTCAAGTTGATCTGGACTTCTCATCTCAGAAAGTTTCTAAGTCCATATACTCGAGTAAATCCATTCATATACTCGAGTACCTCTTTTCCTTACTCGAGTAGGTGTTTGTGTACTCGAGTAGAGCCTTTGTCATACTCGAGTAGTCTCTTAGTTATACTCGAGTAGGGCTAACTGTTCAGTCTAAATATTTCTAAGTCCACATACTTGAGTAACTTCGCTCATATACTCGAGTAAGTGGCTTAGCACTCGAGTAGATCCTTCTTATACTCGAGTAGACTGGCTTAGCACTCGAGTAGATTTTTCTTATACTCGAGTAGTTTGGATTAGTACTCGAGTAGATGTTTCTACTTACTCGAGTAATCTGTCTAGAGTAACTCGGGTAGTTCTTCCAAGGCACCCGAGTAGTCATTTCTATTACTCGAGTACAAGTTTCTCTTATCTACTCGAGTAGCAGACCTTTATACTCGAGTATCTTATCTAACCCGAGTATGTCGGCTCAGAATTCTAGAAATCGTTAAGTCCAGAATTGATGGAGATTTGAAATTAACCTTTTTCTGATTGGTCCACGTGTCAATCTTAATTACGATTATGACCATTGGAGATAGCCTAAAAATAGGTCTTTTCAGATTTGACTAAAGATACGCGTTTACAGAGATTATCTTTTAAGAAAGAGAAAATCCCGAAAACCCTAATTTTCTCATCCGCCGCCATTACCGTTTTCGGAAGAAGCTCTGGATCGTCTTCTCTCAGTCGTAACTATCGATCTCTGATTCTCTAGCGATCTAGACTCAAGAAGAATCATCCGATCTCTCCGTGCTTCATTGTCTCTGATTTACTTTCTTGATCGTGGTGATTCCAGATCTCAGAATCGTGGATCTCAGTCAAGTCTTCTTCAACTGTTTCTGTTCAAACCGAAAAGCTCTCAAGAAGAAGATTACGTTAAAGATCCATATCTGTGATATTCTTGTTTGTAAACTTTATTCAAACAAATTTCATTGTAGGAGATCTTTCTCCGAGTGGTAGGAAGTTTTATCTTCCGAGTGTTGATCTATTTGGGATCGAGTTTTGTAGGAACGTGGTTCCGAGGTGTAGGATTGTTTTTGCAATCCGAGATAGTGGAGTAGCCGAGTCTAGTGATTTGCTAGATTGGTGAGAAAAGTGGACGTACCCAAGATTGGGGAACCACTATAAATCTCTTGTCGTCTGTGTGATTGCTTGATTACGGATCTGTGTTGTGTTATATTTTTTTATTCCGCATTTGACACGAAATTCACCTATTCACCCCCCTCTAGGTGATTTAGGTTGACAACTTAGCGCTCTCACAAGTTCAGGTTCATTACAAGCTTTAAAGTACAATCCACTATGGAGAAGAGGTACAATAAACAGAAAGAGGGAAAGCCTTGCCGTGGTTCTTGGCTGGAATGGTGGGTTGTCAGTCCATTTCTCGACTTAGACCGTGGTTGCTTCCGGAGGTAAATGGGTTGTCAATCCCTTGTCTTCCTCCGTCTTCTTCCCTTTCCTTCAGTCTTTTCTCACTTTTTTCCCAAATGAGTAGTACCAAAAGATCTCTGTTGCACACTACTGGTGGCCGAGAACTCTCCAAAGGGTTAAAGATGACTTCGGATCACCGGAGAAGGCATACCGGAGGGTGGAGATGAGTGGAGTACCTGTGGGGGAGATAAACAACACTTCGAACGCAGCAGCGGGCCGAAAAATGAGATTACGTACCCTAATTCTTGGGTGCACGGGCTAAATACGGTCAGTAGAAAATCAGAGCGCACGATCAGTGGCACACGACCGGTGGTCGTGCACACTAACGGTGTTTGTGCACACTAACGGTTGTTGATTGTGCTCTCTGCTCCAGAGAAACCTATAGCTAGACAAAAAAAATTAATTTATATGCGCAAGATAAGCGGCGCACGACCAGAGATTAGCAATGGCAGAACTCCAGAAAAAATGGGATAAATGCACACGAGCAGTGGCTCACGACCAGAGGTCGTGCTCTTGTCGTGCGCACTATGTCCAATGGTCGTGCGATTGCCCCAGATAGAACTTGGAAAAATGGAGAATAGTGCCCACAATCACTGGCTCATAACCAGTAGTCGTGCGTTATAGTTCTAATGATCGTGCGCAGTGTTCTTATACCGTTTGAGGTTCGATGAACTGACCCCGCACGACCAGCGGTCGTGCGCTAAGGAGTCCACTGACTGTACGCGTGTAAAAATGCATGATCAGTGGCCCTTAGGCGAAAAACATTCCCAAACATTCCTGGAACTCTCACACGACCTTTGTACCTATAGTAAAAATATAAGAACCACCAAAATGGGCATTCCACATTCTCTAGACACAGAAAAACACCAAGGCAAAAGTACAATAACTACGAAATCACACTGAGAATGGGCTTAAAGTGCACTTAACATGGAATGGACATAGTAACAAATATGAATAATTATGGCTCTCAAGTGTAGTGCATCATCGAGAAAACTGGCCGAGATGAGTCCAAAAAAATGTATATAACTTGGACTCATCACTTAGCCAAGGAAAAGTCTGGCGAGTTTGTCAGCATTAGTACATGGTTACTCTGGCGTGTCCTTCAGTGATGTAGGTAAGGGCTAGGCCTGGTAGTGCGGATACCCACCTATGAGTGGGGTGGCCCAACCCATTGTCTCTGTTGGCCACACTGGAGGCTCCTGGGAGTGAAGCTAGCTTCCAAAACCGGGGAACTAAAGGTCTGTGCGCATAGAGTCTTGTGTGTGTGTTGCACTTGTATGAACATAACATTAAACCAACACAACATAGCATATTATATGATTATTGCATTTAAACCCCTACCCCTATCATATAAATTGGTATGGGACTTTTTATACGATATGCCTTACAAAACAATCCCTTAACATATAAGTTTGTAAGGGCATTCATATAAGTTAAGTTTACTTACAAAAAAGCTTGATTACTTTACTTTATCTATGATAGAAGGTAGTTTCAGTTCTTTACTTGTACTTTTATTTCTTGTAGTGTAGCATGTGCTTACTGCTCTGTACTTTACCTTGTTTACATTATTACTACCTTATTATAGTTCTTTTGTATATACTTGTGCTAGGGTAGTTATCACCTGTTGTTGTTCATTCTCTACCTTAAATATCTTTCCTATCCTCCTCCCCGCACAGTGCCTAGGTGTCACGGGGAGGCGAGGATGATATTGGCTTAGTGCTTCGATCAACGGTCGGTTGACCGCATCATTTTAAGAGTTCGAGAAGATGCACCAGTCGCAGGAGGTTTGTAGGACTTGAGGAGCAGTTGCAGCGCACTACTGCTACTACTCTGCGGCAGGTCGAGGATGGTTTTCATTTTACTTCCACTAGATGTGTGGGTTGTGAGAGAGAGAGAGATTATTTGTATTAGACATGTACCGGGCTGAAGCCCATATTTCTTTTCTACTCTCTTTCATAATTTGTACTCATTGTAGACTATTGCTCTTATATATATATTGATAGTGAGTTGTGATCTGTGAACTTGTATTACTTACTTCTCTTTGGTTGCCCTACTGTGATGTGATCGTTTTAGCCGGCAGGATCAGCGTCGTGCAGTGGTGTCTAAATTGGTAGTTGGAGTCACCGTAAGGCGACAGTTCTGGGCTTAAGAACCGGTGGTGAAAGAAAAAAAGGGGGACTTGCAAGCTATCCTGTGTAACCATACTGTAGTACCTCAGTACAGTCAGGCGATTAGCAAGGGATAACCGTAGTGCAGTCTAGTGATTAGAGTTAGTGATAATGCAGTTTGGTGACTATCAAGGTCTTACTGCAGTTGTCTATTTGAGCTGGGTCTGGAGATTAGCCGAGGTTAGTCACAGTGGTGGTCTAGCGGTTAGTACCTTCCTAACTACCTCAGGTGGCCCAGTGTGTTTACCAAACCTGTCCCTTTTGGTGATCAACAAAGGCTTGGTCACAGTTGAAGTTTGGTGGTTCCCAAGTGCTATAGCAGTTGCGGTATAGCGGTTAGATTCAATCTAACCGCAGTTGTTGCCCCTGGAGTTTTTCACTACATCCTAACAGATACAGACCAAAATAACCCTGTTGATATCATCTCAAACTCCGTGTAAACGTGCAGTTAGCTTGTTTAACCGGACATCTCGCACAGTCTATTTTTTATCTATCTTCCTAGTCATATGTGACTGGTATTATGTATTCTCTCTCTTATTTTCACTCTTTTCTCCCTGTTTTCTATAAATAAGGGGGATAACCTTGTATTTTTTACATTTTTGGAGCAATAAAAATCCATTTATTTAGTCTTTTTCACAAGGTGAAGATTTAAGCTTGGGCTTCGGTGGGGTAATACACCTGACCCAAATGAGCTCGTAATACAAACTCTATCCAAGCACCAAAGAAAAACAACTGTTCCACACCCCAGACATAAACATGAAACTATGGGTGTGTGCACCGTCTAATCTCAAAAACTTTTCTTCAAATTTGTTTTTCATTTTCATTTTTATTTCATTTTTTCACAATTTTTCCACATTTTCATTTTTCTATTCTCTTTCTTTTTGTGAATAATCAAAATCAGCCATATTTTTAATTAGGCTTTGCCATTGCATTCACAAATATTGCACCACATCAACACCAACCATTAAAATGCAAATATATCATGAGCTAAGATTTTGGTGTGCGATTAGGATGGCCATTTTGTCTTTGGTAAAAGGTAGCAGAGCTGAATCAAACAAAGATGGATTAGGCACAAATGGCTTAAGCAAGGATCTATCATTTGGGATCGATGCGAAGGCTCAACCATTCTAAAGATGGCCTATATCACATTCATACTAATGAATTAATCTATAACCATGCCTTGAGAGTCACTAGGGGCAAGTTCTTAGCCATCGATAAAAACTATCCTTCCTCCCGACTTGAACAATATGATTCTAGCGATCATCAACACACATCACTTATGCTATTGTCATATCACACAAGATTCACCTATGTTGGTTCCCTAGTTTTGATTTTGGCAATGTCATCTCTTTTAGGCTTAATTGACCCAAGCTTTATCTATGGTCAATGGTTTGACTAATGGTAAGTCAACCCTAGGCTTAGTGAGAATAGAACCAGATAGATAGTTGAGATTAGATTGTAATGGAAATTCTGTTTTATAGAATTGAGCTCGACGATAGTCGACTGCCGCTCGACGATCTTCAATTGAAGATCAACGATCTCAGAGTTATGTACTTTGAAGTTGGTTCGACGATCTGCTTGCTCAGATCGACGATCGTCTTGCCGAGGTCGACGATTTCTGTCTAGCTTTGTTCTGTCTTCAGGTCGACGATCTGCTTGCTCAGATCGACGATCTTCGTTCTTTGCTCGACGTTTTTTGTTTGTGAAGCGTGCCTGTCTTTAACTTTATTTAATTCATCTGATTTCCTGATTTATCTACTCATACTTAAATCATATTCCATTCAGATATGCTGCTTATTAAAATGCTTATACTCTATTAGTTATCTGCAATATTTTCTTTGCATTGTTTTAAAAGATTTTGAGAGTATATAGCCGTTTGTTTTATTAAAGGAAAGATTGGATTTTGTACAGCTGTTTTATAGCCGTTAGGATTTGTTTCCTGTACATTTGTGTAAAGTCAAAATGATAGAATATTTTAATATCCTTAAATCCTTTTTGGGACAGACAAAAAAGACTATCTCTGCATATTTCTTAGTTGAATTATCATATTGTTTTGGAAAGACTTTTTGTGCAGGGCTCGAGGCAATATTAGAAAAGAAAAAGGCTCTGTAGTATAATATATATAGCTGGCTGAATACAAAAGAGAAGATACACAGAAACAACACAACTTAGCAACATTTGTGAGAGAACAAGAGCTCTCAAGAAAAGAATTTGTTCTTCTACTGCTTTCTGAGTTCATCCTGTCTTCAGGAAAATCAACACTCAGTGCTCAATGCTTTCAAGAAGAACACTCCTACCAAATTGCAAAAGCTACTGAAGAAGAACCTCCATCATCATCTCTAATCTTCTTCAAAGCTGTATCAGAAATAGTTTAAAAGCAATTTGAAGTTCCTGCCCCCTGAAGCAAAGTTTCTTCCTGGATATTCTCCAAGCCAGGGGGAGCTTTGATTTCTCAGAGAAATCCACTAGCTTCTCTGAACACAGAGAATACACCATCTTTCTTTTTATATTTCCTTTTAACCTCCTTGTAAAAGGGTTATCTCTCCCTTCAAAAGTGAACTATTTGTGATAGGGCACCTGATCAAAAACCTATTGGATTTTGGGTTCCTGATCAAAAGCTCAAAGGTCTCTAGATCTACCTTCAGCAGATCTTGTTGTGGCAGGGCTCCTGAACAAAAACCTGTACCCCCCCTCTTGAGTAGTAAGTATCTTATCCCCTCTCTTTCAATTGGTATCATAGGGAGGTTGGTTATTCAATAGCTTAACCATTCCTTGGTTGATTGGTTGAACAGGCTAACACCTGAACCATAAGATCTTGTGATAAGATACTTTGATACCATATTCACTCACAAGATTCATGGCCCAGTACAAAGATTATTCTAGCACCAGACCTCCAGTATGCAACTTAGCCAAGTTTGGCATCTGGAAGGCAAGAATCAGACTCTATATGAACTTCATTGATGAAGATATTTTCTCTTCTATCTTAACAGGGCAACCAACACCACCTGCTGCTGCTACAACTTCTATAAATCTCAGTGTTGTGCCACCTCCTGACTATAATGAAACATACAAGAAGGCCAAGATTGCTAATGCCAAAGCTATGAATATTCTGGCCCAGACCATGTCTGATGAGACATTCCAGAAAGTGGCTGACTGCACCTCAGCAAAAGCCATGTGGGACTCATTGAATCAGATTGTAGCTGGTTCAGCTGATGAGAGGAAGGACAGAAGGTCAAACCTCATATCCCAATATGAGAACTTCAAGAAAGAAGAGGTTGAAACTGTAGAAGCCATGTATACAAGGCTCAGCTCCATCATCAATGAGCTGAGGACACTTGATAAGGAGATTACATTGACAGAAGTCAATGACAAAATACTTATGTGCTTTCCCAGCACATGGGATCTCAGAATCTGGCCAATCAAGGAGTCAAGAAGTACAATAGAGATCTCAACAGAAGCCCTCCTGGGCAAGCTCAAATCATTTGAGCAAGTACTAAAGACCGGGGAAGCTGAAGCTAAAGCTAAAGCTCCTACTCCAACAAGGAAAGAGCAAACCCTTTCTCTTAAAGCTGATGATGAGTCCAAGATCACTCAATCAAATGAAGAACTAATGGCACTCTTTGCCAAAATATTTTACAAAATGGGCAGAAAGGACAATAGAAGGAAGTCATCAAAGTATGATGACAAGCCAAGGTATGATAAAACTCCATCTAAAGAAATTATTTGCTATGGATGCAGGAAGCCTTGACACATTCTCCCTGAGTGTCCATAGACAAAGCTTAAGGAAAGGAGAAAAGAAAAAGATCATGAGAAGCACTACTCCAAGACATCCTCTTACAAATACAAGAAGAAAGACAAAGGTCTTATTGCAAAGACCTGGAGTTATTCTGAGGAAGATTCCTCTTCTTCTAGCTCCAGTGAAGATGATGAAGAAGAGAAGAAAGCTAAGGAGATTTGACTTATGGTAATCAATTCCTGCAGCAGTAATTCAGCTGCAGAGATGACTGAAGATTAGGAGGATGAGTTATCTGATGAAGATTAGGTAATTACATCTTATGATTTTACATCTGATAAATTTAAACATGAATTTGAAACCCTATGCCTAGACTTACTTTACTCAGAAAAGGATATTAAACTGCTTAGAGAAAAACTAGCTAAATCAGAATCTATATCAAATGAAAACATTAATTTGGAGGCTGAACTCACTAGATCAACTGAAGAAATTAAATTTCTTAAATTGGAACTAACTAAAGCTAAAAGGTTAGAAGATTCACTTAATGGAAGAAGCCTCAAGTTGCTAGAAATCACAAGCACAGCCAACACTAGGACAGGCAACAATAAGTTAGGCTTAGGTGCCTCACCTAGTGAACCCCCACTACTCCTTGAATACAATCTATCCACTCCAGTAAAGTTTGTTTCTGAAAAGGGAATAAACAACACTGAGGTTATTCAAAAAGCCAAGAAAACCTTAAATAAAATAAAGAGAGACAAAAGGAAACAAAAGTTCATAGAAATACAAAAATCGTCAAACTCCCATCGACGATCGTTGAACCCATCGTCGAACGACAATCGACGATCTATGAACTCATCTGCTTAGTATAACAACTTAGCAATGAGGGATCGACGATCTCAGCCTGAGTCGTTGAATAGAGATCAACGATCGTGGAACCCAGAATTCTATTCTGTGAACCAAGATCGACGATTTGGGTACAGATCGTCGAACACCAATCGACGATCAGAATTAAAATTTCAAAATTACCATAATGATAATAGAAATAATAAGTTTAATAGCAACCCTAGGTCTGCTAACCTAGTTTCAAATTGGACCATCCCCACCTATGAGATCTCATTCATTAGGATATCACCCTCAACCAGCATATTCTTTTTTTTCTAGTTTTTCCTATGTGAAGAACAATGGACCCAAGGTTACCTGGGTCCACAATGTTTAATCTAACTTATTACAAGTAAAGACCTATCCTATCACTCAGGACAAGTGGTATTTGGATAGTGGATGCTCTAAGCATATGATTGGAAACAAAGAGAACCTGTCAAGCTTCAAAGCTAAGTTAGGACCAAAAGTGGTCTTTGGTGATTCCAGTTGTGGTCAGACAGAAGGATATGGAAAATTCACCATAGGGTCAGTGACTTTCAACAAAGTAGCTTATGTCACAGGACTGAAGCAAAATCTCATTTTTGTAAGTCAGCTCTGTGATGCTGGCTATCAGGTTTGGTTTTCTAACACTTTGTGCAATATTACTTTAAATAATAAAATTGTGCTAGTAGGTATTAGACAAGGTAATATATATCTTGTAGATTTTAATTCCACTTCTTATGAAATCATTTTATTTAATGAAGTGAGACGCAATAACAGTTTGTGGCATAGAAGGCTAGGTCATGTTAACCTCAAAAATATATCTAGGTTATCAAAATACAACCTTGTTAGAGGTTTGCCCTCTTGCCCCTACAAGAAAGAAGGCCTATGCAAGGTTTGTCAGCTAGGCAAGCAAACCAAGAATAGTTTCAAAGCTGTAAATAAAAGTGATTCACCTAGAATCCTGTACCTATTGCACTTGGATCTCTTTGGTCTAATAGCTGTACAGAGTCTAGGAGGGAAGTTCTATACCCTAGTTATTGTAGATGATTACTCTAGGTTCACTTGGGTGTTCTTCTTGAGAACTAAATCTGATAACTTTAAAGTTCTTACAGATTTTCTACTTTATGTACAGACTGAGTATTATACTCAAGTTACCTTGACCAGAAGTGATCATGGTACTGAGTTTGAATCTCTTCTTATGCAAGAATTCTGTGAGAAAGAAGGTATCAAACATAGCTTCTCTGCTCCTAGAACTCCTCCACAAAATAGGGTAGTGGAAAGGAAAAACAAAACCCTAATTGAAGCTGCAGGAACACTGTTAGTAGATGCTAATATGCCTCTCTCTTTTTGGGCAGAAGCAGTTAGCACAGCTAACTATGTACTGAATTGGAGTCTGTTACATAAACATAAGGGGAAGACTCCCTATGAATTGCTTAAAGGAAAGAAACCTAAAATAGATTACTTTCGAATCTTTGGTTGTGTAGTTTTCATTCACAATAATAACAAAGAATACATTAGAAAGTTTAAAGCAAAAGCTTCAATGGGAATCTTTCTAGGATATTCCCAAGTAAGCAAAGCTTATAGGGTATTTAATAAATTCACCTTGAAAATTGAAGAGTCAGTCCATGTATCCTTTGATGAATCCAAAATGTTTTACAGAGAGAAGGAAACTTCCTCCATCAATCTTTTGCATGTACCAGAGTTATGCAAAAATTTGGATGAGCAGAAACTCACTCAGGAGATTCAACCTCAATCAACACCTCAGATAGTTGATTCAAAAAGTGATGAAGATCAGATGGAAGTAATTGCAAATGTACCAACAGCAAATCTAATTCCACAAGAGGAATTGATTCAAACTGCTGTTGAAGATCACATACCACCAACTGATTATGTGACACTTAGAGATCACCCTACATCACAAGGGATTGGAGACATTTCAACTGGTGTGCAACCTAGAAATCAACTAAGTCAAGATGTGATGCTTGCCTGTTTTCTTTCTCAGATTGAGCCCCTAACCATAAAGGATGCTGAGCAAGATCCCCACTGGATCATTGCTATAAAAGAAGAGCTAAACCAGTTTGAGAGATGCAAAGTGTGGAATTTAGTTCCAAGACCAAAAGGACAGCATGTTATAGGCACCAAATGGGTGTTTACAAATAAATTGGATACACAAGGTATTATCATAAGGAATAAAGCAAGGCTTGTAGCACAAGGCTACAGATAGGAAGAAGGCATAGATTATGATCAAACTTTTGCTCCTGTTGCAAGGCTAGAGGCAATAAGGATCTTTCTAGCCTATGCAGCCTACATGAAGTTTAAGGTGTTCTAAATGGATGTAAAGAGTGCATTCCTAAATGGAGAGCTAAAGGAAGAGGTGTTTGTTGAACAAACCCATGGTTTCATTTCTTCAACTCACCCCTCAAATGTTTTTAAGTTGGAAAAAGCTCTGTATGGGCTTAAGCAAGCTCCTAGAGATGGGTATGAGACTCTAGCTAGCTTCCTATTAGAACATAAGTTTGTAAGAAGCATAGTTGATAGAACCCTTTTTATTAAGCACCATAAGGACAAAATCCTGTTAGTTCAAATCTATGTGAATGATATTATATTTGATTCCACTGATTCTAAACTATGCAAAAGGTTCTCTGACCTAATGCATTCTAAGTTTGAGATGAGTAGTATGGGTGAGCTATCTTATTTCCTTAGTCTCCAAGTGAAACAAGATGCTGATGGTATCTTCATTTCCCAAGCTAAGTATGCCAAGGAATTGGTAAAGAAGTTTGGGATGGCAGATGCTTCAGCAATGCACACACCTATGACTACTAATGTAGTTATTGATTCTGATGAAAAGGGAAAGCCTGTTGATCAGAAATATTATAGGGCCATTGTTGGTTCCCTATTATATCTAACTATAAGTAGGCCTGATATAATGTTTGCCACATGCCTCTGTGCTAGATTTCAGGTCAACCCCAAGGAATCTCACTTGACTCTTCTCAAGAGAATATTAAGATACTTAAAGGGATGTCCTAATTTAGGACTTTGGTACCCAGCTGAATCAGAATTTGAGTTTATTGGATACTCAGATACTAACTATGCTGGCTGTAGAGTTGACAGGAAGAGCACCTCAAGAACTTGTCAATTCCTAGGTGAGAGATTAGTCTCTTGGTTTTGTAAAAAGCAGACCTCTGTTTCAACTTCAACTGCAGAGGCTGAGTATATAGCTGCTGCTAGTTGCTGTTCAAAGATTCTGTGGATTCAAAATCAACTTTTGGATTATGGGTACACACACAAGAACACCAAAATCATGTGTGACAGTACCAGTGCTATTTCCATAGCACAAAATCCTGTGCACCATTCTAGGACTAAGCACATTGATATTAGACACCATTTTCTTAGAGACTGTGTTGACAAAAAAAATCTTGAGTTTATACCCACAGATCTCAAAGAGGTGATATTTTCACAAAGCCTTTAGATGAACAGAAACATCTATTCTTTTTAAATCAACTAGGCATGATGAATGAATCAGACTAAGTATAAAAGCTTCCAAGTTGAAATCTGTTCTGAGATCGTCGAACGAAGTTCGACGATAGTCGAACAGATCGAGCTAAATCGTCGACCTTAGGTCTACGATAGTCCTTTGCGCTTAGAGACAGGAAATGTCGATCGACGATCGATGACTCTGCTTCGGTAATCGATCGACGATCGTCGACCGATTGCTTTTGATCTTCATTCAGAGATCGACGACTCCTGCTTATTTCAAGCCGAACGTCTTTTTAGGTCTGAAGATCGTCGACTGACTCCGTCTTTTCGTATTCTTCTTTCAGGAGTTATTTCAAGCCCTCGTCCCGGGTTTTCTGCTTGTGATTTTCTCGTCATGGTGATTGCACCTGCAACTCTTTTGGTGATGAAGTTTGATGCTGGCTTTTCTGTTGATTTTGACTCCTTCCACGACAGTGAACCTGTTTTCAAGGAAATGCTGCAGCTATGCACTGAGCAAGGACTCAAGAAGCTGATGTCCACTAAGATCAAACTCAACTTATTAGAGATAAAGGAATGGATCTATACCTCTGCTTCTGATGACAAAGTGATGACTGGAACTATCAACAGTGTTGATGTAACTCTCACCCCCGATATTCTTACTTAAATTTTTGAGTTACAGAATGGAACAGATGAATATGAACAACATTACGCTGAGTATGGAAGAATGCTGTTAGAGATGGGGCATGCAGAAGGCATACCATCTAAGTTGTTAAAGGTAAACCTATCAGTCGTTTTTAAGTTTTTGACTGATTTAGTTGGAAAAGTACTGCTCGGGAAGCACTCTGCTCATGACAACATTAACCGGCAACAGTTTGCCTTAATGTCTGCTATTGTGAATAAGAAAGCAATCGATTGGGCTGGTTTGTTGTTTGAATTAATCAGGAAGAAGAATAATAAGAAAGAGGTTACTCAAGGTAGGTTAATAGGGATCTTTCTATCAAAGAAAGCTTCCCAATTGTTGATCTCTGCTCCTACAACCATAAATGCCAGCAAAAGGATTGATTCCTCTCTGTTTGCTAAGTGGAAGAGGGTCATTCAGAAACCCTCAAAAGCAAAGTTTGCTCCAATACCATCTGAGAGCACAAGGGCTTCTGAAGCCACTCTCCACCCTAGTGAAGAACATCCTGCTTTACACTCCTTGCCATCCACCTCCATCAATATTCGTGTCTCTCATATAAACCATCCATCTCCACCTGCTTCTCCACTTCCAGCTGACCTAGATGAGTTACCTAACTTCAGCCTAGATTCCATGTTTAATCTACTAACTCCCTCTCCCCATCATCAATCACCCACTAATAATCTTCCATCTCATCACAACTCCCCACTTGATGAAATCCTAGTCCAACAGAACATCAATACTTTTGTTTCTTCATCCACCATTCCTTCATCCTTTCAAATAACACAAGAATTCATTGCCAAAATCATGGAACACATCACTCCCTCTATCAAAACAATGATAAAGGAAGCCATTGCACCCCTTGTCATCTCAATCTCAACCCTTGCTGCCTCTATCTCTGCCCTCACAGACCCTTCTTCATCTAGGGGCCTGGGTTTAGTTACCACTAAACCCAGGCAGGGGGAGATGTTCAATGAAGATGCTTTAGGCTCTGCTTGGGCTCTTCCTGTTGATCCAGTACAGATTTCTCCAGCAGCATTGGAGTTAGAAATATATTCAGATGCAGTGCCAGATGTATATATTCAAGATTTTGTACAAGAGACAGTTGTAAATATAGATGCTCTAGTTGTAGATATTGATGTTTTTATAGTTTCAGATGATGAGTCTTCACTATCATCTTGTGGAAATTTACATATCTCAATCCTCCCCTTGCTCTTTTGATCCCCTTCAGGCTATTGTGTGCTTTAAGAGACCAATATGCCTTCAGTTTTTGGATAGAGTTATTATTTCTGAGACTATAACTAAAGCAGCTCTTGCTTTTAGAGTTTGTCTTGAAACACTTTGTACCCCCATCATTGCCAGATACCTAGAAGGAATCATTACATCCTTCTTAGAATATAAGTGGACTTCAGTAAAATATTTAGAGGTTGTTATTGAGAAAGATTTTGAAGCTATTAGGTCAGTTGAACATCTGCCAGAAAGTATTTCAGGAAGTACAGCTGCTGTTTCACCTGAGTCCTCCACTATCTGGGATGATACTCCAGGACCAGACTTGGATGATCTCATTGCCCAAGACATTCTAAAAGAAGAAAGAGAAAAAGCAGTGAGAAGGCTAAAGAAGAAAAATAAAAAGCTATGTTCAAAGAAATTGATGATCTGTATGACAAACCTCAGTCCTCTCATTATGAAGATGAGGATGAGGATTCTGATAATTCTGAAGGGAATAAGAAAAAGATTACTGCAAAGAAAAGGAAGGTTGTTGCTCCTTCTCCTCCCAATCCAGATCATAATATTCCTTACTACATCTTGAAAGGAATTGATCCTAAATAAAAAGGTTTTGAGCCTTGGATGTGGCTCTCTAAGAATGCCCAGAAAGTAAGAAAGAAGAGTAGGAAGAACTCTCCTCCTCCCAAAGGGTTCTTGAGAGGTCCTCCTCCTCCTCCTCCTTCTGCTGGTGCACCAGGAAACATTGCTCCAAGATCTTCTGCTCATTATGACAGATCAGTCCAGCAAAGGAAGCCTCCCTCAAGAAGTTCAGATTATCAGAGGCAATCTAGGCAACCAAGAAATCAGAGAGAGCAAGTTAAAGAAGTTGTGTATCAGTAACCAACTTTCTCTCCTCCTCAAACCCCTAGATCTCCTCCTGGAAGAATAATCTCACCTCCAAAGGAAATACCAACTAAAGCTAAACCAGTAGATGCTAAAGGAAAGAGAATTGTATATTCTGACAGATTAAGCAAAAAGTATGCTGAATTTGCCCCTCCATCTAGTCTCAAAACTCAAGGGCCAAAAGAACAAAATGAGATATATCTGAGTCAATCAGTGAAGTTTAAAGCTGTAAACCCATTGGATCAAGCTGATGATGATACTAATGAAAGTCAAGATCTTGACCCCAACTTTAAAATGGCCAGACTACTAAAATTGGTGGGAGCGGCTCAGATCAAGAAAGCTAAAACAGAAGGAAAAGACATTACAGGAATTTCCACTATGTCAAAATATAGAAAGAAAGAATTGGACAAATTTCAAGTCAGTTCAGAAGTGTTCGATGCTTCAAAATATATGGAAAAACATCCCGAAGCCGTTTTGCCAAAAGCTGGAGAAATAAAGATCATTGGAGAGCAGGACCTGAAGTTATCAAAGAAGGATACATTTGACCCCAGCAGAAAAATTACCTTCTCTCCTGCTACTCTTACTCCTCCTTCAGATTCTGATAAACAATTGTGACTTATGTGTTGCTTATCTATTTCATTTTTATCTGGTTGATGATTTATCTATTGCTATCTTCTCTTATTTGCCTATATCAGTTTTTGTTTGTGCTTGAGTGACATCACCCAAATAGGGGAAGATTGTTGGTTCCGTAGTTTTGATTTGGGCAATGTCATCTCTTTTAGGCTTAATTGACCCAAGATTTATCAATGGTCAACGGTTTGACTAAAGGTTAGTCAACCCTAGGCTTTGTAACATCCCATTTCCGGCTAGACCCCTAGGAGTCGGTCTGTCGTGACAGAACCCTAGGGAGCCCAAAAATTGAGCTCCATCGACCTAGACTTGGAGTCACGAGTTGGTCACGCCCGTGACCGACCCGTAACGCCCGTGACTAGGGCGTGACCCCTTCGACGATCATCGATCTCAAGAAGACGATCGTCGAGTGCAGATTTTTGCAACCCGGGCCAGTCACGCCCGTGACCTAGGGCGTGACCCCCCCCCCCTTCTACGATCGTCGATCTTAGTAACACGACCGTCGTGCGCAAAATTTGTATCATGACCCTGTCACGCCTGTGACCCACGTGTCACGCCCGTGACCTAGGGCGTGACCCACCTTCGACGATTGTCGATCTCAGGAAGACGATCGGCGAGCGCAGAGTTTGCATCACGGGCTGTCACGCCCGTGACTGACAGGTTATGCCTGTGACCTAGGGCGTGACCCCTTCGACGATCGTTGATCTCAGGAAGACGATCGCCGAACTCTGAATTTACAACACACCTGTCACGCCCGTGACCTATGTGTCACGCCCGTGACCAAGGACGAAACGTCAGCCAGGCTGAAAATTTCTTTAAACGAAATCATAATCAATTCTTATTATGGGAATTTATAGCAAGAGTATTTATGAGCCATTTCTTTCTCTAAATACTTAATAAAATGTGGAAGAGTTGACCCAATACGAAATCGCCACCTGGATCAGTCTTCTCATATTCCACCGTTTCCTTCCCTACACCATAACCGAAATAATATTAAGAGAGAGAGAGGGCATTCATGGCCATGAATGTTTCATCCTTTCCCCTCCCCACTTGGAGATCTATAAAAGCCCCCTTAGAGCAAGAGGAGAAGGTTACACTCTAGACCAAACGAATTTAGATTTCTTCTCTTGCTGTAGGAGAAGTTCGGGAACGCCACCACCGCACCATGACAATCCGACGTTCATCTCGTCTTCAAACCGCGAACAAGGTCCTCCTCTACTTCTTCTCTTATGGGTAGATCTTAGGATCTTAAAAATTATGTTCGTGCTCAAAGGAGCTGGACCTATCTCACGTTTTCATGGAAAACCATGGAAAATATATTTTTCGGGTACGCCAGAAACTGCCACCTCCGGCGGTCAAACCACCGCCAACCGATATCCATCGCCTCGACGGAGGTGGTGGTGGTGGCTGGCTGGCTAGGGAAGTGATCGGACAGCCGGCGACGGATCACGTAAAGGTTACAGGAAATATGGTTTTCTGAGTTTCTATTTCGGTTTCTGTTTGGTAGGGGAGATGAACAGTAAAACATTATTATAATATAAAAATTAAGTACATAATATATAAGGTAAATATACATAAAATAGGCTTATTTTGATGCTGCAAAACGAGGCAATTAGAGGCCGTTTTAGTAAAAATGGCCAGTCACGAAAGTTGTATCCCTTCGAGTCTAGCTTAATTTAAAATTGATTTCAAATCGTTTGGGTAAGCGGTTGGACCGCAGCACCTGTTTTAGTGGGGCTGTACATAGAGTTGGGCAGGAACTAAAATGAATGCCCACGCTTCGTCCCTCGTCCAAATGACCTGAAATTTGGTCAGGAGGTTACCCTTAGCCGTTTCTAGAGGCTGTCCAAAAATGGGAATTTTTAGAGATACTTTGCCTAAAGTTTTTGTTTTAATTTAATAAAGTTAGAGTAATTTACTTAAGTGGTCAAATGACCTCCAAACCCTCCCAAATTTTGGTGAGTGGTCCCTGGCTATAAAACCTAGTTTTGTACAAATTTTCAACTCATTTGGATGAGTTTTGGATAGGGAGTCACCTATTCTTAACTAGGCAAAAGTGAGGCATTTTGAGTAAAAAGTGCACTAGAGGTTGGAACGGTCAAATCACCTCAATTGAGGCTGATATTTCGACCACTGACTTGGAAGGGTTAATATAACCCTCTTGGAGAAAATTGTGTGAATAGGGGTTGGTTTACCCTAGGATCCAAGCTCAAAGCCTAAATGGAGGGTTTTGAGGGTTGTGAAGGACATGGGGGCAATTGCTCTCGAATTTCCTTGAAACTCTGTAGAGTTGACATTAGCATGATAAGAATTATCTGGATGGAATCTTGGAGGATTTGGAGATAAGTAGATACCTTAAAACCCTAATCTTAGCTTTAGGGAAAAATACTAATTAAGCACAATCCGTCACTAAACATTATCTAAAGGCTGTGAAACTCGGGCAGATTGAGTTTTGGAGTGGGTAGAATCTATAGAAATTTTACTGGAATTTTATTATGTTTATTTCCAGCACTTAATTTGTAACCATTGTTATAGCCCCAATTGATGATTTTATTAATTGTATCTTTCTTATCATTGAAATCTCATGAAATCATGGAAGTAAATGTTTTAAGACAGAATGGTTACCCTTGAATTTCTGTAAAATTGTTAGTTGAGTAAATCCAGTACTTCCTTCACAAATGTTAAAAAGGGCTTCTATGGCTTAAAAAATAATTATAGATGATATTTCTGCTGAAAAATTATGAAACTTGGCCAATGCTATTTTTAAGATTGGATCTGCATAATATATTTTATTTATATTTTTTGGATGAATATTCTCTGTACTTGATTCACAAATAACGAAATATAGAAGATATTGCTAAAATGGTTTTAGTGACCTTTTGATGATAGAAAATTTATGATACTTTGGATTTACCATATTGAGATAACATAATATTTATTATAATTTTGTGGACATCTTGCATGAGAACTTAGGATAGTTCATGTTCAAACCGGTAGCCCTTGGAATTTTTGAGGAAATTAGTTAAATGCCAGATAAATTAGGAAAATTACCATTTTCTGGATTTAGGTTAATTATATCATGATAAGTCTCCAGTAAATAATTTAGGGCATTTGGATGAGTTTTGGATCATTGCATAACCGGTTCGACATATAGTCTAGGCTGGTCTGCATATAGCATATTATTAAATTGCAATAAGACATGATCTGGAATAGTTGTTGAAGTTAGTCATTTTGTCTTGGTGGATAGATGAGGAGGATAGCGTAATAGAATGAAATGAAGAATAGTGAGAGGTGGTGATAGCTAGAGTTAAGAGGTGCTCGGGTTCGACGAAAGATTGTCTTTCCCAAGAGAGGAAGGTTAAAAATCACCCTAGGTTAGTCTATCGTAATATGAGAAGGGAATGGGTAAAGGGAATTCTACCAATAACAATAAGTGCCTTACAAAAGGGAATGATGGGCTTCAGCTACCATCATAGTTCCTAGTGCCCTTTGAGAGCCCTTCACGGCGAATACCGGGGGCAGTCCTGGGTTAACGTAAATTGCAATAACAAATAGACAAGAGTAATTTAGTAATTAGGGTTGCACCTTTAACCAACACTGTTAGAACAGGAAGATTGATGGGAGCTTCGGCTCGGTTGGTTAAGAGACGGACGGAATGGTCCGGGGAGCTTTGGCTCGGTTGGTTAAGAGACGGACGTTTTGGTCCGGGGAGCTTCGGCTCGGTTTTTGTGTGATTACGATTAAATTTGCATGTGCATAAAAGGAATGAAAATTAAGGTGGTGGGTCTTCGGTATTAGAGGGTCGATGCACCGACGCCAATACCCTGACTCGGCAAGTGTGGTTCGCACTTCACAAACAAAAGTTCGGTGCGCCAACCGGCAAGAGTACGCAGGAGTCCGCTTCGTGCACCAAGCGTTGAGGCGTACGATAGGTCTGACCGGTAGTGCTTTACTGGTTTAGAGGTGGGCGAGGCCCAACCCACGGCTTCCGTCTGCCACTACGGAGGTATCCTGGGAGGTAACGACTCCGAAAGGAGGAACTAAAGGTCTATGTGCATAGAGTCGGGTGTGTGAGTTTCACTTGCATGCTTCATCATACCCACTTGCATGTCATAGCATAATCGATTCATTTAACCCCTGACACCTAAAGTATAAGTGGAATGGGACGCTTATACATTAGGACCTGCAAAACGACTCCTTGGTCTATAAGCTTGTGTGGGCAAGTTTATAAATTAAGGTTAAATTCAATATATATAGTATGCTGTTTGATAACCGACACCCCAATGTATAAGTGGTATGGGACACTTTATATGATGGGAGCCTTGCATAAGATCCCTTGGCTTATGCGCTTCCTCACATAAGTTAAGGTTACTGTTCCTACTTTCTGTTTCTGCCATATTTATTATAGAATTGCTAGATTAGTTCCGCTGCCACCTGTTTTCGTTTGATTCATTCTCCATCTTCATGTCCTTACTTTTCTTCCTCTCCGCTCGGTACTTAGGAGCCATGGGGGAAGGGGTAGGGGATGATAGGGCTTATTCTTTATGACTAACGGTATTCGAACCGCATCATTAAAGGGATCGTGGAGCCCAGCATGGAGGAGCAGCCCCAGAGACTGGTGCGCTTGGAGATAGGGAAGTCTAGCTCTGGAGTTCATACAGCTGGGACCGTGAGTCTCGACCTTGAGTAGATGTTTTGTTTTGCTTCCGCATGAGTGAATTGTAGTGAGGACATGTTGTACCGGGCATAAGCCCGCATTTATAGTACTCTGATTATTATTATTCAGTGGACACTCCCTTCGTGGAGTTTTATTTCTATATATGTTATTTATCTAGTGGACTTGCTTTTATTTACTTCATTTTGTGCTACCTTTCTGTAATCAAATTGGCCGGCAGAATCGGCGCCTTGTGGTGATGATCCTTCAGGACGTGAAGATATCACCGCAAAGCGGCGATTCTGGGCCTAAGACCCCGGTGTCTAAAAAGAAAAAAAGGGAGGTCTTACAAGTGGTATTAGAGGGAAACATCGATCTAAAAAAGGTAGCAGTCCACTACCCCTGGGTCACCCCCGCTCGAGTTTAGTTTAGGGATAAACTAAGCAGCTGAAGCAGTGGTGTGCCCATATGGGGATCACATATAAATTGTCCACTTTAATTAAAGATTGAACGTTTTCTCGGTATGGGTTTTTTTTACGCAGCCTCCAACACAGCCTACGCCACAAGGTGGAGTTCAACAAGCTCAGGATGTTGCACCACCTCCACTGGTCCCCACTCCTTTCCTTCAGTCAGACATGGGACAGACTCTGACTGTCATCCTTGAGGCTTTCAGGGCCCAGCAGGTTCCGGTCCCGCAGCCAAATCCGGGGCCAACTGGTTGAGCATATTCCGAGGACTTTCTCCCCCGTCCTACTTGGGGACAGAGTCGGCGGTTCGGACGGAAGAGTGGCTGGATATTATTTACGAGATGCTGACCGGGATACGGTGTCCCTGGGAGGAGAGGGTGGCCTTGGTTGTCTCTTGCCTGGAGTCCCATGCCAAGAGGTGGTGGAAGACGCTACTGGACACGACGTTTGCCGATAGGGAGGTTGCGGAAGTTACCTGGGAAGAGTTCAGGGCCGCGCTGCTGGAGCATTTCGTTCCGCAGTCGGCCAGGGATGAGTTGGAGGAGCGGTTGTTACAGCTAAAGCAGGGCACCCGGACGGTGGTGGAGTACTATCGGGAGTTCGACCATCTGGCTCGATATGCAGATTCTTACCAGCTGGATGAAGAAGGGTACATCAAGAGTTTCTATAAGGGCCAATGTGAGGACTTGAGGGAGGCTTTGTTGTTTGTATCCGACGGGCCTATCTCCCGGATTTTAGAAATCGCAAAGAGGATTGAGGTTGATTGGCACACCATTCGGGGCCGGAAACGGCCAGCAGAGGATTAGGGACGGAGAGTCAGAAATGACCAGCGGCGAGGTGCTATACCAGAGGGGAGAAGGACAGAGGACCAGCCTCGTCAGGAAGTGAGTTAGGAGCCGAGGGAGCAGGTGATATTAGCCCCTCAACCTCTTCGGATGTAGGAGATGCCGAGACTCGGGGGAATGACGTATCCCCCACCAGAGTGCTTCCATTGTCATCAGATTGAGAACATCCGGAGGAACTGCCCCATGAGGGGGGCACCACCTCCAGCACCACAGGGTGGCCCACCTGCTCAGCATTTCGGAGGCCGAGGACGCGGCCGAGGTCGTGGATACCAGCGGGGAGATCGTAGACAGGAAAGAGAGCAGGTGTATGCTTTGGACCTTACGCAGCCTTGGAATCCAGAGAAGGTCATAGCAGGTACGCTGCAATGCTTCTTTATTTTCATAGAATTTCCCTTTCAGTTGTTAAAAATTATAACCGCACTAGATAGATTAGCAAGGAAAGAAAACTCATTACAGAACCCTAAGACATCTAATCACCCCAGGTATAGTCTTCATCATTGGCAAGCCTGCCCGCACGCTGTTTGATACTGGAGCTACTCACTCCTTTGTGTCAGAGACGTTCGTAGAAGGACTGGAAGGCGTGGAGCGATTCACGGGCTCGAAGATGAGGGTGCGACTACCATATGGATCTGAGCTCCTTACTACGGACCACTGCAATATGGAGGCAGAAATATGTGGAAAGGCGTTCGAGGCTCCAGCGATGATTTTGATGCTGACGGACAACGACCTAATCTTGGGCATGGTATGGCTGCACTGGAACCATGCCTAGATTGATTGCAAAGCGAAGAGGATCACCGTGGGACACGGGGACTCTTTCATTGTCATCGAAGGTGTAAGACCTGTCTATCGTATACTCTTATCTTCGGTACAGGCCGTTAAGGCCCATCTGCAGGGAGAGGAGGTCTATTAGATCCTATTTGAGATGGCAGAAGTCAAGGAGTCTGTGACAGACATCCTGGTGGTGCGAGATTTCGCTGACATCTTTCCAGAGAAACTACCAGGACTACCTCCGCATCGAGAGCAAGACTTTCAGATACAGCTTGTGCCGGGGGCCAAGCCGGCATCTAGGGCCCCTTATCGGATGGCCCCGAAGGAGTTGGCGGAGTTTCGGACTCAGTTGCAGGAGTTGGTGGAGGCGGGATTTGTTAGACCGAGTTCCTCGCCATGGGGAGCCCCGGTCCTATCCGTGAAGAAGAAGGATGGGACACTTCGCCTGTGCATCGATTATCGAGCACTAAATAGGCTGACCGTCCGGAATACCTATCCGCTCCCACAGATAGATGAGCTGTTCGACCAGCTGGAAGGGGCGCAGTTCCTTTCAAAATTGGATTTGAGGTTGGGCTACTACCAGCTTCGGATTCGAGAGGAGTATATTCAGAAGACTGCTTATAGTAGCAGATATGGATTGTTTGAGTTTACGGTGATGACCTTTGGGCTCACGAATGCACCTTCTGCGTTCATGACCCTCATGAACCAGGTTTTCAAGGAGTACCTAGATGTGTTTGTCATTGTGTTTATCGATGACATCCTCAACTACTCGAGAACGGAGAGGGAGCACACTCGCCATCTAGCACTGACCCTATAGAGACTGCGGGAGAATCACTTATATGCAAAGTTCAGCAAATATCAGTTCTGGTTGAAGGAGGTGGGCTTTCTAGGCCATATTATCAGCGGAGCTGGGTTGGCAGTGGATCCGGCAAAGATTCGGGCAGTTCGAGATTGGCCGCAGTTGAAGTAAGCTACCGATGTACGAAGCTTTCTAGGACTTGTCGGTTATTACCGAATGTTCGTGGAGGGGTTCTCCCAAATTTCCCTCCCACTCACATCTTTGATGAAAAAGGAGGCACCTTTTGTTTGGACCCCGCAGTGCCAGGCGGCTTTCCAGGAGCTGAAGGATCGACTCACCTTGGCCCCCATACTTACTCTCCCCTCAGGGAGAGAAGGTTTTCAAGTCTACACCGGCGCTTCCTACCAGGGTATGGGAGCTGTACTGATGCAGAAGGGCCATGTGATTGCATATACGTCTCGCCAGTTGAAGAAGCACGAGCAGAACTACCCGGTGCATGACCTTGAGATGGGAGCAGTCATTTTTACTCTGAAGGTCTGGCGCCATTATCATTTTGGAGTCCATTGCAACATCTACTCCGACCACAAGAACATGAAATACGTGGACACGCAAAAGGAGCTGAATATCAGGCAGAGGTGCTGGGTGGAGTTCTGAGCAGACTATCTGTATGAGATGCACTACCATACAGGGAAGGAAAATGTGGTGGACGACACGTTGAGTCGGAGAGCTGCCACTTCCGAAGCCGGGCCCCAGGTTATGTCCATGGAGCTAGTCTGGTCCTTCAAAGATATGTAGATATCCCTAGTGTCCGAGGATGATCCAGAGCTATATAGGGAGTATCTGGCATCGATGGTGGCCATAGATGATATTCGGGACCGCATCCAGGACGGATAGAGGACAGATGCATGGGCAGAGCTGATATTCCGAGCCTTAGAGGAGGGTTCGACAGGAGATTATTCCCTGAGAGATGGATTGCTACATTTCATAGGCAGAGTATATATACCAGCAGGAGGCCGAATTCGGGAGGACATCATGGCGGAGGCGCATTGTAGCAGATATTCTATACACCCGGGGATCACCAAGATGACGGCAGATCTGAAGAAGATTTTGTTTTGGCCAGGGATGAAGAAGGACATTACGTACTTTGTGACTCATTGCGAGGCATGCCAGATGGTGAAGGCAGAGTGCAGAAACCCCGCTGGATTGCTACAGCCACTCCCGGTGCTAGAGTGGAAATTTGAGGACATTGCGATGGACTTTATTCATGGACTCCCCTGGTCTCGGACAGGGAATGACTCGATCTGGGTGATTGTTGATCGGTTGATAAAAGTGGCTCGCTTTATACCAATTAGGAAGGATGAATCAGTTGGAGTGCTGGTACGGATGTTCGTGGAGCAGTATATCCGATATCATGGCGTGCCCAGGATGATAGTGTAGGACCGCGATGGATGGTTTACATCCAGGGAGTGGAGATCTGTGCAGGCTTACTTTGGCACGTGATTGACCTTCAGCACCGCATTCCATCCCCAGACGGATGGGCAGACAGAATGCACCAATCAGACGCTGGAAGATCTTTTGAGTTTATGCATTTTGGACCTCGGGGAACCATGGGAGAAGCTCTTACCCCTGGTCGAGTTCTCCTATAACAACAGCTACCAGTCCAGCATCAGGATGGCGCCTTACGAAGCCTTGTATTGAAGGAAATGCAGGACCCCGCTTTCTTTGGTTCAGGACGAGGATCTGAAGGCGTTGGGATCAGACTTTGTTGAAGACACCGAGGCTCAGGTGAGACTGATCAGAGACAGAATGTTAGAGGCGCAGAGCAGACAAGCTAAGTATTATGATGCCCGACATCGTCAGGTGGAGTTTCTGGTGGGGGACCGAGTGTTTTTGAAGATCCGACCCATACATAGAGTTTCACGGGTGCGCGGTCAGATAAAGAAGCTCAGTCTTAGGTATATGGACCCTTACAGGATCCTGGAGCGGATCGGGGCCCTAGCTTACAGGCTGGAGCTGCCACCAGAGCTGCCAGCTCTACACCACGTCTTCCATATTTCTTTGCTGAGAAGGGCTCTACTACGCCCGGAGCAACAGATTATGACCCTCGAAGGGCCGGTAGCTTCAGACCGGTCTGTTCACTTGGAGCCGGTTCGGATTGATGACAAAAGAGTACGGATCTTGTGCCGCAAGAAGATCCCCTTAGTCAAGGTTCTGTGGAGGAATCATGGTCAGGAGGAGCACACCTGGGAACCGCAGGACCTGATGAGGCAAAAATACCCGGATTTGTTCAATCATGTATGCATCATCACCTCTCAGTATACTATGAATTGCCTTCTTGTATTGAGCCAGTAAGACTAGATAAGGGAAATTGAGAACCTAGGCATGCGCAGGAAAGTAGGGGCTAATCTTTTGTTTATTGGGGAAATTGCCTTTGTTTATCAAACAAGTAGTCGCTTCGACCCAATAGGGAAAAAAATCATATGGGATGTTACAAGTTTACTTTATTTCGGTAGAAATCCACGTAGGCTCAACCTCAATTTCGGGGACGAAATTTTTGTTTTGTTTATTGGGATTTGAAACATCACATTTCCGGCTAGACCTCTAGGAGTCGGTCTGTCGTGACAGAACTGTAGGGAGCCCAAAAATTGAGGTCCATCGACCTAGACTTGGAGTCGCGGGTTGGTCACGCCCGTCACCGACCCGTCACACCCGTGACTAGGGCATGACCAATTCGACGATCGTCGATCTCAGGAAGACAATCGTCGAGCGCAGATTTTTGCAAATCGGGCCTGTCACGCCTGTGACCCACGTATCACGCCCGTAACCTAGGGCTTGACCCCCCCTTCGACGATCGTCGATCTTAGTAAGACGACCGTCGCGCGCAAAATTTGTACCATGACCCTGTCACGCCCGTGACCCACGTGTCACGCCCGTGACCTAGGGCGTGACCCACCTTCGATGATCCTCGATCTCAAGAAGACGATCGGCGAGCGCTGAGTTTGCATCACGGGCTGTCACGCCCGTGACCGACAGGTCACGCCCGTAACCTAGGGCGTGACCCCTTCGATGATCGTCAATCTCAGGAAGACGATCGCCGAACTCTGAATTTGCAACACACCTATCACGCCCGTGACGTATGTGTCACGCCCGTGATAAGGGCCGAAACGTCAACCAGGCTGGAAATTTCTGTAACCGAAGTCATAATCAATTCTGATTATTGGAATTTACAGCAAGAGTATTTATGAGCTGTTTCTTTCTCTAAATACTTAATAAAATGAGGAAGAGTTGACCCAATAGGAAATCGCCACCTGTATCAGTCTTCTCATCTTCCACCGTTTCCTTCCCTGCACCATAACCAAAATAATATTAAGAAAGAGAGAGGGCATTCATGGCCATGAATGTTTAATCCTTCCCCTCCCCACTTGGAGATCTATAAAAGCCCCCTTAGAGCAAGAGGAGAAGGTTACACTCTAGACCAAACAAATTCAGATTTCTGCTCTTGCTGTAGGAGAAGTTCGGGAATGCCACCACCGCACCATGACAATCCGACGTTCATCTCGTCTTCAAACCGCGAACAAGGTCCTCCTCTACTTCTTCTCTTATGGGTAGATCTTAGGATCTTAGAAATGAAGTTCGTGCTCAAAGGAGCCGGACCTATCTCACATTTTCATGGAAAACCATGAAAAATATATTTTTCGGGTACGCCGGAAACCGCCACCTCCGGCGGTCAAACCACCGCCAACCGATAGCCATCGCCTCGACGGAGGTGGTGGTGGTGGTGGCTGGCCAGGGAAGTGATCGGACAGCCGGTGATGGATCACAGAAAGGTTATAGGAAATATGGTTTTCTGAGTTTCTATTTCGGGTTCTGCTTGGTAGGGGAGATGAACAGTAAAACATTATTATAATATAAAAATTAAGTACATAATATATAAGGTAAATATACATAAAATAGGCTTCTTTTGATGCTGCAAAACGAGGCAATTAGAGGCCGTTTTAGGAAAAATGGACAGTCACAAAAGTTGTAGCCCTTCGAGTCTAGATTAATTTTAAATTGATTTCAACTCATTTGGGTAAGCGGTTGGACCGCAACACCTGTTTTAGTGGGGCTGTACCTAGAGTTAGGCAGGAACTAAAATGAATGCCCATGCTTCGTCCCTCGTCCAAATAACCTGAAATTTGGGCAGGAGGTTACCCTTAGCCATGTATAGAGGCTGTCCAAAAATGGGAATATTTGGAGATACTTTGCCTAAAGTTTTTGTTTTAATTTAATAAAGTTAGAGTAATTTACTTAAGTGGTCAAATGACCTCCAAACCCTCCCAAATTTTGGTGAGCGGTCCCTGGCTATAAAATCTAGTTCTGTACAAATTTTCAACTCATTTGGATGAGCTTTGGATAGGGAGTCACCTATTCTTAACTAGGCAATAGTGAGGCATTTTGAGTAAAAAGTGCACTAGAGGTTGGAACGGTCAAATCACCTCAATTGAGGCTGATATTTCGACCACTGACTTGGAAGGGTTAATATAACCCACTTGGAGAAAATTGTGTGAATAGGGGTTTGTTTACCCTAGGATCCAAGCTCAAACCCTAAATGGAGGGTTTTGAGGGTTGTGAAGGACATGGGGGAAATTGCTCTCGAATTTCCTTGAAACTTTGTAGAGTTGACATTAGCATGATAAGAATTATCTGGATGGAATCTTGGAGGATTTGGAGACAAGTAGATACCTTAAAACCCTAATCTTAGCTTTAGGGTAAAATACTAATTAAGCACAATCCATCACTAAACATTATCTAAACGCTGTGAAACTCGGGTAGAGTGAGTTTTGGAGTGGGTAGAATCTATAGAAATTTTACTGGAATTTTATTATGTTTATTTCCAGCACTTCATTTGTAACCATTGTTATAGCCCCAATTGATGATTTTATTAATTGTATCTTTCTTATCATTGAAATCTCATGAAATCTTGGAAGTAAATGTTTTAAGACAGAATGGTTACCCTTGAATTTTTGTATAATTGTTAGTTGAGTAAATCCAGTACTTCCTTCACAAATGTTAAAAAGGGCTTCTATGGCTTAAAAATTAATTATAGATGATATTTCTGTTGAAAAATTATGAAACTTGGCCAATGCTATTTTTAAAATGGGATCTGCATAATATATTTTATTTATAATTTTTGGATGAATATTCTCTGAACCTGATTCACAAATAACGAAATATAGAAGATATTGCTAAAATGGTTTTAGTGACCTTTTGATGATAGAAAATTTATGATACTTTGGATTTACTATATTGAGATAAAATAATATTTATTATAATTTTGTGCACATCTTGCATGAGAACTTAGGGTAGTTCATGTTCAAACCGGTAGCCCTTGGAATTTTTGAGGAAATTAGTTAAATGCCAGATAAATTAGAAAAATTAACATTTTCTGGATTTAGGTTAATTATATCATGATAGTCTCCAGTAAATAATTTAGGGCATTTGGATGAGTTTTGGATCATTGCATAACCGGTTCGACATATTGTCTAGGCTGGTCTGCATATAACATATTGTTAAATTGCAATAGGACATGATCTGGGATAGTGGTTGAAGTTAGTCATTTTGTCTTGGTGAATAGATGAGGAGGATAGCGTAATAGAATGAAATGAAAAATAGTGAGAGGTGGTGATAGCTAGAGTTAAGAGGTGCTCGGGTTCGACGAAAGATCGTCTTTCCCGAGAGAGGAAGGTTAAAAATCACCCTAGGTTAGTCTATCGTAATATGAGAAGGGAATGGGTAAAGGGAATTCTACCAATAACAATAAGTGCCTTGCGAAAGGGAACGATGGGCTTCAGCTACCATCATAGTTCCTAGTGCCCTTTGAGAGCCCTTCACGGGGAATACCAGGGGCAGTCCTGGGTTAACGTAAACAGTAATAACAAACAGACAAGAGTAACTTAGTAATTAGGGTTGCACCTTTAACCAACACTGTTAGCACAGGAAGATTGATGGGAGCTTCGGCTCGGTTGGTTAAGAGACGGACGGAATGGTCCGGGGAGCTTCAGCTCGGTTGGTTAAGAGACGGACGTTTTGGTCCGGGGAGCTTCGGCTCGGTTTTTGTGTGATTACGATTAAATTTGCATGTGAATAAAAGAATGAAAATTAAGGTGGTGGGTGTTCGGTATTGGAGGGTCGATGCACCGACGCCAATACGCTGACTCGGCAAGTGTGGTAAGCACTTCGCTAACAAAAGTCCGGTGCGCCAGCCAGCAAGAGTACGCAGGAGTCCGCTTCGTGCACCAAGCATTGAGGCGTACGATAAGGTCTGATCGGTAGTGCTTTACTGGTTTAGAGGTGGGTGAGGCCCAACCCACCACTTCCGTCTGCCACTACGGAGGTATCCTGGGAGGTAACGGCTCCGAAAGGGGGAACTAAAGGTCTGTGTGCACAGAGTCAGGTGTGTGAGTTGCACTTGCATGCTTCATCATACCCACTTACATGTCATAGCATAATCAATTCATTTAACCCCTGACACCTAAAGTATAAGTGGAATGGGACGCTTATACATTAGGACCTGCAAAACAACCCCTTGGTCTATAAGCTTGTGTGGGCAAGTTTATAAATTAAGGTTAAATTAAATATATATATGCTGCTGTTTGCTAACCGACACCCCAACGTATAAGTGGTATGGGACACTTTATACGATGGGAGCCTTGTAGAAGATCCCTTGGCTTATATGCTTCGCACATAAGTTAAGGTTACTGTTCCTACTTTCTGTTTCTGTCACATTTATTATAGAATTGCTAGATTAGTTCCGCTGCCACCTGTTTTCGTTTGATTCATTCTCCACCTTCATGTCCTTCCTTTTCTTCCTCTCCGCCCGGTACTTAGGAGCTATGGGGGAAGGGGTACGGGATGATAGGGCTTAGTCTTTATGACTAACGATTTTCGAACAGCATCATTTAGGGGATCGTGGAGCCCAGCATCTAGGAGCAGCCCCAGAGATCGGTGCGCTTGGAGATAGGGCAGTCTAGCTCTAGAGTTCATACAGCCGGGACCGTGAGTCTCGACCTCTAGTAGATGTTTTGTTTTGCTTCCGCATTAGTGAATTGTAGTGAGGACATGTTGTACCGGGCATAAGCCCACATTTATAGTACTCTGATTATTATTATTCTGTGGACACTCCCTTCGTGGAGTTTTATTTCTATATATGTGATTTATCTAGTGGACTTTTATTTACTTCATTTTGTTCAAATTTTCTGTAATCAAATTGGCCGGCAGAATCGGCGCCTTGTGGTGATGACCCTTCAGGACGTGAAGGTGTCACCACAAAGCGGCGATTCTGGGCCTAAGACCCCGGTGTCTAAAAAGAAAAAAAGGGGGGGGGGGTCTTACAGGCTTAGTTAGAATAGAACCAGATAGATAGTTGAGATTAGATTGTAATGGAAATTCTGTTTTATAGAATTGAGCTCGACGATAGTCGACTACCGCTCGACAATATTCAATTGAAGATCGATGATCTCAGAGTTATGTACTCTGAATTTGGTTCGACGATCTGCTTGCTAAGATCAACGATCGCCTTACCGAGGTCGACGATTTCTATCTAGCTTTGTTCTGTCTTCAGGTCGACGATCTGCTTGCTCAGATCGACGATCTTCGTTCTTTGCTCGACGTTTTTTGTTTGTGAAGCGTGCCTGTCTTTAACTTTATTTAATTCATCTGATTTCCTGATTTATCTACTCATACTTAAATCATATTTTATTCAGATGTGCTGCTTATTAAAATGCTTATACTCTATTAGTTATCTACAATATTTTCTATGCATTGTTTTAAAAGATTTTGAGAGTATATAGCTGTTTGTTTTATTAAAGGAAAGATTGGATTTTGTACAGCTGTTTTATAGCCGTTAGGATTTTTTTCCTGTACATTTGTGTAAAGTCAAAATGATAGAATATTTAATATCCTTAAATCCTTTTTGGGACTGACAAAAAAGACTATCTCTGCAGTTTCCTTAGTTGAATTATCATATTGTTTTGGAAAGACTTTTTGTGCAGGGCTCGAGGCAATATTAGAAAAGAAAAAGGCTCTGTAGTATAATATATATAGCTGGCTGAATACAAAAGAGAAGATACACAGAAACAACACAACTTAGCAACATTTGTGAGAGAACAAGAGCTCTCAAGAAAAGAATTTGTTCTTCTGCTTCTTTCTGAGTTCATCATGTCTTCAGGAAAATCAACACTCATTGCTCAAAGCTTTCAAGAAGAACACTCCTCCCAGATTGCAAAAGCTGCTGAAGAAGAACCTCCATCATCATCTCTAATCTTCTTCAAAGCTGCATCAGAAATAGTTTAAAAGCAATCTGAAGTTCCTGCCCCCTGAAGCAAAGTTTCTTCCTGGATATTCTCCAAGCCAGGGGGAGCTTTGATTTCTCAGAGAAATCCACTAGCTTCTCTGAACACAGAGAAGACACCATCTTTTTTTTTATATTTCCTTTTAACCTCCTTATAAAAGGGTTATCTCTCCCTTCAAAAGTGAACTGTTGGTGATAGGGCACCTGATCAAAAACCTATTGGATTTTGGGCTCCTTTTCAAAAGCTCAAAGGGTCTCTAGATCCACCTGCATCAGATCTTGTGGTGGCAGGGCACCTGAACAAAAACCTGTAGTGGATTCCTACCAGGGTGGTAGAAGAGTGGATGTACCCAATTGGGGAACCACTATAAACTTCTTGTGTCGTCTGGTTGATTACTTAAATCATTGATCTGTGGCTGTGATAGATATAATGAGGTTGTTAGTTGTTGTGTTAGATTTAAAGCTCAACTGAAACATCAGTTAGCTTGTGTTTATTCACTACACTCTTATTAGGCTTTAGGTTTAAAGCTTTTATATTTTAATTCCGCAATTTGCTCAAGAGAAGTGTTTAGAGTCTCTTAATTATTGAATACTCTATTCACCCCCCCCCTCTAGAGTAGTAAGTATCTTATCCCCTCTCTTTCAACCTATTACAAGTAGAATAAATTAGATTAATTAAAATAGAAAAGTATTAAACTAAATGCTTTAGAAAAAGCTATTTCTATAATAATTTCTATGCGAGACACGAACACTCATCTTGGAGTACTATAGTAGTCAACAATTTACTCCACCTCTCAATCCTATGCCAGCACCATGATTTTGTAAGCTCACACAAAAAATAGAAATCACATGTGACGCATCAAAAAATAGGCGCGCGCTCATGTGGGTGATGTGGTGTGCATGGAAAATGCAAACTACAACTTAATGAAACTAAAATAACAACGTGATTTTCGTATGATTATGGCAATGTGCACGTGGATTGGATAACGAATATGCTTGCTCTACCCCAGACTTATACATAGCAATACTAATCATGATATATCAATTGAAAACAAATTATAAACTAGGGAAGAGATTACCCAATGCTACAAATTTGAGCAAACCAGAAGGCATAGAAAAATCATGCATGCACGTGCAGGAAAGATGGAACTCCAAGAAAAAGCAAATAAATAAACTAAACTTTTATCATATTACAGAAATAAGAACAATCAATTCTGGGTTGTTTCCCCGTGGCATTTTTGTTTATAATCCTTAAGATAGACTGAATACTTATATTAATAATTTTATATAGAGTTAAAATTATCCACAATTAAACAAGCCAAGGACACAAAATAGCCCAGAGAATTGCCCACGGATTAGTTATATGCCGACTTGTATTGATTCTCCCCAGCAATATGAGAGGGACTGAAAGTAGAAGATTTAGAACCTAGAGAATTTTTAACTTCCCTGCCTCTAGCCATATCCTTCTCGCATCGGAGGGCAGCAAATCATGAGGTGCGGCGTAAATTTTCCTCTTTCGATCTCTTTTTAGTGGGAGAGCGCCAGCACAAATCAACAACTTGCTCAACATATACATTTGTAGTTTTAAAAAATGCGGGGGGGGGGGCATCATTTATGTGGCCACGGTAGGTAGCAGTTCAGCCTAGTGCACATACTTTGATTATATATGCACAAATTTTGAACCTTCATCAATGAATAAATTCTTGGCAGGATTGCCGACCTCCTCAACACGCACACACACACACACAAATTATAACACCCCTATCCGTCACATAGCATATAACAGTAGGTCCGGCCGGGGCCCGACGCCATATACAACAGACAGACCGGCGGGTTACTAAATGAAACCATTAAACTAATAACATACGTCCAACACAGAGTACATTCTAGTGGAAGGAATTTATAAGTTGCAAAGTTAAGAACCTAAGCCAAAAGCATGAATGTCTACTAACAACTGAAATAGGAATGGAGGTACAAAATACACAAAGTACTGGCCTTATGTCCTTACAAGAGTTTACTCAATTAAACTGTGTCTTACAAACATCGCCACGCAGGCCGGTCACACATGAATAAAACAAGTAAACATTCACATGGCCTTCGAGGGCCGGCTCAGCAACATGGGCTTTGGCTCTCTATTTGCCACTAGGCTCCGCAACACCTGCAAGCACAATGCACCGCAGCGGTGTCAAACAAAAGCAACGGTCAGCTAAAGCTGACCAAATTATAACGACCCCGCCCCTTATTCGGGGCGGCGATGCTCCTTCCCTGTGTAACATCCCATTTCTGGCTAGACCCCTGGAAGTGGTTTTGTCATAACAAAACCTTAGGAAACCCAGGAATTTAAGATTATTGACAAAAATTTCAAGGCAAGGGGTGGTCACGCCCGTGACCGACCCGTCACGCCCGTGACCTAGGGCGTGACCCCTTCGACGATCGTCGACCTCAGAAAGATGATCGTCGAACTCAGATATTTCAACATGGGCCTAACATGCCCGGGACCGGTCCGTCACGCCCGTGACCTTGGAATTGCGTTGAGTGAGCTAAGCTCACTCAACGTCGTGGGCTGGATGGCGTTAGTGAGCTTAGCTCACTCAAAGCCATAAGACGGATGGCGTTGAGTGAGCTTAGCTCACTCAAAGCCATAAGCAGGATGGCATTGAGTGAGCTTAGCTCACTCAAATCCATAGGTTGAAGGGCGTTGAGTGCACTGACTGCACTCAACGCCATCTGGTGTTGGCAGGAATGGCGTTGAGTGAGCTGAGCTCACTCAACGTCGTATACTGGATGGGCGTTGAGTGAGCTTAGCTCACTCAATGCCCTAAACGGTCAGGCGGGATGGCGTTGAGTGCGTTGAGTGCACTCAACGCCGTAAGCTGAACGGTGTTGAGTGCACTGATTGCACTCAACGCCATTTGGTGTTGTCTGGATGGCGTTGAGTGAGCAGAGCTCACTAAACGCCATAACCTGGATGGCGTTGAGTGAGCTAAGCTCACTCAACGCCATCATCTAAAAAGACATATTCCGTGTGGCGTTGAGTGAGCAGAGCTCACTCAACGCCATAATCCGGATGGCGTTGAGTGAGCTGAGCTCACTCAATGCCATAGTCTGGAATGGCGTTGAGTGAGCAGAGCTCACTCAATGCCGTAGCTTGATGGCGTTGAGTGAGCTGAGCTCACTCAACGCCATTATACTTAGACTTTTTTTCTGGCATTTTTACTTCTAGTTGGGTGTTGGTTTAGCTGAACCGGGTCGGTTCAGGAGTGAGCCGTCTTCTCCAATAAGACCTGATAAGTTTTATTTGATTTAAGTTGACCAGTCATGCTGTGCCACGTGGACCGCCGGTTTTGCAAAAGGACGGTTGCGGCCATGGCCGATAGCTTGAAGTCACGGCCATCAATGGCATTTGATGCCATAACTCTTTCCCTTCCCCTGAAACTGCTGGATTCAACTCCTCTCAGGGAGAGGAGGAGTTTCCAGCCCTCCTCCAGCTGTCATAGGGCCGATTCAGCCCCCTCCATCAAGGCTGAGCCAAGCTTTTATGGGCCATTAATGGCCACCAGCTTTTGGCTGATCCCCTTCCTTACCCAAGCTTTTAAACATCTTCAGAGGCCCAAGGGGAGTTTTTCCAAGTGTTACCCAAAGTTTTCGAGCCTCCCCTTGCTGTGGAAGAATTTCCGGCGACGCCGCCACCGCGCAAATGGCTTCCCGACGGTCTGCACGCCTCCAACCCGCGAACAAGGTCCTCCCCTTCTTCTTCTTCGGCGGTTAGATCTTAGGATTCAATAGTTTTGAGGATCGGGCTCAACTGAGCCCGGTTGAAACTTCCATTTTCATGGATTTTTCCATGAAACCCGTGTTTGGGCTCGCCGGAAAAATCCCCTCCGGCGGCTGCACCACCGCCCGGCGATTGCCGCCACCTGAACGGAGGTGGTGGTGGCGGTGGCCGGCCAGGGAGGAGGCTGGACGGCCGGCGGCTGCTCTTGAAAATAACTCCAGGTCAGGCAAATCAGGGCCCTTGGCTGGAGGAAGAAGACGAGTCCAGAGCCTTTAGATCTTGCTTCAAGATCTGTGCTAATTAAATAGATTTTATTTTATAAGCAATTTTTGAATGGAAATATTTGTCACTTTAGATAATTTAGGAAAAATACCTAGAGGCTCTTATAGGAAAAATGGTCGACATTAATATTGTAGCCCTTTGAGTCTAGTAAATTTTAAAATTTGTTTCAAGCAGTTTGGACCACTGGATAGACCTCAGCACTCACTTTGGTGAGGTCTACCCATAGGGCTGTCCTGACCTTAGAAAAATTCCCCACTCCAAACCATCATCAAAATGACTTGAAATTTGGGGTGTGGCCTAATCTTATCTATATGTAGATGCTATCTAAAAATTAGGATTTTTGGTAAATATTTTTCTATAGTTTTTAGAAAAATTCAATAATGCTAGCATAATTTATTTAGATGGCTAAATGACTTCCAAACCCTCCCAAATTTTGGTGTGTGGTCCCTGGGTTTATCATAAGGTTCTGGTAAAAATTCCATCTCATTTGGAGATGTTTTGATTAGGTTTGAGTCCAACCCTAGGTTGATCCTTATAGGATAATTTAGGATCAAACACCCCCTTGGTATTTGGGTGGTCATATCACCTCAATTGAAGCTGATGTGTTGTCCAGTGGCTGTTTAGGGCAAAACTCACCCTCCAGGGAGTTTGGGGTGGTTTGGTGTAGGGCAGCCCTAGATCCCTAGGGAAAATCCCTTAATGGTGGTTTTCGGGGTTGTGAAGGTCATGGGGTCAAATGACCTTGGACTGACTTAAAATTTGGTGGAGAGAACCATAGGGCCAGTATAGTTCTCTGGACAAAAGTTTAGGGTATTTGGAGACAGCTAGGCCACCTAAAATCCTAACCCTAGTTTAGGTCACCAACCTTAATTTGAATTATTAAGCTGTCAAATAAACTTTAAATCAAGTAAAATTGGAGTAGGGTGATTTTCTAATCTAAATAGCCATATTATAATTTTGTTGAGATTTTTGGGTTAATTTATATTGTACTTCATTTACAACTCTAATTGGGCCCTAGATATTTATCTTGATGATTTTGGAATTTCTATGGACTGGAATGTTATGAAATATTGTATTAGGGCATCTTATAGCATGTTATACCTTCTTTATTTTCCTTGAGAGTTTTATCTGATTATTTTGGGTACTTTATTCTTTAATGTACTAATTGTGATATGTAGTCAAAAATACAAATATTGCCCAATTACTATTTGTAAAATTATGAAATTTGGTCAGTGGGCGTTTCAGACCATGATAGTAATCCTGTAAATTTCTATGAATTTTTAGATGATTAAAAATTGTACCTCCTTCTCTAAGCTAGTAAAATTGGTGTTTTACATTAAAATAGATTCAGAGCCCAAATATTAGAGAAAAATTATGGGACTTGGTTTCCGATGGTTTTAGGTCACCATAAAGCTTATATAATTTTCTTAGGATTTTTGGATACATATTTACATTACTTCCTTCATAATATAGTAGAAATGGCCAAAGATGGTAAATAAGGAAATATAGGCCTAAACACCTCTGAAATTTCTCAAAACTTGGAATTACTTTTTAAATGTCTCATAGGATTTTTACTGATTTTATGATGATTTATTGTTGGCTCATTAGTGCACTTCATGTTCATACTAGGGCATTTGGAAGCTTAGAATAAATAAATGAAATGCCTGATAAATAGGAAAATTTGGAAATCTTGGTCTTAGCTATATTATGTCACGATAGACCTTCAGTAAATATTATAGGAGATTCGGAAGACAATTTGGGGTACCTCCCTTATACTCCTCACGTATCTTAGGATGGTCTGCATATAGTAAAACCACGGAAACTGAACTCGAGCGGATAATGAACTTTGGGAGATGGAATTTTGGTAGTTACTGGTTGGTTAGGGCAAGTTAAGTTTAAGTTCATTACTAGAGGTCAGGATAAGTAGAGTGTGAGATTAGTTAGGGTTAAGTGGCGTATGGGAACGACGAAAGATCGTCCACCCCGGGAAGGAGAGGAAGTGTCTTAATACTCTAGGGCTAGATCTAAAGTAACTTAAAAGTGGATCGGGTAATGGGTATCAACCAATAACAATAAGTGCCTTGCGAAAGGGAACGGTGGGCTTCAGCTACCATCATAGTTCCTAGTGCCCTTTGAGAGCCCTTCACGGGGAATACCGGGGGAAGTCTTGGGCTAACGTAAACCGTAGGAATAATAAATCTAAAGAGAAACTAGTATAATTAGGGTTGCACACATATACACCCCGATAGCTAGGAAAGTGGAATAATTGGTTTGGTTTCCATTCAGACGGTAGCTCTGAAGGTAGATGCACGGACGGGACAGTCCGGGGAGCCGAGGGCTCGAGGGTTGGAGTACAGAATAAAGGTGGTGGGTCTTCGATATCTGATTGTCGTTCACACCAGCCTCAGTACGTTGACTCGGCGGTGTGGGACACTTAGCCAAAGAAAGTTTGGTGGGTATAGCCTATCGTAGTACGCGGATACTCTAGGTTGTGTTCTTCTAGGGGCGTACGGAAGGGCTAGGCACGGTAGTGTGGATACCCGCCTAGGAGTGGGGGGCCCGACCCACTGTCTCCGTTTGCCACTACGGGGGTTCTTGGGAGTGAAGCTAGCTGCCCGAACAGGGCGAACTAAAGGTCTGTGCGCATAGAGTCGTGTGCGTGTGTTGCACTTGCATGAATCATGGCATAGCATATCACTACACTCATATTTGCATACAACCGACACCCCAACGTATAAATCGGTATGAGACTTTTGATACGATGAGAGCCTTACAGAAGACCCCTTAACTTATAAGTTTGTATGGGCATTCCTATAAGTTAAGGTAACCTACTTACTTACTTGTTTACTTACTGTTCTCTAGCTGCCTTTTTATACAATTGCTACTTACTACTTCTCTTCTTTACCACTTACTACCATAGAATTGCTAGTTGTTCCTTGTTCTAGATAGTTGTTAGAATAACTCCCCTATCATCTGCTTGATTATTCTCCACCTTTGTAGCTTCCCTTTTCTCCTCTCTGCTCGGTTCTCAGGAGCCGTAGGTGGAGGGGTAGGGGATGATAGGGCTTAGTCTTTATGACTAATGGTTTTCGAACCACAATATTACAGGAGCTCTGGATGGGACACAGGGACCAGCAGTCCAGGGACCGACACCAGCGGAGTACGGTGCGCATGGAGGTGGGTTAGTCTAGCACCGGTGCACCAGCGACCAGCTCCGTGAGTGATTAGTACCTTTATAGTTCTGCGATGAGTGATTTGTAGTGAGGACTCTGATGTACCGGGCACGAGCCCGTTTATCTATATTTCATCTAAGCCGTATCTTGCAGTACTTCTATTATCTATTTCCTGTTATTATCTACTGATGGACTGGATGTGATTTCACTTTTATACATGCTTCTGTGGACTTGTTTACATTTATGTATAATTACTTCTCTCTCTTGTGATCAAAAAGGGCCGGCAGAATTGGCGTTTTGTAGTTGCGGCCTTCCCGTGAGTCGGTGCCGCCGCAAAGCGGCAGTTCTGGGCTAAGACCCCGGTGTTTAAAAAGAAAAAAAATGGGGTCGTACACCCTGCACTTTATTAGCATTCAATATAGTGAAATTCCACATCACCACAGGCGTAGGAACGCGCGGCCACACACCCCATGCTCTCAGGGCATATTCTTGGTGAAGCCGGTCCGAACCCAGTCTGTTCCACGACTCCACCACCACCCCCAGGATGGCAAATCTCATGAGCATTTTGTCCTTTCAGCCGAAGCCTAGACTCATTCTTCAAATTATCGGTAAGTCCCATATACCTTAGGTCTCTTTAACTGAAGAAAAAGGAGCGGGTAGGGTTCCACCATCCCGTTGCTCACCCCGCCACGACCATTTGGCCGTCGACGTGGGCCAAGCTTACCCAAGTCCCAACTACCAATCATACACGGTACATAGCCCCGCTATGTACCAGGCTGGCTCCCAGGCCACCAAAATGGCAGAACTTCGCTTCCGCCAAGATTTCTGGGTGCACCTTGGGGTTAATCCCCAAGACTCCCTGTTGCAAACTTCCACGTAGAAAACGCGAAAATAACCATCGGCACGGATTCTTCTCTGACAATAAATACATAATGAAACATCACCAATCCAGACCAACTTGTCCGGGTAGGCTTCACACACCATGCTTATGTCCGTACTTTGATTCCAAACTCTACATGCAAAACAACGGGGACTATTCATATCTACCCGAAAGAACACCTGAAACTCACCGCATACTTGCGAGAGCGGTCTTCCTATGCAAAAAGAAAAGAGGACTTCACATATCCAAGTAGAGAATCGTTACCCTAGCATTTCTCTTTAGCACCATGAAGATCTAGTGGGATGGAAAGCACCGTATCGGCCTCGCCTTCGTAGATCTAGACTCGAATCGAAAATCGGGGCTCCGAAGCTTCTCCGGCGGCCGGATTTCCTCTTCCTCTTCCTCCTTGATCTCCCCTCTCTCTAAAACCTTAGAAAGAGAATGCTCTCTTGAAATGAGGGTTTGAAAACCCTATTCCTGGTCAAAATTCCAGCATAGACCAGCCTGAGCCCTTGGATCCCAAAATAAGAAAACGAACGACCACGATTTGCTCTGAAAGTCAAATTAATGAGCCGAACACGACTTGTGATACGCCCGTGTCATGGGACGTGTGCCTAAATCGGCACTGAAACCATCACGTCCCGAAAGGAACACGGGCTTAGACACGCCTGTATCACCATTGACATACCCGTGTTACGGGGCGTGTTCCCGTAACCGAAAAAGGATCAAAACATCGCGAAGACGACACGACTCTGTGACACGCCCGTGTCACAGGCCGTGTGCAAGACATGCCCTAGGACACGCCCGTGTAACTCTTTCCGCATAGCCTGACAAACAGCCCGAGCAAGACACGGCCATGTACACGCCCGTGTCTCAGGCCGTGTTCTCAGCCTTCCACGATCGTCGACTATAACTCGTTGACCTCACGAAAAATCGTGCAACCCGAGCATGACATGCCCTGGGACATGCTTGTTTCCCAGGCTGTGTGGCCCTTAATAGGACCCAAATTTGGCTTAAACGCTTCCCGTTCCTCTTTTAAGTTTCAGGGAGTTAAAATTCTCTCCCTCTTAAAAGAATTTCGTCCATGAAATTACCGAAAGGAAAAGATACACAAAACAAAATGGTATCTGAGTCGAATAACTCGGGGTACTCCTCAAGCATGGTCTGCTCTTGCTCCCACGAAAGCTCCTCACGACCGTAGTTGTCCAATCAGACTTTGACCATCCTGATATCCTTATTACGAAGTTGCTTGACTTTAGAGTCCTCAATGCGAACGAGCTTGACTTTCATCGTCAACCAAATAACAACCGGTATTTGATCAACCGCAATTACTTGCAAAGTCTCTTGCACTACCTTCCACAACACCGAAATATGTAATACGTCGTGTAGACCACTCAACTCCATCGATAGCTTTAGTCGATCAGTTGCTTCACCAATTTGCTCCAGGATCTCAAATGGTCCAAAGTACCTCGGGGTCAGCTTCTTCAAGCGTCGTACCTGTGAAACGCCCTTTAACGGCTTAATATTCAAATACACCCAATCGCCAACAGCGAACTCAAAGTTCTGATGCTTGGCATAATAGTATTTAGCCTACCTATCCTAAGTGATCAGTAATCTTTCTCGAATGCTTCGTACCAATGAAGTGGTGCTTTCCACTTCTTGCCTTTGGTACAACCTCAACTCACCCGTTTCCAACCACGACAATGATGTGCGACATTTTCTAACATATAGGGCCTCGAAGGGTGCCATTTGAATACTCGCTTGGTAGTTGTTATTGTACGCAAATTCCACCAAATACAGGTGAACTTCCCACTGCTTCCTGGAATCTATGACGCACATGCGGAGTATGTCCTCCATTATCCTGTTAACTCTCTCGGTCTGACCATCCATCTGCGAATGAAAGTCCGTGCTGAAACTCAGCTTGGTTCCTACCATTTGCTGCACAAGCCTCCATTCATTGGTCGTGAACTGTCCATCTCAATCGCTCACGATGTTGTGGGGCACACTGTGTAGTCGAACAATGTTATCACATACACTTTCGCCAGTTTATCCACCGAATCATCCTTCCTATTCGGAATGAAGTGTGACACCTTCGTCAAACAATCTACGATCACCCAGATGTCGACCTTCCCCTTCTGTGATCTTGGCAAAACATAAACAAAATCCATTGAAATGTCGCCGAACTTCCACTCTGGGAAAGGCAAGGACTTCAAGAAACCTCCAGTCTTCTGGCACTACGCCTTCACCAAGGCGCACATCAGACACTTAGCCATATAAAGTGCCACGTCCTTCTTTAGTCCTAACCACCAGAACAACTTCTTCAAATCTTGATACATTTTTTTGCTCCTCGGGTGAATCGAGTACTTGGTATGATGTGCCTCGTATATCAATTCCTCCAGTAGTTTCCCCACAATTGGGATGCACAGACGACTGTGCTTCCATAACAGTCCATCAACAACATCGAATAGGGAATTTGACCCATCCAAAGTGAAAGGAGGTGTTAGATCTGGTTACTCTAGAAGGGGGAGGGGGGTGAATAGAGTATTAAAACTTTGGCTCTTTTTAAAGTTTATATCAGAGTAAATAAAATGATGCCATATACTAGTTAAGAATCGGAAAACTAGGATAATTATTCCAGCAATCACAAGCACAACAAAAAGGCAAAACAAAAAGAAAAGGATCAACTAGACGACACAAGAAGATTATAGTGGTTCGCCTAAACTTGGGTACATCCACTCTTCTATCACCCTTGGTAGGAATCTACTAGCAGGTTTTGATCAGGTGACTGCCACAACATGATCTGATTCAGGTAGATCAGGAAACCTTTCAGGCTTTTGATCAGGTGCCCAAAAACCACTGAAGACTTTTGATCAGGAGACCTCACAACCAAGAATTACTTTTGAAGGGAGTAAGAACCCTATATAATGGGGTGAAAGAGTTTGATGGAACTCTTCTCTTTTATAAATACAACTTGAGAAGACTATGTGGATTCTTGTGTTGTCAAAGCTTCTTTTGAGAAGTTGAATGCTTCAGGAAGAAAGAGCTTTGCTTAAGGGTGAGTAGGTCTTCAGCTTGATCTGCCAAGTTCCAGAAAATCCAATGACTGATGTTGAGAAATGTTGAAGCCAAAATTGACCTCAACGAATGTTCGCAAACCAAAGTGCAGCCGACGCCTACTTCTCTCAAATCTCGACCCCTGACTAGCTGCTAAGGTCCTAAGACTGACCCAAAGCCTCAGCTGGGAGGTCCCACCTCACACCCGGAAGATCTCTGAGAGCTTCCCCTCCAAAACCAATAGCTGGACTGGGAGCTCTTCAGAAAGCACTGGAGTTAGAGAATAATGAAAAGCCTGCCTTCCAAAGAGCCCCTATGGGTCTTTTTATAGTCTTCCCCTGTTCTGAAAATACTAAAATACCCCTGATGGGTCTGCTAATAGCCAAATCCCGCTGTTCTCCCAGGGGTATACAGGTAATTTAAACCGAGGATAATGAATAATAGTAATAAAATCATCCTTTTTCCTTGGCGCCAGGCCCCACCACACGAACCTACTTTGGAGAGAACCCCGGGCGAGAAGGCTCTCGCTGAGCCTTAGCTGAGCTCACCTTGGCGAGGCCTTCCGCCGAGAGGGTTCTCGCCCTTGGTGGTTTTTTTGTCATTACCGCTGGACGTGAAGACCTGAGTCCTGGCGCGAACGATCTCGCCTACCAATGGGAGGGAGCATCTTAAGGGCGAGAACTCTGCCGGTCCGCCATGGGGGCTAACCCGGGCCTGACCCAAACCTGACTACTGAGGTCTTAGCCCTCCCGGGCCTCCCCAGCGAATATGGGGTTGTACACAATCCCCGCTCTTTTCGAGCTAGCCCTGCGCTCGACAAGACAAGTCCAACCCCAAAATATTCGCTGGACACGTGCCCGTCAGCCAAGAGAATATTTTGGCGGGCCCTACTGCGGCTATAAATACACGCCGACGGATGACCATAAGTCTTGCCTCCGAACCGTTACTTCTTCCCTGAGCTCTCGCCCGGGATTCTATGTACGATACTAAGATGTCTGCTAAGCGTGCTGGCAAGCCACTTCCGCAGGACCTTCAAGATCAGTTACTCGCGGCTCAAGCGCGAGCCTTAGCAAATAGTGCTGCGGTAGTGCCCTGGCTATCGAGGAAATCTTCAGACACCGTCCCCTCTGAGCCGAAGAAGAGAAAGGGGAAGAGGAAAGCGAAGGTGGTCCGGCGAGACCTTGCTCGCGAGAATAGGGATTCACCTTCTCCTACTCCCATTCCTGCGGAGGACCCCTCCCCTCAAAAGGTATGCCTTCCGACCATGCTTACCGAGCTGATTACGCCATGGGCCTGATAGTTAACGTGACCTTTCGCAGAAATCCGCTCCAAACGACGTCGCCAGGTCCTCCCCGATTCCCCCGGATTCGTCAGCCCTCCCTCCTGAGGATCGAACGAGGGTCTCGGAGACAATTCCTCCAGCCGAGACCCGGGTGATAGGTATCTTTTCCGCCACTTCTCAATATTTCAACCGTACTTTTCCTTGTCTGAGCTATCTTCTCGCAGAGCCAGCTTCCGCTGTCCCGGGTCTTGTCATCCGGGGGGATGAAGCGAGAACCGGCGAGATGCTTCCGTCCACGGCAAATCCCGCCCTGCAGGCGAGAGGGGTGGCCTTTGACCCTTCCGTTACTAAGGAGGCTGATCCTCCTTTGAGAGATGACAACTCTCTCCCTGCTTCTGGCCAGGCTGGGACTATTGAGCGCGAGCCCTTCCGCCCAGGGCGTGGAAAGCCTTTCCACCTCCTTTATGGAACAGACGGAGGGGTCGGGCCTTCTCACCTGATGCCAGTCAATGGCTCTCGCCAGACTGCAGGTATGCGAGACATTCTTATCTGCTGGTTGTTATGTCTTAAAAAACCTTGGGCTCACCTTTCGCAGGGGATCCCAGCTCTCGGTCGGAAGCCAACGAGGAGAGAGAAGAAGAAGAAGAAGAAGAAGAAGAAGAATCCCTTCCTCCTTCGTCCGGCGAGATAGAAGAAACCTTGAACGGCGCCGGGAACGCGAAGGAGCGAAGGAGGAAGATCTCGACCATTCTGGCCAAGCTCATCCGGCGAGACCGCGCCCATGTTGCAGCGGCGAGAGCGTTCCGTGAATCCGTGGAACAGAGGCTGGAGGCCCTGGAGCGTGATTTCTTCTTGGGCGAGATTGATCGACCGGGAGGGCCTACCGCCGAGTCTTCACCAGGGAGGTGCATCGCGCAGATCCGGGATCATGCTAGGCAGATCAACCTAGGATGTACCACCCTGTCATCTTACTTCAATCCGTTTGTGCCTCCGAGAACCAGGCGGCGGGAGCGAGGGCGATGGCGCTGGGAACTGTATTAGTTCTTCTAGGTCTCGCTCCTTCTCCCTCGTTAGCCTTCCCTTCCGCCATGTACATTTATGCCTTTGTAATAATTGTTATTAATCTTATTCAGCTCTCGGCGGCGAGAGGAAATTATTATTCGTTTCTTCTTTCATGTGTTGAAATTAGGATGCTTGCGCCAAAACTAAACGGCTTGCGCCAAAACTAGAGATGATCGTCGACTGTCGTCATCCCGCGGGGGAAAAACCGAGGCGTCGCCGGCCCAGATCGTGACAGCTGTACCCCGCCGTCATTTTCTCTTTCCATCGGACGGAGCCGTAACGACCACAGTTCCCTATAAATAGAGAAGTCTACCAACCGCATTTATTTCTCTGATCCGGAACCTCAACTCCCCTTCCTTGCTTTCGCTCAATTGCTTCCGCCTCTTCCTCTCTGTTGTTCTCGCTATTACCCCCAAGCTCAATATGCCGGGCGAGAATGAGGGTCGCGCCCATTGCGCGGAAGCATTCCGCAAGCATCTCTTCCCCTCCTACACGCTCACCTTGGACGAATATAATCTGATCGTCAACCGCTTCATTCCTGCTGGCTTCTCAGCGCGGAACCCGGGTAATCACGACAAGGTGAATACCCCGGAAGCGGGAGAGCTCGCCATCCCCCCTCGAACACTTCGAGGTGGGCTTCCGCCTACCCCTCTGGCCGGAGATTCGACAAGCCCTCCGCTACTATGGGGTGGTTCCCGCCCTGGCTGAACCCGAACTCTGTCGCGATCCTTGTGGCATTCATTTTCTACATGCGATCCGAGAGGATCGAGTTTAGTCTGTCGATCTTCCGCAAGTTGTTCAACTTCCGCGCCAAAGGCGGCGTGGTCTTCTTCTCCGGGAAGCTACTCAAGACCACCGGCCTCGCCAATAAACATCACCATTGGGGCGAGAAGTTTTTCTACGTCACCGGGGACTTCGGCAATGTCCCGCTCCGACCCGTCCAGTACGAGAATGCTGCTTACAAGCCGCCCGTTCTGGGGTCGCGCGAGAGCGCACTCCTGGAGTTCTTCGGAACAAAGGAGTTTGATGTTCTCTTCCTCGCTGAGACGTCGACTCCCTGCCTCCCGTTCACCCGGGCGAAGGTATGGTCCCGCCTTAGATTTGATCTTTCGTTAGGATCTTTCTGTGTTGAACAGCGCCATCTTTGCAGGAGAGCGGGAGGTCCCCCTACACCAACCTTTTTCTTTGGCCCCGGGCGTCGAGGATCGGGTCGCGAGAGGCTCTCTCGCTCTCGCGGAGGCCAGCGCTCGCGCCTGCCGGGAAGAGCCCGTTCAGCCTTCGGCGCTTGAAGGTAAGAAGCGAAAAGGCGCCGCTCCCGCCTCGCGATCGCTGAAGAGGCCAAAGCCATCTGCTGCGGACAAGGGCAAGGACTTGGCCGTCTAGCCTGCCCGACATCCTGCTCTGGGCAAGTCCTTCGAAGGGCTGCTCCAGATGGCCAGCGAGATGGGTGCTTCCGCCAGGAGGCATGCCGAGGCTACTGCCAAGAACCCTCCGGCCCCCGACAGAGCGGGAGGAGAGGGAGTCGTCGCCGAGACCTCCGCCCAGACCCCGCCTAGGGAAGTACCGAAAGGGCACAGAAATTATGGCTTCGGCGTGAAGCACGTCGACGTGGAAGGGAAGCCTCTGCTCCAATGGGATCCCGAATCCAACAGGGTTGCAGTTTCGACGCTCCTCCCTAGCTGGTCGGAGCGGGATGAGGTTACCAGCGAGGCCTTCTCGCTGGGCTACGGCCTCTATAACCGAGAGGAGGGCGCCAGTGTCTTCGACCAGACGCCCACCCGACTCCTTGCTTTCGATGCTACCCGGACCCTGCTTCGCGGGTTCGAGCTTGCGCATATGTGCGCGCGTCGAAGCTTCAACATCGACAAGAACTTCGCCGATATGTACAAGGCGAGGGAAGAAGCGGTGGCCAGAGCACGCTCTTCGAAGACAGAGCTCGCGGCTAGTGTTCGACAAGAGTTGGCGGATGCTCAACAAGCACTGTCCCTGCGCCCCGCAGCCGAGGTAAGCGGGATCTTCCTGGACCCTTGCTCTCGCTACTCGAAGTCTTGCTTGCGCCATATTTACTAAGTTGATATCTTCTCCAAAGGATTCCGCCCAGGCCATGGCGCTCCGCGCGGAGTTGGCTGACATACGTTGCGAGAACGTCTTGCTAAGGGACCAACTCCGGCGTGCGGAAGCGGCGAAAGACCCGCCTCCGACGCTTGATGAGAGACTAAAGAGTCGGCACTTCTCGGTGTATGACATCGACAAGCTTCTCCAGGCAAATGCCCAGGCTACCGTCAGGCTGACGGTCGAGAGGCTGCGAGATGCGTAGCTGCTCCGGGAGGACGACGTAACCATCGACGCCCGCCAACTCCTCCCTTGGCTATTCGATCCCGTACCGAAGCCTCCCGGCGCGCCTGACTCTCCTCCTTCGGATACCCAGAAGTCCTCCTCCGCTGCCGGCGAGACGTCTGAGGCGAGCTCGGGCGAGGACTCCGGCGAGGACTCGGGCGAGAGTACCAGCGGGGATTACAGTGCGTCCCCTTGAAGTGCTTTTTTTTTCTTTTAATACATTTTTGTAATGAGCGTGGAGATCCAAACCTCTGTACTTATTAAATATAATGCAATGTTTCATTTTTCACTGCCGGTGTTTGCTTGAATGAATAGGTTAGTCAGCCAAGTGGCTCCCGCGTGAGCCTCCGCCGAGACCCTTAGTCTCCTTAGGGTAACCTTCCTTAGAGACTGATTAGGCGGGAGCCTTGCGCCATCGATTAGGTCGTCCTGCCCAGGTCTGCCGGGAGCCTTCTTCAACGAGAACCCCCCAGCCGAGACCTTTTGGTCGAGACCCCTATTGACCGAGACCTCTGCTGGCCGAGACCCTAACTGCCAGAGACCTCTACTGGCCGAGACCCTAACTGGCCGAGACCTCTACTGGCCGAGACCTTTAGGGCTTTGTATCTTATCTAGGCCAGGGTCATGACAAGATACCTTCCCACAAACTGGATCTATGCTCCACTTGCGAGCCTTCGGACCTGCCAGCTAGATGGGAGCCTGCGCAGCGAGTCTACCAGGGGCTGAGCCGGGCTTGTTGTAACACTGAGTAACCATAAATCAAGAACCAAGGACCACATGTCAAGGACTCAACCTATCCCCCACAGGCACGCCTTCGGACCTGCCAGTTGGATGAGAGCCTGCGCAGCGGGTCTGCCTAGGGGACCGAGCCGAGCTCGGGGTGTCGATGAAGTTCAAGCCAAACCTCTCCCCCACACGCGAGCCTTCGGACCTGCCAGCTAGATGAGAGCCTGCGCAGCGGGTCTACCTGGGGCCGAGCCGAGCTCGGGGTGTTGATGAAGATCAAGCCAAACCTCTCCGCCACAGGCGAGCCTTCGGACCTGCCAGCTAGATGAGAGCCGGCGCAGCGGGTCTACCAGGGGTCGAGCCGAGCTCGGGGTGTTGATGAAGATCAAGCCAAACCTCTCCCCCACAGGAGAGCCTTCGGACCTGCCAGCTAGATGAGAGCCTGCGCAGCGGGTGTTTGATCTACCTGGGGCCGAGCGAGATCGGGGCGGCTGTTGATGAGGATCAAGCCAAACCTCTCCCCCACAGGCGAGCCTTCGGACCTGCCAGCTAGATGAGAGCCTGCGTAGCGGGTCTACCTGTGGCCAAGCCGAGCTGAGCGGGGTGTTGATGAGGATCAAGCCAAACCTCTCCCCCACAGGCGAGCCTTCGGACCTGCCATCTAGATGAGAGCCTGTGCAGAGGGGGGGTCTACCTGGGGCCGAACTGAGCTCGGGGTGTTGATGAAGATCAAGACAAACCTCTCCCCCATAGGCGAGCCTTCGGACCTGCCAGCTAGATGAGAGCCTGCGTAGCGGGTCTACCTGGGGCCGAGCCGAGCTCGGGGGTGTTGATGAGGATCAAGCCAAACCTCTCACCCACAGGCGAGCCTTCGGACCTGCCAGCTAGAAGAGAGCCTGCGCAACGGGTCTACCTGGGGCCGAGGCGATCTCGGGGGGGGTGTCGATGAAGATCAAGCCAAACCTCTCCCCCACAAGCAAGCCTTCAGACCTGCCAGCTAGATGAGAGCCTGCGCAGCGGGTCTACCTGGGGCCGAGCCGAGCTCGGGGTGTTGATGAAGATCAAGCCAAACCTCTCCCCCACAGGCGAGCCTTCGGACCTGCAAGCTAGATGAGAGCCTGCGCAGCGGGTCTACCTGGGGCCGAGCCGAGCTCGGGGTGTTGATGAGGACAAGCCAAACCTCTCCCCCACAGGCGAGCCTTCGGACCTGCCAGCTAGATGAGAGCCTGCGCAGCTGGTCTACCTGGGGCCGAGCCGAGCTCGGGGTGTTGATGAAGATCAAGCCAAACCTCTCCCCCACAGGTGAGCCTTCGGACCTGCCAACTAGTGAGAGCCTGCGCAGCGGGTCTACCTGGGGCCGAACCGAGCTTGGGGTGCTAATGAGGATCAAGCCAAACCTCTCCCCCACAGGCGAGCCTTCGGACCTGCCCTCTAGATTAGAACCTGCGCAGGGTCTACCTGGGGCCGAGCGAGCTCGGGGTGTTGATGAGTATCAAGCCAAACCTCTCCCCACAGGCGATGTAAGACCCCCCCCCTCCCGGAACACAACACACGGCACGAGGGGAGTCTTATGCCCGAAATAGCCGCCTTGTGGTAGCACTAACACACGGGTTAGCCTTTACCATAAGACGCCTATTCCGCCGGCTACAATCCATATCATAACAATTATGCCAAGCCAACCATAACAGAAAAGTAAAGCTAAAAGCAGTTCAGTTCACAGCTAAGTTAAAGTCCAAAAGTAGCGGAAGATAACAAGCACAACAGGCTTGTACAAAGAAACAAGAGTCTAGAAATGTTTTGCCAAACGGCTACATGAAAACACTCACTACTGTCACTGACGGTGCCGATGGCACCACCACCTCAGGTCCTATCCTCCGGGCCTGGCTGTCCTGCTGCATAGTCCGTTGCCGCTCTACCTACGGGTTTCCTCCTAAAAAGGAAGACGTAGCAACCGTTAGTCATAAGACTAAGTGGCTTCACATCCGCTCCCCCGGCGACTCCTCGGCACCGGGCGGAGAAAGGAACACAGGTACAATATATATATATATAAGCAAGTAAACAAGCAGGTGACAGTAAATATGGTGAAGTATAAACTACGCTACACAACTAGCAGTTCTACAAATATCAATAATATATGACAGCAGGTATAATTAATCAAAATAATAACTGAACTTATAAGAGTGCCCATACAAACTTATAAGTTAAGGATCGGCTTAACAGTAAAGTAACTCATCGTATAAGAGTGCCCATACAAACTTATACGATGAGGATCTTGTGTATGCAATGATGACATGATATGAATGTTTATGCTATGACCAATCGTGCGCACGCACATGCAAGTTGCTATGTCGACACAGACTTGAAGTTCCCACTTTTCGAGCAGGTAGCTAACCTCTCAGGCGTCGTCCGTCGTGGCCAGACGGCGACAGTGGAGCGGGCGTCTCCACTACTAGGTGGTATCACACTACCTATCCTAGGCCCTCGTACGCCTCAACGCTAAGAACACAACAGCGGAGCTCACATGCGTACTACTGCTCAGAAGGGGTCTTGGGTAGATGTGCACCAAGAACACAGCCCAACCTGGCCTTTGATTTCGAACCGGTTGGAACCTCGGAAACGCACGAGGTGCAAGCCCAACCGTTCTCATGGCGCGGAGGAGATCTCGGGTTATGGACACCAAGTATCTAACCCTACCGCCCAAGGTCTACCCATTGGCTCCCATCGGTGTGACGACTGGCGAAACCCGTAGACCAGCCACAGTCATTATCTCAATATCGCGACACGATGAATCGTCGCACATCACATGCCCCAAAACAACTCACTCGATGCTACCCGTAGGGAGACTTCAACTCTAAGCATCAGTTGTTAATAATCCCCTTGGGCTCGGATTACGGTTACAAGATACTCTTCACGTAGTGTTCATCATGTTCACGCCCACCTATTCAATGATTTCACCTCAACACTACGCATAATAGATATGTTCAACACCAAATTTTATAAATATATCCTATACCAATCTCAACTCCTAATATCTAGCCTTCCCATCCAATCCATTTCTCTACCATTGCATGGTTATTCCTTATTACACAACCAAATGAGTAACGATACTAAATTATAGTAACAACGACATTATAGATATATGGGAGCAAGATATCAAATGAGCAAATCACAATCATTGCAAGAGTGCTAACATTATAAATTAACAAGTGCATTAACATAGGATAGCCCAATACTAAAACTGGGATTCCCGGAGCTACAGGAATCCGATCACAATGCACAACCCTCATTGGAAAGGTATTCGCGAGGGCTACGACTTTCGTGTTGAGTCGATCGCCCAGATCTGGTCGCAACATACCAGAAATTCAACTCGAATACGTATAGGAAACAGTTTCCTGTACAGGAATTTTCCCGAACGCAGCGGGCTCGAACCAGCTTTCCCGTGGCTACAGGTATCGCATGGAAACGAGCAACCACTCGTTGGAAAGGTAATTTCAAGGGCTACGACTTTCGTGTTGAGTCGATCACCCAGATTGGCCAGAACACCTCCGAAATTGGCCACGAAGGTCGCCGTGTGCAGAAATCAGATTTCTGCACGCATCTTAAGGCGAGATGAACGGCATCCGTCATCTTCTTCCTTGCAACGACCTCGCATAAACTTCTCCAGAAATCACACCCAACCTTATTTCTCCTTTCAAAGGCCAAAACCCCAACGAAAACCCCTCTCATCTCCACTTTGAATGATGAGAAGGTTGAGGGAGACTAAGCCTAAAACCTAGGCATGGCTTATCCTAAGAACTCTCCTCCTCACCATCAAGACTCTATGGAGTCGATGTCTCTCCTAAAATAACTATAGATCTAGCACCAAGGGAGAGGGGAGGAAGCTCACCTCAAGTCCAGCGGTACCACCATGGCCGGCCATGAGCCTCGCACTCCTTCGCGGCGGCATTGTTTTTCCCTTGACGGTGGCGGCGTTTTGATTCCTCCAAGGATGGCTCCGGCAAGCTCTTCCTCCTCCTCCAGCCAAGAACTCTCTCAGGAATTTCAGGGCAGAAGAAAGGGAAATGAATGCTAGGGTTTCCAACTTTTTCCTTTTTATACATCGCAGACACGGGTAGGCACACGGCCGTGTTCCTACCCGAGTTCAGGTGACACGGCCGTGTTGCCTGCCGTGTCTAGGGCCGTGTTCATCCCAGAACAACTTTCTGCCGGGTCAGGGTTGCGGCACACGAGTAGAGACACGGCCGTGTCTCGACCCGTGTCCTCGGCACACGGGTAGGGACACGCCGTGTCCCAATACCCGTGTACCTCTCTGACTGGAAGCCTATTTTTATGAGGCACACGGGTATGGACACGGCCGTGTCCATACCCGTGTCAGCCAGAAAATATCATTTTGCCTTGTTTTCCTCATTTCCCGTACGTTCGCACCTGTTCACCCACACCCCCATTGGGCTCACCACAGCCCCGTTGACTCAAATACGCAATCAAGGGGCCTAGCGCGAATTGGGACGTTACAAATCCTATAAACAAAATAAAAGATTTCATCCCCGAAATCAGGGTAAGGCTATGGGAGTGAAACACAAAAAGGGAACTATGCTTTCAAATAAAAATTTTTACCTGGGGTAAATAATTCCGGGTAGCGCTCTTGCATCAAATCCCTTGGCTCCCATATGCACTCCTCCTTCCCATGATTAGACCATAGCACTTTCACCAAGGGAACACTTTTGCGGCGCAAGGTTCTTGTCTCGTTGTCAACGATCCGCACCGGCTCCAGTCGCACAGACCTATCAGACGCCACGGCACCATCCGCCGTGGGGATATACTGTTCAGGCCGCAGCAAAGCCTTCCGAAGCGACGATACATGGAACACGTCGTGAAGGTTCTCCAGCTCTGGTGGTAACTCCAATCGATAGGCCAGAGGGCCAATCCTTTCCACTACGACATAGGGCCCGACATACCTTGGGCTGAGCTTCTTGACTCCACGTACCCGCGACACTCCGTGCATCGGTCGAATCTTTAGGAACACCTTATCACCCACTTGAAACTCCACCATACGGTGCCTTGCGTTGTAATATTTCGCCTGTCGGCTTTGAGCCTCTAGAATTCGATCCCGGATCAACCTAACCACCGCGTCCGTGTCATCAATATACTCATTTCCCAATGTCTTCGGATCTTCGTCTTGCACCCAGGACAAGGGTGTTCTACACCTCCTTCCATACAAAGCTTCATGAGGTGCCATTCCAATACTGGCTTGATGACTGTTATTATAAGAGAACTCCACGAGAGGTAAGAGCCTCTCCCATGGTTCTCCTTTATCTAGCACACACAACCTCAATAGGTCCTCCAATGTTCGGATGGTTCGTTCAGATTGCCCGTCCGTTTGTGGGTGAAAGGCTGTGCTAAAGACGAGGCGCGAGCCCAAATAAGCCTGTACAGCCCTCCATTCTCTTGAAGTAAACCGACCATCTCGGTCGGAGACGATCGTCTTCGGCACACCATGGTACCGCACAAATTGTTCCACAAAGAGACGCACTAAGACGCCCACCTGCGCCTCCTTCTTCATTGGGATAAATCGGGCTACTTGGTCAACCGGTCAACTATCACCCACACAGAATCATTCCCCGAGAGCGAGCGAGGTAACCCGTGGACGAAGTCCATGGAGATGTCCTCAAATTTCCATTCGGGGATGGGCAACGACTGTAGCATTCCACCGGGGCTTCTACACTCCGCCTTCACCATTTGGCAGGCCACACAATGAGTAACAAAGTACTTGACATCCCTCTTCATGCCCGGCCAACACATTGTCTTTCTCAAATCGGTGTACATCTTCGCGATCCCCGGGTGCACCGAGTACTTGGAGCAATGGACCTCCTTTAGAATATCCTCCCGAATGTTGTCACCTTAGGGGATGTAAAGCCGGCCACGAAAATGGACGAGGCCGTCTTTTTAGGGAGTATTTCTTCCGTAGTCCCATCCTCCATTGACTTGAAAGCCGGGGTTAAAGCCGCATCCTTCTTTTGTTCCGTACGGATCCGGTCTCGTATGTTGCAAACTATACTCATCGCGGCCAAATATTCTGTATACTCTTCCGGTTGATTCTTAAAGACCAAAGTGATTTCCATCTCTTGTAGTGTCCGGATTAACTCCATCCTCATCAAGCGGATTCCGTGCTCGTTCCCGGTGCCTTTCGGCTCAAGGCATCAGCTACGGAATTAACCTTCCCGGGGTGGTAGTTCAAGGTGAATTCATAGTCGCACAAGAACTCCAACCACCGCCGCTGTCTCAAGTTTAACTCCTTTTGGGTGTGAACGTACTTCAGATTTTTGTGATCCGAGTAGATCTCGCAGTGGACGCCGTATAAATAATGCCTCCACATCTTCAAGGCGAATACCACCGCTCCCAACTCTAGATCATGCACCGGGTAGCTGGCTTCATGCTTCTTCAACTGTCTTGAAGCATAAGCGATCACATGCCCATTCTGCATCAACACAGCTCCCATCCCTTGATACGACGCATCCGTGTAAACTTGAAAGCCCTCCTTCCCAGATGGAAGAGCTAGGATGGGTGCAGTCGTCAATCTGTCCTTCAACTCTTGGAATGCAGCTTCGCACTGGGGTGTCCATTCAAACGGCACACCCTTCTTGGTCAGCGTAGTAAGGGGAAGGGCGATCTTCGAGTAGCCTTTCACGAACTTGCGATAGTACCCGGCAAGTCCAAGAAAGCTCTGTATGTCGGCCGCTGACTTCAATGACGACCACTCCTTCACGGCCCGCACCTTGGCCGGATCTACAGCTAGCCCGCCCCACTAATCACATGGCCCAAGAACGCGACCTCTCGAAGCCAAAACTCGCATTTGCTGAACTTGGCAAACAAAGTGTGCTCCTTTAGTTTCCTCAGCACTAAAGTTAGATGTTCGGCGTGTTCTGCTTCAGTCTTGGAGTAGACTAGGATATCATCGATAAACACGATGACAAAGATGTCCAAATAAGGGCTGAACACCTTGTTCATCAAGCTCTAAAGGCGGAAGGGGCGTTTGTGAGCCCAAACGGCATCACGGTGAATTCATACAAACCATATCTCGAACTGAACGCCGTCTTCTGAATGTCATCTTCTTGTATCCTCAGCTGATAATATCCCGAACGCAGATCTAACTTGGAGAACCAATACGATCCCACCAATTGATCAAATAGTTCATCAATGCGCGGTAGGGGATAGGTGTTCCGCACCGTTAACCGGTTCAACTCTCGATAATCAATAACTAACCGCAAGGTGCCATCCTTCTTTTTGACGAACAAAACGGGCGCTCCCCAAGGCGACGAGCTTGGGAGAACGAACCCTGCTTCCACCAATTCCTGAAGCTGGACTCTAAACTCTGCCTGTTCCTTCGGAGCCATTCGGTATGGAGCTCGCGAGACGGGCTTGGCACCCGGAATTAGCTTGATTTGGAAGTCCACTTCCCTATGCGGGGGTAGTCCCGGCAATTTCTCGGGAAATACCTCGGGAAATTCTCGCACCACCCGCACATCCTTGACCTCTAATGTCAATTTCTTCAACTCGAAGCAAATTACATAGACCTCGTCCCCTTCCATATGAGATTTCATAACTTGGATTGAAGACAATAATTTACGGGGTGCGAATTTAATACCTTGGAAGATGACTTCCGAGTCTCCATGCCTCAACATAACTTGCTTCTTCGCACAATTGATCCTGGCGTGGTGCCAGTTCAACCACCTCATGCCCAGGATGAGATCGAACTCCGGGATTCTTAACACTGTAGCCGGAGTTTCAAAGAACTTTCCTCCAATAAGGGTGTCGAAGTCGCAACTTGCTGACGACGTCATCTCAGAGCCGTCCGGAAGGCGCACCCTTTGAGTGGTGCCCATGAAGTGTTGCACTCCCTCCAAGTCCTTCACGAAGTCCGCCGAAATGAACGAGTGAGATGCACCCGTGTCAAATAACGTATAGGCGGGCCTCCCGCTAACCATGACAGTGCCTAGGTTCCAAAAAGGTAATCACAGTTCAAAATTGCGCGTAACATTTGTATCGTAAATCTATCAAGTCATATAATATTAATAAATTTTGCACGTACCGGTGATGACTTCCTGCGGATTTCTCTCCTGAGTCATATCCAATGCGAATACATGCTCCCGTGCATGTCCTTGATTTCTCCCTGGTGGTCCTCATCCTCGGCAACGCATGTGCCCTCGCCCCCGTGGAGCTACTGGAGGGGGAGCAATAGGAGCATCCCCGATCAGTCGCGGGCAAACTCGCCGGACATGCCCCGGTTGGTTGCACTCAAAACATATCACCTCACGTCGGCCCCCAGGTTGTTGATAATATTGCTGATGCGGTGGTGGTGGTAAAGGTAGCGGTTGCGGAATTGGGTACTCCACCCGATAGTTCCGGTTGACCCACCGACCGCCTCTGTGGTTTCCCCTTCCTCTGCCATGATCATTCCGCCTTCTATTACTAGGGCCGACTTCAATTACTCCTTCCACAGGTCTCTTGCCACATCCCATGTGGTCCGCCTCCAGTCTCTTTGCCATGTCAATAATTTCTGCCAGGCTTCCATCGGCTATAAACAAAAGGGCCTGCCTCAGGGGGTCCCTTAATCCTTTGTAGAAGCGCTTCGCGTAGCCTCTATCGTCCAAATCATAGGAATCGGCAAACCTAGCGAGGTGTTGGAACTCCCTCTGGTACTCCGTTACCGATTTCGATCCCTGCTTCAGCTGTAGAAATTTTTCTTCAAGTCCATCCCGAGCAGAAGAAGGGATGAAGTGATCCAGAAAAGCCTCGGTGAACTCGTTCCAACTGATGTCCGTGTACAACCGCCCTTGGAAGGTGGAGCCCATGAGGGACTTCCACCACCTTTTGGCGTGCAGCTCTAGCAGCGTCACTACCAATGTCACCGCCATGCTGTTCGGACATCTTATGCCAGCCATCAATTCCTGCACGGTATCAAGCCATTCCTCGGTGCACACCGGCGATTCTGTCCCAAGATAGGCAGGAGGGGACAGGGCACGGAAGGTGCTCAACCAGTTGGAGCCTGGCGCTTGTTGTTGCACCGAAGCTTGCTGGGCTTTAAATGCATCCAATATGGCTGACAGCGTTTGTCCCAGTTCCGACTGCTGGAATTGTGAAGGGATGGAAGGGGTAGGAGTGCCCCCAACCGGCTCCACCTGCGCTGGGACCTATACGCAAGGTACAAACTGGGGTCAGGTTGGCTAAAACTAATGTCAAAGTTGGACAACTTAGTGTGAATTACATATGGGCACACCACTGCTTCCGCTAAGTCGGTTTGTCCCCAAACCGACTAATCGAACGGGAGTGGCCCATTGTTACCTGACTGCTGTAGGTGAAGATCGGCTAAGTCTGATACCATTTGTAAGACCCCCCTCCCGGAACACAACACATGGCACGAGGGGAGTCTTATGCCCGAAATAGCCGCCTTGTGGTAGCACTAACACACGGGTTAGCCTTTACCATAAGACGCCTATTCCGCCGGCTACAATCCATATCATAACAATTATGCCAAGCCAACCATAACAGAAAAGTAAAGCTAAAAGCTGTTCAGTTCACAGCTAAGTTAAAGTCCAAAAGTAGCGGAAGATAACAAGCACAACCGGCTTGTACAAAAGAAACAAGAGTCTAGAAATGTTTTGCCAAACGGCTACATGAAAACACTCACTACTGTCACTGACGGTGCCGATGGCACCACACCTCAGGTCCTATCCTCCGGGCCTGGCTGTCCTGCTGCATAGTCCGTTGCCGCTCTACCTGCGGGGTTTCCTCCTAAAAAGGAAGACGTAGCAACCGTTAGTCATAAGACTAAGTGGCTTCACATCCGCTCCCCCGGCGACTCCTCGGCACCGGGCGGAGAAAGGAACACAGGTACAATATATATATATATATAAGCAAGTAAACAAGCAGGTGACAGTAAATATGGTGAAGTATAAACTACGCTACACAACAAGCAGTTCTACAAATATCAATAATATATGACAGCAGGTATAATTAATCAAAATAATAACTCAACTTATAAGAGTGCCCATACAAACTTATAAGTTAAGGATCGGCTTAACAGTAAAGTAATTCATCGTATAAGAGTGCCCATACAAACTTATACGATGAGGATCTTGTGTATGCAATGGATGACATGATATGAATGTTATGCTATGACCGAATCGTGCGCACGCACATGCAAGTTGCTATGTCGACACAGACTTGAAGTTCCCACTTTTCGAGCAGGTAGCTAACCTCTCAGGCGTCGTCCGTCGTGGCCAGACGGCGACAGTGGAGCGGGCGTCTCCACTACTAGGTGGTATCACACTACCTACCCTAAGCCCTCGTACGCCTCAACGCTAAGAACACAACAGCGGAGCTCACATGCGTACTACTGCTCAGAAGGGGTCTTGGGTAGATGTGCACCAAGAACACAGCCCAACCTGGCCTTTGATTTCGAACCGGTTGGAACCTCGGAAACGCACGAGGTGCAAGCCCAACCGTTCTCATGGCGCGGAGGAGATCTCGGGTTATGGACACCAAGTATCTAACCCTATCGCCCAAGGTCAACCCATTGGCTCCCATCGATGTGACGACTGGCGAACGTACCGTAGACCTGCCACAGTCATTATCTCAATATCGCGACACGATGAATCGTCGCACATCACATGCCCCAAAACAACTCACTCGATGCTACCCGTAGGGAGACTTCAACTCTAAGCATCGGTTGTTAATAATCCCCTTGGGCTCGGATTACGGTTACAAGATACTCTTCACGTAGTGTTCATCATGTTCACGCCAACCTATTCAATGATTTCACCTCAACACTACGCATAATAGATATGTTCAACACCAAATTGTATAAATATATCCTATACCAATCTCAACTCCTAATATCTAGCCTTCCCATCCAATCCATTTCTCTACCATTGCATGGTTATTTCTTATTACACAACCAAATGAGTAACCATACTAAATTATAGTAACAACGACATTATAGATATATGGGAGCAAGATATCAAATGAGCAAATCACAATCATTGCAAGAGTGCTAACATTATAAATTAACAAGTGCATTAACATAGGATAGCCCAATACTAAAACTGGGATTCCCGGAGCTACAGGAATCCGATCACAATGCACAACCCCTCATTGGAAAGGTATTCGCGAGGGCTACGACTTTCGTGTTGAGTCGATCGCCCAGATCTGGTCGCAACATACCAGAAATTCAACTCGAATACGTACAGGAAACAGTTTCCTGTACAGGAATTTTCCCGAACGCAGCGGGCTCGAACCAGCTTTCCCGTGGCTACAGGTATCGCATGGAAATGAGCAACCACTCGTTGGAAAGGTAATTTCAAGGGCTACGACTTTCGGGTTGAGTCGATCACCCAGATTTGGCCAGAACACCTCCGAAATTGGCCACGAAGGTCGCCGCGTGCAGAAATCAGATTTCTGCACGCATCTTAAGGCGAGATGAACGGCATCCGTTCATCTTCTTCCTTGCAACGACCTCGCATAAACTTCTCCAGAAATCACACCCAACCTTATTTCTCCTTTCAAAGCCAAACCCCCAACGAAAACCCCTCTCATCTCCACTTTGAATGATGAGAAGGTTGAGGGAGACTAAGCCTAAAACCTAGGCATGGCTTATCCTAAGAACTCTCCTCCTCACCATCAAGACTCAATGGAGTCGATGTCTCTCCTAAAATAACTATAAATCTAGCACCAAGGGAGAGGGGAGGAAGCTCACCTCAAGTCCAGCGGTACCACCATGGCCGGCCATGAGCCTCGTACTCCTTCGCGGCGGCATTGTTTTTCCCTTGACGGTGGCGGCGTTTTGATTCCTCCAAGGATGGCTCCGGCAAGCTCTTCCTCCTCCTCCAGCCAAGAACTCTCTCAGGAATTTCGGGGCAGAAGAAAGGGAAATGAATGCTAGGGTTTCCAACTTTTTCCTTTTTATACATCGCAGACACGGGTAGGCACACGGCCGTGTTCCTACCCGTGTTCAGGTGACACGGCCGTGTTGCCTGCCGTGTCTAGGGCCGTGTTCATCCCAGAACAACTTTCTGCCGGGTCAGGGTTGCGACACACGGGTAGAGACACGGCCGTGTCTCGACCCGTGTCCTCGGCACACGGGTAGGGACACGCCGTGTCCCAATACCCGTGTACCTCTCTGACTGGAAGCCTATTTTTATGAGGCACACGGGTATGGACACGGCCGTGTCCATACCCGTGTCAGCCAGAAATATCATTTTGCCTTGTTTTCCTCATTTCCCGTACGTCCGCACCTGTTCACCCACACCCCCATTGGGGCTAACCACAGCCCCGTTGACTCAAATACGCAATCAAGGGGCCTAGCGCGAATTGGGACGTTACAGGCGAGCCTTCGGACCTGCCAGCTAGATGAGAGTCTGCGCAGCGGGTCTACCTGGGGCCGAGCCGAGCTCGGGGTGTTGATGAAGATCAAGCCAAACCTCTTCCCCACAGGCGAGCCTTCGGACCTGCCAGCTAGATGAGAGCCTGCGCAGCGGGTCTACCTGGGGCCGAGCCGAGCTCGGTGTGTTGATGAGGATCAAGCCAAACCTCTCTCCCACAGGCGAGCCTTCGGACCTGCCAGCTAGATGAGAGCCTGCGCAGCTGGTCTACCTGGGGCTGAGCTGAGCTCAGGGTGTCGATGAAGATCAAGCCAAACCTCTTTCCCACAGGCGAGCCTTCGGACCTGCCAGCTAGATGAGAGCCTTCGCAGCGGGTCTACCTGGGGCCGAGCCGAGCTCGGGGTGTTGATGAGGATCAAGCAAAACCTCTCCCCCACTGGCGAGCCTTCGGACCTGTCAGCTAGATGAGAGCCTGCGCAGCAGGTATACCTGGGGCCGAGCCGAGCTCGGGGTGTCGATGAAGATCAAGCCAAAACTCTCCCCCACAGGCAAGCCTTCGGACCTGCCAGCTAGATTAGAGCCTGCGCAGCGGGTCTACCTGGGGCCGAGCCGAGCTCGGGGTGTTGATGAGGATCAAGCCAAACCTCTCCCCCACAAGCGAGCCTTCGGACCTGCCAGCTAGATGAGAGCCTGCGCAACGGGTCTATCTGGGGCCGAGCCGAGCTCGGGATGTGGATGAAGATTCCTTCACCTAGGCCTGTTCTATCGTCAAGATGGGGAGACATAGGCGGTTAGAGCAAAAGCATTTTTAGGGTAGGAAAGACCTATTCTTATGATAGCATTTTCTAGAGAGTCAACATTTTTTAAAGACTATTTTGAATTGATAACATTTATTCACCATATTACAACATCTTCTCTCCCTTCAAGGGTAGAAACGTTTCAAGTCATCACCGTTCCAGGTGTGGCTCAAGGTCCTTCCCTCCACATCCTGGAGGTAATAACCCCCGTTAGGCAGAACCTTCTCTATTATGTAAGGTCCTTCCCAACTGGGGTTGAGCTTTCCCACAGGGGCCGACCTTCCCGCCGCGTCGACCTTTTTCAGTACTAGGTCCCCCTCGGCGAATTGTTTAACCCTGATTTGTTTATCGAAGTACCTGTCCATTCGCCTTTTTATCTCTTCTTGTCTGATGGCAGCAACATCCCGTAGCTCTTCCACCATATCCAACGAGAGGCGCAATCCCTCCTCATTCTCCAACCTCCAAGCTTCGCTTCCCTCACCCGCGGCTGTGACCCGTGGAGATCGAACCTCGAACTCCACTGGGAGGACAGCCTCACACCCATGAGAGAGCTTGAAGGGGGTCTCCCCTGTGGCCGTGTTCGGAGTTGTTCGCTAGGCCCACAAGACGGAAGGGAGCTGCTCCACCCAGTTGCCCTTCAGGTTCTCCACCTTCTTCTTGAGCAAGTTCACGATGATCATGTTCGCCGCTTCCACCTGGCCGTTGCTCCGGGGGTGATGGACAGAGGCAAACCTGAGGTCAATTCCCAGTTGGGCACAGAAGCTGATGAACTCTTCACTGGAAAACTGAGGACCGTTATCTGTCACTATCGCTTGGGGTAGCCCGTGCCTGCATATGATTTCCCCCCAAACGAAGTTCCTGATGACCTGGGAGGTAACCATGGCTAGGGCCTTGATTTCCAACCACTTTGAGAAGTAGTCGATCATGACTAGGAGGAACCTCCTCTGCCCGCTAGCTAGAGGAAAGGGTCCAACCAGATCCATTCCCCAAATGGCGAAGGGCCATGGGGCCGTGATGCTTCGAAGCCTTTGTGCGAGTAAGAGCTGGAGGGGGGCGTGTACTTGACATTTCAGACATGTCTTTGCAAACTCGACTGTTTCCTTCCTCAAGGTCTGCCAAAAATACCCTTGTCTAATCACTCTTGCCTCCAACATTCTTCCCCCCGAGTGGCTGCCGCACTCTCCCGAATGCACCTCTTCCAGGATTCTCGGGACCTCCTCCTCGGTCACACATCTCGCGAGGAGCCCAGATAACATTTTCCGGTGCAAGCCCCCTTCCAACATCAGGTAGTGGGCTGCCTTTTGCCTAAAGCTTTTCGCCTCCTTAAGCCCCTCTGACAGCTTGCCTGTGGTAAGGAAGGTCACCAATGGGTCCACCCATGAGGATTGCCGACCCACCTCCATCGATTCCTCCTTTTCAATTGCTGGTCGGAAAAGTTCAGTTATGGTCTCTCCTCCCCGAGGCCCAAACTTTGCCAACCGATCGGCTGCGGCGCTTTCTTCCCTGGGAATGTGTTGAATGGAGAAGGAACGGAACCCTCCGATGATTGCCCTTACCCTGGATAGATATTTCACGAGGGTAGGGTCCTGGGCCTCAAACTCCCCTCTGATCTGTGACGCTACCACCATCGAGTCAGTGAAGGTCTCCACATCTTGGATTTCCAGTTCCCTTGCCAACCGAAGGCCGGCAATCACAACCTCATACTCCGCCTAATTATTGGTGACAGGGAAATGGAAAACCACCGCCTGTTCTATGGTAACCCCTTGAGGACTCACCAATACTACACCCCCTCCCAGGGAGTGCCTTCCTGAGGCCCCATCGACCATCATCTTCCATGCTTCGTGGGACTTCGGCTCCTCATTCTCAGCCTCAGTGACATAGTCTGCCAGAAAGTCCGCCACGGCCTGAGCCTTGATGGAGAGCCTCGGGACGAACGAGATGTCGAACTCGCTTAGTTCGATAGACCACTTTGCCAGCCTTCCCGAGTGCTCTACCCCCTCGAAGATCTTGCAAAGGGGATGGTCGGTGACCACCCTAATGGAGTGTGCTTGAAAGTAGGGATGGAGCTTTCTTGCCGAAACAACCAAGGCATAAGCTAGCTTCTCCAGGATGGGGTAGCGGAGTTCCGCCTTTTTCAGGATTCGGCTTACGTAATAGACGGGCAGCTGCTTCTTCCCCTCTTCCCTAACCAAGACGGAGCTCACAGCTTCCACCCCCACCCCGAGATACAAGGCTAGGTCTTCCCCTTCCTTGGGGCTTAGGAGCAGTGGAGCCTGGGAGAGTTGTCTCTTCAGCCCCTGAAAGGCCTCTTCGCATTCATTCGTCCAGTCGAACACCTGATTACTACGGAGCACTTTGAAGAAAAAAGAACACCTATCCCCGGACCGGGAGAGGAACCTGCTTAACCCGGCCAACTTTCCCGTCAGGCGCTGGACTTCCTTGGCGCTGCGAGGTGACTCCAAGTCCAATATAGCCTTTACCTTGTCCGGGTTAGGTTCTACCCCTGACGGAGTCAAGAGGTGTCCGAGAAACTTCCCGCGACTGGCCCCGAAGACATATTTCAAGGGGTTCAACCTCATCTTGAACCTCCACAGGGTGGCAAACGTTTCTTCTAAGTCCCGCAAATGGGAATCCACGCATTTGCTTTTGACCAGTAGGTCATCGACGTAGACCTCTAGGTTCTTTCCCCTTTGGTCTCGAAAGACTCGATCCATCATGCGTTGGTATGTTGCCCCTAAGTTTTTCAATTCCAAAGGGCATCATCTTATAGCTGAAGCATCCCTCTCTCGTGATGAAGGAGACATCCTTGACATCGGGAGGGTGCATCCGGATCTGGTGGTAACCTGAAAAAGCATCCAAAAAACTCATAACAGATAAACTGACGGCTGAATCAACCAGCGCGTTGATTCGATGCAGGGGATAGCAATCCTTGGGGCATGATTTATTTAACAGGGAAAAATCGATACACATACGCCACTTTCCTCTCGCCTTCTTTACCATTACCACATTGGATATCCAGCCTGGATACTGGATCTCCGAGATGAAACCTGCCTCCAGAAGCTTCCTGGCCTCCTCTCGAATGGGCTCCTCCAGCTTGGTGGCTATGGCCCTCATCTTCTGGTGCATGGGGCGAGCCCTCGGGTCCAGGTTCAGGCGATGACAAGCTACGTCCGCATCGATACCCGACACGTCTGTCGCGCTCTACGCGAAGATGTCGATGTTGCTCTGGATGCAACCTAACATCCGCGCCTGGTCCCCAAGGCTTAAGCCTCCGCTGACCTGCACCTTCTGTACTTGCCCCGCTCTGGTGAGTACCTCCATCTCCACCACTTCCTCGGCCGGCTCCAGCCTCGACCGCTCCCATCCTGCCCTTGCCTCCTCCTGCTCAACTTCTTCTTCTCTGACCTCTTCAACCCCCATTGCTTCCACCAGGCCTTCCACCAGGCCTCCTTCTTGCCTCTGCTCTCCTTCCCATGCCTCTTCCAGGCTCATCTCTCCCATCTCCGCTACCTCCTCCATCATCAAGTCCTCCGCCTCCTGCGGGCTCGCCTTCTCTACTTCTATACCTCCCTCTTGCCCTGCCATCTCCTTCTCCAGCTCCTCCGCCTCAGCCATACATGACATGGTGTTTACCGCCATCACGTAGCACTGCCTTGCCTCCTTTGGGTCCCCCCTGATCCTAACCTGCACCCCTCCGTTGCTGAACTTGAGGCATTGATGAAACGAGGAGGGGACACAGCGAAAGGCGCTGATGAGAGGACGCCCAAAGATGGCGTTGTAGCTACTTGGGGTGTCTATGATCACGAACCTACAGTTCCGCGAGACGCCCCCAAGCTTTACATGCAAGCCCACTCCCCCTTCTACCTCCTTCCTCTCTCTAGAAAAACCAAAAAGCGGTCCGTCGGAAGCCAGGACCCTTTTTCCTTCCACCCTCATCTCATCGAAGGCCTTCTTGAAGATTACGTTCACGGAGCTCCCGTTATCCACCAGTATCCGGGAGACTGTGAAGTTCTCCACCGCTGTCTGGATCACTAGCGCATCGCAGAACCGGTCTTCGTAGTCTGGCATATCTGCGGATGAGAAGGTGATCTTTTCTTCTTGGGGGGAGCTAAGGAGGTCAAGGCGACCCCTCTGCGGAATATGGTTTGAAGGCTCCCCTTGCGGGTTGCCTCGATCCCTACTCCCCCATGGATCACTCCGATCCCCCTCGGATCCCCACATCGACCCTGTCTTCACATCTATCCTCAGCCTCTCTGTGCTGCACCTCGATGATCCTTGTAGGCGGATCCTGCCTTCCAGCTCCTCTGGCCTCCCTCATCTCTAGAAATTCCGGGCAGGTGGCCGTTGCGTGACCTTCCTCCTGATGGAAGTCACAATAAGGCAACGCCATCCTGCCCCCTCTTCCTTCTCCTCCTCCTCTTCTCCCTACTCCTCAAATTCTTCTTCCTCTTCCTCTCCCCACCTCCATGGCCTCCTGCGGTGGTGGGGGGTGACCTCTCGGTCCCTGCCTCCATCCTCCCTGCTCGAGTCTCCTCGGCTCCCGGAGGTTGTCTCTTCCTTGAAAACCCCTTTGGCCCTGGGGCAACCTTCCTGAGGCCTCCAACCCAATCGGTTGTTCAACTCCCTGGCTCCCCCCTGCTACTGTCCCTGCCCTCGGGGTTCTTCCCTTCTCCTGTCTTCCCTTGGCTCCCTCTGCTCTCTCACTTCTCTCTGCCTCCTTGTTGTCGGCTCCTTCACATCATCCTCTGCCAACCTGGCCAGCTTCCTCGCAAACGCAGGGTTTGCCCTCTCGAAGTCTATCTCCTTTGCCGCCCTCTCCATGAGCTCCTCGAAAGAGAGAGGGGGCACTCTCTTCAGCTCCATGCTGAAAAATCTCGGCCTCAGCCCCAGGGTGAAGGCAAGCATCAGTGCATACCCCGGGACCTCCTGGACTAGGAGAATCTCCTCTTGGAACCGGTCAACGTAATGACCCAACGTCTCCTCCGGCTTCTGCCTCACCGCAAACAGGCACTCAGCCTCCTTCTTTCGCTTCTTCGAAGTCGAGAACCTCAACAGAAAACCCCTGCGCAGGTCCTCAAAACTGTAGATCGAGCTTGCCGGAAACTTGTGGAACCAGTCCCTGGCCTTTTCCTTTAGTGTGATGGCAAAAAGCCTGCACTTGAAGGCATCCGACATCTGCCTTATCGACACCACATCCTCAAACCACTGCACGTGCTGAACTGGGTCATCCTTCCCGGTGTAGTAGGTCATATCCGGCTCCCTGAACCCTTCCGGCACTGGGGCCGAGACGATGAGCTCACTAAAAGGCGTCTCGCCCCCTGCCTGGCGAGAGGGCCCGTCCCGCGACCTCGGCTGGCTGGACCGATCCGCGAGACCGTGCCTGGGGAAGAGCTCCTGCACTGCCGCCTCCTTCTCGCTTATATCCACCGGAACCTCCTGTCCGGGACGCTGGCCTGGGAAAAGCTCCCGCGCAGCCACATCCCTCTCGCCTGCCTCCACCGGGACTTCCTTCCCGGGGTGCTGCCTCAGGGCGTTCTCGCCTAACAGCGGGACCGTCTCCACAGGAGCCCGCGGCATCTCCCACTCATTTCTTGCCGAGAAGGCCAAGCTGATCATCTGCATGACCTCTCGCCTGAAATCCTCTAACATCTTCCTCGTCGCTTCTTCTCCCTGGGTGGGTGATTCTCCTGCGCCAGATCCTTCACCTTCACCTCCTGCCATGGGATTCGACTCAAGATTTTCTTGCACCGACCGCTTCCACGCTCACCGCACCAGAACTGTTGAAGCCAAAATTGACCTCAACGAATGTTCGCAAACCAAAGTGCAGCCGACGCCTACTTCTCTCAAATCTCGACCCCTGACTAGCTGCTAAGGTCCTAAGACTGACCCAAAGCCTCAGCTGGGAGGTCCCACCTCACACCCGGATGATCTCTGAGAGCTTCCCCTCCAAAACCAATAGCTGGACTGGGAGCTCTTCAGAAAGCACTGGAGTTAGAGAATAATGAAAAGCCTGCCTTCCAAAGAGCCCCTATGGGTCTTTTTATAGTCTTCCCCTGTTCTGAAAAATACTAAAATACCCCTGATGGGTCTGCTAATAGCCAAATCCCGCTGTCCTCCCAGGGGTATACAGGTAATTTAAACCGAGGATAATGAAATAATAGTAATAAAATCATCCTTTTTCCTGGGCGCCAGGCCCCACCACACGAACCTACTCTGGCGAGAACCCCGGGCGAGAAGGCTCTCGCTGAGCCTTAGCTGAGCTCACCTTGGCGAGGCCTTCCGCCGAGAGGGTTCTCGCCCTTGGTGGTTTTTACGTCATTACCGCTGGACGTGAAGACCTGAGTCCTGGCGCGAACGATCTCGCCTACCAATGGGCGGGAGCACCTTAAGGGCGAGAACTCCGCCGGTCCGCCATGGGGGCTAACTCGGGCCTGACCCAAACCTGACTACTGAGGTCTTAGCCCTCCCGGGCCTCCCCAGTGAATATGGGGTTGTACAAGAATGATGTTTATCGATTTCTGGAACAGAACTTGAAGAAGACTCTTGATCTTGATGTTGTGTTCTTCTTCAGTATTGAGAAAATGACAGAGTAGGAAAAGCATTGAGTGAGTATGAAAGAATCAACTGCTTGCTGAATGTTCTCTGGGTGTGCTTCTCGATTACTGTATCTTTATTTTTCTCTGTATCTCTAACTATCTGTCGAAAAAGAGTTAATCTCTTTTATTCTACTGCCAAAAATTCTTCTTTTAATTTTGAATTCTGTCCATAAATGCTGGCTGATCTGGAGAATTTAAAACGGCTGGAATAATAGTATTTATGAGTTTCCTAACTATCCTTGATAGAAAAAGCAAATATTTATTCTGATGAATACATTATTTAATGCAGCCAATAATGGCTATATTAAGAAGAATATTTGCATTAAATACTAAGAATAATACTGCTAATAAATAGAGAAAATAAGGAACAGAAGGAGGAAAAACTCATTCTGGAACTGAAAAGAAAACATCGAACGCTAAACGAAATTCATCGACCAGAGAATTCAAGTTCGTCGACCTGAGCTCTGCGAACTGCTAACTCAGAATAACTTTCCAATTCTGTGCTCTGAGTTCGTCGAGCTGAGAATCTGTCTGAAGAAAATAAAACGTCGACTTGAGCCCGAATATCGTCGAGCTTAGCTCAGAGAATTAACCTTGAGTTCATCGATCAGAGATCGATGATCGTCGAGCTGAGTTCGAAGAATTTCAAATTGATCACTGTCTTCTGAAAACTGCTAAGATTGAGTCTCTGAAGTCCACTGATGGCTTGTCCAAGGAGGTAGCACTAATAAGGACATAGCCTAAACTCTAGGACAACTAAACATGACCCTGGCTATACAATGTTGGGTCAGACTCGGGCTAAGTTTTTGAACCTAGCCCAAATCCAACTAGGGATCCAACAATCACTCCCTATTTGGGTGAGGTCACTAACACAAGAACAGAAACAAACAATCATAAAGCAAGAGAAAAATATATCTGACAGAAATAAATATTCAGCATATATTTACAAGATTGTGCTTCATGACATATACAGAGAATACAGTTCAAAAGAAAATTAGAAAAACACAGAAAGAAAACTCATTTCTTCTGCTTTGCTTTATCTATATCTGAACCTTCAGAAGATTGCTTGAATTTTATTTCTCTATTAGGATTGGCAGCTTCTTTCTTTGACATATAAATGTCAGATGCCCCAATCACAGTTTGGGATGAAGTTCTAGGTTCAACAACTTCTGGGTGCAATTTCATATAATTATCAACATTGAAAAATTTGTTAGCCTTAGCATACCTTTTTATTTCTTATTTTTTGTAAGTTGACATAGTTGAGTACTAAGATATGTCTTTGCCTTCAGCTTTAGCTTTGTTGATTTGAGAAAGTCATATAAGTTCATGGAATTTTGCCATCTTGGCAGAGGTCTCCTGTTCAGGATCAACAAAAAAGATAGGAGGAGACTCTGGCCTCTTTGGACTAGAAACCTGCATTGGTTTTTCAGTAGGCACTTTCTTAGAAGAAACTGAAGATGGATTGCTTGAAGATGATTGTTGACTTCTTTGCCTGGGTTGTCTATAATATGTCTTTATCACTGGAGTTGGTCCCTGACTGATATTACCTGAGGAGCCTGAAGAGGGGGGAGGAGGAGGAGGAGGGTCTTTCCTTCATTGTCTAGGAGAAGACCTGAACCTTCTCCTTTTCATCCTTTCTTTTTGCTCATTCTTTGACAACCACATCCATTGTGGCATTACTTTATAAGGAGTAATCTTCTGGAGTATGTAGTATGGAGTGTCATTGTTAGGATTTGACTCTGGAACAGCCTTAGGAGGGGCTTTCCTTTTCTTAGACACTTTCTTTTAACTGTCATCAGAATCTAAGTCATCATCTTGGTCATCATCAGAAGATCCTTGAGGATTATCATACATAGCATCAATCTCTTCAATAACTTCTTTTAGAACTGAAACTGAAAGTTCTTCAGCTATATCAGCAGCCATAAATTCATCCAAGTGTGGGACTAGAGAAGTAGAACAGGCATAGGTTGGAGGAGAGAAAGCCTTGGGCTCTGAAATCTCAACCTCAGCCATGCTTATAGGCTCAGCCTCTAGAGCTGCAGAAAGCTCAGGCACTGGAGCTAAAAAACTCTCCCGAATCTACTGCAAGGTCTCTGAACTGATGGGGGCAGAATAACAAACAATATCTGTACATAATTGAAAAGAAACAAAAGGTAGACAGTCTCTGTACAAAAGATCAAAGTGACTTAGAACTGATTTCAGGTCAAAAACTAGAGCAATCAAGCAATATCCATAGAGAATTTTCAATGGTTCTTTAGAAGTTTAAATATCAGTTTCCAATAATTCAACAAGATCTGCATCTGTAATTTCTGTATCAAAAATATCAACATCTACATCTGAAACTGCTGCTGCAAAATCTTCAACTGCTGCTGCTACTAGAGCTTCTAGGGCAGCTTCTTCATAGAGTATCTCCCCTGCCTGATTGCAGTGGCTACTTGAGCCAGGCCCCTGACAGAAGATGGGACAAGGAAGACAGCAAGTTGAGCTGTAAGGATTGAGCTAGAGGAAGCAAGAGGTGAGATGGCCTCTACTATCAGCTATTTCAGAAGAGGTGTGATTGATTCCAAGATTGAAGAGATGGAGGGTGATGGGAATTCTGAGAATTCTTGTGGGGTTTGGGTAGAAACGGATGGATTGATGATGGAAGAGGATGAGTGATGACAATCTATTAGTGGTTCATCTAAAGGTGATAAAGAAATGCTTGGGGAGGAAATAAGATTGAAAGAAGGTAGTGAGGTGAGATTTTGGAGTGGAGGTATGTCTGTAAGATGAGATGGAAGGGGGGATAAAGGTGGAGTAGTAGAATCTGGAGATAGAGGTTGTTCTAATAGTTATTGTTGATGTTGTTGATGTACTGGGGATGAAATGGGGGACTGAGGAGGTGTAGGATGATGTATTGGTGAAGAAGTGTGGATGGGACTAACAGGAGGTGGTGGTGGTGTGGGTTAACGTGCTGGAGGCTGAGAAGGTTGTAGGATGTATAAGGAAGGAGTTGGAATGAGGGGAGGAGGAGGAATTGAACTGCCTTCTACAGGGTGGGGAGTGGTTGATCCTGCCCTAGTACTCTCAGAAGTTTTAGAGGAGGAAGCCCTGGAAGGCTTTGGGATGCTCCTCTCCCTTCTACCAAACAAGGCGCATGTCAGCCTCTTAGAGGCGTTGATGAATATTGTTGGGGCGACCAGGGTTTAAGCTGTCTTGACATGAAGGAAAATTCCAAGATCCTTCCAAAACAAACTTCCTTCTTGTTGTTCTTCTTCCTAATCAGATTGAATAGAATCTTAGCCCAATTAACGGCTTTCTTATTCACCACAACACACATCACTAAAAATTACTGTTTGGTAATGTGATCATGGGTTGTATGCTTGCCCAGCAATACCTTACCGACTACATCTGCGAGAAACTTATATTCGGTAGAAAGATGCTTCTTCAATAATTTATTTGGGTTGTCTCCACAATAACCCATCAACATCAACATTTCATCATATTCAGAAGATTCAAGTTCAATAACTTCTTCTCTATTTACAAGTCCAAAAATCACAGTAAGAATATTTGAGATTAAAGGAACGGTGTTACCCGATATGGTTCCAACCATAGTATCAGCATCTGGAGTAGATGAAGTATAAACCCATTCTCTTATTTCAGTAGCAGCAATCCTCATTCTGGTAGTCATTAGGTTCTTCAAATTCAGGTCTTCAAATAACTGCAGAATGTCTATGAAGATCTGGTCTGATTGTTGAAACGAATCAAAATCGATGTAAAATCCCATGTCGAATTTCATTGCAGAAAGAGTGCCTGCTGGAATCCATATTAGTCGTCTGGTGGTTGTTCAACATACACCTCTTCTTTGAGTTCTCCATTTAGAAAGGCACTTTTAACATCCATCTGATAGACTTTGAATTTTTGAGAAGCAGAATAGGCCAATAAAATTCCGATTGCCTCTAACCTTGCCACTGGTGCAAAGGTTTGAACATAATCAATGCCTTCTTCCTGCCTATAGCCTTGAGCAACAAGACTAGCCTTGTTCCTTATAATTGCTCATTTTTCATTTAACTTGTTTTTAAATACCCATTTTGTTCCAATGACTGGGTAATTCTTTGGTCTTGGGACCAATTTCCAAACTCTACATCTCTCGAATTGGTTGAGCTCCTCTTGTATTGCAAGAATCCAGTGGGGATCTTGCTCAGCATCTTGAATGGAATGAGGTTCAACTAGAGAAATGAAACAGGCATGCTTTAGATCCCGATGGAGTTGATGCCTAGTCTGAACACCTGCTAACATGTCTCCAATCACTTGAGATACAGGATGATCTCTAAGTTTGACTGAATAAGCAGGAGGAGTTGGTTGTTTAACAGCTTCAGGGACTGATTGCTCTTGTGGAATCAAGACTGATGTTGGAACTATATCAGTGAGCTCACTGATTTCCTCATCACTGTCTTCAGCTGCTTGTGGAGATGATGGTGTAACATCCTCAGGGGTGTGGGTCACAGCTTCCAAATTCTCACACAAGGTAGGTACCTGCAAAGTCTGACTGGTAGAAGCATTCTTCTCTTTATAAAACATGTTAGCTTCATCAAAAGATACATGTACAGACTCTTTAATTTTCAAAGTTGATTTATTTTAAACCCTATAAGCCTTGCTTACTTGGGAATATCCTAGAAAAATTCCCATTTCAGACTTGGCTTCAAACTTTCTAGTGTATTTTTTGTTGTTAATATGTATGTAACAGACATACCTAAATACTCTAAAATAGTCTATTTTAGGTTTCTTCTCTTTGAGTAGCTCATAGGGGGTCTTAGCCTTAAGATTGTGTATTAAGCTTATATTCAGTACATAGTTAGCTATGCTCATTGCCTTTGCCCAAAATGAAAGGGGCAAGTATGCATCAACAAGTAATGTACCTGCAGCTTCAATCAGGGTTTTGTTTTTCCTTTCAGCAACCCCATTTTGTTGAGGAGTTCTAGGAGCAGAAAAACATTGCCTGATACCATGACCAAACTCAGTACCATGATCACTTCTGATCAATTAACATTGAGTAGAGAACTCAATCTATATGCACTTGAGGAAATCTATAAGAACCTTGAAGTTATCTGACTTGTTTTTCAAGAAGAACACCCAAGTAAACCTGGAGAAGTCATCTACAATAACCAAGGTGTAAGACTTCCCTCCTAGGCTTTGTATAGCGATGGGTCCAAGTTGACAAGCCCTGCACATGCTTTCCATCTTATAGGGGTAAGAAGGCAATCCTCTTACAAGGTTGTCCTTTGATAGCCTAGCAATGTATTTTAAATTTACATGACCAAACCTCCTATGCCATAGTTCATTCTGATTACTAGTTTGGTAAAATAAGAAAATTTCATTTATGGATGAGTTAAAGTTAACAATATAAATGTTAATTACTCTAGAACTAGTTAAAATAACCATGTTGTTAGCTAAAGAACTAATGCAAGAAGACTGATTGAATGATACCTGAAATCCTTCATCACAAAGTTGACTGATGGAGATCAAGTTTTGTTTCAATCCACTTACATATGCTACCTTCCTGAATGTGACAGCTCCTATTTTGACTTCTCCATTGCCTTTAGTCTTGCCATAGTTGGAGTCACAAAAAATTACTTTAGGTCCTAGCTTTGACTTGCAGCTAGAAAAGTTGTCCTTCCATCCTATTATGTGCTTTGAGCACCCACTGTCCAGATACTATTGCTGGTTATATGATGGACAACTCTTTACCTGCAACAATTAAAAGATTAATTGTTCTTGACCCAGTTACCTTGGGTCCTTTATTTTCTTGATAAGAAAACTTGAAATAACAGAACTAGCTGGCTGAGATTGATATCCTAGTGGATGATATCTCCTAGGTGGAATTTCCCAATGTGTGAAAAGATTAATTGTTTTTCTTATCTGATTAGAGTTTGTGTTAACTTTAGAATTTCTGTCAGGATTAGGAGTCTTATTACTTCTTACTGGGTTTGACGATTGTAAGTGAGATCGTCGACCTCAGTTTGACGACATGGGTTTGGATCGTCAATCTCTGCTCAGAGAAGGATAGTACTCATTCTCTGTGCCCCATGTTCATCGATCTCTGCTCGAAGATCCATACAGAAATCGTCGATCGCAGTAAGACGAATAATTATATTAAGTATTTTCGTTCAAAGATCGTCGATCTGGGTTCGACGATCTGTTCACATTTCATCGATCTAAATTCGATGTAAACTACTGAACATTGTTTTTGTTTTGATTTTGTTTGTTTCTATTTTTCTGTTTGTTAGGTTTGTTTCTATTTGAAGTTGGGGGTTTTTCATAGATTAGTTCTTTACCTTTTTCAGAAATGAAATTTATAGGAGTCCTTAGTATATTTTTCTGAACCAGTTGGGTTTGGCTTGATGAAGCACCCAAGCCCAGCTTGCCAGTGAGTCTGGCATTAACAGTGCTTGTAATGTCCATCAGCTTGAGGCTTCTCCCATTAAGGGATTCTTCAAGTTGCCTTGCCTCAACTAGTTCAGTTTTTAATTTGATTATTTGTTCATTAGCAAGTAATATTATCTTTTAGTTGATTGTTCTCTGCAACTAGATTACTTTGATCATTTAATTGCTCTCTAAGTTGTTTGATTTCCTTTTCTGAACTAATTAAGTCTATACACATAGTTTTAAATTCAAGTAAAAAATCTTCTGAATTGAAATCGAAAGATGAGAGTACCTGGTCCACTTCAGAGAGTGGTTCTTCATCATTTGATGGGTCTTCTTCTGAATGAATGTTGGAAGCACCAATTACCATTAGGCAAACTTCCCTTGCCTTTGCTTCCTCTTCATCTTCATCACTGGAACTAGAGGATGAGGAATCCTCTTCTATATCACTCCATGTTTCTGCTACAAAGCCTTTCTCTTTCCTCTTATGTTTGTTTGAGGAATGTTTGCTATACTTCTTTTTTCTGGAGTCCTTATCCTTTCTTTTCTCCTTCTTCTGATTCTCTGGGCACTCAGAGATGTAGTGTACAGGTTTCCAACAACCAAAACAAATAACCTCTTTAGTTGGTGTTTTGTCATACCTGGCCTTATCTTCTTGTCTGGATGACTTCTTCCTGAAGTCTCTTTTTCGCATCTTGTAAAATATCTTTACTAAGAGACTCAAGAATTCTTCATTAACAACAGGAGCTGTTGTTTCTTCTGTAGCCTTGAATGCAATATTTTGCTCTTTTTTGACTGAAGTAGGAGTCTTCTGCTCTGCCTCCCTAGTCTTTGTTAAGTGCTCAAAAGATTTGAGCTTCCCTAGAAGAGTTTCTGTGGAGATTTCTGTAATGCTTCTGGCATCCTTGATCTTCCAGATCCTCGTGTCCCATGAGCTGGGAAGACACATTAAGATATTGTCATGGATCTCAGTCAATGAGATGTCCTTGTCCAATGTCTTCAGTTCACTAATGATGGCACTCAGTCTGCCATACATTTCTTCCACTGACAACCCGGAACCCGTGACTATTTCTCCAGGTTTTCAAGTCTGGGCGGCTTGTTCTTTCTAGCCACCATTCTCAGCAAACCGGCTTGTTGTCAGATAAGCCGGGCGGCCTCTCCGTCAGGCCGCCGCCAGTTCCAGTCCAGCCATCATCTTAGGGTCGGCCTGTCCTTGACCAAGCCGCGCGACCTATATCCCAGGTCGCCATCAGAGGGAGTCAAGATCAGCCTGTCCAGAGGCCGGGACTCTCAACTCGCCAGAGGAAGCCCGCCAGGCCGCGCGACCTTTCCTCTGCCTTCTTCTCTTTCTTGGTTGTTTCCCGTCACAGCTGCCTGATTCTCCTGTACCCCGGGAACCGGTAATTTTAGCCCTGCCCATTTGGGCAGGCCCCCGAGCCTATAATAGGCGTGAACAGTACCTTCCAGGGGACCGAGTTCGAATCCCCAAGCTTGCCGCCTGTGGCAGCGGATTTGAAATCCTTCTCCGGCGGGTATCCTGTCCGCGCGGTCTCAGTAGGCTAACCGCTGTAACCGTTTTCCCATTCGTAAAAGGAAAGCCCGTCGCAGGAGAGGTATTAAGGCCGCGGCGGGCGAACTCTGGTGTCGCCGCTGATAGCGGTCCTTTCTCTCTTTTCTCTATCTGGTCTTATCCGCCATTCCTAGCCGCTAGTAACCGACTAGCCGACAGTCTTTTCCCTATTCCTTCCCTAGTGCTCGAACTGTTAGCTGGTGGTGCTCGAATACCTGTCGCATTTCGTGCATCAACAAGCGGTGTGATTTATGTAAGCCGCTCGAATACAGTTATTGAAATTTTTTGAGAATGTAAATGATATTATCTGTTCGATTTTACCTGATGCGCTGTATTCGCTCGATCTTATACTTCTGCCCGCACGATTATAACACGCTGATTTATCCGCATGATCTTATACTGAACGATCCGCAGGTGAATAAAAGGAGCACATTAGAAATGAATAGATGTGGATAGATAAGCCCAGCGAGATTATCCGTTTACAAATGCGTAATACTGGTTTACTTTCCCGCGCGACTAAGAAATCCTTGAGTGTGAAGCCAACTGTAATTTGAAGTGATCATCACGCATAACACATTCGCACGCTTAATAGTTAGATAATCAATTCGCGCGATTAATAATGATTAGCAGGCATAATATCCTCGCGTGACTCCTAGCGAGTGTTAACAGTTTAATATGCTCGCGCGATCAATAACAATATCTGCTATCCCAATCAACACGAAAGACTGCCCGATATGACGTATTCGCGCGATTCAATCTGATATCCTCTGTCCCAATTGATACGAAGGAATGAGGCCGCCATTACCCTAACCGCGCGGTTAGTCGGTGTGATAATAATAGCTCATTCAGCAAAGGTGTTATTAATTGTTTGCACAAGATCAATTCCCAGACTTCGTCAAATACCAATTCCAATCTACTCTTTGAAGGAGTCTAATGATAAATCTCAAATACTAGGAAAGTTGGCTAAAGACTTAGGCGACCAGGTGGGCAGGTGCATGTAGCAGTGCTTTCCTCACAGGGTCGCAAAAGTTGTAGCTCTCTTTACTTAATAAGAAGATATCTCGGTCATCTGATAAATCAACTCTTGTAGACTGAAATGAATACCAGAATTCTGCCAGCTGAGAAATGAGCTAAAGACTTAAACGACCAAGCGAGCAGGTGCATGTTGCAGTGCTTTCCTCACAGGGTCGCAGAAGCTGTAAACTCAATCCACACTCCACACAAGGGAAAGGACTTACGTCCCTCTTTCCTGGAGTACAGCCTAAGTTGATCTTTCAGGTAGGTGCATATATCATTGCTTTCCTCTGAGATCAACCCAGCTGTGGGTCTTCTGCAGGCACTGCTTGAGGGTTCCAAAGAGTATTCGAGGGTCACATGCTAAGATGATTCGCTGGCAGGTGCATGTTGTAGAGCTTTCCTCGCGTGCTCATCAGAGTTGTGACGATATCCCTTAAATGGCATGGTAGAGCTGACCGACACCCTGCCCCTCCAATATGCAGAAGTGGGGTTAGGTACTAGCCGGGATCCGAAGTTCAGTATCCTACCGCAGTAGAACCGGTAAGCTCCCACTACACGGTGCAAAATCTCTCAGCAACACGTGGTCTTTGTGGTGTTACACTAGTAACAGCGGTTCTAAGGGAGGTTTCTGCTAAACTCGGTGATGTCTCATGGAGTCAGTTATCCTTATTTCTTAAACTGTCAAGAAAAGAAAACACTAGGAAAAGCGTTACTGAGGAGGCCTTGAAACATAGGGATAAAATATAGAAAAACACATACAACAAAGAAGTTTTCAGGAGATGAGTTGGTAATACAAACAACTTGACTTATTTGTCTTCAACATTGAAGGTGAGGCTTTTGGATCCATTTATTCCATGTCAGGGAGAATGTATGACACATCTTTTCCCTTTGAAGTCGACTGATCAGAATAGTTATCTTTTGAGAATATGTCGCCCATCTTACCCTGCCTCAGCATCCTTTGCATTAATTGCTTAAGAGCTCGACAATCTTCTGTCATGTGACCCTTTTCCTTGTGATACTCACAGAACTGATCAGGGTTGTTGGTCTTCAGGTCAGCAAGTTGAAAAGGCTCCTTACCGTTTGGTTTGTTCTTTATGACATAGTGAGAACTACCTCTTCCATCCTCAGAGTACTGGTTAGCAAGATTCACTATCTCCTGATATGTTTTTTTGCTCCTGATGGTTGCTTCAAACTTGAATGGTCCTTGTTTCAATCCTTTGATCAAAGAGATTTTATATAAATCCGTTCCGACCTCTTCAACTTCTGTAACCTCCTTCTGGAAGCGGGTAATAAAATGAGAGAGTGTCTCATGCTCACGTTGTTTGACTCAGAACAAAGTTGACACGTGTGCTTTCTTTTTTGCAATAATAGGAGCTTTTTGCATCATCTTCGCACGATTGACCAGGTAGGGGGGAAAACTGGGACTGGGTTTGTAAGAACTCATCCTTTCTTGCTAAACAATTGGAAACCGCATGGGGGCTGCGGTTAGCACTAGAGAGCAGGATGCCGGGAGGTGTTGCGGGCAGGAGAGTGGATAGGTAGATTGTCCTCCGGGCAAGCAAGCGGCTTGCTTAACGGGCAGATTGTCCACTGCTGATGGCGAGTTGTCCGATGTTATCGTCGCCTCCGCAGGCTGCGAGTCTAGCCGATAAGTAATAACGGCTAAGGCGCGGTTAGTCGCTTCAGACTGCTGAATGATTTCCTTGCAAATTTGGTAAGTTTCCCGAGCTAACTTGGTGATGACTTCCCACAGAGTATCTTCATCGGGACGAAGGTTGTTCTGGGCGGTCTGACGGTCTGACATTATCTAGCCGCGGATCTTCACCGGCAACCCGAGATATGAAGGTCGCGTGTTAACTATTGATGCATGAAATGCAACAAGAAATCGGGCACCGCCAGCTAACAGTTTGAGCACCGGGGAAAGAGAAGGGAAAAGACTGTCGGCGAGTCGGTTACTAGAGGCCAGGATAAGAATCAGATCAAGCCGCCGAAAGCGACGACACCAGACTTCGCCCGCAGCGTCCTGAATGCCTCTCTTGGGCAGACTTTCCTCTTATGTATGGAAAACGGTTATAACGGTTAGATTCTTGAGTCCGCGCGGACAAGATACCCATTGGAGAAGGATTTTGAATACGCTGCCACAGGAGGCAAGCTTGGGGATTCAAACTCTCTCCCCAGAAGGGTACTGTTCACGTCTATTTATAGGCTCAGGGGCCTGGCCAACGGGCAGGGCTTGAAACACCGGCTTCCCGTGCACAGGAGAAATGGGAAGCGATGAACAGATACAGGGGGCGAAAAGAGAGAGGGGGCCATCCAACCGCGCTGATAGGCGGGTAGACAGCTCCTGACTGGCTGCCTCTTGATGCCTGCCAAGCCGGGGAGACTCTGCGGGGAGACGGAAAGGCGGACAGATGAAGCCTCGCCGCTGGCACTTGGGGATCGGTCAAATCCGGTGTTAACAAGGGGCAACTCCTCAAAACCTTCAAGCGCTAAAGGCAAAGAAGTAGCAGAGGTTCAGATGGAATGTGTGGAGGTGGAGGATGTCGGCTGGCTAGGGCCCGTCAACGTTCGACCCGAGTGCTTCGATGCAGATGATGAGGGTTCCCTCGGGCGGCTCTTTTTCATTCAAGGAGGGGAAGGGGCCGAAGCCACTAGGAAATCCTCAATTGCGAGGGTTTCTCGGGCAGATGTTGCCTCCTCTTCCTCTTCCTCCCCTTCCGGGGTTGATATTGTTTTTGGTCAATAAGATATGCCCCAGACGGCCAATCCTTTTGATGATGCTATAGTGGTCAATGCAGGATTAGAAGATTACACTATGGATCGGATTCTTATTGATATGGGTAGCTCAGTTAATCTTCTGTTCAAGACAACTTTTGAAGCCCTGAGAACCGGAAAGCCTTTGCTTTCCACTGAAGGACCACTCTATGGTTTTTCTGGAGAACGAAAAGAAGTAGAGGGGAGCGTCACCCTCTCTATGAAGCTCGGGGGAGCCACCAGACCAGTCCAGTTTATAGTGGTAGATGCTCCAAGCTGCTACCACACAATCTTCGGGAGGCCATTGTTGAACAAGTACCAGGCGGTGCTGTCAACCTATCACCTTGCTGTCAAGTTCTATGCCTATGGCAGGATGTGCAGAGTCCGAAGTAACCCGAGGAACTCCAGGGAGTGCTACCTGCGAACGGAGAACGTGACCGAGCTCGCCCCTCCAATCTTCCCAGCAATAGCAGAAGTTTCTACCCAGTCAGGAGCTGTTGTAGATAGAGAGGGCACTCACCTGGAACCTGCCCAGGTGATGCAGGAAGTTCCCATCGCTGAAGGAGAAGAGAGAAAGCTCACTGTCAACTCAGAACTTCCAGAAGATCAAAAGGAAGAATTGATCTCCTGTTTGCTGAAGAAATTAGACGTCTTCGCGTGGTCAGCGAAGGATATGCTGAGAGTCGATCCAGGCATGGCCTGCCATCACCTTAACATTAATCCAGCTGTCAAGCCAGTGCAACAAAAGAAGAGAGATGCAGCGACCAAGCTGGCGGAACCCATCAGAGAGGAGGTTGCTAAACTCCTCAAGGCGCGCTTTGTTCAAGAAATTCAATATCCTGAGTGGGTTTCGAACATTGTAATGGTTAAAAAACCAGGGGGAAGTAGAGAATGTGTATAGACTTCACCCGATTAAATAAAGAGTGCCCGAAAGATTGCTACCCCCTGCCTCGGATAGATTCTCTAGTTGATTCTGCGGTAGGATATTCTTTTATGAGCTTTCTAGATGCATTCTCGGGTTATCATCAAATAAGAATGCATAAACCTGATGTTCCTCACACATCGTTTATCACCAACAAAGGTTGTTATTGTTATCTTGTAATGCCCTTTGGGCTTAAAAATGCAGGCGCGACATATCAGCGCATGATGGATCATGTGTTTAGAGATCAAAAGGGCAAAAACCTTGAAGTATATGTGGACGATCTCCTAGTAAAAAGCAAGTCTCACCCGCAGCATCTGCGCGACCTGATGGAAACTTTTTCCACTTTGCGAAAAACATAAGATAAAACTTAACCCGTTAAAATGCACTTTTGGAGCAAGCAAAGCAAAATTTCTCGGTCATTCTCCTCACTCCAGAGGGCCTTGCTCCTAATCCAGATAAGGTCAAAGCCATCCTTGATATGGCTCCCCCCAACTATCCAAGGGAAGTTCAGCAGCTAGGGGGGAGGCTGGCAGGACTCAGGAGATTCATCTCTCGAGTTGGGGATAAGATTGCCCCATTTTTCAAAACTCTTCTGGGAGCGTCCAAATTTCAGTGGACGGAAGAATGCACACAAGCCTTTGAGCAGTTAAAGAAACAGTTAACTTCTACACCTTTGTTGCAAAGCCCCAGAACAGGGAAGATGTTGCTCCTGTACCTGGGAGTTGGTCCTAAAGCAGTCTTATCCCCTGCTCTAGGGCTTTGCAACAAAGGTGTAGATGTTAACTATTTTTTCAACTACTCAAAGGCTTGCGTGCATTCTTCCGTCCACTGAAATTTGGATGCTCCCCGAAGAGTTTTGAAAAATGGAGCACTCTTATCCCAAACTCGAGAGATGAATCTCTCGAGTCCTTCAAGTCTCCCCCCTAATTGCTGAACTTCTCTTGGAGAGCGGCGGGAGCCATATCAAGGATGGCTTTGACTTTATCTGGATTAGGGGCTAGGCCCTTCGGAGTGATAAGATGACCGAGAAATTTTCCCCTGCTTGCTCCAAAGGTGCATTTTAACGGGTTAAGCTTTATCTTATGTTTTTGCAAAGTGGAAAAGTTTCCATCAGATCGCACAGATGCAGCGGGTGAGACTTGCTTTTTACTAGGAGATCGTCCACATATACTTCAAGGTTTTTGCCCTTTTGCCCTCAAAACACATGATCCATCATGCGTTGATATGTCGCGCCTGCATTCTTAAGCCCAAAGGGCATTACAAGATAACAATAACAACCATCGTCGTTGATAAACGATGTGTGAGGAATATCAGGCTTGTGCATTCTTATTTGATAATAACCCGAGAATGCATCTAGAAAGCTCATAAAAGAATATCCTACCGCAGAATCAACTAGAGAATCTATCCGAGGCAGGGGGTAGCAATCTTTCGGGCACGCTTTATTAAATCGGGTGAAGTCTACACACATTCTCCATTTCCCTCCTAGTTTTTTATCCATTACAACGTTTGAAACCCACTCAGGATATTGAATTTCTTGAACAAAGCGCGCCTTAAGGAGTTTAGCAACCACCTCTCTGATGGGTTCTGCCAGCTTGGTCGCTGCATCTCTCTTCTTTTGTTGCACCGGCTTGACGGCTGGATCAATGTTAAGGTGATGGCAGAATATGCCTGGATTGACTCCCGGCATATCCTCCGCTGACTAGGCGAAGACGTCCAAGTTCTTCAGCAAACAGGAAATCATTTCTTCCTTTTGATCTTCCGAAAGTTCTGAGTTGATGGTGAGTTTTCTCTCTTCTCCTTCAGCGATGGGAACTTCTTGCATCACCTGGGCAGGTTCCAGGTGAGTGCCCTCTCTATCTGCAACAGTTCCAGATTGGGTAGAAACTTCTGCTATTGCTGGGAAGATGGGAGGGGCGAGCTCGGTCACGTTCACCATTTGCAGGTAGCACTCCTTGGAATGCCTCGGGTTGCTTCGGACTCTGCATATCCTGCCGTCGGCATAGAACTTGACAGCAAGGTGATAGGTTGACACCACTGCTTGGTATTTGTTAAACAATGGCCTCCCGAAGATGGCGTGATAGCAGCTTGGAGCATCTACCACTACAAACTGGACTGGTCGGGTGGCTCCACCGAGCTTCACTAAGAGGATGACGCTTCCCTCTACTTCTTTTCGTACTCCAGAAAAACCATAGAGTGGTCCTTCAGTAGAAAGCAAAGGATTTCCGGTTCTCAGGGCTTCAAAAGTTGTCTTGAACAGAAGATTAACTGAGCTACCCGTATCAATAAGAATCTGATCCACAGTGTAATCCTCTATGGCTGCTTTGACCACTATAGCATCATCAAAAGGATTTGCCGTCTGGTGCAGATCTCCTTGTCCAAAAACAATATCAACCCCGGAAGGTGCGGAAGAGGAAGAGGAGGCAACCTCTGCCCGAGAAACCCTTGCAATCGAAGATTTCCTAGTGGCTTCGGTCCCTGCCCCTCCATGAATGAAAAAGAGCCGCCCGAGGGAACTCTCATCATCCACGTCGAAGCACTCAGGTCGAACGTTGATGGGCCCTAGCCGGCCGACATCCTCCACCTCCACACATTCCATCTGAACCTCTGCTACTTCTTTGCCTTTAGCGCTGGAAGGTTTCGAGAAGTTGCCTCTCTTGTCCAAATCCTTGATCTTTCCTTCGGAGACTAGCCTCTCAACCAATTGTCGGAGGGCTTTGCAATCTTTAGTTAAGTGTCCTTTCTCTTTATGAAACTCACAGAATTGAGAATTATTTCTGGGCTTCCAGTCTCTCTGAGGCCCTTGCCTCTTCTCTTCTGCTTTCTTCTGGATGATCTGGACGACTTCTTCAAAATCGAGTCCCAGATCTGAGAACTCCGCAACGGAACTGCTCTCACGTGGCTTTGAGACTTGTAAGATATTCTGGTAGATGGGGAGAGCCTGTAGAGGAGTGGCGGGAGTGACGGCCAACGGCAGTCTCTGCTCTCGAAACTGTTGATGGCCGAGAAAAGGTTTCTTGTGATGGAGGTTTCGCCCCCTCTGAGAAGGGGGTTGGAAATCAAGTCGAGGGGGCTTGCTATGATGATGGTGGCTGCTGGAGGAGCCGTTCGAAGCATCCCTTCCTCCGGCCCTAGCCGTCAGGGAAGAAATGTTGGTGGGATTGGCATTTTCGCCTTCAATAAAGCGATTGGCCATCGCTATCAATTCCTGGTAGGTTGACGGCGCCTTGGTTTTCACTTTAAACTTCAATGGGCCTTCCCGGAGGCCATGAATCAAGGCGATCTTGTAGTAGTCGGGGTTCAAATTTCTAACTCCCTGGATCTCCTTCTGAAAACGATCAACGAATCGCGCCACCGATTCGTTGTCTCTTGGTTTGATATCAAAGAGGGCTGCCGGCCCATCTTTCCTCTTCTTTGAGGTAGCAAACCTCAGGAGAAGCTCGTTGCGGAGCTCAGCAAAGGAAGAAATCGTTCCCGAAGGCAACTCATAGAACCATTCTCTTGCCTGCCCCTCGAGGGTGGTGACTATAAGTTTTCACTTCAGGGCATCAGAGAGGCATCTTAAAGCGACTTCCCCCTCAAATGCCTGCAAATGGGAAACTGGATCAGTCTCCCCTGAGTAAAAAGGAAGACGGGGTTCTCTGAAATTGCTGGGTGCGGACTCCCATCGAATTCTATCAACAAAGGGGGAAGGAGTATCAAGCTCGGCGGATAAGCGGACTAGAGCTCGAGGGTCCACGGGATCTGCGGACTACTGATCAGCAAACTCAAGCCGGCGGGCTGGAGTTCCCCTGGCCGCTTCCCTGAAGAAATCCACTAGGGGAGCGAACTGATAATTCTGAGGCCGCGGTGCGGCTGCAGGCTGGGCGTGGTTGTGGGACTGATTGGCTGCAGGTGATTGTTGGGGAGTTTGGTGAGATGGCGCTCCAGCAATGTCCTCTGCGACCTGGGGAGCGAGCCACTGAGTTAGTGTGGGAAGGGCTTGTATGATGGTATCAAGCCGCTGGTCGGTCTCTCTGTGGGATAACTCGGCTTCCCAGCGAGATTGTTCCAGCGCCTCCCACAGCGAGTCGTCTGGCAAGCTGGAGCGGTCGGAACGGCGAGCTCGGTGATCTGACATCTTTATCCGCAAATTTAAAAAACTGTTTGAATATCTGAAGATCGCGTGTTAACTGTTGATGCACGAAATGCGACAAGGATTCGAGCACCACAAGCTAACGGTTCGAGCACTAGGGAGAGAAGAGAAAGCGAACTGCAAGCAGTAGTCTACTAAGCGGATGAGACAAAAGAGCAAAGGGTCCGTGAACCACGACAACACCAGACTTCGCCCGTCGCGGCCTAAATGCCACTCTTGCGACGGGCTTGATTTCGATTGCGAATGATGGATTACAGAAAACAGAAAGGAAGCTGTGCAGCAGGAAAGTTGGAGTCCGCAAAGCTCGGGATTCAAGTTCGCAGCCTCTAACACGTAGGCTCTTAGATTCGAGTCAGCTTGCTTTGCGTGCACCACTTCCCCCTATTTATAAGTTTGGGGTCCTGCCAAAATGGGCAGGGCTAAAATAACTAGCTGCCCGGGGTACAGGAGAAATGGGCAGTGGTGACGGGAAATAAGAGAGGGACAGGCAGCCCACGCGAGATAGGCGGACTGTGTTTGCAAGCTGGGGCAACCTCGCGTCTGTCGAGCACCATCCCTGCTGGAGTGTCGCGGCCTTGGAGGACTGGCTTTCGAGTCCGGTGAATAATTAGCACGTTCCAGAGAGACCAAAGCGGAGCGATCTGAGCGGACTGAGAATCGGAGTCCGCTTCTGGCGCATCCTGATGACTTGAGCGGACTGGGAACTCCGTCCGACAAAAGAGGAGCACGCTAAGTATGTTGCGGATTCCGGGGTAAACATACCCCTTGGTCCTTTTTATTTTCTCGGCAGGAGTTTCCAGACTCGACACGTCTACATCAATTAGGGGAGAGTAGTCGCCTGAGTGGTCTCTGCTGCTACCACTGGAGCTGGAATAGTCGAGCTCCGTCTGCTGGCCGCCGTAGGCTCCGTCCGCTTGCTGCTCCCATCTGACTGGACTGACTAGCTTACATTGCTTGACACGACCTCGGGGCTCTTATCATCAGAGGGCTTCTCCCCTTCATCAGCAACCGTTTCCCTTTCACAGCCCGCTCGAATTCGGCGACCTGATCTTCAAGTTCAGGGAACAATTGCAGAAAGGGGACGGAGTCCACGCCTTCTTTAGAAAGTCCGTCGTTGATGAAGCGCTCGATAGAGACTTCCACACTTTCCTTGACGAAGGGGAACATAGCCTTCTTGAAGTCATGGTTGGTGATGTCATATACGACCTGCAAGGAATAAATAAGTCAATCTGTTGTGAACGGGTGATAGAATTCATATTGCCCATTCTTACCGCTCCAGCTTCCTTAAGCTTGGTGACTTTTGTCCCTAACTGCTTGTTCCTGTCTCCCAAAGATTTGTTTTCTTGCAACAAGCGTTCATTTTCCTTGAGCAACTCGCGCGTCACCCGACCCATGAAATGGTTGGTAAAAGCACTGTTCGTTCTAGCCTGAGCCGTGACCAAAGGCAGTTTGGCAGGAGGAATATTTCGCAGCTCGTGGAGGTTTTGTTTCCCATATAAAGTGGAAATCGCCACGTGAGCATGGCGGGAAGTACGTGGGCTCTTCCAGGAAGGAAGAGCAGTGGAAAAGCAGACGAATTTCTTCTTCTCATGCCAATGGATTAGCGGATTCCCCTCAGATCCTTCTGGTTTTTTCCGAAGCCTACCATGTCGAAGCTCTCGGACGAAGAGTAATCCGCTACGGGGTCTCCCTCCTCTCTCCTCTTCCTTGCGATTTGCTTTTTTCTTTCTCCTTGTGTAGGAGTCGCGCTGGCTGGAGTTAGGGGAAAGTTGGCAGGTACCGACAAGGGCGCTGTACGAAAAGAAAAAGATTAGAAACAAAAATAGTTTGCGGACACGAAGATGGATCATCGCGCTTACTCTCTTGTCGGCTTACAGTATCCAAGCTGGGCAACAGCGGGATATAATAGTCGACGTCGAGCCTAGCCCCAGCCAGAAACTCAACAATGGCAGACTCCATTGTGTCCAGCGGCACGCTTTTGAATTCGGCATCCGCACGCACTTGCGGATTGGTATGGAGGATTCCCAGGTCGCCCTCGAAAATAAGGTATCTCGAGATACAATTGTGGATTTTGTTTTGAAGGCCCGCAATTTTCATCCCTCGGCAGTAGAAATAGATCACACCCTTATACTGGTGATCTTTGGACAGAGTTATTGCGCGGACAGAGAAGATATTTCTGAAAATCTTCAAGGAGAACTGGATATTTTCAGATCGCAGGTAGGTAAGGTAGCCATAAATCGCGGCTACCATATTCGGCGCGAGTTGGCCTCGAACTACTCCGTAGTGCTCATAGATCTCAGCAATCTCCCAGAGCAAGGGGAATTAAAACCCGCAGTCAAAGTGATCGATCGGCACCGCGATCTGGGTAGCGGTGGAGAAATTCAGCCATTCTTGACTTTCGGGAAGTCGCGCGAGCACCGGCGAGCCCGCCATAAGTCTCTCACGAAAGATCTCCAAGTCAGTCGCTGTTATCCAGTTTCTCTTATGATCGGCAGAGTGAAACGCTGCTGCAGCATTTGTGCGGGCGTACACCATTTTTCCATGTCGCAGGGATTTCATGTTCAAGTGCTAATACAAAGGAAAATGAAACGAGACCCTATATATATAAGAAAGGCTCCGACAAGATAGGTGACAGCCAATCCTCCAAGGCTGAAACCTTAATCCGTGCAGCTCACATCTTCCCTGTTTTCCTGCAGATTGTAAAGTTTGTGCGGATTCAGCATTAATCCGCGCAGCTCGCTCCTTCCCTATTTTCCTGCAGATTGTCAAGTTTGTGCGGATTCAGCCTTAATCCGCGCAGCTCGCTCCTTCCCTGTTCCTGTAGATTGTCAAGTTTGTGCGGATTCAGCCTTAATCCGTGCAGCTCGCTCCTTCCCTGTTCCTGTAGATTGTCAAGTTTGTGCGGATTCAACCTTAATCCGCGCAGCTCGCTCCTTCCCTGTTTTCCTTCAGCATGGGAAATAGCAAGCATAGCTCGCTCAATCGGAAAGCATTTCAACACGCAGGGAAAAGTAGTTTGCACATCGAATTCACATAAAACACATTCAAACATCCAGCGGAATAACATTTAATATAGATCGCAGCATAATAGGGAAGTACATAATATTATACAATGTTACATATTATATAGACATTGTTAGTGTCCGCATCATAAATAGCGTTTGAAGATTAATAAGGTTCTAGCGAGCTCAGCGGCTTCGACGTTGTGCAGATCGCTCCTTCCCGTCTATCCAGCGGGCAGTTTGCTCTTCATCATCCACCCCAAAATAGGCTGCTTGGTCACTACCTCGCAGAATTTCCCGGTACATTTGCTGAACCAGGTGGTGCATGTTGTTGAAAGCCCAGTGCATGCGGGCAGTATCTCTCACAACCCGGCTGAACGGGATCATGTGCTCGCCTGCCGGTCATGAGTTGGGTCCACCACAGGCCCCCCGCTCGCCTCCAGGGTTGGCACTCTACCCGGAGCGGGCTGAGCAGACGGCGGACAAACTTCGACGACCTCGGCAGCCTGCTTCTTCCCTTCTCGTACTAGGGCCAAGTATCTGTTCCTGTAGTGTTGAGCGTCCTCGCTTAGATGCTGCTTTTCTTTCTTTAGACCCACCACCTAGCTCTCTAGAATCTTTTCCCGCTCTTTTCCCTTCTGGGCCTCAGCTCGCGCTTCTTTTAACTCTTCTTCGTATTTCTTCACCAACGAAAAATACTTCTCAAGGACAGACTGCTCCCCAAGTGAAAGCTTGGCAGGGGCAGTCGTCAATACGGGCACAGGAGCGTCCGCGGGGGACGGCGCGAATTCGCTAGTTTTGACGGAGCCTTGCGGCGAGTTTCGCACTACAGCACGGGAAACAGAACGCGCTTTAGTTTACAAATTGCGGCAAATTAAAAATAAAGGAGATGAAGGCAAGTTCACTTTTCGTAATCATTGTTGCGATCTTGCAACTATCCACGGCAGGTCGTCGTACTCGCTCTGGGTCGAAGGCGACTAAATGTTGCTTCCACCTTCGATGAACCTTCTCCCTTTTTTCCACCATCGAACTACTAGAAGCAACTATGTCCTCAGTCTCTTTGATAATTTTTATTGGCTGCGACTTTCGCATTGGAGACTTGTATAGCCATCGATGCTGGAAACGCTGGGGTTGCGGTTGCAGTTTACCTGACCGCATCAGCTCAGCCTCTGTCCGCAAGTCCTCAGCTCGCTTATCTGCTTTTAGTCTTTCAGAAACCGCCTCGACCTTGGCTTTCATAACCGCGAGCTGCTCCTTCGCTATCTTCTCAATTTGGTCATCCGCAACTGAGGGGGCGGGCTCGGCAACCTTCTCACCCAGTATCTCGACATCGGACTGCAACACCTCAAGCATAGACTGATTAATGTCAGCAAGCCACTCATTATCGATAGAATGAGGTATTTCAGTGGTAGACAGACTGACCGCCGATAAGGAATCTCTGCCCAGGATCGAAGCATCTGGCGTGATCAAGTTCGCGGCTGAGACTTCTCTCTCCAGCGGTCTGTGTTGCAAGCTCGTCGTGCCTGTCCGCACGGAGACGTTCTTCTCTTTTTTAGCCCGCAATATCTTCTCCACCCGATCAGAAACAGAAGACCTGCTCTTCTTCTTCTTCTTCTTCTTCTCGGGAGTCTTCTTCTCTAAGGTCGGCGAGACCTGTTCAGGGTCCGGCAGATTTGCGCGGACTGCGTCTTGATCGGCGCCGACTGAAACAAAGGCAGACGTGGAAGTTGAGACCAGATTCTTAGTCAGCTTCTGCGAATGTTCATCTTCTGCCGCCTTTGCCTGTTTCTAGGCATCCGGATCGATAGTGCACACTACCTCAGTGTCCTGTTGACGAACTTCTTGCGAAGAAATTTCCTTCCCGGCATGTATTTGCGACATGAATGTTCCAGAGGCAGTGGCGACTATCGCCATTCCGCCAGAGCCCGTTGGAGTCTGGTCTGAAGTCTACTGCGGTTGAGACGTCTTGACCGCACCCAGAGAAGGTGCATTCGAGGGATCTGGTTCCTTGCTCTTAATGGACGTTCCTTCCTTCTGCAAACTCTCTCCGGCGTCGCGAATATTCATTTCCCCTCGTTGAACCACCTTCTTCACCCGTGTTGCGGGCTCCCTAGATTTATCAGCTTTGGAAAGATTGCAAAAAAAAGATCCCAACCTCGCCATACAGGACTCGAGAAGACAGACCACAAGTGGTGAGTATCGTCCCATTGCGCAGGCGATTGTGGCAGAATGCTATGCTCCCAGCCATATTTATAGCCCAGACGGCGTTGATGATTGTTGCGAACTCGGCGGTTAGAGAAACATTTTCATAATTTCTCGGAATTTGAAAATTTGCGGGGATTATGTTAACCCCGAAATCCGCAACATACTCAGCGTACTCCTCTTTTGGCGGACGGAGTTTCCAGTCCGCTCAGGTCGTCAGGATGCTCCATAAGCGGACTTCGATTCTCAATCCGCCCAAATCGCTCCGCTTTGGTCATTCTCCGGAACGTGCCGTTTGTTCGCCGGACTCGAAAGTCAGTCCGCTCAGGCCGTGACACTCTAGCAGGGATGGTGCTCATGACAGTCGCGAGGTTTCCCCAGCTCGCAAACACAGTCCGCTTATCTCGCGTGGGCTGCCTGTCCCTCTCTTCTTGTTTTACATCACCGCTGCCCGTTTCTCCTGTATAACCGGCAGCCGGTTATTTTAGCCCTGACCTTTTGGGCAGGCCCCCAAACCTATAAATAGGGGGAAGTGGTGCACCCAAAGCAAGCTGACTCGAACCAAAGAGCCTAAGTGTTAAAGGCTTCAGATTCGAATCCCGAGCTTTGCGGACTCCAGCTTGCCTGTTGCACAGCTTTCTTTCCGCCTTCTGTAATCCATCGTTTGCAATCAAAGTCAAGCCCGTCGCAAGAGTGGCATTTAGGCCGCGACGGGCGAAGTCTGGTGTGGCCGTGGTTCACGGCCCCTTCGCTCTTTTATCTCATCCGCTAAGTAGATTACTGCTTGTAGTTCGCTTTCTCTTCTCTCCCCAGTGCTCGAACAGTTAGCTGGCGGTGCCTATCTTTTTGTCGCATTTTGTGCATCAACATTGGTGGTTGAGGATAGCCCATACCATTTAAGGGCTTCAGCAGTTAAATTGGAATCAATCTCAGTCTCATCTTTAATCCTTGGAAGTTGAAGAGATTTACTCAGACTTTTGAGTGTTATTTTCACCGTTTCTACGTAAACAGTAGACTTGATCTTGTTTCCCTTGGAATTCAATGAAGCATTCGAATAGAAGGCAAGAACTTCCTTGTTCACATTTTTTTGTTGGTTCAGAAGCCAAATAATCCAGTACTGTGGCTTAGATTAGGTCAACAACCCCCTTGATTTCCCGTTCAGCATTGTTGAATGCGTCTCGTACAAGCTCATAACCTTCGTTAATATTGTTGTCCATCTTGGGTTCCATTGGAGAGAGAAGAAGTGGAAGTTGAAGAGAGAGAAGAAGAGAGAAGAAGAATTTCTTGTCGACACTGAGGGTTTAGTCTCGAGATTTTTGAGAGCGTAATCGACAAGGTCTCGTTTCTTCCTATTTATAATTTTCTATAAAGGGTAGGTCAAAAGGCGCTCAGAAATTAGAGTTTCGTGTGTCGACATTAATTTCTGAGTGTCAACACAGACGACTTTATATGTCGACACCAACGTCTGTGGGTCAACAACTCTATATGTCAACACCAACTTCTGAGTGTCGACACAGACTACTTTATGTGTCGACACCAACTAATGTGTGTCGACCAACTCTTAACTTGTGTCGACATATAACTTACTTAGTCATATGTTGAGTAGAATTTTTCTTAATCTACCATCCTATTCCAGGTTCAACATGCCTAATTCAAATTTAAAATAATTGAATTTACTTTCATCTAGAGGTTTAGTGAATATGTCAGCTACTTGTGTATCAGTAGAAATAAACTCTAGACATATGTCCTCTTTCTCAACATGTTCTCTAATAAAATGGTACCTAATTTCAATGTGCTTTGTTCTGCTATGTGAAACAGGGTTTCTAGCAATTGATATAACACTAGTAGAATCACAATATAATGGAGTTCTACTTATCTTAATGTCATAATCTTCAAGTTGATGTTGTATCCATAACAACTGAGCACAACAACTTCCATATGCAATTTATTCTGACTCTACTGTGGATATAGTAATACTTGTCTGCTTTTTGCTATTCCATGACACCAATCTTCCTCCTAGGAATTGGCATGTACCTGTGGTACTTTTCCCGTCTTGCTTGCAGCCTGCAAAGTCTACATCTGAAAAACCTATTAACAGAAAATCTCTATTCCTAGGGTACCATAGACCAAGATCTGGTGTGCCCTTAAGATATCTTAAAATTCTCTTGGCAGCAGAATAATGTGACTCTTTTGGGCATGTCTGGTATCTAGCACAAACACGTGTAGTATATATGATGTCAGGTCTACTTACAGTCAAGTATAGTAAGGAGCCAATTATCCCTTTATACAAATTCTCATCAACAGGTTTCCCTACCTCATCTTTGCCTAAAGGTATACTTGAGCCCATTGGAGTTTTCATGGTGGAGGCAGTCTCATTGCCATATTTTTTAATCAACTCCCTGGTGAACTTAGACAAGGATATGGACAAGTCATCATTAGTCTGTCTTACATGAAGTCCCAAGAATAACTTTAGCTCACCCATGCTGCTCATCTCAAACTTCACTTTTATAAGTTTGGCAAACTTCCTACAATGGTTGTTCTCAGTAGATCCAAAGATTATGTCATCAACATATATCTGGACTAGGATGATCTTGCCCTTTGATTCCCTCAAGAATAGGGTCTTGTCTATTTTCCCCTTGAGAATTTGTTCTCAGTGAGGAAAGTAGACAATGTCTCATACCATGCTTTAGGGGCTTGTTTCAACCCATATAGTGCTTTCTTAAGTCTATAGACATGATCAGGAACGTGAGGATCTACAAAACTTGATGGATGGTCCACATATACTTCATCTTTTAGATCTCCATTCAGGAATGCTGACTTGATAACCATTTGAAAGACCTTGAATCTTTATAGGCTGCATAGGCAAGGAATAGTCTTATTGCTTCCAGCCTTGCTACTAGGGTAAAGGTTTGGTCAAAGTCTATTCCTTCTTCCTGCCTGTAGCCTTTTGCCACCAATCTTGCCTTGTTCTAGATAATAATGCCATTTTTATCTATCTTATTCCTGTAGATCCACTTAGTCACTATTACATTATGTCCCTTAGGTCTGGGAACCAGTTTTCAAACTTTGCATCTCTTGAATTAGTTCATCTCTTCCTGTATAGCACCAATCCAGAATGAATCTTGGATAGCCACTTCAAACTTCTTTGGTTCCATTTGAGACAGAATGCTTGAACATAGTGCTGAGGTCATGCTCTTTCTTCTGGTCATTACACCATGACTTGCATCACCAATGATTTGATGAGCTGAATGATCTCTTAAATATCTCATAGATAGAGGCAATCTTTCTTTAGCTTGCTGATCCTCAATGTCTTCAGCTGGTGGTTCTTCATTCTCAGCTTGTAAGTCTTTAGCTCCTCCTTGACAACATCCATCATCTTCAATCTCTTGGCCAGCTGGTTTATCTTCCCTGATGGTCAGATTATCCATCTTATTCTTTAAACTTGTTGGACTAGAAGAAGAGCTTGGCAGCTCACGGTTAATAAACATAGACTCATCAAAGACTACATGGACAGATTCTTCTATAACTTGTGTAGTCAAGTTATAAATCTTGTATGTCTTACTATTGTTGTTGTAGACAACAAATATCCCTTCTTGGGACTTGGCAGCAAACTTATTCAAATGAGACTTACAATTGTTAAGTACATAACACTTGCTACCAAAAATCCTAAAATAAGATAAGTTTGGATTTTTGCCTTTCAGAATCTCATAGGGAGTCTTTTTATGGCTTTTAGTGTTCGAAGCTCTATTTAGAACATGACAAGCACTATTTACTACTTCAACCCAGAAATATTCTGGGAGAGAAGTGTCATTTAACAAGGTCCTACCTGTCTCAATTAGAATTTTGTTCTTCCTTTCAGAAATTCCATTTTGCTAGGGACTTTTAAGTGAGGAGAATTCTTGATGAATCCCAAGCCCTTCACATAACTTTTTCATGCATTCAGACTAAAACTCAGTCCCATGGTCACTTCTGATCTTGTCCACAGAACTATTAAGTTAATTCTGAATTTTCTTGACAAAAGTATAGAAGATATCTGGGGTTTTAGATTTTCTCCTTAGGAAGAATACCCAAGCAAACCTGGAAAAATCATCAACCACCACAACGGTATAGACTTTCCAATCTAGACTATTAACTGGCATATGACCAAATAGATCCATATATAGGAAGGTAAAAACACCACATTGAGTCCTTGGTATAAAGACTTTGGAAGGAAGACCTGGTCTGCATTCCCTTTTGACAAGCTGAGCAGATTCCCTCCTTAATGCACTTAACCTCAAGACCATTCCTCACCAACTCTTCACTGAAGAGTCTGTCTATGGTCTTATAGTTCAGGTGAGCTAGCCTCTTGTGCTATAGGACACAATGAGAAACTTTGTCATCAGCAACTAGGCATATAGGAGAGTCCTTACTCTCACACACAAAGTCTGGACAGTAAACATTTCCTTTCCTAGTGCTTGTCAAGATAAATCCTTGGTCACTTGACCTTCTAATTTGACACTCATCCTTGAGGAAATAAATATCATAGCCAATATCACATAGTTGACTTATTCTCATAAGGTTATGTTTCAAACCTTCACATAAGCTACTTGTGTGATAGTTATTATTCCATTAGATATTTTACCCAAGCCTTTAGTTACCCCTTTTTCTGAGCCCCCAAAGATAACTTTGGGACCATTTTCAATAAGAGTGTATTCCTTTAGCATGCTCATTATTCCAGTCATGTGCCTAGAACATCCACTGTCAAAGTACCATGTTGGTGTATGGCCACTTGGATTTATCTGCAACAAAAATATTATCTAACCTTAGGACACCAAATTTTATTGGGTCCTAGGTGCAAGTTAGACTTAAATAGAACATGCCTACCTGCAGTTCTTCTGACAGGTAAGCCACCATTACTTCTTTTGACAATCTCATTGTGCTAACAATCAATGGCATAGTGTCCCACTTTTCCATAGTACCAGCACTCATGCACATTGTACCTTCTTTTAAGAACTGGTTTAATAACAAGGTTGTGTGCAGCTCTTAAACCAGCTAGTACCTCAGCTCCTTTCTTAAGTCTTTCAGCCAAGGCTTCCTTAGGGACTTTTCTGGCAGCAGAAATAGTTGGGATATCTTGAACCCTATCTACAGCTGCCTTCTTTTCATAATGCATACTCCTGATAGCTTCAGATATTCCTAAGTCTGTTTTGCTAACAGACTTTCCCTTAGTTTGATAATGGGCTGGCAGACTTTGTGAGTCAACTGCTACCTAGTTCTTGAGTGTTGGGGTTGGTACACCAAACACAAATGGTCCATTATGGGCCATTTGGGTTTGCTCATGGACTTCCCAATAGGCACTAACACCCTTGCAATTTCTACTGTCTTGCTCACAGTGACCAATAATACTATCATGGTCATACCTATTAGAAGGTTGAACCACTTTCTTAAAAGAAATAGGAGGCTTGGAAGCCAGTGGCTGAACTGGATCTTTGCCTTTCCTTTTAGAATTGGCAGCTCTTGTTCTTCCTTTGAAACCTAATCCCTTCTTACCCTTTTGGTAAGAGAAGGAATCTATCAAAGGTAACACAAAACTAAATTTTGAGAATTTGGCCACTAACTCCCTCTCGTTTTGGAGTCTACATTCAAGATTCCTAATGTGGTTATTTTTGAAAGTAATGCTATCCATCTGAATAAAAGTTATGTTCATCAATTTACTAATCTCTTTTAACTTCAGATCCAATACTTTTGCTGATTCTAAAACAACCAACTTCAGAGTGGCATTCTCCTTTGCCAACGGTTTGGCTAGGAGCCTGCTTTCCTTAAAGTCTTACAGGAGCTCTCCATAATCATCAATTAGTTGATTGATGTCTCCTTCAAATTCAGAGCCACCTTTATCTCTTGATGAAGATGCTTCTGACTCTGAGCTAGTAACATAATCTGACACTAAGGGTGAAGATTATACCTTACTTGGACCAGCCTGCTACTGGCTGAGTCCATCCTCAACAATGGTCATCGGCCCTATGAATTGGCTATCTTCTGCTTTATTAATATCATCCAGCAACTGCAAGAATTCTGTTTCTACAGAATCTTCCTTAATTTAGAACAGCCCAATATAGGCCTCAGTATCCTCTTCATTTTATGACACTGATGAAGAAGAGTAAGTCCAGCTTTTCAGCTTCTTGGCTACTAAGGATTTCTCCTTCTTTTCTTTATGCTAGTGTTTCTTCTTCTCACCATACTCCTTTCTTTTGACAGGACAGCCTTCTACAACATGTCCTAGCTTGTTGCAATAATAACAAACAAATTTAGAAGAAGTTTGTTTACTAGGTTTAGAACCATACCTTTCCTCTTTAGAGGATTTCTTCTTTCCCTTGTAGTTGTCATCTTTGGAGTAAGAAGAAGAGGATGGCTGTCGCCTCCAGTTCTTTTTCTTCAAGAACCTCTAGAACTGCCTAGAAAAAGCAACAAAATCCTCATCAGAGTTATGACAATCTGATGTGCTTGTGTCTGAACTTTCTAAATCAGTATCAGCAACTTTTCTGGTTGGAGAAGGAGTCTTTCTCCTACCCTTCTTTGTAGCTTCAACTTTGAAAGCCAAAGACTAATCTTTGGCAAAAGACCTGCTGCTCTTCTCCTCTTTCCTTCTAACAATTAGCTGCATTTCATAAGACAATAATTTTCCAAACAAGTTTGGTGGAGGAGTATCTTCAAGTCTGGCCACTTCTTTGAAGGCACAGACTTTGGTATCCCAGTCCTTGGTTAATGATCTAAGAAATTTGTCATTTAGTTCATAAGTGCTGAAGACTCTTCCATAAGTCATCAACTCATTGACAATTTTGAAGAACTTTTTGTTGATGCACGAAATGCGGCAAGGACTCGAGCACCGCCAGTCAACTGTTCGAGCACTGGGGGGAAGAGGAGAAAAGGAGGGGAGACTGCCGAGTAGCTGGTTACTAGCGGTTAGAGCAGAAACAAGAGCAAGTCGCAAGATGCGGCGACACCACACTTCTCCCGCCGCGGCCTGAATACAACTCTTGCGATGGGCTTTCCTCTTATTAAAAAAGAATGCGGTTACACTTTGAAAGGAGAAAAAGAGAAGAAAAGAAGCCGGCCGGTCAGCGGGCCGCGAGGCACTAGACTCGAGACCGCAGCTCTCAACAAGCGAGCTCCTAGACCCGAGTCAGTGTGCTTTGGGTGTGCTACCGCCCCCTATTTATAGGCTTGGGGGCCTGCCCAAACAGGCAGGGCTACAATCAGCGGCTGCCCGGGGTACAGGAGAACCAGGCAAGGGTGACGGGAAGCAGGGAAAAAAAGAAGCAAGGAGAAGGCTGCGCGGCCTGGCATTCTTCTTCTGACGAGCTGTGGGGCTCGGCCTCTAGACGGGCTGCCCTGGGCTCCCTCTCGCGGCGACCTGGACGAAGGCCACACGGCTTCAGTGAAAATAGACCGGCATACCTAGAGTGGCGGTTAGGAGACCAGGCCGCCGGTTTGAAAAGTCCATGCAAACTAGACGCGGATTCTGAGTTAACATAATCCCCGCACATTTCTAAATTTCAGGAAATTTCGGAAATGTTAGACTAAGCCGGAGACCGCGACTGCCATTAATGTTGGGGCGTCTTTAAAAAGCCCTAGACTCTGTCATTTCTGAGAAATCCTGCGAAGCCACGGGTCGGTATTCGCCACTTGCGGTTAGCCTTCTTCAAGCCGGCGCGACTTTCTCAAATATGGATGTCCTGACTTCGATGTTAGACCGGGAAAAGAGGTCGGCGGAGAAGAAAAAGAAGAGCCGGAAACCGGCAAGCTCTGAACGAAAGCCTGAGGAGAAAACTAAGAAGCCGATCACTCCGGCGGCTTCTGGGTCTGGGAAAAAACTGGCGGAGTCCGCTGCAGAAACGTCGCCGGCAGCGACTAAAGCTGAAGCGGTGTCTAAACCTGCAAATCCTCAAACCGAGACAACAAAGTCTTTTGATATCACCTTCTCGCCATCAGGCGAACCTCTCTTGAAATTTCCTACGACGGAGGAGAAGAGTTTTGACTAATCCAAGCCGCGCGAGTTGACCGTCCTCGACGAAGTCATCGAGATCTACGATAGCGAGGCCGATAAGCCGCGAGAGGTCGTGCTTCCTTCTACAGAGAAGAACAAACGGACGGAAGTAATAGTCGGTCACCTGAAATGGCAAAGGGAAAAGAATGAGACCCTCGAAGAGAGAATGAAGAGGAAGGCACTGAAGATGCGGGCCGAAAACCGCAATGTATCCGTAAAGACCGAAGCGGCGAGCTTGCAGTATAGGCCGTGGGAGAAAGAGGTATACGATAGTCTGCAGACTCCATCCTCTAAACCGAATGAGCCAGAAGACACGCCTGCGGCCAGCGAGACAGTGAGCGACATCCTCAAGGAGATGGAGACGCTAGAGAGGTGAGAAGGGTTGTTGAAGGAATCAGTGGTCTCAAAAGAGGTCGATCTCCCCGATGTTCAAGTTACTGGGGGAAAGCCAGGCGAGCTGGGAGCGGCGGTTTTTGAAGGAATCGAAAAGCAGAGGCTTAGAGAAAAGATGGAAGAAATGAAGATACTAATCGCTGGGAAGCAGGAGGCTTCCCCATTTTCTATCCTACAAGGTAAACATGGAGAGGTTAGTTATGTTATAAAATTCTATGGAGAGAAAAGCAAGAGAAACCCTGACAACGAAAAGCTTCTTCCTGACCACGGCTCAACTGAAAAGCAAAGCAAGAGAAACCGCGCGGCTATGGAGAGAAAAGCTAAAGCGGATAGATTCCGAGCGACTTAGGCAGCCAGTGTTGAGATTTGATACCCCGGTCACAGAAGCAGAAAGAACCAAGACCGGCGGTCTCGTCTTACTGAGATTCTTAAGAGTAGTCGCCATTATTCGATTCAGTCTGACCACTCGCCTATTTGCTGCAGGTGCGACGGAGAAGGCGATGGAGTCGGGCGACCTGACAACCTTCTTGCCTCCATTGAACCCCCCCTATTCTGAGTACCCGAGATGAGAGGTTGGCCGAATTTTGGAAGTCGCCGACCTGCAAGCAAGGGTGCGGGAACACGACGAAGCCCTTTGACTTAAAGAAGAAGAATGGCGGTCTACTCTGGAGGCCGCCGATAAGAGGACTCAAGAGATGCTGGCTACAATGGAACAGGAGAGAGAAAACCAGCGGTGTGCGACGGAGGCCGCCGAGAAGAAAACTCAAGAGCTGTTGAACACCGTGGAACGGGAGCGAGAGGCCCGACGGTTGATGAGTCCCTATTTTATACCTTATTTTGGACTCATCTAGGCCTTTTTCCTCAGCTTTGCACTATCTTTTAGCGCCATTAGTACTCCTTTTGGTAAGCTACGGCATTCCACGCCCTGTGCACCTTTTTAGCCCATTTCTGTGCTTGTGTGCATTTACATTCTTGCTATGATTATTATTGTTTGCTGTGGCTGCCACGATCGATGTCCCGTGCAGTTTTCCTGCAGGTTTGTGGATCGCGAGGGCATTCGGGATAGGCGTTTCACTATTTTTGGCAAAGGAGTCAGTGGTCGTGCATTTTTACCCACGCACGACCATCGACCTCCTGGCGCACGATCACTGATCGTGCGCAGCCCGGACTCATTTGTGAAATCCCTGTCTTGAACCTTCCGCACGATCACTTGCCATACCGCGCACGACCACTGCTCGTGCGCCGCCGATCGTGCACAGTCATACCCATTTTACAAAGTTCTGCCTGGCTATTTCCGCACGATCATCAGCATTGCCTCGCACGATCACTGATCGTGCGCTGCTGATCGTGCGCGACCATTGATTTTCTGATGCAGGTCTACAGGTTGCTCGCGCACGGGCGCTGACCTTGGTCGCGCACGACCACTGGTCGTGCGTTAGTGGTCGTGCGCCCTATTTATTCTGCAAGCTTTAAAAAGCCCTGTTCCGCGAATTAGGGTAAAGGACGTTGTTAGGAAACCTCCGCTAGTCCGCTGTTTCGCCCTCCAACAGTTCCATTCGCCTCCAGCTTCATCCCTACCATTGGGAGGACCTTCTCCGGCGATTCCGAAGCATTCCGCATCCTCCGGTGAACCTCCCGGCCATTGAAGCATTCTTCTCCGAGCTTTCCACCAAGGAAGAAGACGAAGCATACCTAGAGAACGGAATTACAGGCCCTCGAGGTGACAGCTCGGTGGTACCGGAAGCCCTCCTCGGACTGCGCTTGGAAGCGGATTGACAACCCGCACCTCCGGCCAACAACCGCGGTGGATCTTCAATCTCGTGGTTTTGCATTTTCTATCTTTTCTTGTTGCATGGAATGTTTATGCATATAATGAACATCAATTTCTAGTGTTAATTTGCTCATTTGTGTTTCATCTTGCTTATGAGAATTATTCTTTGATGCGCCTCGCTCCATCTCGCTCCACTCCACACGTTCGTTTCACTCAATTTCACTCCGCACTAATCACCTCACTCGCTAGATTTTCGTCCACTCACCAACCGAAGTACGGCATCGCGGCCGCTACATCCATCTCGCCTTGAGAAGCGGTGATTGTGACCCGCATAGTTTACATTAGTGTAATCGGTCGTAAGACCACCAACCAAAGCCCCTTCTTTTTCTATTTATTTCAATTAACTCTCATAACAATAGTTTTAGAGTCTAAATCATTCGACGCTAATTGCATTCCTCAAGAGACCGACATCCGGGGATTTATTCCCAACTTTATTACTTGTGCGATCGGTACGCTTGCCGTATTTTACGCGCATCAAGTTTTTGGCGCCGTTGCCGGGGAATGCAACTGTTGAACGATTATGATTTCTGGAAGTATTTGTATAAGAGTTAGTGCTTTTTGATTTTTGTTTCTTTGTTTTGTTGCTTCAGTGGATGCAGGGACGTGCTGCAAGAGATCTCGTTACTTACGATCCTGATATCGAGCGAACACTTCATGCGCAAAGGCGTGCCGCTGCTATCAATCCAATCACAATGGGAGATCAGTTGAACAATGACAACGGAGTTCGTGTTGGAGGGAACCTCTATGATAACCGGAACGGGGATGAGAATGAGGTGAATCCGCCGCTTGTCCGAACCATGAGAGACTACACCACTCCCACTGTAGGGAGCATTTACCCTGGGTTCGGACCGGCGATCGCAAACCAGCAGTTCGAGATCAAACCAGCAATTCTTAACATCATCCGGAACAACGCACAGTTCTCCGGAATGTCCACGGAGGATGCCCATCTTCACTTGGCAGACTTTTCGGAAATCTGCGCTACTTTCCGCTATGTTGGGATTCCTGATGATACGGTCAAGCTCTGTCTCTTCCCCTTCTCTCTACGTGACAAAGCCAAGTCATGGCTTCATGCCCTTCCTCCTGGAACTGCCACAACCTGGGAGGCTCTTACCACAAAGTTTCTAGCCAAATTCCATCCGGTCGACCGTATCGTGAGCTTGAGACGGGCCATCGCTAATTTCAGGCAAAACGACCAAGAGAGCTTAGCGGAAGTTTGGGAGCGCTTCAATGAGTTGCTGCGGAAGTGCCCCAAACACGGATTCCAAACGTGGAATCTCGTGGAAAGCTTCTTCTTCTCCATCAAACCTCAACACCGTGCCATGATTGATGCCACCTCTGGTGGAACATTTATGAACCTTGCTCCTGAGGATGCTTTGAGAGTTTTGCAGGACACCGCCACGCACAGCGCCTTTTGGACTGCAGGAAGGAATACCCCCCGTGGGACAAGTGGAGTCTTTGCTGTGGAAGCATCAAGGCCCGCTGCTGCTGCTCCGGTGTTGGCCATTTAGTGTCAAGGATGCGGAGGAGCCGATCATCATAGCTTTGAGTGCCTTGGAGCGGAGGTAACGTATGACCCCGCCTTTTCCAATGAAACTGTTAATTTTATCGCGTATCAAAACAGGGGCGCGCCTTATGGAAATGCGTATAATCCGGGTGCGAGAAATCACCCGAACTTCTCGTGGAATCAAAACGCACCGGGCCAACAATGGCAACCGGGGCAGCATCAAAAAGATGCCTCCGCCTCCGGAAGCCAACCGCGGCCGCCTCACCCGAATTACCCCCAAGGGCCCCCCGCCGTAAAAACCAATTCATTGGCTGAAATGTTTGAAAAATTTCTTGAAGTTTCCCAGACGAACATGCCAAACCAAGCCGCTTCAATGCGTAAGCTTGAGGCACAGTTGGGCCAATTGGCTCAAATGGTCTCCGAGCGCACTCATGGTACTCTCCCAAGCAACACTGAAAAAAATCCCCACAAACAAGGGAAAAGCCTTGGGGAGAAAAGGCTGGGGAATAACAACGAACTCGTGATTAGCTGTATGATCAACAATGTTGGAACCACTGCTTTATGTGATTCCGGAGCATCTAGCAACATCCTCACTCTGCAGGATGTCGCGAAGATGCAATTGCAAATAAACACCGAAGACCGGAAATCACTTATTTTAGCTAATGGAAATGTGGTTGATACAGAAGGTGGTGTGAAGGAAGTTGAGATCGAGGTTAACGACAAACATTTTACAACTGATTTTCAGGTCATGGGACCAAAAGAAAATGACTCCATTCCGATACTTGGTGTCCCATTCTTGACGGCAAGTGGCGCATCCCTGGATTTTTCCAAAGGACGCGTCACCTGGCCGGCCGATGATTTCGCCCTCGATGATACTTCCGTACACCCCTCTCTTGTTCAAAACGACGTTTTTCTGAGTAGTGCAGATTTCAAGGAAGATTCTGGAATCCAAGCTTTGAAGGCAACCCTTACGGATGAGAAAACAAAGGGAGGATTGACCGAGACGACTGATGAGAAGAATGACTTATTGACCACGAAGATGTTCGAGTGCACCAAAGACACGGAGACCGTGCCATTTCCCACCGATGCTGTTGTTGAGCATGACATTCCTAGTTCCATGCGGGAGAAATCCCTAGACATTTATTCTTGTAATAATATTCATGACTGTGCTAAGCGTTCTGTCGCTTGGGCTGATCCGATCGCCGTCGCGGTGCCAGAAATGACGCCATCGATCATAAAATCTGGGAAAACTGTGGAATCCACTCCTTGGAAGTCTCCATCGGTTGAGAAGCTGAAGGAGGCCAAGTGCTTGCGCGATAAGCGTTATTCTTCCTTCCGGCGCGAAGACACGCACCATCTGAGCAAGGGGAAATCCCCTACTCAAGATGCTATGAAAAATTCTGCTTCTCCTTCGCTCTCCACCGAAAAGACTGACCACAAATCGGTATATAGATGATTGCTTCTTTGCAGCTCTGCCTCGCTTTTCCTGCTTATTTTCCTAGTTGCTTTGGGACCTTATTTCGCTCTCTATTTCGTAGCTTTTATTTTGCTGCAAAAACATTATATACAACTGCTAATACAGGTATTTGGTCCACCTTAAGGACGGTAAACAAAAGGGCTATTCGGGAGACAACCCAAGCTTGGACCTTTTGGTCCCCTCGTTTATGCTTTTTATTTTATGTTTTCTAATTTTTGTATTTTCTGTTGTTCGGCCTAATTCGCAGGTTCAGCTTATCTTTTGTGCGAAGCAGCAACTCCCGCGAATCATCACGCAATCTTCTGGCATGCTCCCCTCTTTGGAGGTTAGGTACTCTCTCTCGCTTCAGATTTCATTCCTTGGTTGAATGTCTATTTTCTTGCTTATGTTTTCATTCAAGTCTGGGGGGAAGAGCCGCTTGTGCACTCCACGAGCACATTTAATTTCGCATGCCAGTAGTTTTCCTTTTTTGCTTCATTATTTTTGACTCCTGCTGCACACACTTTGGCACCCACATGAGCGCGCACTTGACCACGCGTGCGGCTCGAGTTGATGTATTATTTCGTGAAAACTTTAAGATGGTGGTGCTGAAGTAGGATTTTGATTTAGAGTAGTTCGAAACTCGTGCAGTGCTCCTAATCGAGTGCTCACGTTGTGTCGAAATTGTATAGATTTAGTTTTTCTTTATGCTTGCAATTTATATTTTTTCTGCACTCATAAATACTGTCTGTCCTACTCAAATCTATGAATCCGGAGTAATCACTCGGTAGTGTAGGAATGTGTGTAGGCGTCGCTAGCTTTGTATTGCACGAGTCGGGAGGACGGATCACTTTTCTCGGTGACTAAGAACTTGCCCCAGGCCACTTTCGAAGCATTGGTGCACGGTTAGTCGAGCGTGAGCGTGACGTAGGCCATCACTTTGGCCCGGTTGAGCCTTGCACCCATCCTAACATAACCCTCGCTAGCCCCGTTGAGCCTACCTTCCTTTTGTTTCAGCTCCACACTCAATTCACCAATGCCTCAAGCCAATCCTAGTCGTACACCCGCGTCGAGCTCTAGTTCCAAGCATTTTCTCGTTGGGTTGTTGATGTGGGAAGTGGTTTTGTGAAAAATGTGGATTTGCTATCTTGTTATATTTGCTGAAATTCTAGAATTTGAAAAAGAAAAATTTATAAAAGCAAAAAAAAATTGTGAAAAAGAAACGAAAAAGAGAAAATAAAAAGTATAAATGAAAATCTGTTTTTGAGAAATCTGTTTTGGGGTAGGCGGTGCACACCCATGTTGTAAAAACCAGGTCTGGGGGTGTGGTGCACTCGCATTCATTTTGCTAGTGGGAAATCTGTAATTGTGCGAGCTCCGTTGGGTTGTGTGTAGCCTTCGTTTTCATCTTTTTCATCCATACCTACGTCTACACCCAAGCCCCAACTCTTCACCTAAAGTCCTACGGATTTATGCTCGAGTCGAACTAGCATCGTGGAGAAAGTGTGAACGGGCAAGCATATAGTCCCCGACATTGGTGGATTCCTTTGGAGGTGATCACGAGCCCCGCTCTTTGGCAATGCTCCACCATCCGACTTGCCTATTTTATTCCTACACATGACCGCGCGATTCTCCGGAAATTCAACCTTTGAGTAGTGACAGTATTTATTTACGTTTATCGAAAATAATAAATTGCATAGCATGATTAAAAACTCCTTCTATTATATTTTCTATGCACTTGTGTTTCTTGATTTCTCGTCCTACTGTATTTTGAAATTACTACGTCAGCTAGCCATTTTTGAGTCCACAAGGTGATTATTTGCCTGAGACGTGCAAATGGTTAAGTCTGGGGGTGTGATGAGTCCCTATTTTATACCTTATTTTGGACTCATCTAGGCCTTTTTCCTCAGATTTGCACTATCTTTTAGCGCCATTAGTACTCCTTTTGGTTAGCTACGGCATTCCACGCCCTGTGCACCTTTTTAGCCCATTTCTATGCTTGTGTGCATTTACATTCTTGCTATGATTATTATTGTTTGCTGTGGCTGCCACGATCGATGTCCCGTGAAGTTTTCCTGTAGGTTTGGGGATCGTGAGGGCATTCGGGATAGGCGTTTCACTATTTTTGGCAAAGGAGTCAGTGGTCGTGCGTTTTTACCCACGCACGACCATCGACCTCCTGGCGCACGATCACTGGTCGTGCACAGCCCGGACTCATTTGTGAAATCCCTGTCTTGAACCTTCCGCACGATCACTTGCCATACCGCGCACGACCACTGCTCGTGCGCCGCTGATCGTGCGCAGTCATACCCATTTTACAAAGTTCTGCCTGGCTATTTCCGCAAGATCATCAGCATTGCCTCGCACGATCACTGATCGTGCGCTGCTGATCGTGCGCGACCATTGATTTTCTGATGCAGGTCTACAGGTTGCTCGCGCACGGGCGCTGACCTTGGTCGCGCACGACCACTGGTCGTGCGCCAGTGGTCGTGCGCCCTATTTATTCTACAAGCTATAAAAAGCCCTGTTCCGCGAATTAGGGTAATGGACGTTGTTAGGAAACCTCCGCTAGTCCGCTGTTTCGCCCTCCAGCAGTTCCATTCGCCTCCACCTTCATCCCTACCATCGGGAGGACCTTCTCCAGCGATTCCGAAGCATTCTGCATCCTCCGGTGAACCTCCCGGCCATTGAAGCATTCTTCTCCGAGCTTTCCACCAAGGAAGAAGACGAAGCATACCTAGAGAACGGAATTACAGGCCCTCGAGGTGACAGCTCGGTGGTACCGGAAGCCCTCCTCGGACTGCGCTTGGAAGCGGATTGACAACCCGCACCTCCGACCAACAACCGCGGTGGATCTTCAATCTCGCGGTTTTGCATTTTCTATCTTTTCTTGTTGCATGGAATGTTTATGCATGTAATGAACATCAATTTTAGTGTTAATTTGATCATTTGTGTTTCATCTTGCTTATGAGAATTATTATTTGATGCGCCTCGCTCCATCTCGCTCCACTCCACACGTTCGTTTCACTCAATTTCACTCCGCACTAATCACCTCACTCGCTAGACTTCCGTCCACTCACCAACCGAAGTACGACATCGCGGCCGCTACATCCATCTCGCCTTGAGAAGCGGTGATTGCGACCCGCATAGTTTACATTAGTGTAATCGGTCGTAAGACCACCAACCAAAGCCCCTTCTTTTTCTGTTTATTTCAATTAACTCTCATAACAATAGTTTTAGAGTCTAAATCGTTCGACGCTAATTGCATTCCTCAAGAGACCGACATCCGGGGATTTATTCCCAACTTTATTACTTGTGCGACCGGTACGCTTGCCGTATTTTACGCGCATCAGCGGTATGCAACGGAGACCACTGAGAAGAGAATTCAGGAGGTTCTGGCTGCCCTGGAGCAGGAGAGAGCTCAGCGGCGGGCTGCAGTGGAGGCCGCAGAGAAGAAGAAGCAGGAAGTTCTGGTTGCCCTGGAGCGAGAGAGAGAAGTGAAGTTGGATATGCAGGCCTTGCTGCTGATAGCCGGCCGAGTTGAGAGAGAAAGAGCGGACGACATTCGACTTGATAGGGTTGCGGACAGGGAGCCGCCAGCGGACGCCGGCAAGGATCAGCGGCATGCTGAAACGTCTTCTAAAAGGCAGCAGCCTCTAAGTCGCCCGGCTTCCAGAGAGACATCAAGTCCTCCTGGGGACGGGACGGCCGGGCAGGTCGCTGTTGCTGGCGACTTGGAGGGTCATGCTCTACCAGTACTGCAATTTGCTCGCGTGGAGCGCGATACCTCGCGAGTTCATCGAACTCTGCACTCTATCCACAACCTTGTCAGTCAGGTTTAAGTTCAACTAGTATAGGCCGGCGACCAAGTCGCGTGAGTTGGGAGAGAAGCACCGGAGAGCGGCGACAAATGAGTCTAAAAACTTTAATTCGTCTCTTTAATATTTGTAAACTATGTATGTTGGTCGATTTGATTGTTGTGAACATTTACTGCACATTTGCTAAATGTTTCTAGAATGTAACTGCGAATTGTTTGCGGCTTTATACGGCTTAATAATCTTAGTCGTTGTATTGCTCTGCTTAATAAATTTTCTAAGTGTAGGAACTTGACCGCGTGAACTGCTTAACTGGACCGCGGTTTGAATATATAACTGTTCTCTAAGTACTGTAGGTTTAGCCCGTGCAGTTTTACATAAACCGCGATTTGACGTCGGTTACTGTAGCAACACGGGAATCCTATAAATAAAGCTGATTCCAGAGATTTCTGCACGAAAAATCAAGATACGGGCTAAGACTAAATCGATGCGGTCTGAAAGGGCTACAACGGTTAGGACTGATGTTGCATCCGTATTCCACGACGCTGATCACAAAGAATGCCGACTTAGCAAAGCTGAGCTAGACAACTTCGTGGAAAAGTACATGCATGAAAGCCCGTTGATCGTGCGGCTTCCCCTTCCAAACAAGCGGATTAATAACTCTGCCGCAAACCAGATTGACATCCCCATCGACCATTTCGACTTGTGCTTTCGATTTCCCGTCTTGATGGAAGCCGTAGCGGTCTTTGACCACTACGGTGTAGTTCCTGTACAGCTGCCGCCGAACTCCATCGCAACCATCTACAGCTTCATCTATTACCTTAGGTCGAAGAGAGTTCGGTTCTCCACAAGGCTGTTTCGGGAATGCTTCTCCGTATGGTCTGTCCCGGACTCCGGGACGAAGATCTTTCGCGGCCACTTGTACTTTGGCTGCAGGGAGTTGAAAGTCATAAACATGGCGAACAAGATTCTGAACTGGTTGGAAAGATACGCCATCTTCGAGAGGAATCTTGGGCTCCTGCCGGCCAACCCGCAAGTCCGCGACGAGGCCGTCTTCGGCAGCTGGGGGCTGGAGGGCATGGAGAAAGAGATTTATGACTTCTTGAAAGGCGAGCGGCTTGATGTAAATCACTACATCCCGCTGCTACCGTCCTTGGAAAATGTCCAAGCGAAAGACAGTAATTTCCAACTCGAGCGAACTGTTCTGATAGCCGCGCGATTTATGAACAAACTTCATGTTTTGATTGTGCAGCTGTAGTGGCGGTCTCGCTAAACAAGTCGTTTACTCCCGGCAATTTGACCCTTACTCAGAGGGAGAAGAGGGCCTAGAGAATCCACCCGACGCGGGTAGAGGAGGAGGAAGAAGAAGAGGAGTCGGCTTCCTCCAGCGACTTCATGCTGCGAGGAATGGGCAGCGGCCTGAAGGATACCCATGGCAATCCGACAATGCGGTGGAATCCGGACGGCGACTCGGTGCAAGTTTCAACCGCCCTCCCTCACTGAGGGAGTAAAAAGATAAGCCGTCATGCCTATGCGGCTGGCGCGGCCATGTACGGGAAGCACAACCTGAAGGCGCTAAAGAAAATACAAGAAAAAGACTTCCCATGGTTTGCCGCGCAAGTCAGTGCCCAAAGTTTCGTGGCTAACCATTTCATGGGCATGGCCCATAAGCGGTTAGTCGCGAATCAAGCTAACATGCAGCGGCAACTCGCGGAAGCGCAGCGGCGGCTGCCGAGAAAGAAGAAGAAAATGAACGGTTAATGGAGTTCAATGCTGTAAGATATTACCTAAAGCTTGCGGCTTCAATTTAAAGCCGCGCGGACAGAACCATTTTTTTTGTTTTTTACAGAAAATGCACGATTCGGCCAATCCGGCCTTCAAGAAAGCTATTTTCCCGCAGCTCGTCCAAGGGATTGACGGAGCGCTAAAACGCCTCTGTGACCTTGACGGTCTTGCCCCAGGATTCGTCGACTTTATATTTGCCGACCTGTTTCCTCCCCTGTAGAAGAAGGTTGCAGGCGGTTTATAGAGCGCTTAAGGGCAAGGCAAAAGCTGATGGATTGGGCGAGGACGGGGAGGCAGACGAGGAGGCGGACAGTCAGGGAAGCCGGTCGGAGAGTGCTTCTGCAAGGTCCAGCAGTCAAGCTTCCGAGACCGCGCGGGCTGATCCTATAGAGTCCGAGACAGGGGAAACTGGCAGTTCGGGCGCCTCCTCTACCTCAGATAGCCGCGACTACTCTCCATCTTAGGTTGACATCGACGGCGAGGTCGGATCCAGCACTCCTCCGGCTAAGAGACTTAAGCCGGACGGTTAGGATAGTTTTACTTATAATAATTTTTGTTTTCCTTTTTGAAGACTGGCGGTATCATTTTATAAACCGCCCGGTCTAATAGTTGTATTCTTTTTGAAAGTGAAATGAAAATACTTTTAACTTTAGTGCGTACCTTTTTGCATTGCGATTTTACTTACCCATTCACACGGCTTAATCTCATTTTGCATGTGTCTATCCGCGCGACTTAGGTCTTCTTTCTTTTTTCTTAGCCCGATAGTCCGACTGATTCGTCTCCGAGTTAACAAATAATAGAATCATCACGCAAACCGATCCAATTTATCAATACGGAAGATTAGAATTTCTTTAATAATAACCACAAACCGAACGGTTTGGCAGACTTAGCCACTAATAAGTCAGATATTCTTTTGAATAATATGTTTTTGAAAACCGACGCATAGACCGTAATTTTACAGCGTTATGCCCGAACATATAGACCGACTATCGGGAAGTCGCGCAGCCACTTACTTTAGCCGCTTCGGTGGCTTGTTGTATAATATATTCAGGTCGGTGATTGAAGATATTTCTTCAAGCCATAAACCGGTGGACTTAGACCGAGAACTTGATAACAAAATCGAAGTCAGCCGTATTCATAATCATATTAATGATAACCCGGTAGATAGTCCGCAATAAGCCGAATAAATTAAACCGGAAAACCAAACCGCGCGGCATGCGGGCTGATAATATAAACCAACTAGTGCAGGCCTTAACACCGTAAGATGGCTAGGAAGCTAGCGCTAACCTGCAAAAACAAGAAGAGCTACAAACTTATGTGACAATGTGGGCAGGTGCTTGAGGCATTCCTTTCCACATAAAGAACACATAAGCAAGGCTAAAGTTCAATGTTTGCGACCGATGTTGAGCGGGATAAGTACACAATATCTGCAACTGTAGCCGAGCAGGATAAGTACGTAATATCTGCGACTGATGTCAAGCGGGATAAATACGTAATATCTACGACAGTAGTCAAGCAGAATAAGTTTGCAATATCTTCGACTGATGTCAAGCGAACTCACCACTACACATTTGCGACTGATGTCAAGCGGGATGTGAAGGGCTTATGAACTTAGCACAATATAAACAGTATTGCTTTTGTCAAAAGGCACTTTCTATCCATGTGAACGGATGTGAGCAAAGAAAACAATATAAGATTTAACTGGCGTATGCATGCATGTATGCACTGAAGAATGTAATCAAAGGATATATGTTTGGAACTCGATCCAGATGCCATATAAATGCTTTGTTATTCCAATCTTAAGCACCTTCATTATCAAGAAAACCAAATCTTCGTCTGTACTACTGACTTTGTTAGAGAATAATATGCAAAAGGATCACTGCACGACATAATCTTTCAATTTTCCAGCCTTTGCAAGTCCATCGGTAAGTTTCCGAAAAGCCAAGCAATCTTCTAGTAGATGTCCTATATCCTTGTGATACTTACAGAAAAGCTCTTCATGCCGATATTTGATTTTAGATTTCATGCGTCGAGGCTTTATGAACTCTGGCATTCTTTAAAGAACATCCAGGAGATCTTCCATAGAGATTTTAAACTTGATACGCTTATCCGAACGTTTTTCATGCTTTAGAATTTTAGGATCGACGGATACTATAGGACGTGCCTCTGCTGACTTAAACGTATCATCCAGATGAAGAGGTATTGCATGTATATTCTGAGGGTGAGGAAGAGACTCGTGACTTCTTAATTATGAAATAGCCTTCAAAGAACTTAGCTGTTGATTACCAGAAATTTCCTGGGATGGTTTAACCTCCTGATTCAAAGACGAGATGTAGTTTTTATTTGCTTCTTCACCCATTATAAATTTATTAACGATATCGATAAGATCTCCATAAGTCTTGGGATCCTTCACAGTGAGCTCGAACTTTAAAGGGCCTTCCCGAAGTTCGTTTACAAAAGCATATCGATAATGATCTTGATGAACGTTGATGATATCCAAAATTTCCATCTGAAAACAATCTACAAAGTCCGAATTAGACTCGTCATCCCTCTGCTTGATTCGAAAGAGAGCTCCTATGTCCCTTTTCCGCTTCTTGTAAGTTCCAAACTTCGATAGAAATTGCTTTCGCAAATCTTTAAAACAAGTGACAGATCGAGGCGGTAAACTATAGAACCATTCCCTTGCATGATCACCAAAAGACATAATAAAGAGTTTGCACTTGATACCATTTGACACTTTCCTTAATGAGATAGCCGATTCAAAAGCTTGTAGATGAGAAACTGGATCACCTAATCCGGAGTATTCAGGTAAACGAGGCACTCTGAAATCATTAGCAACAACCTCCCAACGAATTTGGTTGATGAATGGAGAAGGAACGTCATCCTCTCTAGAAGGAAGCTCTTGTTCCCCATGATCACAATTATGACGATATGTCACGTTTGGTCTAGGAATTTCAAAAGGAGGTTTGAGCATTTCTCATGCTGCATATCGCGACGTGCATTCGATTTGCTCAGCAGATAAGTTACTACTTGTGTCAAACATTCTGTTACTTTGACAAGAAACACCTTGCACTTTTGAAGGATCCGTAACAGCTGATAAAAAATTAGAGTCATCTTGTTCTTTTGTAAAATCCATCTCAAATAGAAGAGAAAACAACCAATTGAGACTTTCAAAACCACCGAACAACTGTGGCTTGAACAGACGGCTTGTTGATAATAGAGGTCGGTGAGGAGACCGGAAAGAAAGGTAGTGGGCTGGTGCCGGACTGAAAACAATAACTAAGGCTGCGCGACTTATCTAACTAGCCGCCGAGATCTTGCGGTTAGAGCGGTCTTACGTTCTTAGTCCGCTGATTTCATCAACTACTTGGGATCTGAAGGTCGCGTGTTAACTGTTGATGCACAAAATTCAACAAGGACTCGACCACTGCCAGTCAACTGTTCGAGCACTGGGGGGAAGAGGAGAAAAGGAGGGGAGACTGCCGAGTAGCTGGTTACTAGCGGTTAGAGCAGAAACAAAAGCAAGTCGCAAGATGCGGCGACACCACACTTCGCCCGCCGCGGCCTAAATACCACTCTTGTGACGGGCTTTCCTCTTATTAAAAAAGAATGCGGTTACACTTTGAAAGGATAAAAAGAGAAGAAAATAAGCCGGCCGGTTAGAAGGCCGCGAGGCACTAGACTCGAGACCGAAGCACTCAATAAGCGAGCTCCTAGACCCGAGTCAACGTGCTTTGGGTGTGTTGTCCGCCCCCTATTTATAGGCTTGGGGGCCTGCCCAAACGGGCAGGGCTAAAATCATCGGCTGCCCGGGGTACAGGAGAACCAGGCAGGGGTGATGGGAAGCAGGGAAAAGAGAGAAGTAAGGAGAAGCCCGCGCGGCCTGGAGGTCTTCTTCTTACGAGCTGTGGGGCTCGGCCTCTAGACGGGCTGCCCTGGGCTCCCACTAGCGACGACCTGGACGAAGGCCGCCCGGCTTCAGTGAAAACAGACCGGCATACTGAGAGTGGCGGTTAGGAGACCAGCCCGCCCGATTTGAAAAGTCCATGCAAACTAGTCGTGGATTCTGGGTTAACACTTTTCATAGCATATAACTATGATATCTGTCTTAGCTTGTTTGAAACTCTCATATTCTTGATTGAGCATAGATTTCCTATCCTCTCTTACTTCTGTTGTCCCCTCCATATAGACAATCAAAGTGTCCCACATTTCCTTTGAAGTTCTACAGTGGACTAAATTCTGAATGTAGAATCATCTATGACACTTAACAATTATGTTCTGTGCCCTGTTGTCCAAAGTGGCTAAGATGATCTCATCTTTGGTCATCTCACAATAACTCTTTGGACTTTTCAAATTTTCATTTAGAACAGATGTCTTCATAGGGATGAAAAGCCCTTTTTGAACTGTGATCTAAATTCTTGGATCAGAAACCTCTATGAATAATCTTACCCTCTCTTCCCATATGCCAAAAGTTTTCCTTTCTGCATATAGGAAGCTTCATGGATCCAAGTTCTTTATGATTTTCACCTGAACCCATCTTGGCTATCTTATTACTATCTTAGAAATATACTCAGACTATTAAGTCTAATTTTGAGGAATCTCCCTCTGATACCACTTGAAAGAATTGGTTTCAAGATTATCTAAACACCTAGAGTGGGGGTGAATAGGTTCACTTCCAATTCAACTTAGGCAGTTAATAAATTAATCTCAGCACAATTATAAATTCTACAGCTACCACAACACACAATCATCAAATCACAACATACACACAAATTTATAATGGTTCCCCAAATGATGGGTACATCCACGTCCCCCCTTCGCCTATCTAGCAGTACACTAGATTCAGCCAAACTTAATTCCACCTTCTCAGATCATCAGATCTTACAACTCAGAACCCAAATTGGTTCCTATAACTGAGACTTCAACAAGTCCTACAACTCAGGGTCTACCCAAGAACCCTACCTCAAAGTGAATCCACACTCCTACCACTCAGGAAATCAAGCCCTACCTCAGCCCTTATAACCATGCCTACAGCTCAGAGAACTTAGTCGCCTACCTCAGGCAAATAGCCCTACCTCAGTATTTATAATTACAGGCTTACAACTCAGAGATTGAAATCTCTTACTCTCAGATCTAAAAATAGATCTTACAAAAATTGATTAAAGAGTATATTTATTCCTTCACCTAGATAGAGAAAGTGAGAGAGAGGGGGGTTAGAGAATCATGATCAGATCTTGATGGATCTGCTTTCTCTTGACCTTTGCTGTAAAGAATCTTATTCAACCTGACTTAGCTTATTCAAAGCTTCTTGAAAGAGAGAACCTAGGTTGAATCTTCTTAAGAAGTTTGTGTAGATCCAGCTTCTTCTTCCTTGAAGAATTAAATCTACAAACACTTATAGATCTGAAGAGATGTTGTCTACTTCTCTGATCTTGAATCAGAATCTTCTTGTAGTATAGAATTCCGTGAATTCTCCTTGGAGTAATTTCTCCTTCTTCTCTTATTTTTCTTCTTCTTACATTCGCATCATTCTGTGATAAATCAGCTCTATTTATAGATCTCAATAGAGGCAACCGGCTAATCTGGTAGTTAACCGATATCTGACAGTTTTGATACATCTGACAGCATTGACGATCCATACATATGTCAGGTCTTTAGTCTTGAGATCTGGCACTTAGAGTTATTAAACTCAGCTGAATGTGTCGAGACACAAATATAGAATATGTCGACACAAATGTAATGTGTGTCGACACAATTCCTAGGTGTCGACACAGCTTCTTTGATATTGTCGACATCTTCAGAAAACTTTCGACATAGCTCTTCATAAAGTTCTCGACACAGTTGCTTTAGAATGTGTCGACACAAGTCCTGTGTGCTGACACAGCTTCTCCATAGGTCGACCCAAGTCCTGGATGTCGACATAGTTGCTTCTTTACAACTGAGTGTACAACAAGGTCTAAGTGTGTCAACACCAGTTTATGAGTGTCGACACAGTTGATGTAGACTTAAACTCAGTGTGTCGTCATAATTCCTGTGTGTCGACACAGTTGATTGTCAACTTGAACTCTGGGTGTCAACATAGTAGATGTCAACTTAAACACTGTGTGTAGACACAAATCCTTTGTGTCGACACAGACTTGCTTCTTGTCTCGACACACCTCCTTCAAAGGTGTCGATACTAAATAAGTGTCTCGACACTTTTGTACATAGAATAATTTCTGCAATCTTTAGCCTTCACAAATTAACTCAAAATTCCATCAAATACAAACCGACACATATCATTGAGTTATGTGAGGCTTCTCCAAATCTGGTACACAATTTTAAATGTACCCAACACCCGCCTAGGAAGCGGAAGCGCCCATTCCGCTACTGCCGTAGCCACAATGGTGGCACCAGAGAGTGATGCTTGCTCCAAAAAGTGGGAACTAAAGGTCTGTGATCACAGAGTTGCGTGTGTGAGTTGCACTTGTATGAATCATAAAACACATGCGTAACATACATTCATAACTAGGTCATACGCACCATAAATTCTTATCATATAAATTATTATGGCCTTTTTTATATGATAAGTTATATTTGGAAACCTTAACTTATAAGTTTGTATGGGCATTCATATAAGTTAAGGTACTTCTGTGATGGTAGCTTAGTAGTAGCATGTTCTACTTATTGTTCTTTACTTGTTTACTTACAGCGCCTTACTTTCTGTACAGTTCTTCATACTTACATGTGCTATATACCTAGGACTGCTATAGTAGAAATAGATTGATACTTTGTATACTTGGTAATATAACTCCACTATCACCTACTTTTTTTATACACCTTGTTTTCCTCCTCTTTGTCCTCCCGCCTAGTACCTAGGAGTTGCAGGGGCGAGGTGTGGAGGAAATGACTTAGTCTTTATGACTAATGATCGGTTGTAACCAAATAATTTTAAAAGCTCAAGAAGATGGAGTACAAGCACGACAAGCAGGACGAGGTGGCAGGACGTGAGGAGCTAATACCACCACCACTTACCACTACAAATGCAACCCGTCGTCAGGTAGGACCACTTTACTGATGATAGATTAGCTTCTGCATGTTGTCCTTTTGAGAGAGAGAGATTTGATATCATGTACAGGGCATAAGACCTTTTCTCTTTTCTTTGTTGTACTCATTTTGGACACATTTGTACTTTCATTTTTATTATAAATGATAGTGCTGTGACTTGTGAACTAGTTGTTATATACACTGCTTTTACACTTTTATTTCTCTATTGGCCGAATAGGTTATATGATCGTACAAGCCGGCAGGATCAGCATCTTTTGGTGTCGACTAACCCGTGAGTTAATGTCACCGTAAGGCGGCGGTTCTAGGCAAAAGACCGGGAGCCTCCTTAGTAAGGGGAGGGGTCTTATAAATGGGTATCACTTGAACAAACAATCATAAAAGAGAAGTCCGCAACACTGGGTCACCCCGCTCGAGCATTAGTTTGCGAACAAACTATGCAGCGGAAGAAATGGTGTGCCCATGTGTAAAAATGTCACATAATACAGTCCACCTAAGCAATGAATTAAGCAAATTCTAATATAAACCTTACCTTTATGCATCCTCCACAGGTCACCGTAGCGGAGAATGTTTTTCCTCCCCCTCCGACTGCCTCCCTTTTCAACAGACGGAGATGGGGCAGACCCTGATAGCCATTCTTGAGGCCTTCAGATCCCAGCAAGTCCCAGCACAGCAGCCAAATCCGCGATCAAACTGGTTAAGTGTCTTCAAGAGCCTGTCCCCACCGATGTACCACGGGATAAAGAATGCGGTGAAGTTTGAGGAATTGCTTGAGGCCATACAGGAGATGCTTGCAGGCATCAGCTGCCCTGTCAGCCAGGCATTACCTTTGGCATCTTTTGCATTATATGTCCACGTGAAGAGATGGTGGAAGTCCATGTTGGAATCCACATATACTGATAGGGAGCTATTAGATATCTCATGGGAGAAATTCAGCGAGGCGTTCTTGGATCACTTTGAGTCCACCACGGACAGGGATGAGCTAGAAGAGAGGTTCTTGAACCTCAAACAATGGACTAGGTCAGTGATTGAATATCAGAGAGAGTTTTCCCATCTGGCTAGGTTTGCAGGGATTCATGAAACGAATGATAGAAGGTTTGCCAAGAAGTTCTACCGAGAGCTTAAGCTGGAGGCAGACCAGTTGATGGTGCAGAGCCGACGAAAGAGGCCGCTAGATGGGTCATACCCTAGGGAGAGCAATAGGGGCTCCCAGATGTCAACCCCGGAATCCGCAACATACTCAGCGTACTCCTCTTTCGGCGGATTGAGTTTCCAGTCTGCTCAGGTCGTCAGGATGCTCCAGAATCAGACTCTGATTCTCAGTCCTCCCAGATCGCTCCGCTTTGGTCATTCTCCGGAACGTGCCATTTGTTTGCCGGACTCGAAAGCTAGTCCGCCCAGGCCGCGACACTCAAGCAGGATGGTGCTCAAGACAGTCGTGAGGTTGCCCCAGCTCGCAAACACAGTCCGCCTATCTCGTGTGGGCTGTCTGTCCCTCTCTTCTTATTTCCCATCACCGCTGCTCGTTTCTCCTGTACCCCGGGCAGCCGGTTATTTTAGCCCTGCCCGTTTGGGCAGGCCCCCAAACCTATAAATAGGAGGAAGTGGTGCACCCAAAACAAGCTGACTCTAACCCAAGATCCTACGTGTTAAAGGCTGCGGATTCGAATCCCGAGCTTTGCGGACTCCAGCTTGCCTATTGCACAGCTTTCTTTCCGCCTTCTGTAATCCATCGTTTGCAATTAAAGTCAAGCCTGTCGCAAGAGTGGCATTTAGGCCGCGACGGGCGAAATATGGTGTGGCTGTGGTTCACGGCCCCTTCGCTCTTTTATCTCATCCGCTAAGTAGATTACTGCTTGCAGTTCGCTTTCTCCTCTCTCCCAGTGCTCGAACAGTTAGCTGGCGGTGCCCGTCTTCTTGTCGCATTTCGTGTATCAACAGTTAACACGCGGACTTCAGATATTCATACAGTTTTTGAAATTTGCGGATAGAGATGTCAGATCGCCGAGCTCGCCGTTCCGACTGCTCCAGCTTGCCAGACGATTCACTGTGGGAGGCGCTGGAAAAATCTCGCTGGGAAGCCGAGTTATCCCGCTGAGAGAACGACACGCGGCTTGATACCATCAGCCAAGCCCTGCTCATACTAAATAAGCGGCTTGCTCCCCATGTTGCAAAAGACATTGCTGGAGCTCCAGCTCGCCAAACTTCTCAACAGTCACCTGCAGTAAATCAGTCCCACAACCACGCTACGCCCGCAGCCCCACTGCGACCTCAAAATTATCAGTTCGTCCACCTAGTGGATTTCTTCAGGGAAGCGGTCAGGGGAACTCCAGCCCGCCGGCTTGAGTTTGCTGATCAGCAGTCCGCAGATCCCGCGGACCCTCGAGCTCCAGTCCGCTTATCCGCCGAGCTTGATACTCCTTCACCCTTTGTCGATAGAATTCGATGGGAGTCCGCACCCAGCAATTTCAGAGAACCCCGTCTTCCTTTTTACTCAGGGGAGACTGATCCAGTTTCCCATTTACAGGCGTTCGAGGGGGCAGTCGCTTTAAGAAGCCTTTTCGTTGCCCTGAAGTGCAAACTTCTAGTCACCACCCTCGAAGGGCAAGCGAGAGAATTGTTCCATGAGCTGCCTTCGGGCACGATTTATTCCTTTGCTGAGCTCCGCAGTGAGCTTCTCCTGAGGTTTGCTACCTTAAAGAAGAGGAAAGATGGGCCAGCAACCCTCTTTGATATCAAACAAAGAGACAACGAATCGGTGGCGCGATTCGTTGATCGTTTTCAGAAGGAGATCCAGGGAGTGAGATATGTGAACCCCGACTACAATAAGGTCGCCTTGATTCACGGCCTCCGGGAAGGCCCATTAAAGTTTAAAGTGACAACCAAGGCGCCGTCAACCTACCAGGAATTGATAGCGATAGCCAATCACTTTATTGAAGGTGAAAATGCCAATCCCACCTACATTTCATCTCTGACAGCTAGGGCTGGAGGAAGGTATGCTTCCAATGCCTCCTACAGCAGCCACCATCATAGCAAGCCCCCTCAACCTGATTTCCAGCCCCCTTATCAGAGTGGGCGATACCTCCGTCACAAGAAACCTTTACTCGGCCATCAACAGTTTCGAGAGCAGAGACTGCCGTTGGCCGCCACTCCCGCCATTCCTCTTCAGGCTCTCCCCATCTACCAAAATACCTTACGTGTCTCAAAGCCGCATGAGAGCAACTCCGTGGAGGAGTTCTCGGATCTGGGACTCGACTTTGAAGAAGTCATCCAGATCATCCAGAAGAAAGCAGAAGAGAAGAGGCAAGGGACTCAGAGAGACTGGAAGCCCAGAAATAATTCTCAATTCTGTGAGTTTCACAAAGAGAAAGGCCACTTGACTGAAGATTGCAAAGCCCTCTGACAATTGGTTGAGAGGCTAGTATCCGAAGGAAAGATCAAGGATTTTGACAAGAGGGGAAACTCCTCGAAACCTTCCAGCGCTAAAGGCAAAGAAGTAGCAGAGGTTCAGATGGAATGTGTGAAGGTGGAGGATGTCGGTTGGCTAGGGCCCGTCAATGTTCGACCCGAGTGCTTCAACGCAGATGATGAGGGTTCCCTCGGGCGGCTCTTTTTCATTCATGGAGGGGCAGGGGCCGAAGCCACTAGGAAATCTTCAATTGCGAGGTTTCTCGAGCAGAGGTTGCCTCCTCTTCCTCTTCTGCCCCTTCCGGGGTTGATATTGTTTTTGGTCAATAAGATCTGCCCCAGACAGCCAATCCTTTTGATGATGTTATAGTGGTCAAAGCAACCATAGAAGATTACACTGTGGATCAGATTCTTATTGATACGGGTAGCTCAGTTAATCTTCTGTTCAAGACAACTTTTGAAGCCCTAAGAACCGGAAAGCCTTTGCTTTCCACTGAAGGACAACTCTATGGTTTTTCTGGAGAACGAAAAGAAGTAGAGGGGAGCGTCACCCTCTCAGTGTAGCTCGGGGGAGCCACCCGACCAGTCCAGTTTATAGTTGTAGATGCTCCAAGCTGCTACCACGCCATCTTCGAGAGGCCATTATTGAACAAGTACCAGGCGGTGGTGTCAACCTATCACCTTGCTGTCAAGTTCTATGCCGATTGCAGGATGTGCTGAGTCCAAAGCAACCCGAGGCACTCCAGGGAGTGCTACCTGCGAACGGTGAACGTGACCGAGCTCGCCCCTCCAATCTTCCCAGCAATAGAAGAAGTTTCTACCCAGTCAGGAGCTATTGTAGATAGAGAGGGCACTCACCTTGAACCTGCCAAGGTGATGCAGGAAGTTCCCATCGCTGAAGGAGAAGAGAGAAAGCCCACTGTCAACTCAGAACTTCCAGAAGATCAAAAGGCAGAATTGATCTCCTGTTTGCTGAAGAACTTAGACGTTTTCGTGTGGTCAGCGGAGGATATGCAGAGAGTCGATCAAGGCATGGTCTGCCATCACCTTAACATTAATCTAGCCGTAAAGCCGGTGCAACAAAAGAAGAGAGATGCATCGACCAAGCTGGCGGAACCCATCAGAGAGGAGGTTGTTAAACTCCTCAAGGCGCGCTTTGTTCAAGAAATTCAATATCCTGAGTGGGTTTCGAACGTTGTAATGGTTAAAAAACCAAGGGGGAAGTGGAGAATGTGTATAGACTTCACCCGATTAAATAAAGAGTGCCCGAAAGATTGCTACCCCCTGCCTCGGATAGATTCTCTAGTTGATTCTGCGGTAGGATATTCTTTTATGAGTTTTCTAGATGCATTCTCGGGTTATCATCAAATAAGAATGCATAAACCTGATGTTCCTCACACATCGTTTATCACCAACGAAGGTTGTTATTGTTATCTTGTAATGCCCTTTGGGCTTAAAAATGCAGGAGCGACATATCAGCGCATGGTGGATAATGTGTTTAGAGATAAAAAGGGCGAAAATCTTGAAGTATATGTGGACGATCTCCTAGTAAAAAGCAAGTCTCACCCACAACATCTGCGCGACCTGATGGAAACTTTTTCCACTTTGCGAAAACATAAGATAAAACTTAACCCGTTAAAATGCACTTTTGGAGCAAGCAATGGAAAATTTCTCGGTAATCTCCGCACTCCAGAGGGCCTTGCCCCTAATCCAGATAAGGTCAAAGCCATCCTTGATATGCCCCCCCCCCCCGCTCTCCAAGAGAACTTCAGCAGCTAGGGGGGAGGCTGGCAGGACTCGGGAGATTCATCTCTCGAGTTGGGGATAAGAGTGCCCCATTTTTCAAAACTCTTCGGGGAGCATCCAAATTTCAGTGGACGGAAGAATGCACACAAGCCTTTGAGCAGCTAAAGAAATAGTTAACTTATACACCTTTGTTGCAAAGCCCCAGAACAGTGGAGATGTTGCTCCTGTACCTGGGAGTTGGACCTAAAGCAGTCAGCTCTGTTCTCGTCCTAGAGGAAAACTAGAGGCAATTTCCAGTTTACTACGTCAGCCACATTCTGAAAGATGCGGAGACCAGGTATCCGATTCTGGAGAAGCTGGCTTTGGCATTAGTCATGTCGGCTCGTAGACTCTGTCCTTATTTTAAGGCACACTCAGTCCAAGTAGACACTGATCAGCCTTTGAAGAGTGTGCTGGAAAAGCCAGAACATTTGGGCAGGCTAGCTAAATTGGTAATCGAACTAAGTGAGTTTGAGGTCTCTTATGTGCCCAGGACAACCATCAAGGCACAGGTGCTAGAGGATTTTTTGATTGATACAATGGTGTCTGGTTCTGAGCAGGCAGAAAGGTCTCCTCTGGCTTGGACCATCTATGTTGATGGGGCTTCTGGTAGAAACGCTTCCGAGGCAGGGGTGATTCTAATAAATCCAAATGGCATTAAACTCGAACAGTCGATCAAATTTTATTTTCCAGTAACCAATAACCATGCAAAATATGAAGCTCTGTTGGCCAGTTTGAGGCTCGCAAGAGAGCTTGGAATCGAACATGTCCACATAAAAACTGACTCCCTAGTAATGGCATCACAGGTTTTGGGTAATTTTTAGACCAGGGAGTCGGTGTTAAGCAAATATCTTGCACTCGTGAAAATTGAGGTCGGGAAGTACAAAAGCTTCACCGTTGAGCACATTCCTAGGATGGAGAATGAGGAAGCAGACACTCTTGCCAAGTACGGACTTCCGTCAGGAGGAACAACTTCAGAACTCTTTCGCCCGGCAGTGGAGGAGGAAGAGTTGATGCAAATGGATCAGCATCCCTCTTGGATGGATCCCTTCATCCTTTATCTATCAACTGGTAGCTTGCATCAGTCAGTAAGGGATAAGAAGAGGTTCAGGTTAAAAGCAGTATATTATTACTTGGTATCTGATATTCTCTATAGAAAGACTTTCTTGTCTACCATGGCGAGATGTGTGTCAGAAAGTGAAATCCCTACCATTCTCCAAGAAGTCCATTCCAGTGAGTGTGGAAGCCATTCAGGAGCAAGGACCCTGGAAAGAAGGATCCTGCGGCAGGGCTACTTCTGGCCCACGATGAAGAAAGACTCTGAAGCTTATGCGAGAAAATGTGTCCAGTGCCAAAAGTTCGCTCCACTTCAACATAAGGCTGTGCAGTCCCTTAAATCAATCACAACCCCTTAGCCCTTTGCTATTTGGGGAATGGACCTCGTTGTTCCTTTTCCCATGGCAAGCGGACAGCGGCGCTACATTATTGTCATGATCGACTACTTCAGCAAGTGGGCGAGGCTAAGGCGCTGGCAAAGACAACAACTCAGACTGTGAAGAATTTCATTTGGGGGAGATAGTTTGTCGGCATGGTATCCCAATGGCAATAATCATTGATAATGGACCACAGTTCCATAACGCCAAGATGATAAGATTTCCGCAAGCAGATTGAAATAGAACTACGCTTTGCATCAGTTCATCATCCTAGGAGCAATGGACAGGTGGAAGCAGCCAATAAGCAAATACTCAACTTGCTTAAGAAAAAAGTGCAGAACCTCAAGGGCAGCTGGGCAGAGCAGCTTCCTTCGTTCCTCTGGACCCTGAGAACGACACCCTCATCATCAACGGGAGAAACTCCGTTCAAACTCTCTCATGGGTCAGAAGAATTTGTTCCCGTTGAGTTTGAAGTCCTGTCACCTAGGGTCCTGTTGGCAAGGCAAGGTAAGGAAGATTGACTGGAGCAAAACAATGAAGAAATGAGATTTAGTCTAGAACATATTAAAGAGATTAGAGATAAAGCCGCGATCAGACAGGAAGAAATAAAAAGGAGAATGGCTCCCCACTTTGATAGGAATGTAAGGATCAAACACTTCCAAGTGGGAGATCTAGTCCTTAAAAAGGTAGATGCTGCGGAAAGAACTGGCTCAGTTGGAAAGCTCAAACAAAACTGGGCTGGACCGTTCATCGTCAAAGAAGTCCTTGAAAAGGGGGCGTATCGTCTGCAAACATACGAAGGAGAAGGCATACCGTATACATGGAGTGGTGATGACTTAAAGCGGTTTTACTCCTGAATCTCTTACTTTCTTTCTTCCCTTTTTATGAAAATATGTAAAGTGGTTTGTCATTAGTAAGAAAGTTCCTTGCTAACACTTCTTCAAGTATCTTTGTGTCCCAAATATTGACAGTTTACATACTAGGCATTGGGCAACTCAAAATGTTACCTAATACCAGGAGATATCGTCATGTTCAGCAAAAACCTCCCTTAAAACCGTCGTTATTAGCGTAACACCACAAAGACCACGTGTTGCGGGGAGATTTCGCACCGTGTAGTGGGAGCTTACCGGTTATATTGCGGTAGGATGCTAAACTTTGGATCCCGGCTAGTACCTAACCCCACTTCTGCATATTGGAGGGACAGAGTGGCGGCCAGCTCTTCCATGCCATCTAAGGGATATCACCACAACCTTGATGATCACGCATGGAAAGCAATGCCACTCCGGCCGCACCTTCTTGCAGATCATCTTTGTTTGTGACTTTTGAACACTCCTCGGTACCCTCAAGTAGTGCCTGCAGGAGATCCACAGCCTGATTGATCTTAGGAAAAGCAATGCCGCTCCGACCGCACCTGCCCAAAGGATCAATTTAGGCTATACTCCAGGAAATAGGGCAACGTCATTTCGGATAAAATAGCACTTTGACGGATTCCTGTTCTCTATCTGCTCGGTCCGCTGAATGGGTTGATTCTGTAGTTCATAGCCCGGTGTGGAAAGCAATGTAACGACCCCATCCGTTAAATGACGTATAGTAGAAGGTCCGGCCGGGGCCCCACACTATATGCCACAAACAGACGGTGAGGTCACAGGATAATACCAAACTACGAATCCTAACTCAGAGCATTCTAGCGGAAGCTTTAAGTTACAACTTTGAACTCTTAACCGGAATGTCCAATATATATAAAACCACCTTTATATATAAATACCACGGAATGTACACAACCACAAGAGTTTGGCCTTAAGGCCTTACAGTTCCTCTGAACATACATCATGTTTTACAAACCTCGGCGCGCAGGCCGGCCATACATGAGTACAAAGAGAAAACAAAACAATGGCTTAGCCTTTCAGGCTAGCCGCAGCAGCAGCAGTAACAGCAGTAGGGCTCTCCCGCCCATCACTTACCACTTGGCTCTCCAGCACCTGCACGGGAACAATCCACCCAACCGGTGGCAAACAATGCAACGGTCAGCATTCAGCTGACCCAATTATAACAATCCTACCCCTTTCTCGGGGCATGAGCATTCTTTCCCTGCAAGCATGGCATCATCAATAGCAACTATGTGCGCGCAGGCACATTCAAGCCATCACAACCATCGGCCACCCGGCCCGACAGTCCGTGCACTCAGGGCACATTTTCGGTGTACCGGAATACCAGGGTCAACACCACCGTCTACACGGTATTTGAGCATTTCTAGTCTTTCCGGCGCGCGGGCCTAAGACTAAGGCGCTCCAACAAAACCTATACCAGGCTTCCAAGTCGGACGGACCTAACGCAGGTACGGATCAGCCACCCCCCGTTGCTCAAGTCGCCGAGCCACCTCGAATACGGAAGTATCCATGGCATTTTATAGGCGCGGGTCGGTTTCACCTTTCCTGTTCGGCAATCTGCCTTTTCAACGAGTTGCAGCCCAACGGCTCAACTACTCACAAAGTGGCAACGCACGGCCACAAGAGTTGCCGCCAACCCTCTTCATTTCCTGGACATCGTCCAGTACTTCCTGCCGCACCAAGCAACAGGTAGGAACAAGGCATCACAAGCCATAGGCATCACAAGCCATTATCACGGAGCCTTCTCCGATATGCAAACAAGCATCACCAATCCAGATTCCATCCAGATGAGCTTCACACAGCATGCCTAGAGCCGTACTCCAATTCCGGCCTCTAACAAGGGGGACTTCACATATCTACCCCAAGGGACACCACAACCCACCGCACACTCGCGGGGAAGGGCTTTCCCTATGCAATGCAGAAAAGAAGGACTTCACATGTCCAAGGAGGGAGATCGTTACCCTTGTCGATCTCTTCGGTGCCATCGAAACTAGCCGTCCGCAGCAGCCTTGCCGTCACAACGCCGGCTTCGGATCACGAATCGAACCACGGGAGCTCCGCCGTGGCTTGGTCTCCTCCTCCTTCTTCCTCTCTCTTTCTCTCTTTCTCTCTTCCTTAAGGAGAAGAATGAATCTCCTTCTCTCACGACTTATCCAGCCCAAGAAACCACCTGAGCCTTTGGATCAAAAGAGAGGAAACTGAACGGCCAAGATTTCCCCAGAATTTCACTTTTTGACACGGCCTGTGACACGCCCGTGTCACAGGCCGTGTACCCCTTCAGCGGTGCACACAGCTTGAACCGACTGAACCACACGGGTCATCGACACGCCCGTGTCGGACCTGACACGCCCGTGTCAAACTGAGACACGCCCGTGTCTCCTGCTCCATCGAGCTGCAACCAGTACACGGGTCGGAACACGGCAGCTGACACGCCCGTGTCCAGCCTGACACGCCCGTGTTCCCGGCCGTGTTCAAGGCCGTGTCCGGCTCTGCCCGGAATAGGCCAATCTTGCAAAATAAATAGAACACGCCCTGGGACACGTCCGTGTCCCAGGCCGTGTCACCCACACGCCTGGGACACGCCCGTGTCCCAGGCCGTGTAACCTGACCTGCTACTCAAATTTCAAGTTGAGTCTTTTGGGGCCTTTTTGGGTGTTACAAGCAATGCCACACTAACTGCACCTGCCCACTTGTTCATGAGCTATAAGTCATTTTCTATCGTTATTATAGTTATCAACGAATCTCAGTTATTTAATTCGCTCAATTCACAGTTTTTGGATCCACTCAGCCTTGGTTTCCCAATCGGCTCATTCTGCTGGGTTCGTCTCTACATAATAGACTAAATTTCGATTATTGGCGGACTACAGATAGAGTTCGGCAAATTCGCAAAACCCAAAATTGCAGCTCTTATTTTTGCATATATTAGTTATCTTGAAACCTCCAAAGGATGATCTGATTTCTACAAAGCGTCTTATTATTCAAGTTCATCAAGAGTGCTTAGGTGATCTGACGAGGCAAGAGAAGATTCATGTTGGAGCGGATAACAATTTCAATTGTTGGTGGATTAAAAAATTATTATGTTTTGCGGATAACATTTATAAGCACGGACTAGTACGCATACAACAAACTGATACCACGGACGACAAAAAAATCCTTTTCATTTCATTCAAAAATATTTTACAAATATTTGCGGACTCACCGGGAGTCCGCATTCTTTCTAAAATAAGTTTGAAAAAAAATCATTATAATGTCTACCCCTCGGTCCTTTGTCTTTTCTCGGCAGGAGTTTCCGGACTCGACACGTCTACATCAATTAGTGGAGAGTAGTTGCTTGAGTGGCTGCTGCTGCTACCACTAGAGCTAGAACTAGCCGAGCTCCGTCCGCTTGCCTGCCGTAGGCTCCGTCCGCTCGCCGCTCCCGTCTGAATGGACCGACTAGCTTCCTTTGCTTGACACGACCTCGGGACTCTTATCATCAGAGGGCTTCTCCACTTCATCAGCAACCATTTTCCCTTTCGCAGCCCGCTCGAATTCGGCGACCTGATCTTCAAGTTCGGGGAATAATTGCAGAAAGGGGACGGATTCCACGCCTTCTTTAGCAAGTTCGTCGTTGATGAAGCGCTCGATAGCGACTTCCACACTTTCCTTGACGAAGGGGAACATAGCCTTCTGGAAGTAAGGGTTCGTGATGTCATATACGACCTGCAAGGAATAAATAAGTCAATCCGCTGCGAACGGGTGATAGAATTCAAATTGCCCATTCTTACCGCTCCAGCTTCCTTAAGCTTGGTGACTTTTGTCCCTAACCGCTTGTTCCTGTCTACCAATGATTTGTTTTCTCGCAAAAGGCGTTCATTTTCCTTGAGCAACTCGCACGTCACCCGACCCATGAAATGGTTGGTAACAGCACTGTTCATGCTAGCCTGAGCCGCGACCAAAGGGAGCTCGGCAGGAGGAATATTTTGCAGCTCGTGGAGGTTTTGTTTCCCATATAAAGTGGAAATCTCCACGTGAGCGAGGCGGGAAGTACATGGGCTCTTCCAGGAAGGAAGAGCAGTGGAAAGGCGGACGAATTTCTTCTTCTCGTGCCAATGGATTAGCGGATTGCCCCTCAGATCCTTCTTATTTTTTCCGTAGCCTACCAAGTCGAAGCTCTCGGACGAAGAGTAATCCTCCATGGGGTCTCCCTCCTCTCTCCTCTTCCTTGCGGTTTCCTTTTTTTCTTTCTCCTTTTGTAGGAGATGCGCCGGCTGGAGTTAGGGAAAGGTTAGCAGGTACCGACAAGGTCGCTGTACGAAAAGAAAAAGATCAGAAACAAAAATAGTTTTTGGACACGAAGATGGATTGCCGCGCTTACTCTCTTGTCGGCTTATAGTATCCAAGCTGGGCAACAGCGGGATATAATAGTCGACTTCGAGCCTAGCCCCAGCCAGAAACTCAAAAATGGCGGACTCCATCGTGTCCAGCGGCACGCTTTTGAAGTCAGCATCCGCACACACTTGCGGATTGGTATGGAGGATTCCCAGGTCGCCCTCGAAAATAAGGTATCTCGAGGTCTAATTGTGAATTTTGTTTTGAAGGCCTGCAATTGTCATCCCTCGGCAGTATAAATAAATAACACCCTTGTACTGGTGATCTTTGGACAGAGTTATTGCGCGGACAGAGAAGATCTTTTTGAAAATCTTCAAGGAGAACTGGATCTTTTCAGATCGCAGGTAGGTAATGTAGCCATAAGTAGCGGCTACCGTATTCGGCGTGAGTTGGCCTAGAACTACTCCATAGTGCTCATAGATCTCAGCAATCTCCCAGAGCAAGGGCAATTTAAACCCCCAGTCAAAGTGATCGATCGGCACCGCGATCTGGAAGGCGGTGGAGAAATTCAGCCGTTCTTGACTTTCGGGAAGTCGCGCGAGCACCGGCGAGCCCGCCATGTGTCTCTCCCGAAAGATCTCCAAGTCAGTCGCTGTTAGCCGGCTTCTCTTATGATCGGTAGAGTGAAACGCGGCTGCAACATCTTTGCGGGCGGACACCATTTTTCCAGGTCGCGGGGATTTCAGGTTCAACTGCTAATACAAAGGAAATTGAAACGAGACCCTATATATTTAAGAAAGGCTCTAACAAGACAGGTGATAGCAAATCCTCCAAGGCTGAATCCTTAATCCGCGTAGCTCGCTCCTTCCCTGTTTTCCTGTATATTGTCAAGTTTGTGCGGATTCAGCATTAATCCACGCAGCTCGCTCCTTCCCTGTTTTCCTACAGATTGTCAAGTTTGTGCGGATTCAGCCTTAATCTGTGCAGCTCGCTCCTTCCCTGTTCCTGTAGATTGTCAAGTATGTGCGGATTCAGCCTTAATCCGCGCAGCTCGCTCCTTCCCTGTTCCTGTAGATTGTCAAGTTTGTGCGGATTCAGCCTTAATCCGTGCTGCTCGCTCCTTCCCTGTTTTCCTTCAGCATGGGAAATAGCAAGCATAGCTCGCTCAATCGGAAAGAATTTCAACACGTAGGGAAAAGTAGTTTGCACATAAAATTAAAATAAAACACATTCAAACATCCAGCGGAATAACATTCAATATAGATCGCAGCATAATAGGGAAGTACATAATATTATACAATGTTACATGTTATATAGAAATTGTTAGTGTCTGCATCATAAATAACGTTTGAAGATTAATAAGGTTCTAGCGGGCTCAGCGTCTTCGATGTTGTGCAGGTCGCTCCTTCCCGTCTATCCGGCGGGCAGTTTGCTCTTCGTCATCCACCCCAAAATAGGTTGCTTGGTCACTACCTCACAGAATTTCCTGTTACATTTGCTGAACAAGGTGGTGCATGTTGTTGAAAGTCCGGTGCATGCGAGCAGTATCTCTCGCAACCAGGCTGAATGGGATCATGTGCTCGCCTGCCGGTCTTAAGTCCACGCCCACCACGGGCCTCCCTCTTATCGCCAGGGTTGACACTCCGCTCAAAGCAGGCTTAGCCGATAGCGGACGAACTTCGACGACCTCGGCAGCCTGTTTCTTCCCTTCTTGTACTAGGGATAAGTATATGTTCATGTAGTGTTGAGCATCCTCGCTTAGATGCTGCTTTTCTTTATTTAGACCCTCCACCTGGCTCTTTAGAATCTTTTCCTGCTCTTTTCCCCTCTGGGCCTCAGCTCGCGCTTCTTTTAACTCTTCTTCATATTTCTTCACTAACGAAGCATACTTCTCAAGGACGGACTGCTCCCCCGGTGAAAGCTCGGCAGGGGCAATCTTAAATACGAGCACAGGAGCGTCTGCGGGGGACGGCGCGAATTCGCCAATTTCGACGGAGCCTTGCGGCGAGTTTCGCACTACAACACAGGAAACAGAACGCGCTTTAGTTTACAAATTGCGGCAAATTCAAAATAAAAGAGATGAAGGCAAGTTCACTTTTCGTAATCATTGCTGCGATCTTGCGACTATCCATGGCAGGCCGCCGTACTCGTTCTGGGTCGAAGGAGACTAAATGTTTCTTCCACCTTCGATGAACCTTCTCCCTTTTTTGCACCATCGAACTACTAGAAGCAACTATGTCCTCGGTCTCTGTGATAATTTTTATCGACCGCTACTTTAGTATTGGAGACTTGTAGCCATCGCTGCTGGAAATGCTGGGGTTACAGTTGGAGTTTACCTTACCGCATGAGCTCAGCCGCTGTTCGCAAGTCCTCAGCTTGCTTATCTGCTTTCAGTCTTTCGGAAACCGCCTCGACCTTGGCTTGCATAACCGCGAGCTACTCCTTCGTTGTCTTCTCACTTTGGTCATCCGCAATTGAGGGGGCGGGCTTGGCGACCTTCTCACCCAGTATCTCGACATCAGACTGCAACACCTCAAGCAGAGACTGATTAATGTAAGCAAGCCGCTCATTATCAATAGAATCAAGTATTTCGGTGTAGACAGACTGACCGCCGATAAGGTATCTCCCAACGGGATCGAAGTATCCAGCGTGATCAAGTTCGCGTCTGAGACTTCTCTCTCCCGCGGTCTGTGTTGCAAGCTCGTCGCGCTTGTCCGCACGGAGTCGTTCTTCTCTTTTTTATCCCGACATCTCTTCTCCACCCGATCAGAAACAGAAGACCTGCCCCTCTTCCTCTTCTTCTTCTCGGGAGTCTTCTTCTCTAAGGTCGGCGAGACCTATTCAGAGTCTGGCAGATTTGCGTGGACTTCGTCTTGATCGAAGCCGACTTAAACCAAGGCAGACGTGGAAGCTGAGACCTGATTCTTAGTCAGCTTCTACGACCGCTCGTCTTCTGCCGCCTTTGCCTGTTTCTCGGCATCCGGATCGATAGTGCACACTACCTCAGTGTCTTGTTGACGAACTTCTGGCGAAGAAATTTCCTTCCCGGCATCTATTTGCAACATGAATGTTCCAGAGGCAGTGGCGACTATCGCCATTCCGCCAGAGCCCATGGGTGTCTGGTCTGAAGTATGCTGCGGTTGAGACGTCTTGACCGCATCCTGAGAAGGTGCTTTCGAGGGATCTGGTTCCTTGCTCTTAACGGACGTTCCTTCCTTCTGTGAACTATCTTCGGCGTCGCGAATATTCATTTCCCCTCGCTGAACCACCTTCTTCACCCATGTTGCGGGCTCCCTAGATTTATCAGCTTTGGAAAGATTGCCAAAAAAGATCCCAACCTCGCCATGCCGGACTCGAGAAGACAGACCACAAGTGGTGAGTATCGTCCCGTTGCGCAGGCGATTATTGCAGAATGCAATGCTCCCTGCCGTATTTATAGCCTAGGCGGCGTTGATGATGGTTGCGGACTCGGCGGTTAGAGAACCATTTTCAAAATTTCTCGGAATTTTAAAATGTGCGGGGATTATGTTAACCCTGGAATCCGCAACATACTCAGCGTACTCCTCTTTCAACGGACGGAGTTTCCAGTCCGCTCAGGTCGTAAGGATGCTCATGAAGCGAACTCCGATTCTTAGTCCGCCCAGATCGCTCCGCTTTGGTCATTCTCCGGAACGTGTCGTTTGTTCGCCGGACTCGAAAGCCAGTCCGGCCAGGCCACGACACTCCAGCAGGGATGGTGCTCCAGACAGTCGCGAGGTTTCCCCAGCTCGCAAACACAGTCTGCCTATCTCGCGTGGGTTGCCTGTCCCTCTCTTCTTGTTTCCCGTCACCGCTGCCCATTTCTCCTGTACCCCAGACAGACGGTTATTTTAGCCCTGCCCATTTGGGCTGGCCCCCAAACCTATAAATAGGGGGAAGTGGTGCACCCAAAGCAAGCTGACTCGAACCCAAGAGCCTACGTATTAAAGGATGCGGATTCGAATCCCGAGCTTTACGGACTCCAGCTTGCCTATTGCACAGCTTTTTTTCCGCCTTCTGTAATCCATCGTTTGCAATCAAAGTCCATCCCGTCGCAAGAGTGGCATTTAGGCCGCGACGGGCGAAATCTGGTGTGGTCGTGGTTCACGGACCCTTCACTCTTTTATCTCATCCGCTAAGTAGATTACTGCTTGCAGTTCGCTTTCTCCTCTCTCCCCAGTGCTCGAACAGTTAGCTAGCGGTGCCCGTCTTCTTGTCGCATTTCGTACATCAACACCAGAGAGGTAGTGTGATTGGTTATAAGAGTGGGGGGGGGGGATGTCATCATCCCAACTTCAGGCAGGAGCAGAGGCCTCCTACATTTTTAGCTCCCCACCTCTACAGGTGCATGGCCCGATGAGGAAAGATTATCGTGGCCAGCGGAAGGTAGTTTGTTATGGGTGCCACTAGCCGGGGCACTATAGATCTGAGTGCCCATATCAGTTTCATCCACTCCCTCCTCCTCCTACTCCTCCTCAGACTCTAATGGCCCCTCCGGCACAGCAGGGCAGAGGCCGAGGATGAGGTCGAGGCCGAGTCCAAGGACATTATGGCCGAGTCAGAGGGAAGGAAAAGATGTACGGATTAGACCTCGCCGAGACGAGAAATCATAAGGAGGTCACCACAGGTACATAATCTATATTATGAATTTAAGATTTTATACAATATATAGGACTTGACATTGTAAAATAAACACCCAAATTAAAAACTCAAACCAACCTCAAGCATAGTCTTTATCAGCGGCAAATCCGCTCATACACTGTTCGATATGGGTACTTTGCGGACTCATTTGTATCAGAAGACTTTGTGCAAGGACTGGATTGCGTGGAACGATTCACGGGCTTGAAAATGAGGGTGCGGCTACCCGACGGATCGGAGCTATTATCATCTGCCAAGTGCTGCATGGAGGCAGAAAATGGCAGGAAGGCATTTGAAGCATCGACAACAATCCTAAAAATACCAGACTTCGACCTGATCCTGGGCATGACGTGGTTGCATTAGAACCATGCCTAGATCGACTACCCGTCGAAGAGGATCACATTGAGATACGGGGACTCCCACGTCATCGTCAAAGGTATTAGACCTGTCTCCCAACTTTTATTATCATCTATACAGGCTGTTAAGGCCCACGAGCAGGGAGAGGAGGTATATATTATCTTCTTCGAGATGGCGGGAGCAGAAAATTCTATGGTTGACATACCGGTGGTTCGGGATATCTCCGATGTATTTCTAGAGAAATTCCCCGGATTACCACCAGCCAGGGACATGGACTTCCAGATTCACTTAGTGCTAGGGGGGAGGCCCGTATCTCGGGCACCGTACAGGATGGCCCCAAAGGAGATAGCAGAGTTCAGGACGCAGCTATAGGAGCTTGTGGAGTCAGGATTTGTCCGACCGAGCTCATCGCCGTGGGGAGCACCGGTGTTATTCGTCAAGAAGAAGGATGGGTAACTCCAGCTCTGCATCGATTACCGGGAGTTGAACCAGTTGACGGTCCAGAACACATATACGCTTCCCAGGTTCGATGAGCTTTTTGATCAGCTTCAGGGAGCCTTCTGGTTCTCCAAGCTGGATTTGAGATCCGGGTAATTATAGCTGCGGATCGAAGAGGAGGATATTCCAAATACAGCCTTTAGTTACTACTGTGGATTGTACGAATTCACGGTGATGTCCTTCAGGCTCACGAATGTGCCTTTCACGAATGTGCCTTCCACATTCATGATCTTATGAACCGTGTCTTCAAACCCTACTTGGACAGATTTGTCATAGTCTTCATCGTTGACATTCTGATCTACTCTCGGACACAGGAGGACCACACTCAGCATTTGACATTAGTTTTGAGGAAGCTGAGGGGGCACCAGATGTACGCCAAGTTTTCAAAATGCCAGTTCTGGCTACAAGAGGTGGCATTCAAGGGGCATACTATTAGTTTGGCCAGGTTGGCTGTGGACCCGGCCAAGGTACCAGTAGTTAGAGATTGGCCGCGCCCAAATTCAGCTTCGGATATATGTAGTTTTCTGGGACTCACAGGATATTACCGCAAGTTTGTGGAGGGGTTCTCGAGGATATCACTGCCCCTCACATTGTTGATGAAGAAGAAGACAGCTTTTACTTGGACGGAGAAGTGTGAGGCAGCATTTAAGGAGATAAAGGGAAGAATCACCTCCTCCGATATCCTCTCACTTCCATCTGGGAAGTAAGGATTTCATATTTATACTGACGCCTCATATCGGGGGATAGGTGCATCCCGGATGCAACACAGACATGTCATCGCTTATGCTTTGAGGAAGTTGAAGAAGCACGAGCAGAACTATCCTATACATGATTTAGAGCTAGGGGCAGTGGTATTTGCATTAAAGATCTGGAGGCATTACCTATATGGGGTATAACGCCCCAAAAATCGATTTTGAGTGGGTTGTGTTGACTGGGCAACATGGCTTGTGACACGGGCGTGTCCAAATCCATGTCCTGCTCTGTGTTTGCAATACGGCCTAGGACACGGGTGTGTCTAAAGCCGTGTCCTGCTCTGCGTTTGCCGGGTTGTGTCGACTGAGGAACACGGCCTTGGACATGGACGTGTCTGAAGCCGTGCCTAGCACACAGCCTGTGACACAAGCGTGTTACAGGGCCGTATCATGTTCAGTCGTGATGGTTTCTGTGTCGATTGAGGCACACAGACTATGACACGGGCGTGTCTTGTTGACACGAGCGTGTCCATGGTTGACACGGACGTGGCAGAGGCCGTGTTCTATTCTAAGACTGACGATTTCCTTTACGAATGTGAGACACGGCCTGTAAGACGGGCATGTAACAAGCCGTGCTTGGACCCAGGAAGTTCATTTTAAGAGTGAATCGAGGCCATTCGTTTTATTTCTAAGGGATCCGACGGCCCAGCTTTCCCACTATTTGTATATGGCCAGCGAATGAGGGTTTATCCCTTATTTCTTTCCACCCAATCTCTTTCAAAGAGGTAGAGAGAGGAGAGCAAAGGTTGAAGAAGAAAGAGGAATCCCACTGTTTTTGAAGCTTCGGAGCTTCAAATTGCGAGCCAAGTCCAGATCCGCGGAGGCGAGTCCGTTGTGGTGCTTTTCATCCGGCTAGTTTTCCATAGCGCCGAAGCGAACCTCTAGGGTAATGATTCTCTTCTTGGACATGTAAAGTCCTCTTCCTTTTGCATAGTAAACACTCTCCCTCAAGTGAGCGGTGAGTATGAGGTATTCCTTCGGGTAGATATGGTTTATCCCCGTAATTTTCATCTAGAGTCTGGAATCGAAGTACGAACGTTGGCATGGTGTGTGAAGCCTATCCGGACAAGTTGGTCTGGATCGATGAGGTTTTCATTATGCTTGTCTTGCAGGAGAAGACTCCGTGACATTTTCTTTCGGGTTTTCTACGTGGTAGATTGCAATAGAGAGCCTTGGGGACTAACTCCAAGGTGCACCCAAAAAACTGGACAGAAGCGCATTGCTCCCATCTTGGTGGCCTGGGAGAGAACCTTGTGCATAACCGGGTTATGTACTATTGTATGATCGATACTTTGGGATTCGGGGAAGCTTGACTCACGCTGATGACTTAAATAGTTGTGGCGATGTGAGCAACAGGTGGAGTGGAACCGTACCCGCTCTATATGGTTCGGTTAAAGAGGCCTACCGAAGGCATACAGGGCGGGTCTTAGGCTTCGAATGACAAAGACTATTAGCTCACGATATTTCTGTCCTAGGGGCGATGGTGGACCGAGTTCACCGAGAATGTGCCCTGAGAGCACGAGGTGTGTGGCGGTGTATGCCTATGCCTGTGGTGAAGTGCGCTTAAATTGTACTTTCACTATCTTGTTTAGTTATACTAATAAAATGCAGGGAAGGAGCACCGCCGCCCCGAGTAAGGGGTGGGGTCGTTATAATTTGGTAAGCTTAAGCTGACCGTTGCCTTGTTTTGCCACCGCGCGGTGGATTGTTCTTATGCAGGAACAGGTGAGCCTAGTGGAAAGTAGCGGGCTGAAGACCCTGATGCTGTGATGGCCCTTGAAGGCCAAAGCGAAGTTTTTTATTTTAGTACTGTCATGTATGGCGGGCATGCGAGTCGATGTATGTAAAACACTTTTATTGAGAAAACTATTTTAAGGCCATAAGGCCAAAGTTTTGGTGTATGTTATTTCATTCCTAATGTGGTTGTAGTGGACATTCATATATTATGTATGGGTTCTTATAACTGTGTTAAAAGCTTCTGCTAGAATGCTCTGAGTTAGGATACATGTTCCTTTGATAGTAATTTGGTATTAATATATAACTCCACAAACTATTCGTGGTATATGGCGTGGGCCCCTGGCCAGATCTTCTGTTATATTCCATGTGATGGATGTGGGTATTACAATTTGGTATCAGACTAAGGCATCGATCTTGCTTATTTGAATTCGTGGACAAATTCCTTTAAGGGGTGGTGAGCAAATGTATGTGTGTCATCATTATAACATGAAAAGAACCCATGAATGTTCACGTAGGAATGAAGATACAAATGTTTGAGGAACCTGCGTGTTCCTATAATTGCTTTTTGCAATTTTGTTTGGTCTCTTAATGATGTGTTGTACGACTATGGGTGACCAGGAGTGGCATAGGGCAGTCAGAACGCCCGCTTTCTAAGGAAAGTAGTGCACCCAGCGATGTACCTGAGACCCCTCCTTCTATTGAAACCATAAGAAGGGTAGTTGAAGTAGTGTTCGTTGTGACTAATGCACAACATGAAAGGAATGCGCAACCCTTTTTCCCTGAGGTGGCTTCAATGTTGGGTGATGTGATGGAGCAAATGGAATTTAGAAGATCTTCGGGCCAGCAGTTGAACATGCTTTTAGTGCAGGGAGCGCACTAAGTTGATGAATATTTGCAGGCATTTCATATGATAAGGCGCTACCCAGGCTTTGAGTCGGATAACGAGCAGTCTATAGTTGATAGATTTTATAATGGTCAGCGTGGCGAGTTACGAGTTCTACTACTATGACCAAAATTATTGGGATTTCGAGCCTTGGTAGAGTCGGCTAGATCTTTTGGAAGTAGATTTGAGGAAGGCCCACCAGATGACAGTGTGTAGGGTACCGAACTCTGTAGGTCCTACAAGGGCTGCATACCATAGAATGCGGAAAAAGAGGTATAGAAAATCTACTAGCAAAGCTACTTACGCTTGTCATGCTTGTAACAAGGAAGGGCACCGTGACCGAGATTGTCATAATGGTGCACAGGAGGCAAAGAAAGCTATGACAGGAGCAGTTATAAGACGGTGTGCCATAGAACGTAGTTGGTATTCCAGTGGCAAAGAAGACTGGACCTGGAGAAGTAATTGGGAGAGACCCAATTATATGTTATAATTGTGGGAAGTCGGGACACTTTGCCTGAGATTGTTGGAGTGAACATCATAAGTCTGAGAGAAAGCTTAGGGGTTACAACCTTGGCCAGCAGGAGGCCATGAAGCAGGCTAGCGTGGTGATAGGTACGACTCAAATTAATAACATTTTAGCTTTATATACCTATTGCCTTATGCGTGTTAGCTTGTGACTGGTTATGCTAGGCTTTGTATCGATCTTTGATTTTTTACGGCGAGAGCAGTGTTTGATACGGGTGCTTCGCATTCCTTTGTCTGAAGAGTTTGTATCGCGCATCGGAGTACCTTCTTAAATGGCAAGGGACAAATTGGATGTGTTGCTGCCTAACGTGTGCTCTGTTAACCCCAGAATCCAGAACATTTCCAGCTAGGCATCTTGCCCCTCCCTTGCCGGACTCAAGCTCTCAGTCCGCCCAGCTCGCCAGTTGGCCAGTGTTAATCCCAGCCACCTAGGCAGACTCCAGCTCTCAGTCCGCCCAGGTCACCCTTGGTTTGCTCTCAGATCTTGCCAGCTTTCAGCGAGCTCTGGAGTCAGGTCGCTCAGGTCGCGACTTTTCTGACAGGATTGCGCTCGACGCGACCAAGGGAGGATTCCAGTTCGCAAGCCCAGTCCGCCGGTCTCGCGCGGACTGCTTGTTCTTTCTTTTTTGGTTCCCGTCACCACTGCCTGGCTCTTTTGTACCCCGGGCAGCCGGTTATTTTAGCCCTGCCCATTTGGGCAGGCCCCCAGCCTATAAATAGGGGGAAGTGGTGCACTTAAAGCACGCTGACTCGAGCCCAGGAGCCCACTTGTTAAAGGCTTCAGACTCGAATCTCGGGCTTTACGATCTCCAGCTTGCTTTTCGCATCATTTCCTTTTTCCTGCTTGTAACCCCCGGTTTGCAATCAAAATAAAGCCCGTCGCAGGAGTGGCATTTAGGACACGGCGGTCGAAGTCTGGTGTTGCCGTTGTTCACGGCTCTTCTTCTTTTCTGTTTCTTTTCTAGTCCGCTAAGTAGACTGCCGCTCGCAGTTTGTTTTCTTTCCTTCTTCCCCTAGTGCTCGAACAGTTAGCTGGTGGTGTTCGTTTTCTCCTTCGCGTTTCTTGCATCAATAGTTAACACGCGACCTTCAGATCTGAGCAGCTTTTTGAAATCTGCACGGGTAGAAATGCCAGACCGCTGAGCTCGCCGCTCAGACCGCTCCAGCTCGCCAGACGAGTCGTTGTGGGAAGCGTTGGAACAGTCTCACTGGGAGGCCGAGTTATCTCGCAGAGAGACTGACCAGCGGCTCAATACAATAAGTCAAGCTCTGTTAGTGCTGACTCAGCGGCTTGCTCCCCAGGTCGCAGAAGAGATTGCTGAAGCTCCAGTCTGCCAGACTCCGGTCCGCCGGACCCCAGCTCATCAAACCCCTCTTCAGTAGTCGCCTATGACCGCTCATCCGCCTCACCACCAAGCTCAGCCCACAGCTCCCCTGCGACCTCAGGTTGATCAGTTCGCTCCCCTGATGGACTTCTTCAGCGAAGCGGTTAGAGGGACTCCGGCTCGTCGACTAGATTTTGTTGATCGGCAGTCCGCAGAGCCCGCGGAGCCCGCAGAGCCTCTCCTTCCAGTCCGCCGTTCTGCTGATTTTGAGACCCCCTCTCCCTTCGTCGATCAAATCCGATGGGAGTCAATGCCAAATAATTTCAGAGAGCCTCGTCTCCCTTTCTATTCAGGGGAGACTGACCCAGTTTCCCACCTGCAGGCATTTGAGGGGGCAGTTGCATTGAGGATCCTCTCTGATGCCTTGAAATGCAAGCTTCTTGTCACCACTCTCGACGGGCAGGCGAGAGAATGGTTCTATGAGCTTGCCCTCAGGCATGATCTACTTCTTCGCTGAGCTTCGAAGCGAAGCTCCTTCTGAGGTTTGCTACCCTCGAAGAAAAGAAAGGATGGGCCGGCAGCCCTTTTCGACATCAAGCAAAAAATACAACGAATCTGTGGCACGGTTCGTTGATCGGTTTCAAAAGGAAATCAAAGGGGTAAGGAATGTGAACCCCGATTATTATAAAGTTGCCTTGATTCATGGCCTCCGGGAGGGCCCATTGAAGTTCAAAGTAACGACAAAGGTGCCAATCGACTTATCAGGAGCTAATAGCGATAGCTAATCGCTTCATTGAAGGAGAAAACGCCAACCCCACCTATATTTCATCCCTTACAGCTAAAGCTGGAAGAAGGGATGCCCCAAACTCCTCTTCCAGCAATCAGTACCATAGCAAGCCTCCTCAGCCCGAATTCCAGCCTCCTTCTCAGAGGGGGCGAAACCTTCGTCACAAGAAACCCTTCATTGGCCATCAGCAGTTTCGCGATCAGAGACTGTCCGTTGGCCTCCACCCCCGCCATACCTCTTCAAGCACTTCCCATCCTTCAAAGTGCCTTGCCATCCTCAAATTCGCATGAGAGCAGCTCCGTGGAGGAGTTTGCAGATCTGGGGCTCGACTTCGAAGAGATCGTCCAGATAATTCAGAAGAAGGCAGAAGAAAAGAGGCAAGGGCCTCAGAGAGATTGGAAGCCCAGAAACAGCTCTCAGTACTGTGGTTTTCACAAGGATAAGGGCAATCTGACCGAAGATTGCAAGGCCCTCCGACAGCTGGTTGAGAGGCTGTTTGTATAAGGCAAGATCAAAGATCTGGACAGGAAGAATGACTCTTCGAAACCTTCCACCTCCAAGGGCAAGGAGGTGGCTGAGGTTCAGCTGGAGTGCGTAGAGGTAGAGGATGAGGGCCGTCTGGGACCTATTGATATTCCAAGTGAATGCATTGATGTTGTCGACGAGGGAGTCTTGGGAAGACTCTTTTACATTCATGGCGGAGCAGGTGCTGAGTCTACCCGGAAGTCTTCTCTGTCAAGACTTTCCCGAACAGAGATTGCATCTACTTTCTTCCTCTACCCCTCCTTAAGAAATTGTCACCTTCGGTTCTGCAGACCTTCCCGCAACCACAAATCCTTTTGATGATGCCATTGTGGTCCAAGAAGCCATCAGAGATTTCACGGTCGATATAATTCTTATTGACACTGGCAGCTCCGTGAATCTCCTCTTCAAGACCACTTTTGAAGCCCTAAAAACTGGTAAACCTCCGCTTTCCACCGAGGCGCCGCTCTACGGCCTCTCGGGTGAGAGGAAAGAAGTCGAGGGAAATGTTACACTCCCGGTGAGGCTCGGAGGGGTGACTAGGGAGATTCAGTTCATAGTGGTAGATGCTCCAAGCAGCTACCATACTATTTTTGGAAGGCCATTGCTGAATAAGTATCGAGCAATAGTCTCAACTTATCATATAGCCCTCATGTTCTGTAAAGATGGTCGTCAGTGCAGGGTCAGAAGTGACCCAAGGCAAGCTCGGGAGTGTTACCTCCGCACAGTCAACATGACTGAAGTTCCCCCCCAGCTTTTCAAGCAGCAGCAGAAGTTCCCCCTCCATCAAAAGCTACTATAGATAGTGAAAGCACTCACCTAGAACCTACCCAGGTGACGCAGGGAGTTCCCATTACAGAAGGGGAGGAAAGAAAGCTCTCCATCAACGCCGAGCTGCCGGAAGATCAGAAGGCAGAGTTGATATCTTGCTTACTGAGGAATCTTGATGTCTTCGCTTGGTCAGCGGAGTACATGCCAGGAGTGGATCCTGGCATGGCTTGCCATCATCTAAACGTCGACCTAGCTGCCAAACCAGTTCAACAGAAGAAAAGAGATGTTTTAGTCAAGCTGGCAGAGCCAATCAGAGAGGAGGTTGCCAAACTCCTCAAGGCGCGCTTTATTCAAGAAATTCAATATCCTGAGTGGATCTCAAACGTTGTAATGGTTAAAAAACTAGGGGGGAGGTGGAGAATGTGTGTGGACTTCACCCGTTTAAATAAAGCGTGCCCAAAAGATTTCTACCCCTTGCCTCGGATAGATTTATTTGTTTATTCTGCGGTAGGGTATCCATTTATGAGCTGTTCTCTGGTTATCACCAAATAAGAATGCATAAACCCGATATCCCTCGCACGTCATTCATTACTAACGACGGCTGTTACTGTTATCTTGTGATGCCCTTTGGGCTTAAGAATGCTGGCGCAACATATCAACGCATGATGGACCATGTGTTTAAAGAGCAAAAGGGTAAAAACCTTGAAGTATATGTGGATGATCTTTTGATCAAGAGTAAGACTCTTCCACAGCACTTACTAGATCTAGCAGGGACATTTTCCACTCTGCGAAAGCATAAAATAAAACTTAACCCATGAAAATGCATTTTTGGGGCAAGTAAGGGGCTATTCCTTGGCCATCTCCTTACTCCCGAGGGCCTTGCCCCTAATCCTGATAAGGTTAAGGCCATCCTTATATGGCCCCTCCCCGTTCTCCAAAAGAGGTTCAGCAGTTGGGAGGGAGGTTAGCAGGACTCGGGAGATTTATCTCTCAAGTTGGAGATAAAAGTGTGCAATTGTTTTAAAACTCTTCGGGGAGCGTCCAAGTTCCAATGGACGGAAGAGTGCACTTTAGCCTTTGAGCAGCTGAAAAAGCAATTGACCTCGACACCCTTACTCCAAAGCCCCCGAGCAGGGGAGATGTTATTCTTATACCTAGGAGTTGGTCCTAAGGCAGTTAGTTTTGTTCTTGTTCGAGAAGAGAGCAGGAGACAGTTCCTAGTTTACTATGTCAGTCACATTCTGAAAGATGCAGAGGCAAAGTACAAAATCCTTGAGAAACTTGCTTTTACATTAGTTATGTCTGCTCGCAGGCTCCGTCCCTATTTACAGGCGCATTCAATTCAAGTGGTCACTGATCAACCTTTGAAGAGTGTGCTAGAGAAGACAAAACATTCAGGCAGGTTAGCCAAATGGGCAATCGAGTTAAGTGAGTTTGAAATCTCCTATGTGCCCAGGACAGCTATCAAGGCACAGGTACTTGCAGACTTTCTGATTGACGCAACAGAATTAACCTCAGATCAGGTAGTAAGGTCTCCTTTAGCTTGGACCATCTATGTGGATGGGGCTTCAGGCAGAAACTCTTCTGGAGCAGGGGTAGTTCTGATAAATCCGAATGGCGTCAAGCTTGAGCAAGACATCAAGTTTTATTTTCCAGTAACCAACAATCAAGCGGAGTATGAAGCTTTATTGGCCAGCTTGAGGCTCGCAAGAGAGCTTGGAATCGATCATGCTCATGTAAAGACTGACTCTCTGTTAATGGCCTCACAAGTTCTTGGTAACTTCGAGACCAGGGAGCTAGTGTTGAAGAAGTATCTTTCGCTGTTAAAAGTTGAGGTTGGCAGGTTTAAAAGTTTTACTATTGAGCACATCCCGAGGACGGAAAATGAGGAGGCCGATGTTCTTGCCAAGTACGTGCTCTTGTTAGGAGGGACAACTTCTAAACTTTTCCACCCGGCAGTGGATGAGGAAGAGTCAATGCAAATCGATCAGCGTTCCTCTTCGATGGATCCGTTCTTCCTCTACCTATCAACCGGAGATCTGCATCAGTCAGTCAAAGATAAGAAGAGATTTAAGTTAAAATCAGCGTATTATTACTTGATATCTGGTATTCTCTACAGAAAAACCTTCTTGTCTACAATGACAAGGTGTGTTTCAGAGGATGAAGTTCCTACCGTTCTTCGGGAGATGCATTCTGGCAAGTGTGGAAGTCACTCGGGGACAAGAACCATGGAAAAAAAGGATCCTGTGGCAGGGTTACTTCTGGCCCACCATGAAAAAATACTCGGAGACCTATGTGAGAAAATTCGTTCAGTGCCAGAAGTTGGCTCCTCTTCAACATCAAGCTGCTCAATCTCTCAGATCAATTGCAACCCCTTGGCCCTTTGCTGTTTGGGGAATGGATCTCCTTAGTCCTTTTCCCATGGCAAGTGGGAAGCGGCATTTCATTATAGTTATGATTGACTACTTCAGTAAGTGGATCGAAGCTAAGGCGCTGGCAAAGACGATAACTCAGGTCGTGAAGAGTTTCGTTTCTGGCGAGATAGTCTGCCGGCACGGTATCCCCATGGCAATAATCACAGATAATGGACCACAATTTAATAATACTTAGATGATAGATTTTTACAAGCAGATCGGAACAGAGCTGCGCTTTGCATCAGTTTATCATCCTAGGAGTAATGGTCAGGTAGAAGCAGCAAATAAGCAAATCCTTAGCCTGCTCAAGAAGAAAGTTCAAAATCTCAAGGGAAGTTGGGTTGATCAACTTCCTTCAGTTCTTTGGACCCTGAGAACAACGCCTTCATCTGCAATAGGGGAAACCCCATTCAAGCTTTCTCATGGGTCCAAAGCGTTATTTCCTGTTGAGTTTGAAGTCCTATCGCCCAGAGTGCTGCTTGCTATGCAAGGCACGGAGGATTGGCTTGAGCTGAAAAACGAGGAGATGAGGTTCAGCTTGGAGCATGTTGAAGAGGTTAGAGACAAGGCTGCCATCAGGCAAGAGGAAGTCAAAAGGAGAATGGCCCGCTACTTCGATAAGAATGTAAGGATCAAACATTTTCAAGTGGGAGATCTGATTCTTAAGAAGGTCGATGCTGCTGCAAGAGCCGGCTCGGTGGGGAAGCTTAATCCGAATTGGGCTGGACCATTCATTATTAAAGAAGAGCTTGAGAATGGGGCTTACCGGTTGCAAACATATGAAGGAGAAGATATGCCTCACACATGGAGTGGAGATGACTTAAAGCGGTTCTATTCCTGAACTTCTTTTCCTTTCCTTCTTTTGTAAACTTTTTCAGAGGTTCATTATTAATAAAAGCTCCTTGCTAACACTTCATCAAGTGTCTTTTTTTTCGAGTGTTGACAGTTAATATATTGAGCAAGGAAAACTCTAAATGGTTCTATTCCTGAACTCTCTTTTCTATCTTATACAAGTTTCTCAAAAATTGATGTTTATCAAAGTTTGTTATACTAACACTTCTTCAAGTGCTTTCTCTCTTTTGCCCCCCAAGCAACTCCAACAGTTGCCTAATACCAGGAGATATCACCGAGTTCAGCAAAAACCTCCCTTAGAACCGTGGTTGTTTGCATAACACCACGAAGACCACGTATTACGGGGAGATTTCGCACCGTGTAGTGGGAGCTTACCAGTTCTAGTGCGGCAGGACACTGGATTTTTGATCCCGGCTAGTACCTAACCCCACTTCTGCATTATGGAGTAGCGGAGTGGTGGTCAGCTCTACCATGCCACGTAAGGGATATCGTTATAACTTAGATGATCGCGCGGGGAAAGCAATGCTATACACACCTGCCCCTAGATCATCTTAAAGTTGTAACCCTCGAACACTCCTTGGTACCCTCAAGCAGTTCCTGCAGGAGACCCACAATCTTGTCGATCTCAGAGGAAAGCAATGCCGCTCCGGCCGCACCTGCCCAAAAGATCGACTTAGACTTTACTCCAGGTAAGAGGGCTGTAGATTGTGTTGTTAAGTATGCAGATCTTGATATCCAGTGAGGAAAGCAATGCCGCTCCGGCCGCACCTGCCCACTTGATCACAAGTCTGCAGCTTTTTTCTTCGCAGGGGTTTTCTATAATTATTCAGTTCAGTGTGGACTCATGGTTTTCCTATCCGCTCAATCCGCCGTCCTCTGGGTTGATTCTATAGTTCATGACCCAGTGAGGAAAGCAATGCCGCTCCGGCCGCACCTGCCCACTTGGTCATGAGCTATAGGTCATTTCTCTTATCACTTGTTTTAGTGCGGACTCCGGTTCTCTAGTTTGCTCAGTCCGCCACCTCTTGGGTTGATTCTATAGTTCATAGCCCGGTGAGGAAAGCAATGCCGCTCCGGCCGCACCTGCCCACCTGGTTATGAGCTATGGGTCATTTCTGGTATCATTGATTTAAGTACGGATTTCAGTTTTCTAGTCCGCGGGATTCATTCAGTTTATATAACTTAATGATTATTTATTTGAAAAGGTTCAACTATAAATATCAGCTGAAGATGATACAAGTCAGCCAAGTTCGCATATCAACATTATTTTAGTGGATTGCGGCTTTCGTCATCTTGGTTCTCTTAAAACTGGCAAAGGATGTTCTACAAGACGCGGACTGCTGACCGAACATGTCAGAATCAGCCTCGATCATTCCCTTTGTTAAGAAAGCACGTTAATTCTGTTAATGTTGAAGCGAGCTGTGATTAAGCAATTTCAGCAAGAGTTTTAAACATGCTACAAAGCTATATGATGCGGATTGATATAAGGAGTGCGACCTCTAAGCACAAGCAAGAAATAAGCAGAAAATCTCAGAAGACATCAAAAAATATCCTTTTCTATTAATTCAAAAATATATTATAAACAAGTGTTCTGGAGAACTCGCGTAGAGTCCGCCCCCTTTACATTAAAAACCGAAAAATTACATTGTCTACTATCCAGTCCTCTGTTTCTTCTCTGCAGGCTTCTCCGGGCTTAACCCCTCCACATCCACTGCAGGCTAGTAGCCGCTCGAGTTGCTGCTGCTACTGTCGCTGGAATGAGAAGCAGCCGTGGGTTCTGTCCGCTCACTACTCTCATTAGAGCCGGAGCTAGGTGGACTGATCTGACTGGCCTCCCTATTGTTGACTTGAGGCCACATCTTTAGGAGCTTCATCATCCGCGAACTCCTCCTCGTCGTCTTCAGCAACCGCTTTACCCTTAGCAGCTCTCTCGAACTCAGCAACCTTGTCCTTCAGCTCTGGAAACAGCTTCAGGAAGGGAATAGAGTCCACCCCTGCCTTCGCATACCCATCATTGATGATGCGTTCAATTGCGACTTCCACGCTTTCCTTGACGAAAGGAAACATGTCTTTCTTGAAGTCGGGGTTTGTTACCTCATATGCGGTCTGCAGAAGAAATCAAAACGTCAGTCCGTTACAGATAAGCGACAAAGATAACGACGATTAACTGGCACTTACAGCTTTGTCCTCTTTATGCTGATTAATCTTTGCGCCTAGTCGCTTATTTCTTTCTTTCAGCGAGTTTTTTCCTTCCTATATCGAGCATCTTCCCTAAGCAGCCTCACGCGTAAGCCTGCCCATGAAATGGTTGGTGACGACGCAGTTCGCACTGACCTGGGCGGCAAGCAGATGAAGGTCGTCAGGGGCCATACTCTGCAGGTTGATGAGTCCTCTTTATATACCTATTTTTGGACTCATCTAGGCTTATTTTCTTGTCTTTGCACACCGTTTAGCGTCATTTGCACTTCTTTTGGTTCGCTACGGTTATTCCACGTCTTGTGCACTTTATTAGCCTATTTCTGTGCGTGTGTGTATTCCCTTTTTTTTTTGCTTTGCTTAATGTTTATGTCTGTGACTGCCATGTCGACATCCCGTCCAGTTTTCCTGCAGGTTCTGGGATCGTGTGGGCGTCCGGGATAGGACATTCACCATTTTTGGCAAAGGAGTCAATGGTCGTGCGTTTTTACCCACGCACGATCATCGACCTCTTTGGCGCACGATCACCGGTCGTGCGCAGTCATGACCTCTTCTGTGAAAGTTCTGTCCCGGCATATCGCACGATCATCAGCCATACCGCGCACGATCACTGCTCGTGCGTTGCCGGTCGTGCGCAGTCATGACATCTTTTTCCACTTTTCTGCCTCCATATCGCACGATCACTGACCATATCGCGCACGACCATTGGTCGTGCGCCAGTGATCGTGCGCGCTGTTTAATTCTGTTTTCTATAAATAGCGCAGGTCCGCCCTAATTTCGGAAGACGATCCAAATCCGCATTTTTCCGCCGTTCTTCGTCTCGGACGAGGGTTTCCTCCGTCCCCCTTCATCCTCCGCCTTAGGGAGAGTCTCCGGGCAAGCTTACAACGCCAAATCAACGCCGGAGCATCCTCTCGGCCTCCTCCTTCATCCTCAAGCTTCAAGCGGAGTTTTGACCGAGCTTTCTCCATCAAGCAAGGAAGGGCCGGAGCCGCAATCTACGGATCATTTCAACGAAGAAGACGGGTCCATTGGGAGTGAGTGACACCTCCTCTACCCCGGACGCAGTTGAGGACCGAGCTTGGACTCGGATTGACAACCCGGGATTCCAACCGTGAACCCCCAACAAGGCTTCGGATTCGGTCGATTCGCACACCTCTTCCTCTTGTATTTGATAGCTTAGTTTAACTCTTTGTATTGATGAAGTACATTTTATTGTAGTTAATGATCTTGCATTTTATCATGTCTATGTGATTTGTGTATTTTCGTTATTATTGCTTGAGGTGCGCCTTAATATTCCATCCACCATCCACCCTTGCCGCACTAGCAATTGCTAGTGGCGTGCGTTGCGAAGAGGTGCTCACGACCCTCATTCCGCCGTTCTAACCACCTCATCCGCTAGCCTACTCTTCCATCCGCCAAGCGATTCGGTGCATAGCGGCCCGTGTAGTTTCCATCCCGCCTGGCGAAGCAGTGCATAGCGGCCTGCATAGTAGGATTTCCGCCGTTCTCTCCACCTCATCCGCTAGCCTACTCGCCCATCCGCCTAGCGATTCGGTGCATAGCGGCCCGACTAGTCTTCCATCCCGCCTGGCGAAGCATCGCATAGCGGCGTTGCATAGGAGTAGCTTGTAGATTTTACTTTCTGTTTCCGCCACCATCCAAACCCCATCGTTACCTTCGCCCCGAGGACTTCAATCTCAAGTCCTCCTCGACATTAACTCATCCCTTACTGTGTTCCTCAAGAGACCGACACTCGGGGATTTATTCCCAAACTTTATTACTTGTGCGACCGGTGCGCTTGCCGTTTTCCACGCATCAAGTTTTTGGCGCCGTTGCCGGGGAACACAGTCGTTTGAGTTTTTGAAGAGGTAGATGCGAGATAGTCGCCCTTGTCCATTTGTTCATACCCTGTTTTGTCTTTATTTTAGTTTTTGAAATTGTTTACTTTATTTTTCTTGTCCCTTCCTTGTTTTTCTTTTTTTTTAATATTGCAGATCCTAGTTATTTTATTCTTGTGTGTAGTAATTTCCGGTAAATATTTTTGTTCGCGATGGATTCTGCTGCCGAGAGTCGTATTATTGACGCTTTGCGGAGATGCATCGATGCCATAGCTGTTTCTAATGCCGAGCACTGTTTTCGGTGTATTCTATGTCAAGGTGTGGGCCATATGTTGAAGGATTGCCCTCGCTTGTGCAAGCCTTCTACCTCTGTGGACGCATCCGTAGCAGTCCCCTGTTCGCGGGAGACTACTATGGATAGGCCTACTAGGGTGTTGCCTGGCCCATACACTGACATGGCGCACCTTGCTCGATCTTTGCCCGTTGAGATTACGGAAGAATCTCTCGCCGCATATAGTTCCTTCATGGGTTCCTCAACCCCTTTTTACGAGCTTCCTTTGAGTGATCATTCTCACTCGGATGTTAGCCCGCAAGGAGTGGATCGGGAACTCATGGACGATCCTGTATGGGACGATGAGAGTGTTCCGGTCGTCGACGGGGTGGCATCTGCGGATGATGTTGCGATGGGGCCTGCGCATTCTATGCCTGATTTTGAGAGCAGCCTTGCCCCTCCGCAATTTTTGCCGGAGTTTTCTACTCCTTTTTCTTGTGAGTCGGCTGATGAGGCCGTTAGTGTGGATGATTCGGTGCCCGAGGTTGCGCGAAGTGGGATGAGGATTCTGCTATCTCCGATGGAGAATGTGGATCTTCGGACCACTATGACGCACCCCGGTGGGACGAGGAGTATTACCTTTCGGATGCGGAGGTTTTCACCTCCCTATCTGACGAGGAGGTCCCCCTTTCCACCGCGGACCTCGAGTTGTCGGATTCCCCCGATACGACTCGTATGATTCCGACGATGATCGTTGCTTGGATCGCGCTGAGAGTGAAGCCGGAGTCACTCTCCCATTTTCTGATTATTTTTGTCCTTCTTCTCTTTTATTCCTTGATCCCCCTTCCATATCTGAGCCTATGCGGGTTGATTCTCCGCTGGTATGCTGGGATGACGATGAGCCTTGTGCTCAAGCCGTTGACTCCTACGCACCTGTGTGGGATGACCCCTTGCTAGGCAAGGATATTTTTTGTGGTGAGATGAGTGAGGACCAGTGCTTCTCCTCATCTTACTTCCTATTTCCTCTACCTGTGCGTCGCAGGTATTATTATCTAGGTAGAGGGGTAACTGCTCTTTCTCCGTATCGGTACTTGCTACCGCAACGGATAATGGAACAGTTACCTGTTCATTTTTCTTTTCATAGGCCCATTAGCTAGAGTTGTATAGAATTTAATAAGTCGTGCTGGGATGACAATAACCCCAGTACTTATCTTTAATTTTCTGCATTTTTATTTTTATTTTATGTCTAGCTTAGTTTAGTATTTTCTTTTGGTATATTTTTCTTTTGTTTTTGCGGAGCTCACCCCTGCAGGTATTCATGGATACTACACATTGGCGGGGTTGTGATTCTTCGTATGGCGGGCCTGCTCCTAGATTTCACGCGTCTTCTGGTATGCTCACTAGCTGAGCATTGGGTAACCTCTTCCCTTAGCTCTTTTTGATTTAAATTTCTCTATCATTTGATGTGTTGTTTAGTTTAAGTCTGGGGGAGAGTCCGTTTACCTTTTGCACGCGCACATTTCATGTGCATACTAGAAGCTTTTATAGTTTTATTTTGTTTATGTTCATTGCATCGCACACCACTGCACCCACAAGAGCGCGTGCTTAGCTGTTAGCGTGCCGCGAGTTGAACTTGTGTCTTTGTTAGACTTGGAAAATTTCTGTGCTAGTTCAGGATTGCGCGACGGAGTAAAATGTTGGCCTTGTTGTGTTTCTAGTCAACTGCTCTCGTTTTGTATAGAAATTTGAGTAGATTTAATTTTTCTGTATGCTTATAGCTTTATATTTTTCTATCTGCGTAAATTCTTTTTATTCTACTCAAAAGTTGGTGAATCCGGTGTGAATCAAACGGTAGCGTAGGAATGTGTGTAGCCGCCACTAGACTCGTATTGCTTGAGTCGGGAGGAAGGATTATCTTTCTCGGTTGCTAAGAACTTGCCCCAAGCTATTCTTGAAGCATTGGTACACGGTTAGTCTAGCGTGAGAGTGACGTAGGCCACCTTTTGGCCCGGTTGAGCTTTGTACCCATTCCTAACATCGTCCTTGCTAGCCCCTTTGTGCCTGCCCTTTCTTTTGATTCAGCTCCACCATTATTTCACCAAAGCCTCATAGCCGATCCTAGTCGCACACCCAAGTCGAGCTTAATGTTTTATATTTTCATGTTGGGTTGTGATGTGGTGTTATTATTTGTGAAAATGTGGAAGTGCTTCCAAGTTATATCTGCTGAAATTGTGAAAATTAAAAGATGAAAAAAAGAAAAGAAAAATATTTGAAAAAGAGAAAAAGAGAAAAGAAAAAAGAGAAAGAAAAAGTTTGATTGAAAATCTTTATTGGAGATGATTTGGATTTGGAGTAGGCGGTGCACACACCCATTTAGTAAAAGTTAAGTCTGGGGGTGTGGTGCACCCGTATTTATTTTGTGGGCAGCGGGTACTAGTTTTGTACATTCGCTCATTTGGGTTAGGTGCATACCCTTCATTTTTACCCTTGTTTTCCTCACCGTAACCCAAGCCCCGTTATTATCCTAAAGTCCTACGGACTTGCGCTTGAGTTGACTAGTGCCGTGGAGAGAGTGCGAACGGGCAAGCTTATGGGTTCCGACATTGGTGGATTCCTTTGGGGGTAATCTTGAGCCCCGGTCTTCGGCAATGCTCACCTTAGTGGCCTGTCTACTTTCTTCCTGCGTAGGACCGGATGATTCACCGTGATTCTACTTTTGAGTAATAATAAATTTCTGTTACGCATTGTGAAAAATATAAAATATTTTGTATACTTAAGAATTTCCTTTACTTTATTTTTATGCACGCGAGCATGCGACTTCGCATGGTACTCCGTTTTGCAATTTCTTTGTTAGCTAGTTCATTTTCCCCGTCTGCTTAGGCTTTGTTTGCTCGGGACGCGCAAATGGTTAAGTCTGGGGGTGTGATGAGTCCTCTTTATATACCTATTTTTGGACTCATCTAGGCTTATTTTCTTGTCTTTGCACACCGTTTAGCGTCATTTGCACTTCTTTTGGTTCGCTACGGTTATTCCACGTCTTGTGCACTTTATTAGCCTATTTCTGTGCGTGTGTGTATTCCCTTTTTTTTTGCTTTGCTTAATGTTTATGTCTGTGACTGCCATGTCGACATCCCGTCCAGTTTTCCTGCAGGTTCTGGGATCGTGTGGGCGTCCGGGATAGGACATTCACCATTTTTGGCAAAGGAGTCAATGGTCGTGCGTTTTTACCCACGCACGATCATCGACCTCTTTGGCGCACGATCACCGGTCGTGCGCAGTCATGACCTCTTCTGTGAAAGTTCTGTCCCGGCATATCGCACGATCATCAGCCATACCGCGCACGATCACTGCTCGTGCGTTGCCGGTCGTGCGCAGTCATGACATCTTTTTCCACTTTTCTGCCTCCATATCGCACGATCACTGACCATATCGCGCACGACCATTGGTCGTGCGCCAGTGATCGTGCGCGCTGTTTAATTCTGTTTTCTATAAATAGCGCAGGTCCGCCCTAATTTCGGAAGACGATCCAAATCCGCATTTTTCCGCCGTTCTTCGTCTCGGACGAGGGTTTCCTCCGTCCCCCTTCATCCTCCGCCTTAGGGAGAGTCTCCGGCAAGCTTACAACGCCAAATCAACGCCGGAGCATCCTCTCGGCCTCCTCCTTCATCCTCAAGCTTCAAGCGGAGTTTTGACCGAGCTTTCTCCATCAAGCAAGGAAGGCCGGAGCCGCAATCTACGGATCATTTCAACGAAGAAGACGGGTCCATTGGGAGTGAGTGACACCTCCTCTACCCCGGACGCAGTTGAGGACCGAGCTTGGACTCGGATTGACAACCCGGGATTCCAACCGTGAACCCCCAACAAGGCTTCGGATTCGGTCGATTCGCACACCTCTTCCTCTTGTATTTGATAGCTTAGTTTAACTCTTTGTATTGATGAAGTACATTTTATTGTAGTTAATGATCTTGCATTTTATCATGTCTATGTGATTTGTGTATTTTCGTTATTATTGCTTGAGGTGCGCCTTAATATTCCATCCACCATCCACCCTTGCCGCACTAGCAATTGCTAGTGGCGTGCGTTGCGAAGAGGTGCTCACGACCCTCATTCCGCCGTTCTAACCACCTCATCCGCTAGCCTACTCTTCCATCCGCCAAGCGATTCGGTGCATAGCGGCCCGTGTAGTTTCCATCCCGCCTGGCGAAGCAGTGCATAGCGGCCTGCATAGTAGGATTTCCGCCGTTCTCTCCACCTCATCCGCTAGCCTACTCGCCCATCCGCCTAGCGATTCGGTGCATAGCGGCCCGACTAGTCTTCCATCCCGCCTGGCGAAGCATCGCATAGCGGCGTTGCATAGGAGTAGCTTGTAGATTTTACTTTCTGTTTCCGCCACCATCCAAACCCCATCGTTACCTTCGCCCCGAGGACTTCAATCTCAAGTCCTCCTCGACATTAACTCATCCCTTACTGTGTTCCTCAAGAGACCGACACTCGGGGATTTATTCCCAAACTTTATTACTTGTGCGACCGGTGCGCTTGCCGTTTTCCACGCATCACAGGTCACAAAGGTTTTTCTTCCCGTACAAAGCAGAGATGGCGACATGGGCGTGGCAAGATGGGCGCGGACTCCTCTAGGAGGGGAGAGCTATTGAAAGATGAACTTACTTCTTCTTCTCATGCCAATGGATCATTGGGTTGCCCCTTAGATCTTTCTACTTCTCGCCGAAGCCCACAATGTTGAAGCTATCGCTGTAGGAATAACCCGCGGCGGGATCCCCGTCCTCCTTCTTTTTTCGTGTAATCTCTTTTCTTCTTTCGCCTTATGTAGGAGTCTGTCCAGCTAGCGCATAGGGAAAGTTTGCGGGCTCCGCCAAGGTCGCTGCAAGAAGAAAAGTTAGCCAAAGTTCCAGGTTGTTGCGGATACAAATGAAAGCTGCGGGACTTACTCTCCTGGCGGCTTACGGTCGCCCTAAAAAATGAGGTACCTAGAGGTCCAGTTGTGGATCTTATTCGGCAAGCCCACAACCTTCATCCCCCTACAGTAGAAGTACACGATACCCTTATACTCGCGATCTCCTTTTGGAGTTACGGAGACGGACATAAAATATCTTTCTAAAGATCTTCAAGAAAAACTCGATCTTTTCAGATCGCAGGTAGGAAAGATAACTGTAGATGGCGATCATGTTGTTCGGCGCGAGTTGGCCTGGAACCACTCCGTAGTGCTCGAAGATCTCCGCGATCTCCCAAAGCAGTGGAAATTTGAACCCTCACGCGCAATCGAAATGGTCGAAGGGCACCGCGAGCTGGGTAGCCGTGGAGAAGTTCAACCGCTCTTGATGCTCGGGAAGCCGCGCGAGCACGAAGAGCTCCCTTATGTGCACATCTAGAAAGCTTCCAGATCAACTGCGGTCAGTCTGCTTCTTTTGTGCTCGCGCATGGAAGGCGACTGCGGCATCAGTACGCGAGGATACCATCTTTTCAGACGCATTGCTTCAGCTTCAACTGTTTCCTATGCAAGAGAAAATGAAGACCCTATTTATAGAAAAATCGTTTGACATGACAACAGTCAATTGCCCAGTTCGATTGCTCAGTCCGCTCAGCTCGCTTCCCCTGTTTTCCCTGCAAATCAGACAATTTCTCAAAAGCTTTGCGAATTCAAAGGCAGTCCGCGCAGCAGTGTGTACGCCCCCGTTTTTTCATCCGATTATTTTTATTCTCGTCTGGCGTTTACTATGACGCGTCCGTCTTTGCGCCATGTTAAGTATCCGGTTTAGCTCCTTAGAACTGACCCCAAATGGTATATCATCTCCATTTAGCAAACCTCATTTTTCCCGGTGTGGCGTCTCGGGGGGACCCTCTACCTTTTTGTTTGGGTTATGTTCGACTTTGTTTCATAATTAAATTCGAATAAAATATACCGTTCCAAATAGCTACTACCGTAACGAATCTCAAACCGAATCTAACTAATTCGATTTACTAACTCGATTTATTCAAATTTTTAATTATTA